>OW387149.1:12370164-12976458 GCA_936440205.1 Lepidonotus clava
AAGTAAACCACAATAGACCCAGTTCCTATCATTATTCTTATCCCCTCATGTGGTCTGTAAGAGAGTCCAAACGTGTGAGTTTTGCATCACATTTCGGACACTCATGAGATCCTGAAAATGCACATTTTCATGGCAATTGAGCCCAGAACGATGTGTGTAACTGTTCCCACCTAACTCGCAAATATATCGCTGTTTGGGATGATGGTAATCTTTGCTGTGGATTTTGGTGCCTTTCTAGTTTTCTTTAACGAGAACACCATTCCTTTCTTGACAACGACAACACCGAATCTCTGTCTGGGAGCTCATTCAGTGTCTTGAAGGCTTCGCTCTGGTTTCCTTGCAGTAGTATTGTCTCCTCATCTGGACAACCCAGCACAATAATACTCGCTATAAAACTTATTCTAACACCATGACACTGACGAAGTCTTGTTGTTAGGCTCAATATGGGACGGGTATTGGTGGCTCTTGCCACTCCCTCTCAAACTTACCTTGGAGTCACCAACAGCTCGTTGGACGGCTCCACCTGTGGTGTCGCCTCACGTGGCCGACACGTCAATCTTTCCAGTACTCTGTAAGGGGGACAACTCATCAAAGAATTCTGTCACAGCCAATCTAATGCTGGGCAATCTGGACCAAAATACTTGGTCACCTACAGTTATTCTAAACTTACCAGGGTGAACACCCTAGGAAGTGCTTATTCCCTAGGACGCCCCATGTGAATTGTTTCCAAAGTAGACATCTACACTAATGTCCTGTACGAAGAACGACTAAACAAAGAATTCTGTTACAGCAAATTTAGTGTTGTACAACTCAGACCGGAACCCCTGGTCACCCATACCTAAATCCACATGTGCAGTGTCAGTCCCCAACAGTTAATAGCATCAAATAATACCAATACAGTACAAATCTCCCACACTCCAAAAAGCCTACTTAGATCGGTAATGTCAACAAACCGCTAGTCAGGGAAACCCTCTATTATCGCCCAACCACGCGCGAGGTAAAATGCTTGATCATGTTCGCCTAAACAATCCCTCCCACTAAAATCATATAGCCCGACGTCTATCAGTGCCCAACACTACCATCTTACGCCGTTCATATATTATCAATAACCACAGAACCTGGAAAAGATAATGAGTTTAGTACGCAAGGTCCTAGTTTTCGGCCCGCGTCCACCATCTTGGATCCAAAAGTAAACACCAGGTGGCCGCCCGTGCTACCCGTTACAAAAAATCACCAGCGAAACACAGTTTCTAGTTCCGGGAGTGACATCAGCTTCCGGAATACAACCACGTGAAGGCGAACCGAAAACCACGAGGAAGAGTTTTGGCCAACAATCCCCTTAAAATCCTACGGGTTAGTAGCCTGCCTAACATGCAACAAACAGTAGAAGGAAGACTAAAACTTACCCGGTCTCGGAGCGGTCGGTCGAGGGGCCGGCTCTACGAGGAGGGCGACTCCCAACAACAGGCGGAGAAAAGGGGGCGACGACTACTAAAAGTTCGGTTCAAAACAGTCTTGTCCTTGCTTCCCATGAGAACGAACTGGCTGATGCCTCCTGGATAAATATCTATTACTAAACTAAGTGTTAATTGGGAATTGAATCACCAGAATCAGTTGATGAGATCACTCAAAATCATTATTTACAAGAAACCGAGTGCCGACGGTTTAGCGTGCCACGACGGGCAGACGGGCAATCAGCCGCCCCAACACCCGCGCCCAGCGTCTGATGATCCTGTCGGAAGGTCGGTAGCCGTCCTCCAGCTCCCGGAAATCATTTACCGTGATGTTGCCGTCGACGACTGTCCGTATGGCGTGGAGCACCCGCCCCGTGTCCGCTGTGGGCACCCCGAACCATTCATTGGCCCGGCGCACCTCCCGGCTGACCTTGGGTACTAGACGGTTCACCCATTTCTGCAGTGAACCGTCACTGTCCGTAAGGGGCCAACGCTTGACATCGAAGCCGGAGGGGGTGGTTATCACGAAGGTCGACGGGGCCGGGTGGGACTTTATGTTCAAGAAAGCCCGGTTGATGGTCTCGGCGTAGAATTTTGCTGCGGCATCGGAACTAGTGTAGAGTGGGATATACAGTTCTAACTCCTCGTCCCATGTAAGAACGTCCAGCAAATTACACATAACTACCAGGATATCGTCCGGCCACATAACGTGGTGCGCGAACGCATATCCAGAAAGTTCTGCCGTCGAGGCGTCTTGGCAGGAAAACACAACGCAGGTGTGCTCCTCACCCGTGAGGAGAAGATCGGGGTACTCCTGAATTCCACCTTCTCGATCTGAGCAGAATACTGCTACACGGACCATGGTGGGAGTCGAAGAAATAATAAAAAAAGGCTAAGCTAGTAAAAAGTACGTCCACACGCGATAAAATAACCGTCGGCACTGATTAAAATGACGTCAAAACGAGGCTAATTTGGGAAACCCCTTTTTGATCCAAGAGATCCAAATTTTGAAATCGGCTAGCATGATCAAACCATCGTATAATTTCTTACAAAATCTGCGCTAAACTCAAGCTTAGGTCCCCAACCAACGTAATCAAGCGACAGAATTAATTCATATCGGCCCAAAATGTCAGGTCGAACCTTCAAATTTGCAAATTTGTTCGAAACAGAAATTTGCCATCCGGGCGCTTCGCGCCTGGAGGAATCAAATCGAGGTCAAACCCTGGAGGGGAACTCCAGTCAAGCGTCCCGCTAAGTACACATGTACTAAGCATAACTGGTGGGCGCGCGACGTGGATGGTAATATTTTCTGGATCCAACCGCTTAATGTTGCTAGATCATATGCAGGGACCTTGTATTTATTGTAAATAATGTTGTTCTAGTTGAAGTTTGATTGAAATTTGACACGCATTGTATAATGAAACTCGTTCATTCAAAATATCCGAATTCTCTGTATTAACTTTTATTGTGTTAACTCGTTCTGAAATTGGATTTATTGTGTGTTTGTTACTCTTAGAAGGTTAAGACAACTTCATACTGTATAAATGCTGAGTTTGTTTGACTTGTGTTTCAAATCGTATAAATCAAAAACTGTACAGGAATGTACTAAGTCAAAACTGAATTGGTCACCTTATGCACGGGTGTCGTTATCCCTAGGCCTTAATATGGGCTGACAATTCTTTGAACTCACCTTGTCACCTTATGCACGGGTGTCACAATCTTTAAATCTTAATATAAGCTAACGATGCTGAGAACTTACTTTAATGTACAAGGCACGTACTAAGTGAATACCTAAGATGACGAATACTTCATCCTCTAAAATTGACTTTGTCACTTTGTCACCATGATTATGTCATCATTTACGTTGTTATCCAAATAATCATGTTATCAATTTTTAACACTTACCTTGTCATTTTATGAACGGGTTCTGCTAACCTTGAGCTTCAAGATGTGGAAATCAACTCAATGAATAATTTCATTGTGAATTTGTGTTGAAACCGGATCTACAAATCTATTGACACTGTGTTGAATGTACCACGAGAGTCAAGGCCACCCCCACATTGGTTTCTTTATGTTAGGAAACAATAATAACAAATATATCCAATCATCAAAATTGGAAACTTTATCACATTTGATTGAAAATCTCCATTTGGTTTGAGCTATGTCGTCCACCTCCTTAAACTCAAACACCTGACCGCCGTCGAATGTACTAATAGCTTAGCACTTTTAATATATTCTCGTGTTATATAATCCGTCAAGGATCAGGCTTAGCAAGTCTACTTCTAGTCTACTTCTAGAAGAAATATCTTGCGCTCCTAGCGCCACCTGTTAACCAATATAAAAGGCGTTGCAAGGTAGGGAGCGAGCAGTTAGTTGGTTAGAAGTTAGTAGTCACTTAGTTTAGTGAGAACATCAGCTAAGTAAGTTTAGCCAAGGAGTTATACCTGGAGTAAGTACATCGGCTCCCGTGTAACAGACTGGAGTTTACCAATATCAACTACCTCGGACATAGGATTGTGATAGAGCTGAGTACTAGAATGGTCTAGAAGGTGTTGGAGCAACTCGTGTTCTAAATGTGGTTGATTGCTGATAGGAGATGGGAGGTGGACTGACGAAGACTTATACATGGTGGCTTTGACTCGGGATGAGATGTTTATTGAATAAAAACCCTTTCATATTAAGAAGCTCCCTCATCGTTCATTTCTTTTGAACTATTGGGAAGTGGACGGACAAACTTTAAACGCAGTCTGAATTACTCAGGCATTCTGGAGAAACGACTCATGAAGACTTGGATATACACGAACATTACGCAGTCTTAAATCAAACATTAACAATAGTTCAGTGGGATACGGTAACCTAGCAACAATTACTGTAAATCCTTCCTAATCCATTTTCAAGGGAATTAGTTTCACAAAATTTGGCTACATTTATGCTCCTGGAGACTGATATGGCAACCATAAAAAAAGTAAATTTTCCATGACTTTTCCACCAATTATGTTAGAATTAAGTGGCATGCATTATCTTTTGACCTCAAAATTCTCAAAATGTTCTCATAGTAACACAAACAGAATGTTCAGGTGCCTGGGCATTTCTGACAGAATCCTGAAGAGCAAGTCAAACTTACATTTCAATAAAAATGTGATCAACTAACACTAATTGACCATCCTATACCTCCTCATACTGAATAATTATATAACGACCTACCTCCTGTTTGGGTCCCACCACAGAGGTGCCAAGTTCAATGTCCCCAAAAACGGGAGATATCCCGTATCAAGGACTTCAAAAACGGGAGATTTTAATTCTTCATGAGAGGGTATAATCGGCACCTTAGGGAATAATGTATCATTGTATGGCAACCACTGGGGGAGACACGAGTGGTGCAGTGCCCCAACTCTACTGGGAGTTGGACCCCGGCCCACATGACAGTTGGAAGGCTTGATTCAAGAAAAGTACATTGGTACATCAAACAATAATGAGAAACGTTGGGGGAAATGTTTATATGAGTCTTTTTTTTGAGACGGCTTTCCTAATTTTCCACCCCCCCAAAAGGTCTCTATTAACTAAAATGAACACCGACAAGTGTTGACAACTTCAAACTGCCATGGTTCTATGATAGAACGCTCAACAATGACGTCGATATTATGTTTTGCGTTTAATTGTCCCTATACATCATAATAATCATTTCTGACACGAGTTTTACTCCCACTTAACGCATATTTCCACTCCCTTTTTATGAGTCGCACTTCTCCTTTTTATGGGAATCAAGCTGTTATGTTAGCTGAGTTTTATGAGCACCACAACACATTTTAACGAATAAATACTGTGATTAACATGTTGAGGTGCCAAATTGCGCCTGGGGCTTTGGGACCCCCCTGGGGGTTGGGTGGGCGGTGGGGGTGGGCAGTGGCTGGGGGAGTGGGGCTGAGGGGGAAGGAATGGGAGGCAAACTCAGATTTCGCGGCGCGCTACACTTTTGCCTCTAATTTCTATGAAATCCCGACTGGTGCAGAGAACTTCTCGGTGGTACAAATAGATTTGGCGATATACAATTTTGCCATACAATTTGCATAAATCGCCACGCCGTCCACAAAAGACGTCATTCTATTTTTGACCATTTTTGACCCCCCCCCCCCCCCCTTGATCATACCTTTACTATAGACCTTGTGCAGACGTGGCCACGTGACCACTTTTTGGTGATCATCACGTGGTGATCATGACCACGTGGCTATTAGAGTAATCTTAAATTCATGAATTCTGAATAATGAAAATACTTTATCATGACGTGACATGTTTATTTTATGCAATATTAGCATACATTTTATGTAATAGATGCTAATAAGATGAGAACAATACTGCTTCTAAATTGATCACCAATATAGCGTCCAGGCTCACTCTGGGTGTTATGACGTCATCTGCACAACGTCTATAGGAATGTATGGGGAGCTCGACACCCCCCACCTCCACCATGTCATGACGTCATTTATGGACGGCCCCCATGCAGAGATACGACCGACTCTGCTACATCAGGGAGCCACTACCAAAGTGACACTCTAAGTGAAACTTTCACAGGACGCTCAGGTTTACACAATACAGAGGATGGGGACTCTGCTGAAGGTGAACAATCGGTTTTCTATTATATGACAGAAATGCCATTCCGTACTGACGAAAACAAGACTAATTTCTCTTACATTTAGCCCAAAAGTCAAGAGGAGGAAAATTGATTACTTTGTGGTTTAACACTAAAGAAACGTGCTCTGATATGAACCAAATGGAGCCAAAAGCAATGTAGGGTCAACATTTTGCAAATTCTGTTACCTATTGAAATATATTCTATAGCAATAACCCAGGCCTGTGGTAAAATAGTCTGTGAATACAAACTCAAACTTCATCAAAATATATTAAACTCTTTCCTGTTCAATTTTGGTGACCCACCAAAAGTTTAAACTGATTTTGTGTGTGTGCAAACATTGTTATATTTAGGCATAAATGCGATAAGTATTTTGGGATTCATGTAAATTTAGAATAAGTTATCATGATTTATATTGTACTTATGTCTAAAGTTAGACTCATAGAATGTACTTTCACAGTTGTTTAAGTTCATATTTTGACACAACATTGCTTTTGGCTCACTTTAAAGTTGTTGTTTTTAAACAAATTAAAACTAAACAAATGTGCCCTGATAGTGATACGAATTCAAGTTTTTTTTCCATACAGATTCAAGTTCGCTCATTACAACATTATGAACGCATAGAACTGTGTGAAAAAAAACACATGTTCAATGAATTCTAGATTGATGCAGATTATTGGAATTACTGAAAGGTGGTAAATTCTACATAAAGAGGTAGGAAACGTGGCAGCTTTGAAGACATGGAGGTTTTGCTTGTCAACCGTGTACTTGGTTATGGTTTTGTTTTTCGTATTATCTTTACAGATCACGTTGATTCATATTGTATCTAGCGCTTGGTGATACTTATATCAGCTTGAAGAAGCTTTTCCACGTGACAACTAAACCCTGCTTTAAGACTGTCTAGTGTTCTAGGAAAAACGTTTTGCACAACTATGTGTTGTCTTTTGATCTTAAGATTAAAATCATAGAGGTAAAATGGACTGATTTTAGGTAGGGGGATTCCATTCAGCATGCACATCAAGCATATGCATGTGCATGCATGGGTAGTGGTGTCCGTGGGTAGCCTGGGTGTTATTAACTGGTTCAGAAAACAAGGAAATAACATTAATTTTTCAAAATATATTCACCAAATTATATTGCAGTTGTGCAGATTGCCCATTCAGTTCTCAATCTCAATGACCATTTGTTTTTGTGTGCGCAATTTTCCCCTTTGTTTAATTCTTTATTCAGGTTACAATCAAACTTGACATCTGGTTTCCTTTTGTCTCCTGATTACATTAAACTATACAAGTGTTATGCAAAGAGACTTGATTAGATTTCGCATCATGCATCCGTCACAAGACCCATTGTAGTTTCAAACTGAGTGAAAACCATACTGATTGACCTAGATAAGTTGCACTCTGAATAAATAGCTTCAAGTTGAATAGATAGTTTCAATTTTGTTCTAATTGCTTTTATCATGAAAATGCTATTTTTAAAGTAAATATTTTGTAATGTCTGTAAACCTACATAATGAACTTTCAACATAAACAACTTTCCCTCGTTCTAACTTTCTATTCGTGCACCACATGCCAAAGTCATTGAGTTACATCCAAAGTTTTTAATTTGACAATAATTCATTTCCTATAAAAGCATCTTATTTCCGGTATGTCAATTGAATGTACGCTAAAAAGTTACTGGTCGCAATATAAATCTCGTCCATATGTCCTGGAGAATCCTTGATCTACAGTCACTCCCATTAATGGACTCAAATGTTTTAAGCAAAATAATAGTTTGCTTAACGTATTGCCTATCAAATGGGTAAAACCTTTAATGTGCATTTCACTGTTAAAGGTATATTATACCTTTAACAGTGAAATAACACTGTTATTGAAATAACAATATTTATTTGATCTTACATAGAACTCAGTGATCTACATACTCTATACATTTTTTCTTACATAATAATTTATTATGTAAGTGATCATACATTTTTTCTTACATAATAATTTATTATGTAAGAAAAAATGTATAGAGTATGTAGATCACTGAGTTCTATGTAAGATCAAATAAATATTGATACTTCTTAACCTGAAACTTAATACCATTTACTGAAAATTTCACATCACAACATCTATTAATCAAAACATCCTTATCATTTCCTATAATATATTAAACACTTGTGACCTATAACTAGGTAAAAATCTCAATGGTTTGGAAGATCAAGTTTTTCTTTGGAAACGAATTAATTAAAATTAGATCAAAAGAAATAACTGAACAGTTTCCTGCTGTTATCTCTCATTTCACTATAACTGAACTGTTTCCCGCTGTTATCTTTCAGTTCACTGTTACTAAACTGTTTCTCGATGTTATCTCTCATTTCACTGATACTGAAGTGTTTCCCTCCGTTATCTCTCATTTCACTGTTACTGAACTGTTTCCCGATGTTATCTCTCATTTCACTGTTACTCAACTGTTTCCCTGCTGTTATCTCTCATTTCACTATTACTAAAATGTTTCCCGCTGTTATCTCTCATTTCACTGTTACTGAACTGTTTCCTGCTGTCATCTCTCATTTCACTGTTACTGAAGCGTTTCCCGATCTTATCTTCCATTTCACTGTTACTGATGTATTTCCCTGCTGTTATCTCTCATTTCACTGTTACTGAACTGTTTGCCGATGTTATCTCTCATTTCACTGTTACTGAACTGTTTCCCTCCGTTGTCTCTCATTTCACTGTTACTGAACTGTTTCCCACTGTTATTTCTCATTTCATTGTTACTGAAATGTTTTCCTGCTGTTATCTCTCATTTCACTGTTACTGAATTGTTTCCTTCTGTTATCTCTCATTTCACTGTTACTAAACTGTTTCCTGCTGTTATCTCTCATTTCACTGATACTGAACTGTTTTCCTCCGTTATCTCTCATTTCACTGTTACTACACTGTTTCCCGCTGTTATCTCTCATTTCACTGTTACTGAACTGTTTCCCTCTGTTATCTCTCATTTCATTGTTTCTGAAATGTTTTAAGCTGTTATCTCTCATTTCACTGTTACTGAACTGTTTCCCTCTGTTATCTCTCATTTCCCTGTTACTAAACTGTTTCCCGCTGTTATCTCTCATTTCATTGTTACTGAACTGTTTCCCACTGTTACCTCTCATTTCACTGTTACTGAACTGTTTCCCGCTGTTATTTCTCATTTCACTGTTACTGAAATGTTTTACGCTGTTATCTCTCATTTCACTGTAACTGAACTGTTTCCCTCTGTTATCTCTCATTTCACTGTTACTAAACTGTTTCCCGCTGTTATCTCTCATTTCATTGTTACTGAACTGTTTGCCGATGTTATCTCTCATTTCACTGTTATTGAACTGTTTCCCGATGTTATCTCTCATTTCACTGTTACTGAACTGTTTCCCGCTGTTATTTCTCATTTCACTGTTACTGAACTGTTTTCCTGCTATTATCTCTCATTTTACTGTTACTAAATTGTTCCCTGATGTTATGTCTCATTTCACTGTTACTGAACTGTTTCCCTGCTGTTATCTCTCATTTCACTGTGCTGAACTGTTTCCCGCTGTTATCTCTCATTTCACTGTTACTGCACTGTTTCCCTCCGTTAATTCTCATTTCACTGTTACTAAACTGTTTTCTGCTGTTATCTCTCATTTCACTGTTACTGAACTGTTTCCCATTGTTATTTCTCCCAGATCCAGGCCTGGCTACAGGTCACGTGGGCTGTGGCCCTCTTGTGGTGGGTGACGACACTAAACTACAGCCTGCGCACGCACCAACTGACCACCGAGCAGGAATCACCGCGTGCACTCCCAACCTGCACACCACCCACCAGCATCTACTTTGTGAAAGTCTACAAGACTGGATCCACCACCATGTACAACCTCTTAGCCCGCTATGCCCTTAACCGGGGGCTGCGGTGGGTACCGTATAATACGCGCCCCCACGAGAACAATGTAAAAGTCACCCCTATCCCTAATGCCATGGTGGAACGGATAGTGCCTCATTATGTCCCAGGGCAGCACCAGAGGTATAACATCCTGGCAGACCATTCTATCTATGATGAGGGTTCTGTGGCTGCCATCTTGGAACAGCCTGTTTCTTACGTGACCTTCCTGCGCAATCCTGTATCTCAAACAAGGTCATTCATAATCCAGTTATCGCCATTGACAGCCAAGACGGCTAAGACTCAGTTCAGAGATCCTTTGAAACTGATGCTTGAGAAGCACAAGAACATGGTCAAAGTTGGCAAAAAGCACAAACACTTTAAGCGGTTTTCTAACATTGCCGCGCGCCAGCTTGGTTTCCCTGGTGACCTCCAGAACCCAGACGAGGCAGGCTTTCAGGAGCATCTTCAGAAAATCCAATCCCAGTTTGTGGTGGGTTTGACCGAACATTACACCCTGTCCATTCTGCTAATGCGCAGGAAGCTGTGCCTCAACTGGGAAGATGTCATCTTTATTCCCATCAGAAGGACAGAATACAAGATGGACATCCCAATGATGAAGACTGAGGACCTAACCAAGGAGATTTGTCAGCTCTCTCCCCTCGACTGCTATCTTTACGACCACTTTAACCGGTCCTTCTGGGACCGGGTCCAGTCTGAGGGCACCGATCTAATCCAGGAAACCGAGGCCTTTGAACACACACTAGAGAGAGTCAACAACTACTGCTCCAGCATTCACTCAGTCATTAAGGCAACAAGGACAAATGGTCATTTCAAGGTCATCTGGAAATGGAAAAACCTGACCATAGCCAAATCGGAGTGGAGCGAAAGTTTCGAGGTCACCCCAAAGATGTGTGCCACCATGCGCCTAGAGGAAAGGGCCTTTGGGAGTTACTTTTATTTTAGGCAGAATTTTGAGAAGTGTCAGGGTTATTGGCAGAGAAAGTGCCCGATTTATGATGGGAACATACGACACCTGAGCTGCGCCGCTCTGTGTCGAAGGTCGGAATCTCCAGAAGACCTCCTGGATGCATTACTTAACGACAAGGGGGGCTATATTTGGCACTGAAACTCTAGAGTTTTTTTTACCATAGATTAGTTACGTACGATTCTCATAGTTTTATGGATTAGATTGTAAATATTGTACTTTGTTCAGCATGAGGTAGAAATTTAATCAAGATACAGGGCTCAACATTAAGCATTGCCCGCCTGCCTGGGGCAGGTAAAAGTTGTGGTGGGGCAGGTAAAAGTTTATATCCACCTCCCCAAAGGGCAGGTAAAACTTTAGTAATATCGTAATAATCAAGTAAAGAGGGACAGGTGAATCAGCGCCAAAAAAAACATGTGTAGAGAAGATCGGCGACCAGGGGCCCGCCTCCCAATAAGAAGACACTATTATGGAGTATGAGGTCCTATATATTTACCGCTGGGTGCATTGGATCGCGGCCGGTAGGCCAAGGTCCAAAATGGACCCAGAGGTAAATATATTGGACCGAATAATGACATAAATGTGTCTTCTTTATTTTATGTAATGGATTCAAACTTGAAAAAACATCAATTTGTTGAAAAAAAACGGCGATGTCTAAGTGCGGACAGCGATGTTCTTGTTTGTTTACATGATGCTGGATTCTGATCAGCCAGTACCATGGCAACAGGGATCACATGGCCCTTTTAGGTTTTAGAACTTTTAGAGGTTAGTATAACCAGGGATATATTTACCTCATCACAGAGGTTAATAATAACGTTCAAAATGTCCTATACTAACCTCTCCTCCAGCTAGCCATTACATAAAATTATATACACAGTATGCGGGTCTCAAAATACAACATCACATACCGAAATTTTGCGGAAATCGCGATTGGCAGTTGGTGGTACGTTTATTATATGATCCTATGGGAGAAAACAGGTTATTTCACTCTAACTTTTTAAATATCGCTCCAATCTTCATACAATGAACAAGAAAAAGTTTAATCTTAATCCCAGGAATGCGATACAATCCTTCAAATTTTTGCATTTAGTCAATTTTTCGCACAATCGCGAAAATTCGCGTTTTCTCAATAGGAGCCAATGCTAATTATGGTCGCTTCTGGCGCCCAGTATTTCACTGCGCGTTGCCAAAAATGACAAGTATACCGCTAACCCATTTACTCTGTATAGATCCCAGCGCCACATCTACCCAGTTCAAAATTTAAGCTGTGAAATTTTTAACAAACTTAAAGTAAAAACATAATTAAATTTTCAAAAGGAGGGCACCACTGGATCAGAATGTTATTATGGTTTTTCTTTTATTCTTATTTGGAAGAGTTAAGTGTGACGTTACCAGGACATAACCCAATACACTATTCAACTTGTTTGTATCTATATTTGAAAATTATTACTCAACACAACAAGGTAAGATAACTAAAGCCTGTATTCCACGGTGTGTTGCCGTCACTTGCGTCGTCAGCTTGCGTGGCAACGCAAGTGAAACATTTTATGACGCAAGTGATTAATGCAACTGGGGTTATAACGCATGGGATATTCCATGATGCGTCGTACTTGCGTTCATGCAACACAAGTACAACGCAAGTAAAAGGCTATATTCCATGATGCGTTTCTTGGCATTTGCGCTGCCTTAATTACAGAAACACAAGTTTACTTGCAGTCAGATGCCAACATGTTGATAAATTTCCACAAGCAAAAACGGGTTTCTGTAATTAAGGCAACGCAAGTGTCACGGAACGCATCGTGGAATATAGCCTTAACATTCATTCATGATTTAGAAAAAGAACAGAACCTGAACATTGCACAAAGTTTCAAGTTTTATGTCATTTTGCTTTATTCAAAAATATCTTGCAAATGATAGTTTAATATTGTCTACCATGGGACTGTGAATTTGATTTTAGTTGCATCAGTTTTCCTCCCTCTATATGACTTATCATGTTGCGTGGGTCGTCATCAACAATTATCAAAATACAATATCTATGAACTTATTACAGAGTTAATCCATAGTCAAAGCCATTTAAAGCCTCAATATTTGACAACTGGAAATTACATGATTGCAATTACATTATCTCTTTTCTTAGCATCATAACTATTATCTCTATTCAAACGCAATGTCTGTAGACACCTATTCACCAGGGCCCATATCTTCGTAACTAATTTGGCTGATCAGGGAAATTTTGATCAGGGCCTCGAGATCAGCTATTTTGTCATTTACTAAAATTGATGGCATTATTGCAAAATAGTATCAAAGAGGGATACTCAGATGCAAAATTTATTCATGATAGACAGAATCTCTAATTGTAAGACTCTGATCAAGGTTTCCCTAATCAGCCAAATTAGTTACGAAGATATGGGACCTGGACCACTATAATCATTATACATTGATTTTTGTCTAAAGCACATAATGATTGTTACAGATTTACATAAACCTATAGAACATCAATGTCTTTTCATCTTAATGAGGTTTCGTTATTACAATATTTAACGGTTGTTTTTATACATAAGTACAAGAGACAGCTTGATATGAGCAATAATCCTAGTGCCCCTACATTTAACTACTTACATTCTTGAATTAGAAAAATATCCCTCTTAAAAAGTTGTATTATCACTTGATTTTACTTTAAAAAAAAAGAATCAAGTTTTGCATTAAACAAAATTATTCAATATATTGTAAGGAGTTTTTACATAACCATGTGAACATATTTAAAAGATCACTGGCATTAATTCTGCATGAGATACAAATTTCCCTCTTACTGTAAAAAGTCTAAAACATGAGACATTTTGAAGGAAATTGTATTGAAATTATCTGTCCTCCATCATTAATTGCCATGCAAACAATTTTCTGAGCAAACACTTCCACACTGACAGGCTTTATTTATGTAGGCTATTTTACTTCCGTTCGGTGTTGAAGGCCTCTGTGGGGGAAGATGATCGTCTCGCGAAAGTAATTCTTGTAGCGACCGTACAATGCAGTCTTCGTAATCATACCCTTCTACGGTTGACATTTGAAGGGGTGCTCTTCCAATTGATTTCAGCTGCCTGTGATATTTTTGAAAATAAATGTGAAATGTTATAACAATTTCGATTATAATATTTTACATAAAAAAGATTTTTGTTATAACTTAAACTAAACGACTTAAACTGTGTTAAAATATCTTAAAACTTGTCCTTGGTCAATTTGGTGACCCACCTAAATTGGTCTGTTTACAAACATTGCTATTTTCAGGCATGAAAGACATGAGTATCATGGATTTCAAGGAAAGTTATAGCTAGTTATCATGATTCATACTGAACCAATGGCTAAAGTTAAACAATGAGAAGGTATTTTCATAATCATTTGAATTTGCAGAATTTTGTCATATTTTGACACGACATTGCTTTTGGCTCCCTTAAGACGTGATTATGTGTGCCTGTACAGCAACCGCATTGAAGCTGATAGCTCAAATGCTATCAATGCATTTTTGTAAGGAAAAAGATTAACATTAAGAATCTTAAGTTGTTTTTTTTCCACTCTCAAGGTTGCATCTGCGAGTGAAGCTAGCGCTTAAAGCCTCGTCAAACAGAAGAATCTTATTGAGATGTGGCATTCCGAATACTTCCTTCATGCCTCATTCCCTGCAAGAAATGACTTTAAAATGTCTATGCAATTATAATTTATATAATTATATTATTGGAATTTTTTTTATCAGTCTTAATGTCTATTTACCTGTGGGCTTTGCGAATGGGCTGGTTAACTTCCATCTCCAACATACGTGGAAACTGGGGTTTACGGCCCAAGCCACCACTGTCAGGGAGGTCTGGCAATTCAGGCAACTGGAAAATAAGATATGAATATAACCGGAATTGTCTCTGGGAAAGTGAACCAGTCGTTGTTGTTTTCATATAGGACAAAAAAACTACTCTATGATTATTATCATTAATGATATTATGTCCACATGTAAATTTGGTTGCCGACTTTAAAAGTTGGCATTGAGAATTACGGTTAATTATGGATATGTTATGATCATATGAGAAATGTTTTACCATTCTCTTACAAATGGTTTATAATAGGATCTGTTTTAGGTCATATTCTCAGAGAAATTCAAACAAATACATAATAGCCAAAGGAACTTGAATTGAACATTTTTTTCTTTTTCAATTTAAATTCCCCTGGAAATGTTATGACCCAAGTGCCATATCAAATGAAAAGAAAATAACAACAAATACAAAATAGCCAGCATTATCATCAGGGACAAATCCAGAGATTTAAAAAAAAAAAAAAAAAAAGAAAAAAAAAGGGGGTGGTGGGGGGGGGGGGGCACCCTTCTGTAAAATTTGAGGCGCCCCATCCATGTTCTAGAAATTTATATTAGAAAAAAAACTAAATTTGGCAAAAAATAGGGGGGCACGCGCATCAGGCGCCCCCCCCCCCTCAAATCCGTCCCTGATTATCAGTATACATAATTAAGGCTTTAGATTCAAATCATCTATATCCTCTCACCTTCCACATTGGCTCAGGAGATGCAGAAATGGCCATGGTGGTTCCGACCAGTTTGGGTGGTGCGATAGGAGGCAGGGTGGTAGGTTTGTGAATGGGAGGCTTGGGGAGTTTCCTACTTGGCGCAACAGGTTCAGGAGACACAGTTGGGACTGTCCCAGGCTCATCTTCAGATGTTTTTGGTTTTGGGCGAACATTAAGTAGCATGGCAGTACACACCATATCATCAAAGCTGGAGGGAAAATTTAAAAATTTAGAAAATTATAAATTAATTAAAAAAATTAAAAAAATACTTAGAGATAGAGATTATAGAAAGGTTAATGGCAATAATTCATGGGACTACTTAAAATCAATACTCAAGCCCATGTTCCCTTCCTCTCCCTCATCCAATGTCTAATATGTTAACTGACTTTGTACTTGTAGCATGGGGTGATTTGGTGTTGTTATTAAGAGCTAAAAGAGGGTTAGTGTACAGAATCGTTTTGCATGATCGTTGAATCTTATGTTACAAGTTATTTCAGTCATATAATTTAGTGTAAGAAGAATGTGGGAAATGGGGGAAATCCATTTAATATGATGTATATGAGGTATTAACATAAATAAATCAATTGAATATTTTTATAAAGGCGAGTGAGACTTAAGGCAAAAGCACCTCCATTCTCCAAAATGAACCATACTTACAGAATGTAAATACTGTTATCATAACACAGCTTTTAGCTAAAGGCCGTATTCCACATACCGAAAGTGTGTGCTGCCGATATTGAGCATTCCCATGGCAACGTTCTTTATCTGCAGGCCACAATTTCGGCCGCTGATTTTACACTTTCGACCGCTGATTTCACACTTTCGACCACCGATTTCACAGTTTCAGCTGCCAAAAGTGTGAAATCTGCAAACAGTCCAAAATCGGCAGGAAAATATTACCAACATGTTGGTAAATATTATCGGCAAGGCTGCCGATAATACATCGGCACTGGCGAATGTACATCGGCACATTATTGGTGGCGCACTTTCGGCATGTGGAATATGGCCTTAAGAATTCATCCATAAACATCTATGACTCACATGTCTGACATTTGGGAGAAGAGTTGTTCTCGTTGTGTTTCAAGCTCATCTCTCTTCGCTTGCCATTCGCTGCTGGCCGACTCGAGTCGGTCGTCAATGCGGGTGAGGTAGGCTGTTAGTTCCTCCTTACGGTCAGAGACAAGGTGGCCTGACATCTGACTCTCCAGTTGGTCTGTTAAGTAACAGAACTTTTTTAAAAATAAAACTGTCACAGAATTTGAGGTAGAATATATGCTAATTGACCATTAACTTTTTCCAGCACCCCATCAGGGGAAATGAGTTTCACATTAAAAAAACATTGATACCTGGTACAAAAAATAAAGTCTCTGTAAATTCTTACCTACTCAGTTTTCTCCATCAATTTAACATTCAATAACAATTGATATTGGCATGTTTTTACTAAAAATTTTAGGACAAAATCAGGCACTTTGCACATACCTTTGGCGTCTTGGAGTTTCCTGAAGGCTACGTAACGCTCTATTAGGACACGCAGACGGAGGAGTGGGAGTGCTTTGAACTGATTTATCACATCAGCTGTCAACTGGAAAAATGAAATTATTGAAAAAAAGTGAATTTGTGATTATTTTTCATTTCTTCGATGCATACTTAGGCAAACATGACATTTCAATAACGTTGCATGATGTTTTGTCCTGTTCACTGTTATATTATACCTTGGCTCGGTCCATACAGAAACAATATTTTGATGCTTTAGTTTAGATAAATACAACTTTAGATATGTGTATGGAGCAGTGGACAAGTCAACCAAAGGGTTAGCAGTTAGATGTAGGTAATGATAGGTGGCAGCACTTGTTTGTCACCTGTACCAATTTATATAAACAGTAATAAAATTAATGGTTGAACATATCATAGCAATGGTCATAGGTATACATACTGTGCACATTAATATTGTAGGCGCACACATCTTAAAACGGTGCAAAAATGTATGAGCCAAGTGCAGCTTAACTTTAGACACTGCATCTCTATTAAATGTCATAACTAAGAAATAGAGCAAAATGTCCTCTGGTAATTGGGATGATAAATATCTTGTGTATAAAATAACTCACATCATGCATGTCTTGATTGATAAGGCCATCTGACAGTGCTGACTGAAGCATTTTCAGGTTGGCTTCTTGGTCAGTCAGGCTCAGCTTGTAGTCCTTATCAAACTCTGATAACTTCTGCAAAGAATGGCAATTGAAGGCTTTTTAAGTACTAGGGTCAAAATTGTCTTAATGTTGCTTACATGGAGAGCTTTTGTTTGGGGGTGCACATCATATCACATATCCCTGAGATGCTACAGCGAACCAGATTGATTAAAAATAGCATAAATAGCATTTATAAAAAATATAAAAATAGCGTTAATAATAAGCAAAAAAAGTATATCACATATTACTTGAATACAAAGTTGTGACTCTAATCTTAGAACATTTGAACCAATTAGGAATATGACTTAAATGAAAAAAAAGTTAATTCGAGATTTATCCAAGATAATAATTGAGATCAATGTTCAAACCTGAAAATTCATGCAACAAAATTTCCCTGCTTAGTGTTCCAGTGATTTATTAATTAACATTGTTTAATATCTCCGGATACTTCAAACAATAATTATACTTTTTTATTATATAGCACTTATTTGTCTATCCTTAATCAGAAACATGATTTTGTTCTCGATGAATGTGTACGTAACATTATACAACAAAAAGATCCTAGTCAGCCACTAATGATTATTTCAAAAAAGAATAAAGCTTGCTCTGGATGAAAAAAACATTTCCTGAAACCCTACCTCTTTCACTTGTGACTGCATGGTCTGAATCATGCCCTGTTGCTCTTCAACAGTCCGTCCGAGTTTCTGACGCTGGGACGTGGCAGTTTTCAGCAACTTTTCCTTCCGCTTCAGCGACTCACTAAGATTTGTTTGCCTATGGGTTAAAAGAGGAATTATCAGATTCACTTTAGGATACAATCCTACTCTAAACTACTGAACATGTGTGGCAGGATGTACAGTCACTTAACTACTAAATAATTGTCAGAGTTTACCTTTTTCCCTAGGTTTGAGCTATGAAAGGTACTCAAACTTCTGGTATTATAGCAAATATAATTATGTAGTGTATTTAGATGTGTGTTTTACAAAGTTATGTCGGTTCATGAACTTAAAGAATCCGGAATTCTGTGAAGCCACTTTAATACATAAAGTTGTGACATCAAAAGATATTATTTAGAAACAATATCGTTTGCCCTTTAATCAAATAGGGGAAATTTACTGGGGTATGAAGAATACAACTGTGCTTCAAAGAGGGGCACAAAAAGCGGGGAAACAGGTAAATATAGATGGAGTAACTACTACATAACTAAATGGTAAATATTATCATAGATGGTTAAGGACTACAGTAGTGTCTGAAGGGATGAGAGGCGTGAATTGTACTGGCCACATTTCCTGATGAAGGTAAACATTTCCATATACTACTCTCACAATGACTAGTAACCGATGTAGTTATCAATGTAAAGAAAGTCTGCGAAATAAGAAGATTGGGTCTGCTTCTCGCACACTACGTTAATATATAAAAACATATACATGTGTTGACATTCCTGAATTGTTCCTAAAATTAGTAATTTCTTTTTAGATTTGTTAGTCAGAAATCCTGAAATCCCATCGAGGAAGGGAAAATGGCATTTTTGCTGTATACATATCAATTAAGGCCGTATTCCACATACCGATAATGCGCTGCCGATTTGCAGCTGCTATACTTTTGGGAGAGCTGATATAAAATCTGCGACACCACTGATAATATTTTACCAACATGTTGGTAAATATTTCTGGCCGATTATATATGGGCCGACGATGACCCACTTCCGGCGGCCGAAAGTGCGTCATCGACAGCCGAAAGTGTATAATCGACGGCTCAAAGTGCGACGAAAGTACAGGCAGCTGGTATAGAACGCTGCCATGGAGAGGCTCCATATCGGCGGCCCGCACTTTCAGTATGTGGAATATGGCCTTTATATTTACAAAAACAATGGATAAGCTTATATATGTAAGGTACTTACATGGTATACATCTGTTTCTGTAAAGTCTTGTAATTGTCCATTAACCTTGTGTTTCTATACATGAGGTCTTTGCACCGTTTGTCCTGAAGAAAAATTATAGAATATTGTCATGGTCTATATGGAACACGGCTCTCATCTCTCATATTTCCAAAATCAAAGGGAAATGTGACAAAACTACAGCACCCAAGAATGTTATCATAGTCAAAAGGGTGTACGTCAGAGAAGAGGCAAAGAAAATGGTTTTATTCAGGTAACATGGCTCGAAAAATTAGGGTAGGTAGGTCGACTTATTTTTTTTTTTCAGTTCAGGCACAAACAAATCAGGCATTCTTGAAAATTCTTAAACTACTCTAGACACCCTCCACATCAAGTTTTATTTTCTAAAATAGATCTCTTGATCATGTGTGGGCCATTTCCTGTCCCTTGAGACATTTTTATTGATTTTAATATTTTTTGGGAAAAAAATTGTCAAAAAATAATTACGGCCAAAATATTAGGGTAGGTCAGGTTACCTGAATCCAACAACTTTTTAGACCTAAATAAGAATAGGAAGGAAGTGAGAAAAAGGGGTATGCACTCAGGGGGTTGCGGGTCTGAAATTGTGTAAAATATGTTCCTGTACAGATCCAATGCATACTTCAGTCCAAGGCAGGTGGGGGATCTGAATTATTTTTAATGGGTATGCAGAGTACGTGTACGTTCTTGATGGAAGGCCCCTAATGGAAATCAAACTTTTCAAAATGCTGTGAAATGTCATCGAAGCATTACATTTTCTGTTAAAACAAATATCAGCATTACTTATAATATTCCCAGACACTGACCTGTTGTTTCCGTAGCTCTATAATGACGCCCTCTGAGTGGCGAAGCTTGTCCTTGGTTTCGTTCAGTTTCTCCTGAAGGGTATGAGCTGTTTGTTTGGCTTTTGTTGATGCATTAACTTGTAGCTGAAATTGATGATATTTTTTATGGTCCTGTACCTTGCCTGCTTCTGGGTTCCCATGTTCAGAAATCAGTAATTATTTAAGAAATCTTCTTAGACCTATTTAAGACCAAATTTTAGAAAATTTAAGACTTAACAGCAATGCCTTAAGAAACGTTTTCAGACATAATTTTGGATAGAAAATATAGACATATAGGGCTTCAATCCTCATTTCTTATCTAACATTAAATCAGTTTTCATTTTCAAATGAGGATCAATTTAAGACCTTTTGTAACAATTCGTTATAGAATACTGCAAAATTGAAGACATTTAAATACCTTTAATTAGATTATCTATTTAAGACCTTATAGAACTGGGTGGGCACCTTGTAATTGCTGTGCATTTCCTTAGCCTGATCAGAGTTTGTTACATTTTCATGGGGATGATGAGAATGATAAAGAGAATAAATTTGATACTATTGTAGGAGATAATATAGGCCTAAGAGTCTTTGCAGTTCAGGTCAGTACACATTTACAATGATACCACAAACAGTGATTTTTTTCTCAAAGAGTAATCAACATTTACCTCCAAATCTTTGTGGGCAAACTGTTCAGCAAATGCTTTATCTTTGACTTCAAGCCTCTTATTCATGAGGGACTGGGAGAGCTTGAACTCAATGCTGACAAGCACTAAGTAGCCATGGATGATTTGAAGATGATGTAGTAATGAGATGATGTGAAAGAAAAGTTGTCATGATGATGTAGTAATGAAATGATGTGAAAACAGAGATGTCATGATGATGTAGTAATGAAATGATGTGAAAACAGAGTTGTCATAACGATGTAGTAATGAAATGATGTGAAATCAGAGTTGTCATGATGATGATGTGAACGTAAAGGTGCCAGATATGCCATATAACACACAGTTCATTTCCATGGTTATGGCAGTGGGTCAAAGAAGAAATGGATTAGTAGAGAATGAAGCCAGTATCATGTATCATACAAAAGTATGACTCGTAAAACATTAGTCGATAATGCACTTATAATTCATCATATTGATATTGATACAGCATATATAATCAGCAATGAGGACTCACTACAATAACTTACGTTCTACTGCGCTGCCAGCAATCTGTGCCAAAAGAAGTCGGGTATCACTCGGTGCCTGCCAGAATAAAATTTATTAAGTTATTTCAAGGTGTTATCAGTAAAAATAATTACATCTGCCATACAATGACTAAGACAGGAAAAAATTGCATTCCAACTATAAAGAAGGATCATTGTACACACTTTGATAAGAGTAGTTTCGTCTTATCCTGTATGGTTTGGTTAATTCTATATATCACAAACTAAGGGTACTTCCCAAGTCTAGCCAAAACCGCCATAATAACAGGTTCATAGTTATTCAACATATACGACACATGTACGGTTTAAAACTTATCTGATTTCCCGACCAATGCTACAAAACACACTTCTATGATCCAATTAATATGTATTCGGCTGCCTTTGAACATTCCCAATAAGCCCATCCCAGTTTAGAACAATATTAAGGTAAACCATGAAATGTTCTCAAAACTGCCTCCGTGTTTTTTCCATAAAAACAGTTGCATAATATAAAAGTAACCTAAGCAATTTGGCTGACAGATTGCTCCTAAAATTGGTAAAATACAGCCTTATATATTGGCCTTTTTCCCATAGGCATGTTAAAGCCTGTCAGCCAAACCATCCCATTTTTTCCAGAAATACATTTTAATTGGCTGGCAAACCTGCAAATCTGTCAAATTTCAAAATCAATTTTTTTTATCAGTACTTCGGGACATAGAAAAATATCATTTTTGGATACCTCAGTAACCCCAAATCTAGGAGAAAAGGATGCTTTATACTTTACGAGGAACGTAGGGAAATCCCAAGGGGAAATCTTTGAGAATATTGGCAAAAATCCAGCAATTCATGATAGCAAGCTGTGGGGTCTAAAGGGTTAGAACTGTGTTACATTTCAAATTCTTAAAGCGGTACTTACATTGTCCGTTGGAAGGTCAGGCATCAGGCGAACATCATTTGCAGCTGCTGGTAAATTCTCCCTTTCTAGAATAACTACCACAGCACCTGCAGATAGAGGGATGAAAATGTTATTTCAGCAACATATGAATTATCCTATTTTTTTTAAATTATTGGCATTGTTAAACTTAAAGACACCCAGTAGATTACGTTTGGGGCCTGGATAATCACTTATCTATCTGACCTTTAAACTGCTGACAACCCTGAGAAGGTGGACAACCACTGATTTACCTGATCTATTGAAGAAAATGAGAATGAGAGTAATAACCTGTTTATTTTTCCTTTAAAGATGTTGACAGCCCTTAGAAGGTGTATAGTTGCTGATTAATCTTACCTTTAAATCTGTTGACAGCCTTAGAAGGTGTATAATTGCTAATTAATCTTACCTTTAAATCTGTTGACAGCCCTTAGAAGATGTATAATCGCTGTTAATCTTACCTTTAAACCTGTTGACAGCTTTTAGAAGATGTATAACCGCTGATTAATCTTACCTTTAAATCTGTTGACAGCTCTTAGAAGATGTATAACCGCTGATTAATCTTACCTTTAAATCTGTTGACAGCTCTTAGAAGATGTATAACCGCTGATTAATCTTACCTTTAAATCTGTTGACAGCTCTTAGAAGATGTATAACCGCTGATTAATCTTACCTTTAAATCTGTTGACAGCTCTTAGAAGATGTATAACCGCTGATTAATCTTACCTTTAAACCTGTTGAAAACCCTTAGAAGGTGTATAATCATTGATTTTTCTTACCTTTGAATCTGTTGACAGCCCTTAGAAGGTGGATGCTCTGTTTGTGCACATTCTGGAGTTGCTCCTGGTGGCCATGCTCCAGGCGACGTTGGTCGGCCTCATACCTAATAATATAGGAAATTTGCTTTCAATTTTTTCTCTCTTTTTTATAAGTGCCAGGTATGAATATTGCAGGAATCCACAATCAAATATCAGTTACCTTGTACTAATGGCTTAGTACTTTTAATACATTGTCATAATATATAATCCAACTAAGATCAGGCTTAGCAAGTCTACTTCTAGTCTACCTCTAGGAGAAATATCTTACGCTCCTAGCGCCACCTGTTAACCAGTATAAAAGGCGCTGCAAGGTAGGGAGCGAGCAGTTAGTGAGTTAGTTGGTTAGAAGAAACATGCTTAACCAAGGAGTTATACCTGAAGTAAGTACATCGACTCCATGTAACAGACTGGAGTTTACCAATACCCACTACCTCGGACATAGGATTGTGTTAGAGCTAAATGCTAGAATGGTCTAGAAGGCGTTGGAGCAACTCGTGTTCTAAATGTGGTTGATTGCTGATAGGAGATGGGAGGTGGACTGATGAAGACTTATACATGGTGGCTTTGACTCGGGATGAGATGTTTATTGAATAAAACCCTTTCATATTAAGAAGTTCCCTCATCGTTCATTTCTTTTGAACTATTGGGAAGTGAATGGACAAACTTTAAACGCGGTCTGAATTACTCAGACATTCTGGAAAGCAACTTACGAAGACTTGGATATAAACTGATCTTACGCAGTCTTAAATCAAACATTAACAATAGTTCAACCTGACTTATTTTCGTTTTTCATTGTAACTCCAGGGATGTAAGTTGGGGACAGTGAAAAAATCGGAAATAGCATTGAGAAAATTTGAAAGTGTCCTAAAATGATGTGAAACATGTTCTAAATATCAAATTTTGAAACCCACTTTTTGAGGTGCTTGGGAGAAAAAATTGGAAATCCGACAAAAATCGGAACTTACATCCCTGTAACTCAATGGTGATTTGCATAAAAATATTATTTTGGTTTAGGTATTTGTGTACTCTTTGACATTTATGTATGTTAGATTACCTCAGTTTCTCCTTTTCTACGTGATCTTTCAACTTGTTCACTTCATCCTCGTACTCTCGGCGCATGCGGCCAACCATTTTCTTAACTTCATCCTGAGACTGTAAAGAAATAGGGAATTACAATAAACATATTTGTTTTCAGGCTGTACACATTTCCCTTGATTAATATTTATGAAAATAAAACTGCAGTGAAGATTTCTTTAACTATAATATAAGAAAGTACCATGTATTTGAAAAGCAAAATTAAAACCCTTAGAACTGATCTGTTGTCTCAAGTATGCGAAATATACATTTAAATATCTACTTTTAAAGTATTCCCCTGTGTCAGGTATTATCTACTAGACGACAGTTACCAAGCGTGCACCTTGTAATGATAAAAAATATGTATGTTTACCTGTAAAAAGTCAGGTAGGTCTGAGAACAATATCAAGAGGCTTTGAACGTTTTCAACATGGCACCATAAATAATCATGAATATAAGAATTGGATATTTTTTCATGTCTTAATGTCTTGCTTAATCTGTTTACCAGTCCCTGCCAGAAATAATACTGACTCCTATAACTAATATTTTCTGTTAGTATTCAGATATTCCCAAGAGAAATGGAATGCCTTCTTGTCTTTTTTCCTATTACTTCCTTATTTCATCAAAACTGTTTAAAAAAGAAGAATATTCTGTGTGGTTATGTGGAACACAGTCGAAAGAACTCCTACCTTTTTCTTGCCTTTTGCATCTTTCTTCTGTTCGTCCTTCTCGTCATCCCCGAGCAGACTCAGCTCATCTCGCATGTTTCGCAAACTCTGCTCCTGGTACGCAATCAGCTCGTTTTTAATTGCCAACTCACTCTGCAGCCGCTCTATCTGTCGCTCCAAGCTGTCCGACTGAAATAGTCAAACTTGTATCTCAATCCATGAAACTCTATTAAAGAAAAAGGCTCTTTTCATATGGGCAAGTATTACAGAAAAACTGTTCCTAAACTGAGGAAGGCACAATGAGTGAATGGCTGAATTTAAATGACTTTTTCTAAATGACTTTCAACTTAGTCTAACCAAGACATTTAAAAAATCCTTATGTGATCTTTTGATTTCTTGTAAATGCAATAATATTACATTTATACCTACAGATGAAATACATGTCTATGCATAGCTCCTTTATCTGTGCAGTTTTCAGAAAATGGTTGGCTCATTCATATATGAGTACACACATATTTTTTTTGACAATAGTAATCTGACATATTCCATAGTGTTAGTGTTATGACCTACTTCATTTTGTAGAGTTCGCATTTTCCCCATCGACTTGTTATTCTTCTTCTTCTTTGTTTGTGCTTTCTCTTCCTTTTCGACCTCCTCTACTCTCTCCTTTTGAGCCT
Source organism: Lepidonotus clava (assembly GCA_936440205.1). NCBI lineage: Eukaryota > Metazoa > Annelida > Polychaeta > Phyllodocida > Polynoidae > Lepidonotus > Lepidonotus clava. The sequence continues at coordinate 12,395,949 of OW387149.1, forward strand.
ATAAATGAGAAGAATGTTAAATTCAGTAATCCATTATTTTACAAATGACCAGTTGATAAAATTTGGGAAACGTTTTGGATGCTAACGATTAGTGTTCTTTTCAGGCATTTTGTTTGTACCATTTGGATGTTCTACCAAACCAAATATCTTTTCAACGTCCAAATTCACTTGCAGTAGATAACACTATTTGAAAGATAAGCAAAGTGTATTTTACCTAACTATATTGAAAAAAGAAAAAGAAACTAATGATACTAGTGATACCACATAATGTATTTGCAGTTTATGATATGATTATCAAAATATATACATTCATTTTTTTCTTTTAGAACTTCTTGGCTTATATTCATATTAATTAACACATATGCTACTCATCATAATCTTACGCTTTATGTGAAAAAGAATTCACAGCAGGCTCACAGTTAATCAACCTTAATAAGGAATTTGCATACCTCTAATAGTTTGACTTTCTGCCGCTCTTCCTCTAAGGCAGCTTCCAGGTTAGCCACTCGTTCCCGCTCCATCTGCAGCTCATCGCGTAGCTCGTCCACCACTGATCGCAGTGCTGCCAGCTCAGCTGCATCTTGGAAACAATGAAAAGTCAAATAAGATCTTCCTGATTCAACCTGAGGAAGTTTGGTTTCATTTTTAACTGCTGGGCACATTAATTATATTTTATATGAAGATACCATCGTGGGGGTAAGATATTCTATGGAAAAGTGAACTTAATAGCCAAGGCTGACACAATTTGAATGTTGTGTTTGATTAAAATCTTTGTACTTGTAGGGTCCTCCAGAGGTGAGCACTCTTTTTCAAAAAACGAAACCAAAAACCAAGAGCTCCAAATAAATTTTGGACCAAAAAGGTTTTTCCAAACTCTTATCCATTTTGTCAGTTAGTATCAACAGTCTTTTTTTACATGGGCTGACTTTATATTGGCACATAAAGGTGAAGCACAACAGATAAGTGGAAGATCAAATATGCAGACATTTCTTTCAAAATAAAACCAATTATAATTTTAAAATGGTCTCATCTCCTGTAAACACTCACTTTCCTGCAATTGACTCCTAGAGGTCTGGTCTGTAAGGGACACAATGCTGACTGTGGTCTGTTGAATACTGCGGGTGGTAGATATAACGGCTGCCGCTTCTGCGGCTGCAGCTTCAGCCACCTCAGCCGCTGTAACAGCCTCAGCCTTTTCCTCCTCCACCTCATGAAGCATCTTCTTCAAAGTGGTTTTCTCCTTTTCCAACTTGGTCTGGGTGGTGAAAAAAGAATCAGTGATGTGAGGGTAATATTGAAATACCCTGTTAAGATTCCCATTGATTTTGTTCTAATGCCTTTGTGGTTGATTTTCCAAGATTAATTTCTTAGAAAATATGTGTAGAACCATCAGCAAGACAAAATTACATCATTGGTAAATAAATGATAGAAAAAGACATGTTGATTTATTATAAATATATACATACCACCTTTACTGTTGAAGCGGAGAGAGTTGCTTCTAGTTTGTTGACATTTCTCTCCAGCTTAGCTACTTCCTCCTGAAGTCTTTTCTTTGTATTCTTCAGTGTGTTTATATCCTAGTTGAAAGTAGTTAATTACAAAAATCAATTGCTTATGGCATATTCTGGATCTTTGGCCCCTTGGGGATATATTAAGTAGTTATATTAAGTGGTAAGAAGCAATAGAAATAGGTACACAGGAAGAAATTGTTTGCTAATTAACATTAAAGATAAGACATTACATAATTTCCCACAATTTTTTTTAAACAGTAAAATCATATCAGAATTAAATTCTCAGTTAAACAATCTGGAATTCACTGAATATACATAAATGTAGGATATGAAATTCCACATTAATAAAATGTCCACCAAAGAGCCACAAAATTATTTAACCAGTTATTTCAGACAACCCTTGGTGCTTGCCTGAGTCTTCATCAAAATTCTATTGAGTTTGACAGTTCTCTACTAATTTTCTGCTGCTATTACTGAAGATAATTGCAAGGATATATTTACTTAACCATTTATAAATGCTAACTGGTCACTAATCAATGTGACATGATTAGTTTCTTCAACTTCATTATTAGCAATTATTTTGCCACAAAAAGTAGTGGTATCATTGCAAATTGCCCTGGAAGAGGGCTTGTATTTTACATAAATTCTTTCAGAGAGACTTACCACTCCTAGTTTGACAATGGCCTGATCCTTGTCTGCACTTTCCTCAAAACGCTGGTGGAGAGCTTTGATCACAAACTTGTGTTGCTTGACAGCATTTCTAAATACTGAAATGCAAAGTGAAATTTAAAGATTAACAAAATTTCCTATATTTTCCCTGGGTTTTGGTAAAGTTTGCATGTTTCCTTTGTTTTCTCTTTCAGAGAATTTATTTGCCATTTTCCATGCTTTCCCTATCCCGTGAGGAGCTTAATGCCCCATATATACACTAAGCGATCTACCCGCCGGCCGTCGACAAGGGTTAATTACACAAGTTCTGGTTTGATCGACTTTATAGATTCTCGATGTGGTTTAGCAAACCAAAATCTCCGTCTTATCCATTCTTTGGCTTACACAAGAGGCTTCGCCTCTACTGGTACCATTCATTTAGTGATAAGAGCCCCTTGTCAAATTTAAGAAAACGATTATGTCAACCATGTCACTAACATGCAGTTGGATGGATAAATCGGCTCCAGAACTAGAAGCATTGTCGGCGCCGAGGTATGCACTTTCTAGGTAGCGGCCCCCGAAGTAGCATTATCTGTCCACCAGCGTGTTGGGATCCCCGCCCTGCCCCATGACTATGCCCAAAATAGGCCTGCCGTGTCGCCGTGTCGAATTAAGGGGTCTAGATCTACGATAACGTGGCCTGAACGGTTTAAATTTGTCCGACGGGGCCAGCCTCTAGTAGGCTGAAGATGATTGGGCATGATCTAGGGTGAGCTTGCCGACACTGAGGGTGCAGCGCGAACGGACGTGGGAAGCGCGTAGACTCGCGAACGGCAGCACCTCTGCGCTGCCAGCCCTTATCTCATGAACGACATCATGCGAACGTGACGGTGACGTCATTGCGTGAATGTCAAGATGGCGTAATTTCCGCTTCCTTTCATAGTCTTCAATCCGGGCACTTTCATGTTTCGCTGGTCGGCTGCCGTCATCAGAGATCACTATAGTGAGATGGGGCAACAGGCTAACTCATCCGGGACGTTGAATTGGGGACCCTTTTTATACGTAGTGGAAAAACGAAATGAAATGTACTTGAAGTTTTACGATAAACGAAATGACATGGACTATTTCTTAAATTCGACATGTGACATGGGAGCATCTTAGAGGCAACATGCGACATGGGAAGTTAAGGGACAGGTGCCATTACCATTTCTTGAGTTTGACATGCCTGCCCCACACCTACATATATTTTCGCTGGTTCCAGCTGATCAATCTCCAATCATGATTTGGTCGATATGAAAAATGTTCAAATCCCATAGAGACCCTTTGTTAAAAGCTACACTCTCCGAATGACCATATCCCCCTAGCGAGAGACTGAGGAACCAGCAGATTTTCAATATGGCCGCCCCCAGTGGAGGAAAGGGGTATTCCCGACCTACTTTCGTTCTATTTTTAGAATATCATTATGACATCATCTCGTCAATCTCCGAACACAGACTTATTTATGTTAATTTCTACACTCTCAAGCCATTTCCTATGGGACGACTTTCAATCTCCATATAGATTCTTCCTATCAGAAATAGCACGATGTGTCCCCCCCCATTTTTAACATTGATCTCTATGGGAGTTGGGACAACCTATTACTCCGATATATCGGACTATCGACGTTATCCACTCATCGAAGACGGAGAATAATCAGCAGTGGTCAGTCGCCCAGCGAGCATAGTCACCAGGCGATTCGCTGTGGGGATGGCGTGTTTCCTGGGCGATGGGCGATGGGATCGCCCATAAAATATCAAACTTGCTGAATATCACAGTTGCTGGGCGACGACGATGGCCCCTCTTACAGTCACCCGTCGCCAGTAAAATTGCCTAATGGGTATAGCCCTTGAATTAAAGTTTTGGCATAAGTAAGGATTACTCTGAGAAATGGATACCATTCAGGTCCAACTTCAGAGGCCTGAATTATGGTTTTGCTTAACCTTGAATACTATACCAAAAAACGTACTGAAAGAAATGCCAAAGAGGTGCGGCTTGAATTGGGTTTTTTTAGTTTACTGTAGTAAAATAATACAGAAATTTCGAAATAATTTGTTGAAACTTGTATAACATGATATCACTCACTTGTTTTTTGCTGGTTTGTTCTCACCATCCTAATTCCTTGGTCAATAGTCGTTTTGATATCATCCAGAGCCATTGATAAATTCCCAGGCTCAGCCAAAAGCTGGGTTTCTAAATTAAAAAGTGTCAGAAAGTAATGATAATTGTACCTGACTTTATAACTGGCAGCATCATGTCAAGTTTTATAAAAGTATGCCTGCTATCTTTAGAAAAAAAAATCAGATCAAAGAAACAGTCTACAAAAAAAGAGATGGATTTTGCCAAAAGGATCATGCTGGGAGAGATCTTTTTTCCCATTGAATTCTCATTAGAATGGATTCTTCGATTAGAGAAATATGTTTGATATTGGTGTTAAACATTTTTAGTTTCATAATACTCACCATCAAGCACGTGTTTTATTGGTGGTACCACTATCTGCACACGTTTCTTTGGTTTTTCTTCACCACTAGTACTGAAAATAAAAATAAACAAAATGGCTAATTAAAATCCCAAAATTAGGTTACCATTGAGAATAATTCTGTATGCTGTGAAGTGGGTGGCCCACAAAACAGTTAGTAGGGGGCTAGGATATTTTTTATATGCTTTTATCAGGTTGACTATAATTACGACCGATTTTCTTCCAAGAAGATGTAAACTGTTCCCAAATGAATTTGAAATATTAAGTCAGACTGTTCTCCGGAAACAAGCATTTTTTTTAAGGGCATGCCTTACAAAGGAATCAAGATATTACCTGAAATTTGAGTATAGCTACGTAAGATTAGAACAATTTTAATACCTGTCTTCATCGTCAGAGTCAAAGAAGCCAGCTTCCTTCAATAGTTGTTCGCCCAGTTTCCTGATTTTCTCTGTCACTTGAGTTGTATGCTCAAAGGCCTCACTGTCAACATAGGAATATCATAGAATGTATTTCCTTGGTTAAAAGAAAAAAATATATTGACAATTGTGCAGATATTATAAAAAAAAAATTAGAATTTCATTTTTAATCATTCCAATAAACCTAGACATGAAGAAGGATGACTAGACTCCCAAAAACACTAGTGCTATAAAATAATCATTATTGTGACAAATCAAAAATGTAAGTTGAAAAACATCTAGCTTCATGACAAAATCTTAACCACACACTCTACAAAGTTTCTTTTCTCAAAATGTACTATAACCAAAACTGCTTACTTGAATGATTCACTAGTTTCTTCCAAAAACTCCTTAACCTTTTCACAATCTTCTTCTGTTGGCAGTTCCTATAATAAATAATAAAATTCTCAGTTGAGAAAGTAACATCAAACTCATAGGAAATTCAGTTTCATTCCTGGGTCTGTTGTAAAGCCTCACATATTGTGTTTCCACCTAATGGTGAAACCCTGAACTAAAAGTACAAAACATATATAGAGTTAGCAGCATGCCATGTGACTAGTCATTCTTTGAGCCTAGCCTCAACAAAAACCCCAAATATATGACAGGGTCCATGTGGGTTAAATGCTTAGGTCAATCAGTCATTATTATTATGATAAGTGTCTCGCGCATTGCAGTTTAACTGTTCAGTTTGTCACAAAAAGTATTTTCACCGAGCAAACTCTCCTAGAAGTTACAGTCCCATGATTTCATTTTCCCAAGGCACTAATCATAACAAACTAATTTGTGGCAAATGATTGGTCTTTTCAGTTATGCAAATATTGGGTCTCACATAAATTTCATACCAAAGAAATTGTACTTTGAATGATACATAATGATCAAACTGGATCTCTATCTAGATGTGAAACGCTGATAGAGAATTTATCACTTTCTTTAGAGCATGTCAAGACTATGTTCAATAAATACCGTTATACTGTGAATATATGTTAAACCATGCAATATAAACAATGGTTGAAATTAATGTTATACTTGATGAAGACAGCAGGGGCAAAGATAATCAACATCAGCACACCATTTCACTGACAAGCCATATGCATAGCTGCAAATGTTGTGAAATCTTCACAATTAATTTCAAATATTGGCTATATTTATATTCATACTTACGGTTAGTTCGCTGCTGCCCAACCAGTCCATGATATCCTGCAGGATGGTGTTTCGCTGTCCACATTCATTGAAGAAAGATGTGATCATCTGAATGAAACCACGCTTGTGCTCCAACTGTAGAATGTTTGACAGAACAATTTACTCATATTTTCTTTAAGAATTGGTCAAAATGGTTATAGAAATAAAGGTTAAAATCTCAAGAAACAATCTGATTAGGCTCATGCATTCTAGAAAAGGAATCTTCAAGGTAAACGACGAATAAAATCATACCCTCATTGAATTTGATGATTAAAATTCATGAAAAAGAGTACGTCTTTTCCAATTCTCTTTGAGATGTGTCTGTTTATATATTAGTGAGCTGAAGTCATATAAATAGTTTGGGTATCTTGTCTGATTAGATGCTCGTGGATGGGAATTAGGCAACTTACATTTTTTTTCTTGTCCCCAACGGAAAATCCACTACGGAGAGTAGATGTATTCAAAGTGTCCATCTGTTGATAATGGATTCAAAAGGTCCATCTTTTAACATCTTTACTTTACAAAGAGAATAAACATCAGAGTTGGTGCCAGAGAAACTGATACTACTATCATTCTGTTAGCAACTTGTATTAACAAAACTGGAGGCATCATGTACTCACAAATTTTACTTCCCTATTCCAGGGCACCGAGAGATACATATATGTCTCCTGGCAGATTTAACAATCAATCTTGCACCTTTCCTATATAAATAACTCCATGCCCATAATTAGAAATACATGTATGTGGATGTTGGAAACTTAAAATAATGATGCCACCCCTCCTTGAGGAAAGCGCAATAAGAGGTCCTGAAACGTGGAAAAGGTTTCGGCGAATTTCCAAAAGGTGAAATTTCACACAAAATCTATTTGCAATATGCACCTTTGTATTAATATATCATTCTATTCTTATATCTCTTTGGAAAACATTGAAACAGTTTGGAAGTTCAAGAAAAGGAAATAAAAATATGGAAAACTTGTTTTGGCCTGCCCCCCCCCCCCCCCTCACCCCGTGTATTCTTACCTCAGATTGTGTCACCTGAATTGTACCAGGCATCCCGTAATGTGTCAGAGCCTGTGAACAATAAAAAATATTCAGGATAATGATTCAGTCAGAAAGAAATACCAGAGTGAAAATGTGTGCTTTTCATGAACTTTTGTAATATCATCTCTTGGTCACATGATAAGTTCTTCATTAATTTAGTTGGTATAGACTTTCTCAAAACGATGAATGAATTTTCAGAAGTTAGTAATAAAATATTATTTTTATCATATATTTATTTACTACAAAGCATCAAGCTTAAGTTAGCCTACGACTGCAAAATAGACAGAAAAACTCTAAATTGCGTTCAGCTTAATTACAAGACAGCAAATATACATGCATTCTTATATCAAAAAATACTCCTGCATGTAGTTTCGTTTCTCCTAAATTTCTAAGACTGTCACTGAAATATTGGCCAAAGGACTCCAAATAAAGAAAGAATTAATATCGCACCACGATTTTGTAAAAGAAGGGTTTAAAAAAAAAAAAAAAAAAATCCTGAGCAAAACATCAGAGAAGACACATACTAGCGTTACATTTCATCATTGAATTTTTGTAAAGGAAAAGAAGGAGAGAACTAAACATACCAACACAACTCGATCATGGATCTCCTTCATCTGGCCCATAATGTCGGCCTTCTTTCTATTCTTCTTAGCCTCAGCAAGAGCTGTCAGCACCCCAACAACAGCATCGGCATTTTCAGTGGCACTGGCAGTTTCTTCTACAGGGGGGTTCAACGTTACTGGGGACTTCTGCTTGGCGTTGACCCTACGACAGTCTCTGATCTCACGCCGTCCTTTCTTCTTGCCCCGCCTTTGGCGCCCCCTATTGGGATTGGCCATTTCAGGCACCATTGTGGCTGGTGTCCTGGTCTATGAGTATGACATAAAACAAGCAATGTAAGATAAGAAAAACATACAATTCATTTTTATTCATATGTGAGTAACACAACAAGGGACTTACGTTATTTCCCAACTGCTTCATTCACAATGAATGAGGATTATTTTTTAATAAAGAAATAAAGAAAATAAAGAAATTTTAAATAAAGAAGAGATAAATGTAGTCTACTAACATTCTTAATGTCTGGCTCTACATAGAGGGTTTTTGACTAGATCTATACATCAAGTGACATGAAACTATATATAGTTTGCATCCCCCGTCCTCCCAGGCATATATATATATATATATATATATATATATATATATATATATATATATATTAAATTTATTTATTTATTTATTTATTTATTTATTTTTTTTTGGGGGGGGGATGCCAACCGCAAACTCCACTATTATAGCCCATACATTAAACTTACTAAGGTGGAATTCCTTCGCTAGGAGGGCAGAGGGGAAATTTGCTATACGATGTTTACCCCCCCCCCCCCTTTTTTCTTTTTTTTTTATTATTCTCCTTCCAAATTCATGGATCTGCCCCTGGCCTCCCCCTTTCCAATGAGTTGTTTCCTTGTAAAGATATTTATCTTGAGAGAACTGAATAAGTGCTGTTGCAAATGTAATGCTAGTAGACTACTAGGGATAGTTCAGAACCAATTGAATTGATAATTTTAGATTAATTGAGTACGTTTCTGTATTAATTCAATCAATCAATGCACCGAAAATAATAATTTGCCTCGATCCATCTATATTTTGTATTATCAATCGATATTATGAATAATCATGTCATTCTAATAGAACATACCAGTAGATCTATATAGAATAATTAGGGGCCGTCCATAAATGACGTCATGCAGCAGGGGGGAGGGGGGTTCATGCTTCCATGACCAACATGACAAGGGGGGGGGAGGTCATGTGGTCCATGAAATCATGTTTGAAAAATTCTAATTTCGAAAGTTTCAGAGGAAAAAAGTAGGTACAGTTGGGATTTTTTAATGTTGAAATTTCTTTGAAATGGTCAGCAGATTGCCCCCTACTAGGCCTAGACAAGAAAATCTGCTTTTTATGGTCTTGGCCTGGGTCCTTGGTTATGTCAATCCCTGCTTATATCTTATCTGTGATTGGAGGGGGTATGATGTCATTTTTAGAGGGGGGGGGGGGGGGGCTGTACAAGGGTTGGACAAAATGCGTGATTTAGATCAACTTTAACCCAGTTTTTGTCTTTGATCTGGTAAATCTATAGACAAAAATTAGATCTATATTAAAATATGTCGTGCATTTGATAGAAAATGATATTTCATTTTAGGTTTGCCAGCTCATCACAATACAACATTTGAGGACAATTGAAGGTTGGACATTTTGTCATCTTAGTCTATCTGTGACTATGATAGTAGATCTATGACTAGTATGAGGCAGAGGCAGAGCGACAATTTCAGCATCATTTTCTCTTTGAAAACTACTAGTACATTTAGATCTATATTGATCTACCCTGATTTTCCAAACTTCAGATCCAAAATCAACAAAATTTAATTAACATCTGACGTTGAGAAAAACTGAGATGATCTTGACTGAAGAGGCCTCTGGCTCTGATTCTGAGCCTTAGCCTTAGGCTTAGGCAGTGAGGGGCAAATTTGGAAGTTTCAATTCTAAAAGTACAGTTTTTGTTAAAAATCTCTATGTGATGTAACAACATTTAAGTTGCAATTGAAAAAGCATCAAACCTGTAAACAGGGGATGTCCTGTAGAACAAAATCCGCTCAATTGGGATACTGTACAGTCGTCTAGAACCGGCGCGAAACATGAATAACTCATGTGGCCATGTGCTTTGAAGAAACTAAACAAAGTCACATGGTTACAACAATCCCTACTTCACTCTCTAACCAGATGTTGAATGAGTAGAATCTAATGCTAAGTTAGCGTAGTCAAGAATAGACCCGCTTGAAGAGTGTCATGACTGGGGAACTTGGAAACTTCTAGGAAGGGGTGGCCGCACTATTATTATGGAAAGTATGGATGAAAATTGTAATGTATCTCCTTTTATCCAAATTAAACCAATACCCAAATACCTTACTTTAAATCTAAAGAGATATTGTATTCCAGAAGGGAGAGAATATTTTGTCAGTGAATCAATTTAGGGAAGGGTAAATTGAAATGATATCCTTCCTCCCCTATTATTCTTGGACTCGTCTATGCCCTTATTTGGAAACGCGGCTTCTGATTGGTCAGAAGTTTGTGACGTCATCTGTTTTTAGGGCGGAAGTGAATGAGGTCAACTCCTCGACTCTTCCGCGAAACGGTCGAAACTACTCTATTCCTGCTTTAATTTGACTTATTATCAACATTTCACACCCAATTATTTATAATAATTGTCAGTAGAAGTCAGGTAAGATCGAAACCAAGGTGTTTTGATTCTTAGACACAGAAATAGAGCACGTGAAAGTTTCTTACTCGCGAAAATTAGGTCACATTAACTATCCAAGTGGCCTCGATGTGGTGTGTCTGGGCCTAAGCTTTCCATGACGGAGGATTACCCACGATATTTACACCGCTTTTTATGGATTTTAATCGACTATACTGAGGAGTGTGGATTACGTATGTACTGCTGAACTTCCATGTGTGTTGAGGACACTTCTTTTGACGTTTCTGTGCTTCACGAAGCCCATATTTCGGCCAGGATTTACTAGATTCGGAAAATTGTGAAGCCCAACTTTCGAGTTAGTTGGGTGAACGATATTAGGTGAGTGAGTGGCCACTGGCCAGATCCTTTGCACTGCTACACTCAAACCCGGTCTATTTCCATATGATCCGGCCAGTGTTTAAATGAGTTACCCTAATGTACATGAATAATGTCTAGGAAATAAGCCTATGGTATTTTACCATATTTCAAAATCAGCTGGTCATATCTCAAGTTGAAGTGCCACCAGTGCCAGTGTTGAGTCAGTCAGTGACCTGCCCCAACCAAACATTACTCTCAAGCTGAACTGTCAACATGACTTAATTCTTAATAATCCATACTACATTGCCCCTCACACCATTCCACACGCTCTTGCAACTCGACTGACCATCATTGTAATTCAATTAACCTCAAGTCAAGCAGGGCTATCAAACCAGGTTTGTAGTGGCGTAGCCAGGGGGGTTCCTGGGTGTCTGGAACCCCCTTAAATTTCCCAAAAATTGGCAAAGTTTATATAAAATATAAGGAATTTTGCTATATTTGGAAGTTGGAACCCCCTTAGATTTATCTAGAACCCCCTTTGATTTTAGGGCTGGCTACAACCCTGAGTTTGGCCAGCGTAGACTGTATAAATTGTAAAATTGTGAAGGACCTGGCTAGGGAAGGGGGGAGAGGGCCTCTCGCCTCCTTTGTTCCCGGCGGAGGGGCTGAGGGAGGCGGCCGGGAGAAGGCTCACCCGCTCCGGCCACGCTCGTCGGTCGAACCCCTCCTCCCAAACCGTCAGGCCTAGGGAGGTGGGAGGGGCCGTTGGGTGATCCCACACATTTCCCTCTACCCCTCCCCCTTCTTGAATCTTCCCTCCCACCCCTCCACCCCTTTATTCTCAAACTGACCAGCCCTGCGGTCAACCACCCCTATTTTCCCTCTGGCTCAGCAGCAGCAGCAGCCACTGCACGCTGGACTGGAATAGTATTAATACATTCCGCTCCAGAGAACCGGGGGGATGCACACGACATATATTATGAACATGACGAGGGGAGGAGGTGGTGGAGAGGGAGGGGTTGCTGTCACACACACACAGCAGGGGATGCTTGGGACTCAGGGCAGCAGCAGCGGCAGCAGCAGGGCTGTAACGCCACACTGCCCTGCCCCCACCCTACCCTACTTCCACTGCCCCTCCCCCTTCCTCCCCCTGCCAAACACACGCATCTGGCACACGCTTGTGATGTAACATAACACAATTAGAAACCTAGCATTGGTCATTTGCTCCATGAATAAATCCATCTAATTCCCAATCTTCCCAGAAGTAGACCTAATTTTGATAATTCAGTGAGGGTGAAGCCAATATGCCATCTTTTACTGTTTATTGATAATTTACTTATTTAGATACTAAGGTTCGTTTTAATTGTAAAGAATAAGGAGGTTCAGTGCTAATAATGGTCAGAGCAAATTGCCCAAAGCTCATACACTAGACATGGCAAGATTTTAGCATTTTCCTTAGCTTTATTTTGGTAAGATATTTCCAACAATATGTCGACTTGGAAGATGTAGAATCAACTATGTACACATGATAACCATATATTTCTTCAGAAAATTTGAGCTGTTTTTCCAGAAATATACTGAAACCAAGATATGTATGGGGATGTCAATTCATTGAGAATTTATATTTATACCTGTAATAAATCTTTAATATAATTATTCGTGTATTCTACTTATACGGAAGATCATTTCTTGTGAAATGAGTGTAGTTCAATAGAATAAAAAAGGAAAAGAATGCTACTATTTGAAAATAGGATTTATAATTTATTTTATAAGCAAGCCAGATGTAGAAGCGCTTTAACATTGTAAACTCTTCACCCCACCCCCTTGTTCGCTAGGTCGTTTACCCCTCTGAGTGACCCGCTTGTTCCCTCAAGAGGTTCCCTTTCCCATGCCGTTACCCTGCAGGGTACCAGCGAGATGACCCAACCAGCCGAGGCTGGGGCTAAAAATAGAACTAACCCGCTCGGCGTAGACTCAATCAAACTAGGTCATGCTGGCCTAATTTGAAAACCCCTCAACATCGAGTTGGGGTTTGGCTATGACTCAACTACAACGTTAGTACTAAATAGAGGGTTTATTCTTTTCTGACACGTCTAACAGTGAATATCTCTGCTTCTGAATGTACGATTTTAAAATGTGTACAGCCGAGTTGTGCATGTTTTTTTTCTTCAATTTTTTAAATAAACTTTTAATATAAAGTCCTAACGGGCCCACCATTACGGTTAGACAAAAAATTAGAATGAAATAAAAATAGGAATCGAGCACATCCTATTTTGTCAAACCATTCTCCAACTAAAACAGTTTGAATAAGTCAGAGTCATATTTTCTTCTTTATTTGTTTAAGTGACTCTATTTTTGTTTAGATTAGTTTTTATTATGATGTTAAGTCGGGTGGTCTTAAAGCTCACGCGAAAAGAAATATTTCAACACTCAGATAACCTCTTATATTGTTCTATTACTGTCCATATTTTAGCTGGTAAGGTCTGACACCACTTGTGCACTCAAACGATAACCTTAGAGACTATTTCTAAAAGTGTGAAGCCAGTCTAACACTAAATGCGAATTTGTAGAAGGCAAGCCTGGACATGACCAGTGACGTCATGGGAGCCATATACTCAACATTCTTACCAATGGGGAAAATGAAAATGCTTGTTATTCAAAATATATATTTCAGAAGCATGTCATATTTTCAGATGTGTATAGCCTTTAGACTTTATTTCGCACCTCATATCTCGTATCTCATGTTAGTGCTTAGTTGATATCATGTATACATAATGACAAAAAAATGCTATCATATATATAATTTATATATCTTCACCAATATGTTTTTAGTGAAGAAATGGGCCGTTTAAATTTAATACGTGAGTTACAGTGATAGACTACCCATTTGTTCACTTACAAAGATCTTTTGGCCACTGCTTCGATCTCAGTTATTTAGTTTAACAGATTGACGGAAAGGTGTGTAAAGTTATTGAGGGAGACGGTCCTTCCTTCGCTCAATCAAATACTAACCAATTTTCCCACCTTTCCAGCTCTACCCAGCCTATGACTTGACCACCAGAGGACCACTAAGGGGAAGGCAGCCTCCGGAAGTGACGTCAGTGTCGCGTGGTAACCATGCCGAAACGGAAGCTGGACGAGCTTGTGGAGGGCGATGAAGTCGGGGAGGCGGAGGGCCGAGAGGGTACGTCGGGCTCGGACGACAGTAACAGTAGTATACAGACCAGCAGTAGTACGGATGTTCCCACCGCGCAAACTGCCACCACTGCAGGTAAGTTATATTTTTTGTAACTACTAAGCCTTTATTCCATATGAAGATTATACAGTAGATTTTTGAATTCAGCAGTTGAATATAGATGTGGTAACAAATGTACATGTCCTCCATGGGGATCAGGAGTGGGGGTTCCTTTATGAGCCTCCTGAGAAGAATGTGTCCCTAGAAGCCCCTTGCTGTTCGTAGAAGGTGACAAATGGGGAGACCAGACTCAATTGGTAGAGTGCCTGCTCTGAGTCTGGGAGGTCTTGGGATTTATTCCTGGCCGAGTCACACCAAAGACTTTAACAATGGTAGTGGTTACTGCTAGCTTGGTACTCGGTATAAAGTAAGAACCACAAAACATAACTGGTAGGCCCAGTGTCAGTATAATGTGACTGGGTGAGATATTGTGTGGGCCTATGACATGATATCTCAGTGTGGCAGCACTATAAAGAGGGCATTGGGTCCCACTGTTACAAATAGGCACCTCATTTCATAGATTCGGTGACCGGCCCTGTGGCATAAAACTAGCTGCAAAGCTTTACCTTGTGCAAGATTTTGATGCTACAGCTTCTGGGTCTCATACCTATAAAAAAAAAACATTGGTATTTATAGTGTCCGAGAATATCCGAGTTCTTGGCCATCACGGCCAACATTGTCAAAAAGTTGTCAGCCCTGATAGGTTTTCAGCTGGCCCAGAAAAAATGTAAATGACAGCCCAAAATAGCATAAATGATGGCAAAAAAAGTTGGGCTGAAAAATTGAAAATTGACAGCCAAAAATTTATGAAAAATGTTGTCGGCCTTCCAGGCCAATTAAGCAATGTTTTCCCCAATTTTTGATCCAAAATTGTCGGCCATTGGCTGACAGGCTGGCGTTAGTCTCGAACAATATAGTGATATATGGAATATAGTCAAACCAGGAATTCTAAGGCAGTATCTGAAATTGACAAATTTTGTCATGCGCACATGAGGTATACAGTCTGAAAAGGTGTACTTCCAGTCACAAAACCCTGCACCCTCTCTTGTAAGACACCGATGGCGAAAGCTAAAAAAGCCCTCAAACTAGGTGCAATAAAGATACTTTTTTCTCTGAAAAGAGCTTTGTTAATCTGATCATTATAAAATTCAAATAGTCATTAATGCCAAATGGCCAATAATTATACTTTTGAAATTTCATTTCCATACAATTTCAGGCCAGTAGTGTCTGCTACACATACAAAAGTTAAACTCTTACTCTTTTCCCCTTCTCTCCTATGATGTAAAAGATTTTTGCTTCATCTGCTTTAATATATCACCTTTTGTTTTTCAGCAGGTTTTGGCCCAGCACTGACCCGGCCAACGCGGCGGGTCAAGTTCAAGGATGTGACCGTCTTCTACTTCCAGCGTAAACAGGGCTTCGTCTGTGTCCCCAGTCAGGGGGGCTCCACATTAGGCGAGTAGTTCCCCCTTATGGTCATTGCCGTAGCTAGAGTTTTTGATTTAGCGTCACTTATGTCCAGAGTGCTCAAAGATACCTAAACCCCATACCCTTGCTATTCTTTAGATAAAATCTGTTTCCAATCCAAAGGGTGGTACTTAAAGAAAAAAGAAAAGAATACCCAGAGTTTCCAAAGAGGCCTAAGCCCCATACCTAGGCTGTTCATTAAGAAATAAGTTTCCAGTCCAGTGAGTAGGTGGTGTCAAAAAGATCACCAGTACTGCTGGGATTTTTGTCTGTTTTGGTTATTTTTTTATAGGGTTGGTAGGGAGATGAAATAATTCTATTTAAATGAAATAAAAAGTCTCCCCAACCAGCATTGAAACAACCATCTGGCTGTTCGACCCAAACTGTATTATTTTTAATGACAGCCCCTCTGGGATGATTTAGGTCTCGTTGACTATCGCAGGGACAGTTTCTGCAACAGTCGGCTATATATTTCAAGCCTTTACAAATCCAGTGCCCAGGGAGTCCGGAGCATCCTCTTCAGCAAAAGTAAAGTTTATGATCAGGTTCTGCAGTTATAAGAGTGTGAGGTATTCTTAAAAAGAACAGTAAAATATATTATTTACTAGCTTTAGACATTTTTTCTTTAAAAATGGGCTCCTTGGCTCTGGTGCTGGGCTCCCAGGCTGAGGAGCTGGGGAGCTCAGTGGACTCCCACTCTAATTAGAAATTTCTCAAGGCCTGCCATTTACTTCCAGCATAAACAGGGCTTCATATATGTCCCCAGTCAGGGGGGCTCCACATTAGGCGAGTTGTTCCCCCTTATGGTTATTGCCATGGGCAGGGTTTTTGATTTAGACTCACTTTGTCTGGAGTTCCCAAAGAGACCTAGACCCCATATCCAGGGATTTCACTGGGGAAAAAGAAAATTTCCAGCCCAGCAGACATGTAAAAACAGATCACCAGGGCTACTGGGATTTTTATGTGTTTGGCTTTTTTTCTGTAGGGTTGGAAGGAGGTAAAATAATTCTATTTAGATAAAAAAAATAAATCTTTCCAATCAGCATTGAAATAGCCATTGGGCTGTTCAACCCACAACAGAATTATGTCAATGACAGCCCCTCTGGGATGATTCAGATCTTGCTGACTGTCGCAGGAACAGTACCTGCAAGTGCAACAGTCAGTTTACTTTTTACTTCTGCATTGAAATAGCCATCTGGCTGTTCTACCTTAAACAGATTACTTTTAATGACAGCCCCTCTTGGATGATTTAAATTTGCTGACTATTGCAGGGACTGTCTGACAGTTCCTGTAACAGTTGGCTTACTCTTTACTTTCACTGTAAACGGCTTCATCTGTGTCCCTAGTCAGTGGCTTCACATTAGGCGAGTAGTTCCCCTTTATGGTTAATGCAATAGGCAGGGTTTTGGATTTAGAGTTACTTATGTCCAGAGTTCCCAAAGAGCCCCATACCCTGGCCTTTCATAAAAAAAAAAAAAGTCTGTGTCTCATCCAGCTGGTGATGAAAAAAGATCACCTGGGCAGCTGGGATTTGTTTTCCTATTTCCTTTAGTCAGTGATGTAAGTTTTCAGATTATTATGGCTCAGTTGTGGACGCAAGTTTAAAAATTGAGGGGCCAATCGGGCCCCTAGCTTTCCAAATCTAGGTCCCCTCACATATACTAGCCTTTGTTATTCATGGTTTTCTAGGGGCCAGATGGGCCTCTAGCCCAGAAAATCTAGGGCCCGACCTGCTTTTTAAGGGCCTCGGGCCCCCGGCCCCTGTTATGTCTACCCCTGTGGCCAACTGCCAAAAAAGACCAGGTAAATATATAATAGTCACCAAATGTAAGAAAACTGGTCAGTTTTTTTTCCAGACAAAGTTCTTCACAAATATCTGAAAGCGTTCAGGGAAGTGAATAAAAGGCGATAGTTGATTAGCTATTTCAGATTTCTTCATCAATTCCGACTTACATCCCTGTTTAGTGGGGTTGGTAGATAAAATCTTGTTGACTGTCGCAGTATAGTTACTGTAACAGTCGGCTTACTATTGACCAAACAATTCAGTTGCAGATTGTTCTGCTAAATCACATAACTTATTATGTCCTTTATTATGTCCTTTATCTGCTTATGCTGTCTGCCGATTCAGTTAGAAAGCTGAAACTTTTTAAAAATGGTAGGCTTTGCTCAGTATATTTGCTCTAAGAGTTAAAAGTGGTAAACATTGATATAGATATTGGTTGACAGAATAAGTTATTGATATGAGCATAGAACTGTTTGCGTATAGTTCTATGATATGAGAAAGTAGCTAGATAATCTCACATCGAGTACTATTGAAATTTTTACATGCTTTTAATAGAGTATGAGATTCATATGAGTAATGGGTAAGAAGAGGAAGCGAAAAACATGCAGGAAAACTGAACAGTTTCAGGAAATACACATACAATGATATAATATTATAGGCATAGAGGAAGTGTGATATAATATTATAGGCATAGAGGAAGTGTGATGTTATTCCAGTGCCGAGAATTTCCTGACTCAGTAGCAATTCAGAAAATCCCAATGGGTTTTTCTGTGTTTTGCAAACGGAAGTTCAATTGGACAAATCAGGTTTGTGTAAATCTGTTGGAGAGCACGAAAAAGTAGGCTTGGGAGAGGGGGCACACTGTGTCAGAATGCCTTAACTGGGGACGGTAGTTGTTTTTAACAGGGTCCCAACTGCTCAGGCAAAACAATTAAAATTCCATGTCAGGGAAAACACAGGGAATTTGGGAATTTGACCAAATTCAGCTCAACAGAGAGAATGCTGTCTCATTTTCTGCCCAGTTTCTCAAATTCTCTGATTCTTTAGGTTCTACTATGCAAGAGTAACCGTTTTCCCTGAAATTTCATACTTCTTTAATGACATTTTAAAATCTTAACACATTGAGATCCAAACAAACTCTATTCTTAGTAAGGATACTCTTCTAACATTAACACCAAAAAGGGGAAAAAAAAAAGATTTAAACAAAACAGTGTCTGAAATGAACACAAGGCGTCTCTCAGGGTATGATTTTACTGTGCTATGCACCTGATGGTGCATGGCTTCTTCTGAAAAGTAGATATAACTGAATAACAAATGCATGATATTATAGCCGGGTTTCTGCAACCGATTTTTGCACCAAAATAATCCCTTATTACAGACACTGCTACATAATCAATAATCTGCACTATTTCCCTTTAACTTTAAGATAAAAAAAACAACAAGTTTTCACCGCTCAGTACCATATTTGGTTGGTGGAGGATCAGTATAAAATATTTGACATGAGAATATATTCATAGAAAAGTGACAAAATATTTACAATTCTCCCTACCACGGATGGCCGATTTACTGTATTTTAAGCACCTGCAGGCTATTTTTGTCGACAAATCCTCTATAAAAACTATAGAAAATTAATGAACAATTGTGATATTTCCACCTATAATGAATGAATTTTCAAACAACTTGGAAAATATGTAATATATTGATACAAATTTAAAAAATAATGATCACTAGGCTTTCTTCATATTAAACTAGAAATAAGGACGTGATTAATGCAAATTCCTATGCTTAAGTCCTGTAATTTGTTGACATATTACCCAGCATGCACCCTGATCAAGGATAACCTGCAGGTAAAAGATAAGAATTTGGCTGTCCGTGGCAGGGAGAATTGTCTTACATATGTTGAACTGTTACTTGGTTGTTGGTAACAGTAAAGCAAGATAGAACAAAAATCAAAAAGGGCATTTTCCAGGGAGTCTGGCATTTCCATCTGGTCGTCTGAGCCCTATTTCGTTTGGGAATGGTTGGGTAGAATTGGGGGTTAGCCTTAGGGAATAGTATTCCTAATTTTATTAGACAGTGAAGAAGGGGAGGGAGGGTGTGGGATAATCATAATGAGACTAGGGTGTGGGGGAAAAGGGCGGAGGACTTTGGGAGAAAAATCAATACATCCTATTGGGGCCGCCCGGGAGGGGCGGTCCTTCAACGGGCAGTCGGCTTCTGCCGAACGACACCGTAAAACTGGGCGTAAAACACACAAACAGCACCATAAAACTATAAATAAACAAAATATCGAAAAAAAGAAATAGAAAAAATCCCTGAAGAAAAACTGTAGTAAAACAGAATGGATCCCAGAATAGGAACTTGCGGTGCCGTTTGGTGCTCTGTGGCATCATTAGGGCAATATTGCGGGTCAATCTTGTGGTCTGTCTTTTGTTTGTTTCTTTTTTCAGCTAGTGTTATCTGGATAATATTGGGCTATCTTTAGTGCACAGGAAAGAAAGCAATATAGTTTCATCTTCAATTTCCAGACATTACCGTTTGTTATATATAAAAATAAAATCTCCTGTAAGTAATTATAAAGTCTATCATTGTTGAAAACTAAGATAATTAAAATTAATCGTTTGTGTTCTCTTGGTAATAGGCGTTGATTTAGATTCCAATCCTCACTACCACGGATAACTGGTGTACAGTATTGTAAGCAAATTGGACTAATTTTGTCAACAAGAATACAGGGAGAACTGTAGAAAATGTTCGACTATTTGCAGTATGTCTATGTGTAATAAATACATTTTCATACCAAGTGAAAAATCTCATATGCATATAGATACAGAGTAAGAAAATACTCAACGCTAGATTTCCATCATGTTAAATCACATAAATATAATCAAATGTTTAATGAAAATTTATATCCTTATGCAGTGTCCGAAATTAAGATTTAAATCTGTGCACTCGCCGGGTGCACAGCTTTGAAATATGTGCACCCGGCGCGTCTATCTTTGCACCCTCAGTGATACAAGGCTATTATTTCCACCAAAAAT
Organism: Lepidonotus clava; assembly: GCA_936440205.1. Taxonomy (NCBI): domain Eukaryota; kingdom Metazoa; phylum Annelida; class Polychaeta; order Phyllodocida; family Polynoidae; genus Lepidonotus; species Lepidonotus clava. The sequence continues at coordinate 12,416,428 of OW387149.1, forward strand.
GTGTGGATCTGCCGGGTGCACAGTATAAAAAGTCATGCACCCTGGTGCAAAATCATGCACCCCGGGTGCAGGGTGCACCCTTAATTTCGGACACTGTTATGGCTTGTGACTTTGTTGACAAGTTACCAAGCATGCATTTTGACCTAGGCTAGTCTGCTGGTAAACTACCCCAGTGATGCTATCTGTGGTTGGGGGAGTATTCTAAAAGTGAAAGGAGGAAGTTTAAAGTTTCTGAACCTGGAAGTGAGAGATAAGAATAACAGAAACTCGTGAGTGATTATAACCTGTTGCAGATATAGAAATAACCTCTAATCTCTGTCTAGAAACGACGGCCTTCATAATGAGACACAGATATAAAATCTACTTATATTACGAGTAAATTTTGAAGGGGTCAAAATAGCATGGGCCCGGGCCCAAGCGGCTAATGACTAAAATTATTGAAATGAATTTGGCGAATCCCTCTGGTCTTATTTCCCCAAAATGACCCATTTGGAGTCAATTGGCGAGGAGTAGACTTATCAATGGTACTCAGTAGATCTAATAAGATTTTCGTGTTTAATATGAAGTTTAATGATAAATTATAATCAATGAATTTGTCTAATTCTTGTGGCGTAGTATTGGCTAATAATGATTATCACAAAAGCATCAACTTTGTAAATCCGAAATTCTGAATTCTGAAATTCGATCAATAAGCCAATATACAGGTTGGCCAGCCAATCAAAAAGCTGCATTTCAGAGAAAAATAGGGTTGGTTGGACTTTGTAGGCTGGGCTGAGCTTTTACATTAGGCTGTATTCTGGAAACTTTAAAAGCAATTTGTCACCCAGATATTAATGAATGGAGAGTGTACCCATGATATCATTATAGAAATTCTCCAAAAAGATTTGGGATATCCATTTTATCCATGATATGCTTGGAGATTGAAACTTGGATGTTGTATGGGGGTAAGATGGAAGGGATGGTCATGGAAGGGCTATGGAAAGGCCATTGTCATATACTTCAGGCCATATTCCACTATGCGGCGTTTTGCTCGCGATGGGCAATTAACTTGGGGTGTTTTACCCCACTGCTAGTCAAACTGGGCACCTCAAGGTGGAATATTATAATTACTTGCTGTGGTACCTGCAGTGACCCACCGCAAGTATCAACGCAAGTACCACCGCTAGTAATTTACATAGTTTTTCTATGGAATACTCGCGATTGCAGAAACCAACATGTTTGTTTCTGAAATGCAAACTGCTTGCGGTGGCAGATGAGCCCACCGCAATTGGCCCCCCCACTGCATAGTGGAATATGGCTTTTAAGCTCTATTGATCTATTTGTTTCCTAAAATAATGGAAACAACTGGAGGTCTTAAGTTTCTTCATTTAATCGTTCGATCGATGTGCTCAAAATAGTATTGTCATTGTCGAGTTAAAACATCATTTACAGTTTCATCCCCATCCCATGCATCTTGATCTGTGAATGTGAATGAGGTTGGGCCACACATGCCATGTAACTAGGTCACGTTACCATGGTAACCGTTACCGCCACGGTAACGAGGTTCACACCTAACTAGGTCATGACCCCATTTGAACCCTATAAGGGGATCCGAGAGTGTTGTGGAATGTCCAAATCTGAGGTTTGCCTTGATATCATAATGGTAAATATCAAGCATGTAAGTTTTCAGATTTTTGTCTGATTTCAGATTTGTTCACAGCACCTACTCAAATAATAATTTTCAAAATTAATTTCTTACAATTCTAGTATTTTATAATAATTTCATTTCTGGGATTGAAGATCTTTTCATAAACTATGACTTACATCCCTGGGTATTGGGGGTTGTGGAACAGATCATAAAGTGCATGGTCCCCACTGCACAAGAAAAACAAGTAAAATGGTAAAAAAAGATTCCCTGCCAGGGAAAACACAGTGAATTTCATTTGGTCAGGGTCTGCAATTAATGGTTCTCAAAATATTAGGGATTTGACGTTTTCTTGTTCAGTTGCCCAATTTTTTTTCTGCGTGCAAAGGCTTTTAAATTTGAATAACTTGCTGAAAATGACACAGAGAAAAATTGGCACAGAACAGGAAAACACAGAAAATATGAAAATAAAATTGAAAGTGATACTGTGATGGGAAAGTGTGCATGGTGTATCCAGGGGGGATTTAGCGGGGGGAGCTTGCCCCCCCCCCCCCCCCCGTTAAATCATGTTTGTGGGCCCACCTCTTTCAATTTCTGGATCCGCCCCTGTTATCTATGGTTAGGGTGATGGGTGCAAGCTTTCCAATTATCATATCCAAAAGGTGAAAATCTTCAGTCTAAAATCATTCCAGCCCGGACTTAATTCTTTTGGATTAGGAATAACAGAATATATAAATCTCATTAAAACACATGGCAGTGGCGGGATGGGATGAGTATGAGACTAGGAGCAGATCCAGTCCCCCCCTCCCCCCCCCCCCCCCACCCTCCTTTTTGTTCCTGTAAGGACATTTTGTTTCCTAGAATATCTAAATCTAAGACTTTGGGTGTTTTGTAGAATGAGTTCTCTTTTGTGTGTGATTGAACGATAAACAAAAAAAGGGGACATTCTTTTTTATTAGGTAGAGGAACACTGGAAATTTGAACATGAAAATTAAGTGGTCAGTCGGGTCAAGCTTCATTATTTTGGTACCCACAATTTTATTTTTTTGTGAATTAGAATTTTGATCATAAGGACTGCCGTAAATATGGTAGTAGACTATTAAAAAAACACTGCCCATTCAAACAAGTAGACCTCAGAATTTATCCGCACAACCTCAAGTTTTACCTCCCCAGCTTAGGCAAGGCCAGTAATTTAGTGCCCTGAAGACTTTCCTGGATCATTAAAAACCTTTTCTCTAACCAAACAAACTGCGTGTCTCTCCGCCATTACAGCCAGGGCGGGGCTAAGAAATGTTTGTTTCTTATGGACTGCCCGACTCAGTATTTGATTGCCGACTGGCACTTGTTTTTCTCTCTCTAATCTTCCTTAGATTATTTTTTTTCCTATATCGTCGGTAATCTCCTTATCAAAATATGAAAATTAAAAGTATAGATAAAAAATGGGAAATTGAAAAAATAATAAAAAAATATAAAAAGGGATTTTTTTTTTCTAAATTAAAAAAGAAAGATTAAAAAAGAAAGAAAGAAAACAAAAATCCATGCCCTCCTAGTGGTCATATTGTCAGCCACCCGTTCCCTAGACGCACTCCTTACCCAAAGAAAAATAGATAAAAAAAAAATTGGAGAAGTGAAAAATAATATAAAAAGGTATTTTTCTTCCCATAAAAAAATTAAAAAAAATAAGAAAAAATAAGAAAAAATAAAAAAGAGCGAAAAGTCCATATCGCCAAAGTGGTCGTATTTTTGGGCACCCTCTCCATAGAAACAATTTTTTGTTAAGGGTGGCCTAGACCCAGGAATTCCGTGCACTGACCCCCAGTAATGACCATCGCCTTAACATCGGCGGGCCCTGGTCAGCCTGTTGTCATGGATACGGTCAGAGGGGTCAGCCCTGAGGTCACTAGTGCCCTCAAGGTCTGGGGGGCGGGGGAGGGGAGGAGGAGGGGGGGGGGGGGTATGAGAGAGAGGGGGGTTTGGGGAAGGGGGGGGGGTCAGTTGAGGTCACGTAATATGTTGTATCCATAGTCTCGAATTGACCCGGCGGCTATGTCTCTTACAGGCCTTGGTTTGTTATATTATTATAGCCTAAAAAAAAAGGTTGGATATTGACAAACGTCTAAATGATGGTGTTTTCTTTTCATTCCTAGTTTTGTAGAATTTCCTACATTTTGGTAATTTTGGATTACCCTATCGATTTTTCCTACATCACTTTAATATCTGTTTTTGAGTGTTTTTGTGTTAGTTTCAAGCTATTTAGATACAAATCTAATGTCAAGACTCTATTCTTTAAGGGGTTTTCCCTTAATTGCTTCTGGAAAAAAAGTAGGAAGCATTTACTTTGTCATCAGCCGAGAGTGGCATCTTTGATTTATTCATTTTTTTTATTGGTATAGGCAGTGTGTGAATCATGTTCAAAATAGAGAGCATTAGTTGCTAAATTTCTCATAAATTCAGCTTGTTTGTATTTCTCATAAATTCATTTTACAAAGGAAGCAGTCGTGATAAACGAATGACTGAATGTTTTGTTTTGGTAAAGGGAGAAAACTAAGTGTGAAAAGCAGCCCAAAACAGCAGATCATTGTATTTCTTTACAGCTCCAGGCACAAAAAACAGTGACACCATATTTTTTAAAACAGGTGGTAGCCATGAACAATTGATTTGAGCACTTCGGTATGGTGAAGGAAAAAAAACTAAGGGTGAAATACAAAAACAAATAAGCAGATCACTGTATTTCTTTACAGCTGCAGTCCCCTAATACAGTGCAAATTTTCTTTTTTTTTAAAGCGGAAAAAATGAATGATTGTTTTGATATGGTAAAGGGAGAAAACTAACAGTGAAAAGCAACGAAAAACCCCGTGGGGGTACCGAAGTCTGGCTTCTGCTCTTGGGAAGAATATAGTCCCCCAGTATCCCCTGCTGATCGTAAAAGTTGACGATAAGGGGGATCCAGCACTGACCAAGTGGTCCTTTGGGTTCAATTCCCAGTTGGTGTCTGTGTTCATTAAGGGATAAGTTACAGCAAAAATGATTTCCAGGTTTTGATCCCCTGTTGTTTGCCTGCCCTGTCATCCTCATCTTATAGATACGATCATCAGAGACTGACCAAGTCAAAACCATGTCTGAAAAGTTAGAATTCGTCCTAACTTGTTTTTGCCGTGAAAATGACCCTAGCTGTTGGTACGGTGTAAAAGATCCACATCACTCACTCACTCCAGCAACAAAAAATAGCCGGCAGATCATTGTATTTCTTTATAGCTACAGTCCAAAACTTTTTCTTTTTAAAGCAAGCGGTTGCCATGAAAAAGTGACTGATTGTTTTGATATGGTAAAGGAAGAAAACTAATGGTGAAAAGCAACGGAAAACCCTGTGGGGGTACCGGTGTGGGGCTTCTGCTCTTGGGAAGAATATAGGCCCCCCAGTATCCCCTGCTGATCATAAAAGTTGACGATAAGGGGGACCCACCACTGACCAAGTGGTTCTTTGGGTTCAATTCCCGGTTGGTGTCTGGGTACATTAAGGGATAAGGTACAGCAAAATGATTTTCAGGTTTTGATTCCCTGCTGTTTGCCCGCACTGTCACCCTCATCTTATAGATACAGTCATCAAAGACTGACCATGTCAAAACCATGTCTGAAAAGTCAGAATTCGTCCTAACTTGTTTTCGCTGTGAAAATGACCCTAGCTGTCAGTACGGCGTAAAAGATCCACATCACTCACTCACTCACTCACTCACTCACTCACTCACTCACTCACTCACTCACTCACTCACTCACTCACTCACTCACTCACTCACTCACTCACTCCAGCAACGAAAAATACCCAGCAGAATCCCTCAGCAGATCATTGTATTTCTTTATAGCTGCAATTGCCTAAGACAGCTACAAAATATTCTTTAAAAAATGGAAGCAGTTACCATGAACAAAAGACTTAGCACTTTGTTTTTGCAAAGGAAGAAACCAACAGTGAAAAGCAACCAAAAAAACAGACACCTCATTGTATTTCTTTACAGCTGCAGTAGCCTAAGACTTTTAAAAAAAGGAAGCGGTCGCCATGAACAAATGTCCGAGCGCTTCGGTAGCGCGAAGGCAGTAGACCGCTGATTCAGCGCTTCTCTTGGTGCCATTAGCCGCAGAGGGCGGCGACCCGCAGCCCCTCACCGCAGTAATATGGGACCTTCTGTAGAGGGGTTCGACACTAACACTGAGATATGGGGTCCTTATAAGGCCATAGTGTCTGATGCTGAACAGAATGGTGTGAAACATAGAGAGTAGATTCAGGCTATAGTGCTGGATTGCAGTGTCTGACTTTGATAATGAACCCTGTGGAAGTGTGCATGTATCCACTTTTGAGCGCACGCTTTTGAGCAATGTACGCCCAGTTGTTTTCGCCATCAAATCTGCAGATTAGTTAGGAAAATTCCTGATTTTCTTTTTTTCTAATAATTCATTAACCATTATTTCCTGATCTTCAGAGGACGGAAATCTGGTTGCCAAAAAACATCCGCGTTGGTGAAACGTATTTAATCCAGTCTTTTTAGGGTGAAAATCTCAGAAATTACCACAACGTATCTGGGCCTTTGAATGAAGACTAGAAAAGATTTTCTTTGCGTCCCCACAATTTTCCTAACCTAGGATAAGGAAGGGGTCAAAGCAGAACCTTCAAAACCTTCAAAAAAAATCTACCCGGACCGTTAAAAAGGCTGTAGGTTAAAATGTCTTATTTTAGTTTTGCCATTTATAAGGCTATTAAAAAGGTCTTATTTTGGGTCAAAAGGTCTTAGAAAGGTCAGTCTGAATTTGTGACAAGTAAAGACAAACCTTCTCATCATGTCATTTCTGTCTTTACCTATTTTTGGTAGTATGTGTAATTGTTTAAAACGGTCAAGAAAAGTTCCTAGAAATGCATTGAAAAGCTCTTATTTTGGTACCCAACAAGGTATTTTAAAGGTTTTATTTTGGTTTTATTTTGATTTCTAAATAAGCGTGGGCAGCCACCCTGTTAAAACGTGTATCAGCGCTCTCTAAACGTTTATTAGCGAACGACAACGCCCAATCTTGATTCTGTCAATCCCACTAGATCTGGGATAGTAGGGAAAATGCAATTATTTGGAGGGAGGGGGGAGGGGGAAAGCATTTAATCTACACTGTTTCTTTCAGGCCAGCGGGACTGTCAGGGGACAGATACGATACGGGATTTCTGAGAAAGGAAAACAAAAAAAGGGGGATAAAAAGGGGGGAGGGAATCCGCGAACCAGTCCATACCATAAAATATTGTGTACACACGTAATGTTTTCTTTGTCAAATAAAACCTCAACCAAAAGAGAATGTGGGTGGGGGTCAAGACCCTCTGGAACCCCCCCCCCCTCCCTCCCTCCTCCCCTTGATCCACCCCTGTAATTCTATTTCCATTTCGGTCCCAAGGGCCACCTCCCCAGCCCCCTCCTGCCTCGTTTTCAGTCATCACGACGCCATCTTGTTTTCCCAGCAGGCCCAGCGCGGCCAGAACGCTGCAGCCTGCTTTCATGTTTCCGGTAAATTATTTCTATTTATAGATACGATTAGTTCTCATTTTGAGCCTTTACTAAAACTCCTAAAACGACGTGAGAGTTGAGAATGGAGGGCGTTGAGGCAGTTTTAGGACCAGGAGGAGAGAAGGGATTAAGCTGGATTAAATTACTAATCCCCCAGTCCTGTAACAAGTAAAAAGTTGGCTGAGAAAAATATTTAAAACTAGGACATCAATAAGAGAACAAAGTTTCCAGCTTGAGTATTTGGTCAGCCAACACAGAGCTTACCTTGGACAGATTGAAACTTGCCTTATCCTTGCTCTGTTGCAACTTTAGGCTTAGAAGTGGTAGCCATTGGTAGCTTAAAATGTTATGAGTCAATCAACACCAATGTCCCCACTGACTGCACAGGGAATGCAGGGAAAATGACCACAAAAAATCCCTGTCAGGAAAAATACAGGGAGTTCGGAAATTTGACCAAAACACAGGGCATTCTTTTTGACAATCTTAAGGATTTGGTTGTAAGATTCAGGAGACTTCACATTTCTGAGGATGATATTCAGATTTCATACATCTTTAATGCCATTTTGAAAGTTAAACACCTTGAGATCAGAACAAATCATAACCACGACAGGGAAAATTTTCTTTGAGACAGGGAAAACACAGGGAATTTGATTGTGAATTTTGAGTGGGACCATGCAATGAACCAATCAGGTTTTTATAAGTCATTGGTAGGTCGTAGTTAGTTCTACCTACCTATTATTAAGCCACAGCAGGTCCCATTCCTCAGTAATCATTCAATACCTTAAAGCCTCGGCAACACCTGAACTTAACTCAACAGTTGAGTTCAGGCATGTGGGGTGGTTGAGTGGTTAGAGCGTTTGTTGCACGAATGGCCTGGGTTCAAGTCTGGGCTGAGGTAGGCTGGCTGGTACTCCCCTCTGCATGTCTCCCTGTGCCAATGACAGGGTTACCAAAGGTCTCTAGTAGACCACTGGCTGTTGTGTGTAGGCCCCTGCCTATGGGACCAGGCACATTAAAGATCATCTGCCTCAGTAAATATGTAGGGGTATGGTCTCTATTTTCTTGGTCATTTCATAAATACGATCATCAGGTACAGAAGTGTCACATCTTGTTCTCTCTGTGATATGACCTTAGATGTTGCTAAATTGTTAAACCCCAATAACCAACCACACTGTCTGACTCAACTCGACTTGAACTTTAAGTCGAGTTGAGTCAGGCAGTGTGGCATCCCGTGGGGGTTCTGGGGAAGAAAAGGCCCCCAGTAGCCCCTGCTGATCGTATAAGGTGACGATATGGGGGACCCAACACTGACCAAGTGGTTCTTTGGGTTTTATTCCCAGTTGGTGCTGGGTTCACTAAGGGATGAGGTACAGCAAAATGAATTCCAGGTTTTGATCCCCTGCTGTTTGCCCGCCCTTTCACCCTCATCTCATAGATATGATCATCAAAGATTGACCAAGTCAAAACGCATGTCTGAATAGTCCGAGTTTTTCCCAACTTGTTTTTGCTGTGAAATGACCCTGGCTGCCGATACGGTGTAAAACATCCATCACTCACTCACTCACTTTGGATTTTGAAAAAACATTCTTGATGGGATAAAAAGTCCTGATTTTTGGTCTGTAAATTGTAATAGAGCAGTCTGAACTCTTGGTTAAACAATAGCCTTTAAACCTTTACTTGACCTTTCCCAACATTCATTGGGCCATTTCTAATGGAAAGGTTTTCTCGAATTATCCAAATTCTATTCTAGTCGACCCAAATTATCAAAAATAAAATTAGATAAACGTTTTCACTGGATGCATAGGATCAGAATAAAGTATTTTATAAAATATACTTTGTTTCGAATCTGCTGGTCTTTTTTTTTTTTAAACCACATCCAGCTTTTAATCAGAATTGATGAGAGAAGTTAATAAATAAACATTAAAAGAAGGAAGTGAAGAAGCTGTAATTGTAAGTGCTGAGAATGCATTAAAGTCTACCGGAACTTTTTTTCAGCGAAGAATTAACACTTCCTTTGCATCTTATGCAGTCACAAAAGGCTTTCATGAGCTCTCGACAAGTTAGAAAAATAATGACCTCCAACCAAACATATAGAAATAATATTTTGAGGTGGAGTAAAAAACAGCAATAGCATCTGGTCATATTGATTAATTTGCCATAATAGCTTTTTCTATGGCCTCACTCAGACATTAATGACACAATTTTATTGCAAAATATTTCTCATAACTAAAAATGCTGATACACCAAATTATCCTCATGTGACTCGCGAACATTTCCACACGAATATTTCCACGCTTTTCCCTGACCGCCAAGCCCTCAGGTCCATAGACGCGACCGCTCGTCTTGACGCCGCCCACAAAATTACCCCCAGCGATCAATACCAGTTGCCATGGTAACCAAGCATTGTGACAGGGCACTGAGCTTTGTAGGGGACAAGATGGGGAGGCAGTGGGGGGTGGGAGGAGGGACGGAGGGGGTGGAGTGGGGGTGGGGAGGAGGGAGGGGGAGAAGGGGAAACAGGGCTGATGAGGGGACGAGAGAGGAAAGGCTTATAGGGGACCAAGTGAAAACCAAATTGGTTATATGATGAACGCAAAATGAATACACTGACCGTGCAGGATAGTACTGGCAGAGTATTCCCTGAAATAATAGTTTATAGGGTTTTCCCGAGACCAAAATTGTCGCATAAGATTTTAAAGCTGGTCAAAAACCAATTTGGGAATCCCTGAAATAATAGTTTATAGGGTTTCCCAAGACCGAAATTGTAGAATAAGATTTTAATGCTGGTCAAAAAACAATTTGGGTTGTATTTGTTTGATTAGAGCATGTTCATTTCCAGTATAGACCTTGTGCAGAAGTGGTCACGTGACCAGTCTTTGGTGATCACCATGTGCTCATCACAACCAAGTGGCTTTAAATAAGTCTAGAATTTATGAGTTCTTAGTCATGAAAATGGGTAATCATAACTTATAATGAAAATATCAGATAGATTTAGCATAAATTTTGTTGCAGATGCTTTTTGATGTTAAATAGTAATAATTTCAAATTGATCACCAACACAGCGTCCGGTCCTCTTTTTGACTATGTGACGTCATCTGCACGTCTATACGTTTTGACCAGATTTTCAGATTTTGACGTAGTACTTTAGAATAAAGCTGGTCGATACAGCCCTGGCCTGGGGCAAACCTGGATATCCTGAACCTTTGTCTGATTTCAGATTTTGGCAATCAAATAGTTCTTATTATAAAAAGAAATAGCCTTTTTTTATGGCATTTCGAGATATATTCAAACTTCCTGAAGCAATATCAATCTTCTTTCTAGGTTTGACTTACATCCCAAAGGTGTACACCTTGCAGTGTATAGGGAATGGGATTGTGGGAGGGAGGTGCCTTATTCTGGGAGATGGATCGATGGTTGGGGAGGGCGCGGTGGGACCGTGATGAGAGAAGCGGGCAATAACGGGTTAACGTTGACCCTTAAATCACCACGTACTGCCACCGTATCACCAGCCACACTAAACAGGTCTGGGTTTGCAGTATATAATTATTTATGACTTGCCAATTTAGCAAATACCTTCTTTTATCTAAAGAGCTAAACATAAGGACATCTCAATATTTATGATGATAAGTATCGTTAGACGAATTCTTCATATTTTTGTCCAGGGTTATTTGTTTTTACCTTTGATTTAAAGATGGTTACACAAATATTATACACAGTGAATTCTTAGTTATAGGACAGATGTATTCTACTATTTGATTTAATAAGCACTGCAACAGTGTTCAGTGAGTACCCTATGCTGCAGTTGTACTTTTTTTTTTAAAGTAGCATCTTTGCTTATTGGCTAAGCTTGGGTTATAACCCCACCAACAGTATTGCAGTGCCTCATCTGTTTAACAGGAAAGAGATAGAGAATCACGAGGGAACCATCAATAATGGGTGCTGAGACCAGAGAGCTCCTGTTTTTTTCTTTTTCTTTTTTCTTTTTTTTGTTTTTGTTCTGCATTGCAATCATGAATCAGTAACCTTTTATGAGACAATCAGTCCATGCTATGGGGTATTTATGTTGACAAATCAGCACAAGTATTATTATGTGGTCCATGAGCATTTTTTCTTGGTTGTTGACAAAAGCCTAACCTATATATATATGTATACCAGCATTTGTGCTGATGATGTTTGATATATGGCAGACTCACTAGCAGCCAAGGGTATAGTGCTTTAGGCTGTCCTCCATCTTCAGGGTATACTTTATCTTAGGGCTGCACCATGCACCTTGGGTACATTAAAACATAAAATGGCATCATTTTAACATTTTGAATTTAAAAAGACATTGAGATGTACAAAAACAGGGTATTTTGATGAAAAAAATCTTAAATTGTCACACCCCAATTACTTCTGACATAATCACTGTGAACAACTAGGTTGCTAGATCCAGTGTCTCATGCATTCATGCAATATTATCGCACTGTATCATTTTTTTATATATATTGTTTTTTATTCAGAGCCACATCTTACAGAGTAAGTTTTTCATGTAGTTGGTCACATAAAGAGGAACAACACAAAAACACAGACATTAGGCAGGTTTATAAGCCTAATTCTCAAGTTCATAACATCAGAGCCTGTGAACCTTGCTGGTGTTAAAATAAATGCTTAATTTCAAAATATGAACTATGCTTTCAACTGTGGTATTTCAACAGAGAATTTTGTTCAAGTTCTTATAACTAGTTAAGGTTGTCACGTAATAAACGTTTTTGTTTTACTTATGAACTCCATATATCTGCAAGTGTTTAATAACACATTATCATTTTTTACTTTCAGGAATGGGGGAGGCTCATATGAGTGCAGATTCCTTCTCCATAAAGGAATACGCCAAACACCAACGGCAACTTCACCTTGACATCTTAGCGCAGCAACGCGGCTCCAAGTTTGCTAATACCATTAAAGACAACAGCAGGCGCAACTCCACCAACACCGAAGGCTCAACTGGCTCCTCAAATGCCTCAAACGCTGACAGTGAAAGCAGTGAAAGTTCAGATGATGATCTCAATGTGGACGATTACTACTTCTTGCAGCCAGTGCCCACGCGGCAGCGGCGACTCATGCTTCGTCAGGCTGGTATTAAGAAAATTGACACTTTAGAGAAGGAGGAGTGTAAAGATATCCGGACTTCTCGCGAGTCTTGTGGTTGTGACTGCCGAGTGTACTGCGAGCCTGAGACCTGTGCCTGTAGCCTGGCCGGAATCAAGTGCCAAGTGGACCGACTATCCTTCCCATGTGGTTGCAGCAAAGAAGGCTGTGGCAACAACTCAGGACGCATTGAGTTCAACCCGATCAGGGTACGCACCCATTTTATCCACACCCTCATGCGCCTAGAAATGGACAAAAAACAGGAGGAGGAAAATGAACTCCGGGCAAAGCGTTTACAAGAAAATGGCCCGACCCAGGCCGAGTCCTCTCCTGTGTGTCCTGAACTGGTGACTGACCCAGACCCTCCTGGAGTGCAATCCCAACTGGAATCGGAAACGGAAGATGTGGCCATGTACAACAGTAACGAGCGAGGAAGTTGCTGTGACTGCCAGAACTCTGACATCCATGAGTTTATGATGCAGGAATCCCAGTTCAACGCCAACTCGAACAACGCCAACTTGCAAACCCAGAGTCCCAGTGCAGTGGAGTATATGGCAGCTCCGGCTGTTGTCGCAGGGAACCCTGTCGAGGCCTCGAGCAGCGCCCAGGGTAACAAGGCTGGAGAAAACCTTCCTCAGGTGCTTCTGTTCAATGACAGTGATGATGATTACAATGGAGAAAACTCTGCCACCATGTACCCCTTTAACAAGGAAGATAGCTCCTACTCAGAGAGCAGTGACTGTTCCAGTGAAGCCAGCGTCTCAGAAAGTGACCAAAACAATGCGGCTGGCAGTTTTCAAAGTTTCCCGGAAAACCCCGCTTACGATGTCAATGCTCCTGTAATGGAGTCTGCTCAGGGAGGAACCTTCTGCATGGCTCCATCGTCCACAACACAACCAGAGCAGAAATTCATGGATCTCAGCGAACCAGGTTCATCTTATAAGCTTGAGCCCATCTCAGAAATACTTAACCCTGTGAGGTTCCCTGGTTATAACCAAGGGCCTAACAGTGCATGGGGACAGTGTGGTGAGAATTACCAGGGATATAGCTGTGGGGACCAAGCAAATGGAAATATACCCACCAACTCTTCCTTTTGTGAAACACAAACATCCAAATCTCAAGAGTACTTGTTCAACATGGAGAATGGGAACACATCAGCAGGCGATGGATTGGGCTGCATTCTACCGCCTTCTGCTGAGCTCCCTGAGCAATATCTGGAACAGGACTATGAAAATGGGAATGGAGAGAATTCAACATCACAACTAACAAGCCAAGTAACAAAAAGCAACAATGTTAACACCCAGGTGAATGGCGATAGTCAACACCAAGGGACATCTCACACAACACCTGATAAGGAAGAGAAAAGTTACCATGATCTCAGCAACTCTACATCAACATCTCAGGATCGTAAAAGTATAACACCAGCTTCGCACCAAAATCACCAAGCATTATCAGCCGGTGTGGAGGAGAAGAAGGAAAATGGAGTAGCTAGTGACCAGACTTATCCAACCCTGAATGAAACCACACCTACCTCAAACAAAGAGTTTACACCTCAAGCCAAACCATTACGAGGAGATCTTTACAAGGATCCTTCCCAGCCTCCGGTGTCGAAAAAGTGCAAGTTGTCATCTTTGCATCAAGAGAACGGAGTCGCACTTGAGATGTACAGTCTCCAGGATAAACCTTCTGTGCATAAAATGTCCTCAGATGTTATGCCTGAAGTAGCATCTTCTGGGAAACACAGAAAAGAGGCTGATCCAGTGATGCCACCTAGTGCTAAATTAAATGGTGCAAAAGAAGATGAAACAGTGAATGGTGTTGATGCTGCAAGCTCCACTACTCAAAACTTTGGAGAGATCATCAAGGAATCCATTGTTGAGACTGTTTCTGCTTAGGGAAATTCTAACCAAATGATTATTTATTGATTTTCTGACCAGCTGACTCTGAGAGTTTACACCCTTAGATATGGTCAACAAAGCTTAAACAGTTGGAAGAACAGGCCATCCTTGGAGGAAACTCAGATGTCATGCTAATGTTTGTTATGAAACACTGATGTTGTAGTTTTTTCTATTGGATTTTAACTGCAGTACCCTCCACTGTAACTTGGTCCATTTTGATCTCATTTTAGGGGTTGACTTATAATAGTTTCTAGGCCATCAAGTATTTGTAAACATTTTTATAATGATGAGATTTTAAAACAGTTTTATAATTTGAGAGTTTAACTTTCTCAAGTGTATGAAGTTTGGCGGTATTTACACAATTGCTTTTACAATATTTGGATGTAGAATGTCATAGTAGAACTTTTAATCTTTAAAAAACTGGCTAAAGGGATAGTCTTATATTGATCTTAGTTGCTAAGGATCTGATAATCCAGAAAATGAGTTTGGTACAGAAAGCCTGAAGGAGTATCCATTAAAAGAATATGAACCCATCATAACATAAAAGCAAATATTCAGTTCACAAAAAAACAAATCAGATATTCCATCCTATTGAACAACCACCATCCAGTTTGCAGATTTGTCATATTCTGAAATTAAAACCTATTAGGTACAAAATACCGATCAATGAAAGAGACCATGTAATTGAGGGAAATGAATGAAAAAATTCATATAATTTCATTTAAGACAAAAAAGAGAAGATAATTATATCCAATCTTTCACCTTCTAGCCAGTGACTATACCTGACAATAATTTGAATCCATGAAGTTACATTGGTTTTACATTTTTGCTTCTGAATGGTCCTTGTGCATGAGATATTGAGTAGCAAACTATATAAAAGCCTCTTATTTTCACAAGACTAAACCCAAGTGGTATATAAGGAATAGACAGCCAACTACATGACTTCTTAGAATCCAGTTAGCAATTTTTATCTAACAAAGCATATAATGTAAATAACAAAGAATACTGTATTAAGTATTAATGTCTCAGACCTTTGACCAAAATGTAGAATTTTAATCTGATTTTCATGAGATGTGTGTTTCTTGTAGGGTTTTTATTGATCATGTGAGAAATGTGTATTTTGCCAAATTGAAATTGATAGAGCAATTTAATCCCTTCCTATAATGTGTAAAAGACAGTTGATTGAAGATCAACTTCATAGGCATACAAGATACAGAAATAAGAGAAATGTATGTACTTTTAAATGGTTCCTAGAAAAGATACCTTTGGGCCTTCACTCATAATGTGTTAGGAAATAAAAACTGCTATAGCCTTATTTCACAAACAACCTACCAATCTAAATACTAGATTAAATTTAGAAACTTTTGTAGAATTTTAGTCTGGTTCATTTAGATTCATAACATAATAAAATTGATCAATATTTTGCCGATTCCTATCTATATGTTGTTAATTGCACTTCAAAATTCAAGGTTGATCATTTTATGCCTGAAACATTTGAGGGCCTCAGCAAACATTGAAACCTTTATATCTTCCCAGAGCTTTTCAAGAGCCCTTTTCAGCTTAACCAAATTAAACTTTTAGCACTGGGATATATAGATGTTGCACATTAGGCCTATTATTCATGCTGCTAAAAAGAAATTTTGATCATTTGAAATATAAAGGAAAAAGATAACCCTTGATTAATGAAAACTAAAACAGTAAAGGGGATGATAGAGGAAAATATCATTAGAACTGTTTGCTGTGTGTTTACAAATATGAGCTCAGATAGAAACAATATTATCCTTTGAAATGATGCCTCATATTGTTCTCATCAATGTACTGGAATATCTCAAGTTGTTTTCTAAACAATTGTTGTCACTTTTCATGTCTAGATTGGTCAGCCATGGCATAATGAAAACCTTATTAGCATGAATGTAGGTCAGTGAAGGAGTGAATTTTATTGACATTTTAGAATGTTAAATATACTTAGGCCCAAGGTCATACTGAGACCTGAATGGCAAAAGTGAAAGGAGCTCATTGATGGCAATCAGTATAGGTATTGTAGGGTCTTGAGTAAGAAATTAGGTCATAAATAAAGGAATGCAAAGTAGGTCATGGACAGATTACCAATGAAGACATGACCGACAACAAAGGGCCGAGACGTGGACTTTTTGGCGCAACCCGCATTTTCTCTTGTCATTAATGGGGCTCTTTGTTACTTTCAGCCAAGTAGCATTTAATCAAACAACCAGGTTTCACTCTTAGCTTTCTTGTATTTTATAGCTAGTTATATGAAGGTCTTTTTGGAGAGAATACCTCTGACCAACCAGTGACTGTGTGTAGATTACAAATCTATTGACCAAAAGGAAATGTATATTTACAAAATGTTGCATGTAGCTAGAATTACTTCAATAGTGGTGAGTTCCCTACTATTTTAGATACTGTAAAACAAGAACTGTTTCCTGTGAAAGACAGAATATTGGTGGTTAATGGATACATACAAATGATGTATAGAGTATTACCTAGGTGAAAATTTGGCGTGCTCTCTCAGTCGCCCTACGAGAAACCAATGTATTTGGACTCGCGGAGATTGACTTTGCCAATTGGCGTTTCTTGTTTGACAGTATAGTAGAAGTATCGGTAGGATTAGTCGTCCTTTGACTGCATCTTGTCTTAGCAGTCGGTAGATCTTTGTTGTTGTCCGACAACATGTGAATTTCTCTGTACGTATTATTGTAAATTAACTTGATGTGTAACATTAGCAGCTTTGGAGTATCAATTGTTAATTCATTTTGTACAGAGCTGGTGTTTTCAGAATGTCAGGCCAGGTTTTAGAAATGAGCTATCTTCCATAAAAAATGTCAACTGGTGGCATATTATTGGCACTATGTACTTCATCCAAAATACCACTTCAAGTCCCCTTTTGGCCAATGACTTGAGGATCATTTTTTTCTAAGAGAAATTAAAAATTCTCATGTGTTTAAGATGTGCATAACATTGCTTCCACAGGATTAATGAAAGTTTTTATCGGTATTATCAACTTTGGCATGGCAGAAGTATGTAAGTGTCAAAGATTTTGTATTTGATGTATAGCATATCTAGTAACACCAGTTGTCATTGTACAAGAGGTTGTATCAACATTTATGTAAAACCCAAATAACTATCTGTAGTTATTCATTTTATCTCTATTTATTTGCTATTTCCAACCTAGGGAACCCCATTTGCAGCTAATATTATGTGATGATAGTCATTTTTGGTTAATGAGGTGAATTTATCTTTTTTTTTCCCTTCTCATTTCGCATTTCAAATCAAGTCCACTGCATTGCAGCAGGCAATTTGTCTAGGACATTTCATGAGATTCTTTTTCCCCCTTCCTTTTTTATCTGAGATTTATTTGAGGAAAATACTATTAATCACTTCCTTTCAAATATTCATGATGGTGAAAAGAAAGGAAACATATCCAAAGCTACACTTCCCTGTCCTTGCTTCATGTTTATTGTGAAGTTGCCGGAATAGATAAAAGAGAAAATTACTATTTGATATACATATATATATATATTAAGAGATGGACATGTATATTTAGCCCAAGAAACCTATGGATAGATCATACAAATCTTTTGTAGGGACTTTGATATTCTGAAAGTCTGAGTCATATTGTCTTTTTCTATAGATATTTGTATCTCAAGATGTTTTCATTAAGGAGGTGCAAATGTTTAACACATTTCATTTCTTGGAAATAACCAATGGCCAAAATGTGGAACTCGCTTTAGTCAGCGATATTTGCTCGGTTCGTCGTATCGCCCTTTATCTGGTTGTGGTCCCCGATGTCTTGTGGTGATTTGAAGGTGTCCATGGTAACCGTAATGAATATAGATAATTTTTCTAGCTAATTGATGATAATAACCGAGGATTAATTTATCGATTGAGTTCAACGTGAGGTGAAGTGTACGTAGTGACATGGTGATGGGTGACGTCATGGTATCCTTGATGATCTTTGACTGACGACACCATATATTATAATATATAAAAATATATTTATATTTTTAATTTATTTATGTTTGGTGCATGATGTAAGAGACTTCTGTGAACTACTTGTACCCAGGTGGTATAAAACTATAAGAGTTTAGTTGTGCAGACAGCCCAAATCTGAAAATAGATCTCTGAGGCATGACATATTTGAAGCATTCTGAGCAAATGACTACTTATTCTGCAGTGTTGGATATCAACAATTCAAACCATACAGAATGAATCTGATATGATATCATTCTAAAATCACATCCAAAATAACATCTTAAAAGTATCCACATGAAAACGCACATACTTATATCGATTCCAACAAAATATTGCGAACATGACGGTACAGGAATAACCTACACATACAATTAATGTTCCAGATTAATTGCGATTATTAAAAATATCAACTTTCGGGTTTTCGCAAACAGGCGTGAGCAATAATTTGCTTACTGTGTATCTTTAGAACAAAATTCTGATCAAATCTCCATTGACACATATAAATGGATGGTTTGAGGTATGTAATAACACTGTAGTCTGAAGTAAATCTTTCACTTTTGTATCAATTTTAGAACTCCTGTGGCCAAACAATTCTTATGTTTGCCCATTATAAAGTATGACGCCTAAATTATTTATACTATCAAATACTTTGCACATTCTATCAGGTTTTCGTTTCTCCTTTTGATTTACCATTTCCATTCTGACCTGCATGAAATGCATGGGTTATGTATGAAGAATGGTCACACTTTGGGCCAATCTGTCGGCCATTTTGTTTATTTCTTCTGTAAGCCAATCAAAAGCTGGTACTTCTGTCACGTGAGGGTCACGTTATAGACCTGTAGTGCCCCCTCTATGTCCACCATGTCACTACTTCATAACATGCGTGTATGCTATAACTATCTTGTAAGATCTATGTGCAATAAATATCACCATAATGAAAAGTATACATTTTTCTTGAATTTCCTTTTTCATGTATTGGTGTATATTCAAGGAAGAACATTTATATATAAGTTCTGTAGTTCTATGCGAGATTAGCAAGATTTATGAATTGAGTTAATTAGATTATATCATATGAAGTCAACTATATCATAATCATATTTTATTGATACAATATGTTTTTTGCTGAAGGTAGATATATGGTAGTCTGGGACGATATTTTTTTTTTTTTTTTTTTTTAAAAGAGCATTCCCAAAATCATATTGAGGTAAGAGTGGTTGATAATGACATTTTTAAATCTTACATAACCGGATCAGCTTAGAATAGTGTTTGAAAATTTAGGTTATTTCAGATCATCTAAGTGTTCATTGGCCAGGGCCCATATCTTCATAACTGATTTGGCTGGTCAGGGAAAAATTGATTAGGGTCCCATGATCAGTGATTTTGCTTTTTACCAAAATTTATAGTGTTATTGCAAAATAGGGTCAAAGAGGAATTATTAGGTGTAAAATTTTTTCATGATATACAGAATTTCTGATCATGGGACCCGAATCAAATTTCCCCTGATCAGCCAAATTAGCTACGAAGATATGGGCCCATATCTTTGCAACTGATTTCAGTGATTAGGTTAATCAGGTGAATTTTGATTACTGTCTCTTTCATATTAATTTTATTCTGTTTGTCAATCTAAGTAAACTACACCTAATTAACAATCCCTCTTCAAGGTTGTTTTCAAATAAAATTATTTCTTTTTGTGACAAGACAGAATCAGTATTGTGAGACACAAATCAAATCTCACCATCTCAAAAATCACTGAAATCAGTTACGAAGATATGACCCCAGAACATTGGTAAAATTGAAAGCATTATTACCAAGTAATACTGATTCAAAAATGAAATCTAGAATTATGTTTTTTGTCTTTGCGATGTGCCTTTTGTTGAACATCCCAACACACTTTGTAACAGTTGAGCAATAAGGTTTATAGAAATGCGTTCATGTAATGATAATAAACATTGTATAAGAGGAGACACGGGTTGCAAGCGGCATATTGCCCCTTGCACTCAAAACCATTTCATTTTGAAATATACAGAGTCCGCACTGCACTGGGAAAATGGGAAAATATTCCCTGACAAGGAAAACAGGGAATTTGCAAATTTTACCAAAACATAGGGAAAACACAGGGAATTTCAGTTGGCCAGGTTCTGCAATTCCTGATTCTCAAAATATCAGGTACTTGACTTCTTGTTGTTAGGTTGCCCAAAGTTTCTTCTGCCTGCGAAGGCTTTGAAACAACTTGCTGGAAGTGACACAGGAAAAAATACGACTAGACAGGGCAGTTGCAGGCCTAGGGAAAAGAGGGGATTTGGAAATTAAATTTGAGTGAGGACCATGATCATAGGTTTAAAGGCTTATACACCATTAAATTGGTTCACTTTTTCTCCGTCCAATGATATAGCTTAATTTCCAGTCACAGTGGTATTCTTATTTTAAATAATCAGTATCTTTGTCAAATGATATGGTGTGTCTTATAAGTGGTTTTACGTGGCTATCGGTCAATTTTCATGATCTGACAATCAAAATTCCTTTCATAAGAATTGGCACTTTTTGCAACCAAAACCCATTTCCTTTTCGGGCCTTCCACTACCTATTAAGTATGTATGCATCAAGGGGGGGGGGCAGGGGGGTCTGCAATATTTTTAGGTGTGCATACGTTCAAATACAAATCTAAAGGGAGGGGGTACGGGGGTCTGAGATTTTTGAAAATGTGCTACATGCTAAATAGAAGGCCCCTTTTTGGTTGCCTGTGTACCACACTGCAAACCCATCCCCTGCACACCAGCGCCATGCAGTGTCAGACGGCAGCATTATCACAACTGCATACCATGAAGCAACATCCCCTAGTGGGGAATGGGAAAACTACTGGGGGGGGGGGGGGGGTTGGTACTTGGTCTAGAAATGGGTACCAACTATGACCTGACCGACGAGGAGCTGTAGCTGTTGATTGCCAATTGGGCTGAAAAGGGGGCCGTCAAATGATCAAACCACCATTAGGAGAGCTGGCAATATTAGATTAGATTAAATACTAGATTAAAAGTCTTTTGTATGTTACCAGATTCCTTTACAGGGGCGGACCCAGGAATTTGTAGAGGGGGGGGCCCAAAAACATGAATGTACAGGGGGGTGGGCCCCCCATCAAACATGATTTAACAGGGCAAGGGGGGGGGGGGCAAGGCCCGTCCGCCCCCCCCCCCCTGGATCCGCCCCTGCCTTTATAATGGCAGTTGATAAAGTTATAACCATTATGACCAATTAGATTGTAACCAAGAGAGTATAAGTAATGCTCTTTTGATGAATATCATAGTGGCATGAGTTTTAGAGAATCTAATCAAGTATTAATCATACAATAAATACGTTAACACTAACTGCTCGTGCATTGATTATTGGTTATTGGTATATGTGTTGAATTGTCCAAATTGTCAGATTTAACAAAATTTGATTGTGTTCATTGTGAGCTGTGTGTCCAAAATGAGTTTACAATTTAAGAATTCTCTGCAATAAGTCCATCCCAGTTTTCACCAACATTAAAGTTTACCATGAAATAATTGTCTCCGTGATTATTCCTTGAAAAGAGCTGCACTGTAAAATGTTAATGTAGTTTTACAGCAAATTAAGCAGTAAAATTACAGTATTTCTTGCTGTAGAAAAGATTACATTCGAACGTCCTGTAAGATTACAAAATTTGTACTGTAAATTCGAAAATACACAGTGAGTATATATTTTTACATTAAGTCTTCCTGTAATAGCAGTTCACACCAGGGGAGCATAATATCTTTAGGTGAAAAACGTTGGTACCATATCACATTAAAATCGTTTTACAGGATGAATTATCTAAATGTAATAATGCTAAATAGTAACTAACACAAACTTTAACTTATTTTATCTATCAAATAATTAAAATCCATGATATTTACTTTAAAGGTACATGATGCTGTTCAACATGATTTAGAATGAACAAAAGGATATTTTAGATATCTTTACACTGCCTAAGTTATACCTAAAGGAGTTCATATGAAAAAGAAAAATCAACATTCATCGTTTTCGAAAAAAGATATTGCCCTTTAAAATATTGATGCTTAACCATTGGTTTCAATGGGAAAAACGACTAAAATTCATGTAGTGAAATAACTAACAATGTGTTTTTCTTAAACCTGGTCATAATGTTCTTATGCTATGAACACAAAATATTAAACACTAAAAAAATGATATTGACCGTTTCGGAAAAATGTTATCACAAGATAACTAAAAAAGAGGGTGATTTTGCTTACATAATACTTAATTACTTGAAGAAGGATCATTCAAATTAAGGGAAAATATAGTCTTCTTGCATTGCCCTGGTAATTTCGATTAATCTTAGAATATTGCAGGAAAATATTTTTTCCTTATTTCACAATTTTTCATCCAGGTGGCGCCCTGAACAGCATTGTGTACCTTTAATTATTATGAGATAATGTTAGTTTACATGTATAAGGTTTACAGGTAAGTTATGATATCTCCAGCTACAATACCACTCAATGCATATATTAGCTAATACACCTAGCACAAATACATCCCACATTCACTGAAAGTTGATTTGTGGTTGGAAATTAACATTTAATTTGATTAATTGAAGGAATTTAATACATAATCAATAATTATAGGCTTTTCATTGTGAGCACTGTAAAATGTAGGATTACAGCACTAAATCTGCTGTATATCTACAGTAATCCTTGCTGTAATACTACTGCAGTGAGAAGCACTGTAAGATTTACAGTACTTCATGTACTGTGATCGTACAGCATACTTTGCTGTAAGAGGTCTACAGTATTAAGTACTTAAAAATTTACGGCACACTGTGTCCTGTAATTGTACAGCAAAGTTTGCAGCATTTACTTTTTACAGTGTGTATAATACAAAGATAACCAAAGCAATTTGGTTGGCAAGTTGCTCAGTAAATTGCAGCTTTATATATTTTCCCTTTTCCATTAGGAACCAGTGCTAAAGCCTGTCAGCCTAACCTACAATTTCCAACCCTATTTTTCCCTGAAATACAACATTTTGATTTGCTGGTAAACCTTCAAACTTGTCAATTATTGGTAAAATATAAGAATCATAATGTTTTATCAGTAATTAGAAATATAAATTCTTGCTAAATTCAGTGGCCCCAACTATAGGAGAGAAGGAAGGCTTATTAGTTCTTTATTTTGTCCAACCCTTGTCCAACCTGGGGACGTACCAAATGTGGGATGGTTTTGTTAGTCACTCAAAACCAACATTTATTTGAAAGTTTCTAAACTTCATCAGGACCAGGCCTTAGTTATGATAATAATTAACCCATATACCTTCATTGTATTTATTGCCCTTATATCTAAATCCCCATATCCACTAGGTGATTTTACCATCGCTGGGCGACGGCTGTCTGGTAGAATGGCCATCATCGTCGGTGGCCGACTGTCATATCTTGAAAGCAAGTTTGATAATTTGCAGCCGATTTCCGCGGCTATTTCCCTGGCAATCCTACTAGTCGTCAGCCATTGCTGAGATCTCACACCATACCAACAGAGGATTGCCTGGCGATTGTGAATGATCGCCCAGCGATTTTGCCAGCAATTTGCCACCCTTTCCGTCACCAGGCGATGGTAAAATCGCCCAGTGGGTATGGGGCTCAACAATTTGACCCCGTGAGGACCCGGGGAGGGAGTTGCTCATACAGCTTCCTGGCAAGAATAGGTCCTCAGTATCCCCTGCTGATCGTAAGAGGCGACGAAAGGGGTCTTTGGGGTAGGCGGGTTGTCTATGACCTCACAGGACTAAACTTACCATATGACCTGTGCCCCATCTGTCCAAGCCTAGTATGGTCTCTTCTATTTCTTTTGACTCTTTCACTGCCAGATATGTCATGATATAGGCCCTAACTGATAATTATTGAAATATTACCTCAATTACAAACATTGCCTAAGATTTTCTGCAATAAGAAGTCACCTTTTATTCCTACTAATCTTGAGCAAAATGTTTCAAATGTTGGCTAATTTCTTTTCAGAAGTCATCCTACTATGTATACCTTTTACAGGTTTGTGATAATCATAAATCAAAGTTAAACATTTTCAAAACATTTGCCTGATTTTTCAAGATTTTTAATGAGTATAGCAGGTTCATAATTATATTAGTTCTAAATTTGTAACTGGACTTCGTAGAAAATTTTTCAGTTTCTGAAAGCTGGATCTCATATGGAATTTCACTAAGATGGTGGCCTGTGGCAGTGAAAGGGTCAATATCTATTTTATATTGATTAACCACTTTCACATAAGTGAGTTCTTCTAATTAGGTATATGGCACCGCATTTATCAACAGGGAGTACATGTACAAATTGTCAATAAAATTGTTACTAATTCCTTTAATTTCCAACGAGACAATCAATAATGGAAAAAGGAAAAAAAAATAAAAAAATTCTTGACCATCAAACAGAGTCTCTCTAATATAAAGAGTATGCAATGTGTAGGTCACATATCCAAAATTAGAAGATGAAGTTCAACTTTCAGCTGCACTGTAAGAAGTAACTACTGTAAATTTACAGCAAAAGTTGCTGGCAGCAAAGGTTCCAGCCATTTTTGCTGTAAATTTACAGCACTCTATGTACTGTAAATTTACAGTATAATGTACTGTTAATTTCCTACGGCAAAATATGCTGTAAATTTACAGCAGACAAAGTGCTGTAAATTTACAGCAAAAGTTGCTGGCAGCAAAGGTTCCAGCAATTTTTGCTGTAAATTTACAGTACTTGCTGTATTTTTACAGTATGCTAAATCAAACATTTGACCATTTTATCTTTATCAATTTCCTTTTTAAAATCCAACTAAATGTTGGATAAAGGTACAATTCCAACCTCAAACCCAATGTATATTGGATGAGGTATGTATTTTTTGCTAAGTGCAAACACATGCATGGAATGATGGTATGATGAGGCACTGCCAATCCAACACATGCCTATGAAGGCAATTTGCTACCAAAAAGGTGTCTCAATCAGACAATTATCTCTGTATCTTGAAAGTATTAAGACAGAGTGGGGATATCTATTATGTGATATACTAGATAAGTCTATTGATCTATTCATCATATCTAATCTTAATTTAAAGTAAATAATTCATCTTGAAATATAGTTTTAAGGTAAAAACTAAAAACGTTTTACTGATGATAAACATTTGCCCCACCTGGTGGAGAATAAAATTACAGAAAAAGTACTGTAAAATTACAAAGTTACTGTAATTTAGTAAATTTACAGTACTAATACTGTAATTTTACAGTAAATATTGCTGTTTAATCTTCAACAGCAGAAACTTCTGTAAGTTAACTGCAAGAACTGCTGTAAATTAACAGCAACTTTTAACAGTGTGGTGAATGAGAATAACATTAGCAATTTTTGTTCTTTTTATTAGAAATAATCATCTATCATGAAATATCATATATACAAACTCGGAAAAATATTCAGCTGTTTTTGTAATTTGCTTGTGACTTTATACAATTCAAATACTTTAGATTGCACAAGGTTTAACCATAGTTATAGACGTTGTGCAGATGATGTCACAATAGTCTGAAAGGGCTTGGGTGATCAATGGAAAGTCATTAATATTTATAATTCAAGATCATCTGGAGCATTTATCTATGGCATTTACAATTCAAGAACATAAAGAGCATTCATTTATGACGAACTCATCTCAAATTATCTAATGGGTCCCAATTCTAGATTTTTCAGATCACCACGTGCTTGTGATGAGCACAAAGTAAGCACCAAAAAGTGATCATTTGAAAACTTCTGCACATTTGAAGCCTATAGCATAGGACAATTTACTCAATAGTAAGAACTTTGGGAATGTTGCATGTATTACATCGAAATTGTTGTAGATGAGGTAATCATTAAGGATTAACTCAAAACTGAGTAATCCTAAAAAATAACCCAGCGCCTGATATTTTGGACTGCTAGCTATCTAATGAAACAGTATGTGATGGTTGAAGTTGACATGAATATGAAATATTCAGGCAAGCCTAAACTGTTGACCACAAATGAGCCGTATATAGGCTCCTTGAATTGCCTGCAGCTCAAAATTATGCAATAATTATGCAATAATTATGCAATTATCCAGATCCATAGTGACATTTCCATTTTTATAATGTTTTTCATCTCCATAACGTTTGTTTACTTTTGGAAACAGAACTTTGTTTTTGAGTTAAACTGGCTCTACGTTACATACCATTTGCCAACATTAAAGGAGTTTCATATAATTATGAAAATAAAGTTTTCTATCAGTCTATTCTTCTTACATTACCTAAAGCACCCTAGAAACAAAAAAACTTTCTACTTAGATCTCTAATTTTCTAGTAGGCTGGGCCAGCATACCGTTTATTCTTCTTACATTACCTAGGACAAAAAAGCTAACTTCTATTAAGGTCTCTAATCTCATAGTAGGCTGGTCCAGCATACTGTCCCTTGAGCGCTTCAAATACACCCGGAACAATCATTCCGATCACGACAAAACATACACCAATCACCTCCAGCATGTTCTGATTCCCTGGCTGGTAGTCCTGGAGAAAGAAATATTGACAAAATAGCTCCAATACAATGGCAAAAGTCAAGCCTATATTCAGCCTAAGCCCACCTAGGAAATCTAACACTACCACAGTTAACCATAAAGAGAATCCTGCACTGGTGCAATGGCTCAATATCAAGATGATCTGTCTGTAGCTGTAGATGAAGTCTATGGTCAGTTCCTCAGTGTAGAAACACATGGGTAAGGCAAGTAGGAAAGATCCAAAGGACAGCCAGAAGAGTCTGACAGACAAATTGAGGTGTGACAGGCCATAGCCAAGGCTGAAGATGTACAGTGAGGCTCCAATACTGCCTGTGCAAAGGAGAAAGTAACAGTAGGCATCTGCTTTGAGGTCTGCTTTAGTGTGACTACATTCACTGGCTGGGGAACAAGTAGGTTCAGTACTGTTTGTAGGATGGGCAATACTTGGTGTTGAACTTCCTGAGTTTGCAAGAAAGGTAGGACTTTGTGTTGAATTTCCTGAGTTTGCAAGATAGGCAAGACTTTGTGTTGAATTTCCTGAGTTTGCAATATAGGCAAGACTCTGTGTTGAATTTCCTAGGTTTGCAAGATAGGCAATCCTTTGTGTTGAATTTCCTGAGTCCTTTGAGAATAGAAAACTTGGCTGAGTTGTCATTATCACACCTATTGCACAAATGCTGATAGAAATCAAATTGATCTTTCCAGGAGGCTCAGATTTGAAGATCCAGTACAGAACAGCCATACCAGTAAAATCCAACACACTTGTCAGGGAGCCATGATCAGCCAATGACATGCACTTAGTGGCTCCAAAAATGCCAAAATTGAAGATAAGATACCCCAAAATGGCTACTGACATCCAACCAAAATCTGGGACACCAACATAGTGAAATGTACCATAAAACTTACTCACAAAGAAAGCGACAATAAACTGGAGGAATAGGCGTATTCCGCTTAGTTCAAAATCTGGGACAGCACCTTGTAACATTTGAACACTGCCAAAACTTATGATTACCATTAAAAGCATAAGGAACAGGGCCCCATAGCCAAGGAGCAATTTTAGCACTGCCCCCATTTTGATTTATCTGGACTTTCAGCAATCTTTATGTCTTGAATTGCTGTCCTCCATTGGATCCCTACTCCAGTACTTAGAATTAAAAGAGCACAAACTAGATGTCAGTTCTCATTGATTCCTTTACAGCAGTCTTTACCAAAAACTTTTTCACATGTTGGACATTTGTCTGACATGCAATACTTTAATATAGACACCTTGAATAGCTCACGCATGTCCGACGTTATTGGCGAACACTGTTTACAGGGTGTTGCAAGCCTCTTATTCATTAATGCCTACATGGTTGCAGTGGTACCACACACATTCATTGCAATGATTCTTCTGTCATTCCCTTCATTTTCAACAACTATTATCTCCTTCAGGATACATCCATTCTTTTTTTTTTTGTGGTTGGATTTAGCCAGTGTATTTGATGGAAGGTGAGAAAGCAGAAATTTGATGGTGGTATTTGGATTAGAGATGCTCCTTGGCCTTTGTATGTGGTTGCAAAGATGATCAGATGAAAGGTGTTGGAAAGCGCTTGTTCATCAGTGAAGGTTGCATCATCCGCAGTTGAAAATTGAACTGAAAATAGAAGTAGAAGAGAAGTTATTTTGCATATATATAACTGCAAAATGAATAACCTATTTTCTAATAAATTTCATTGGGTATTGCATTTGCATCAGGAACTAACAAAACCATAAGTATATTGAGAATGTTGTAAGGGCACAAATGGTTATGAGGCTTCAAGGTTTTGTCTAATATATGTGTTTTAAGGGGAATTCCCAGATTTGTTAGGTCACACGGTGACTGAATGGGACTTATTGGGATTTTTTGGGTTTTCACCCATTTCCCCGAGTCCCATTTTTTTTTACAGAATTCTTCTTAAACCCAGATTATACTGACGTCCTACTGGTAGGACATTTTTCATAGTGTCTTAATTCCATTGTCATTTTATCAATTTTTGAGGGAATTGCTTGATTTTTTCTAAAATTAATCTCTGATAGTCGTCAGAGAGCCACTTTAAAGTTGTCAGAGGGTTGTCATAGGTGCCTTTTGGGTTGCCATAGGATAATACCTTTTTTTAAAAAAAAAAAAAAAGCATCTATGATTTGTTTCATGGGAAGAAAGATGGTTCAAACAGAAAATGTGTTATTTGAGGCATTTTATATGAAATGGCCGTTTCCATGGCAACAGAATTTCATAAAATGAAGAAATTTGTTGATTTTCGTTGCCATGGCAACAGAAAAAGAACATTTTTGCAAAATATTGAAATGAATAAAGCATAATATACATAAAACATATTTATCAGCTAAAGTTTATTTCATCCAATTTGATCAATTAGAAGTTGAGATATATCAATTTCAAAACTGACATATGGAAGCAGTTTGAATGGTGGGAGGTCATATTTATGACGTCTTAGATCTAACTTTTTAAATAAAGTGTTTTCCATTTCCATGGTTTCCAAATTTCCTTTGATAACAATTTGCAAAAATTGGCATAACTCAGAAACATATATTCAGAAATATCTTTCAGTTTTGGACTGCTCGGGTCATTTCTCACAGGTCAGAAAAGACTGAAAACCACTTTCGTATAATCTGGGTTAATCATTTTACAACAAAAAAGTTTTATGAAAATATCATATAGTTCCATGAAGTCAATTTGCTTTTATCATTACTTCCAGTATCCGATTCTCGGCTCCTTTAAAGCTAGAGGCATACCCAGAGGGGGGTCAAAGGGTGTCTGGAACCCCCTCAGATTTTTCAAAGTTTATGTGATTAAACTACAAATAGGCCTATAGGAAATTTTTATCAAAATGACTGGTCAGTACCCCCTTAGTTTTGCATGTAACTCCCTCAATTTGCATAGAACCCCCAAAAATTTTAGGGCTGGGTATGCCCCTGTGAATGAATAATACTCATGCATTTTCTTAAAAATGTGTTATAAAGCATGCAGCATGGCTATAGTACAACCAAAGGCACTTATAGTGCAAGGGGCAGAAATAGATGTCCATGGGCCCACCAACCTGAATGGCGTCATCATGAAGGCCAAGGAACTAGTCGATACCACCCTATCCCACTACCCAACCTCTACAATCCATATTCTCATGCCTGCCAAAACAGGTTCAGAATATGTAGACAACTGCACAAACACCCTCGTAAAAGAACTAAAAAGAGCAACATCCTCAACTCGAAGGATCATCATTCATGACAACTCACATCACCGAACTAGAGATACCATACATCTATCTCTAACATCAAAACGCATGATATGCAAGAAGATCAGCCAGCTGCACAACAGCCTTAAATGTGCTGCAGCTGCTCAACTGCTAGCCACGGGCACCAACACCAGTGCTCCCACTGTTATGCCATGCCTTTAACAGAAGTCACACAGCTATCTCAACAAAAACCAAGATTCTTGTCTGGAACATAAATGAACTAGGTGACAAAATCAACATGCAAACAATACAGGAAACTATTCTAGACCATGAAACAATAGTTCTGATAGAGACATAGAAAAACAAACATTTCACAATGACTTTCCCTGGCTATGAATACCATCAGGTGACCAGGAGCAGGGTACACAGAAAAGCCAGAAGACCATCTGGGGGTATCGGTGTCCTCATCAAAGACAATTTAGTAAATGGTGTATCTGTAGACACAAAATCAGAATTTGTTATATATGGTTAACACTCAAGGGCAAATTCTTTGACTTAAGTAAAGATCTAGCTTTTGGTGCTGTCTACATTCCCCCAGATGGTACCACTTATCTAGCAGAAACAGATGACTATTTTGGTGAACTTGAACAAGACATTATAAGGTATTCCACAAAGCATGACATAATATTATCAGGCGACTTTAACGCAAGAACAAAGGACCATAGTGACTATAAAGCAAATACTCCAGGTTCAGACTTTAGCCCGGCACCTTTCAACAACACTATGACTCATACAACTGTTGAAGTTCCGGAACTCCTCCATAGAAAGAGAATTTCGAAAGACTTAGGTATACTTAATAGACATGGTAAATCTCTTTTGGAGCTCTGTAAGTCTGCAGAACTATTCATTCTTAACGGTAGAATTGGCAACATCAAAAACACAAGTGACTTCACTTGTTACACACCTAATGGGTGCAGTACTGTAGATTATGTTTTAGCGGGGTCAAATGCGGCCAAATCGCTCCACACCTGCCTAATATCAGCTGTTAACTCTGTTATGAAACCCAAGATAATGAACAGTAGTGTGAAATTTCCAGTCAACATGTGGTTTAACGAAGAATGTAAGATAAAGAAAAGAGAGGTGCACGAATACCTCTCCACTCATGATGTTGCACAGCCACAGCATATGAAGGTGTATACGGATATGAAGAAAGACTATAAGCGCACCCTACAGAAACATAAAAGGTCCCATAGAATTAAATTATGCACAGAAGCAGAAAGCATGATCTCAAATGACCCAAACAGATTCTGGAATTTCTGGAACAAATTCGGAAAAAGCAGTCAAAATTCAACTAGTACAACACAAATTACATTAGGCGATTTTAGAAATTACTATATGGAACAAACTACACCACCACTAACTGATTATTTTGACAAAAAACACATGGAAGCTATTGAGAGTAAAATGGCCAACTTTACCTATGGCTACAGCCTAAACGAAAGGGACAGCTTACTATATGACTGCCTACATGCCCCTATCACTGACCAAGAACTTGAAAACTGTCTGAAGAATCTTAAAAACAACAAAGCAGCAGGGTCAGATGGAATTCCGGCAGAATATCTAAAGCACTGTAGTCACCAAACCAAGCAGACAATCTTAGCCATGTCTAACTATATAATATGTTGGAGCAAGGTGAATACCCAACAGCATGGGCAGAGGGCATTATAAACCCTATACATAAGAAGGGATCAAAATTAGAACCAGATAACTATAGAAAAATTACCCTTGTAAATGCCATAGGAAAATTGTTTGAGGCAATACTTAATAAGCGTATTTGTTTTGTAAATGGATCTTTACAACTTGATGATCCATTGCAGACAGGGTTTCAGAGTAGAATGAGAATTACTGACAGCATATTTGCTATATATAGCTTAACCGAGAAATGCAGACAAACCAAAAAACCCCTATATCTATGTTTTGTTGACTTCACTAAGGCTTTTGACTACATAAACAGACAAGCCCTGTTCTACAAGCTCTCAAAACTGGGAATAAAAGGAAAACTATTGAAAGTACTAACTAGCCTTTTTGACAAGGCAAAAGGTCAGGTAAGATGGAAAGGTGAACTAAGTGAATATGTTGATAGTACCTATGGTGTTTTACAGGGAGGGGTTGTTAGCCCAAAACTATTTACAAGTTTCCTTACAGACCTCAAAGAAATTTTACACAAGAATAATCAAAACTGCATGGAAATAACTTACTTTCTTTATGCTGATGACTTAGTACTCTGTGCTGAGTCACGCAATGAACTACAAGCACTAATAGACAAACTCTTTCAATACTGCTCTAAATGGCACCTGACAATTAGTATGGCTAAAACCAAGATTATGGTTATTAATGACAAGAAGATAGATAAATCAAAACCCTTTAAACTTGGCCAAAATGATATAGAATTTACTTCTGATTACAAGTACCTGGGGCTACCACTCACATCTGAAACAAAAAACATTTTCTCTAAGGTACCAAATTATATTGCTGAACAGGCTCGCAAAGGGATATTCCAGGCCAAATCTCAATGCAAAAAGGCAATAGGCTGTATCCCTTATGGAACTGCCATTAAACTTTTCGACTCACAAATAGTGCCAATATTAGAATATGGGTGCCAGATATGGGGTGGGGGGAAAGATGACCCTCTTGAACCAACACATCTAAAGTACCTAAAAAGACTCCTGGGTGTACGAATATCAACCCCAATTGCGAGTATATATTCTGAAACGGGGAGGATACCAATGACATACCGCCAGGAATACTTGTCCATTAAATACTGGGAGAGAATAATTAGCCCACACTCAGTGAGCTTTCTCAAAACAAGCTACCTTACACTGCTAGACTTCCATAACCAGGGGAAAAGAAACTGGTGCTCCAAGATAGAGAGCATCATTATGTCATTAAATTTGCAACATATTTGGGAAAACCAAAAAGTAGAAAACACAGATATCTTTATCAAGACTGTACAAAAAGGCCTAAAGGACAAGCATAAAACCAAAATTATGGAAACTATTAACTCTGAAAACCCACATAACAAACTCCGAACATACATCCTCTTTAAGAAATGCCACTCAGAAGAACCCCACCCACGGTCTATATATATCCCAAAACTACGAAGAGCTCTCACCAGATTCAGACTCAGCTCACACAGACTTGAAATAGAAACTGGTAGATACACAAGCACCCCAACCCCCCCCCCCCCTCCCCCGGGATGAAAGACTATGTCTGCTCTGTAAAAGTGGTGAATTTGGTAATGAAAAACACCTACTTATGCACTGTACTATGCATGCGGATGACACAACATCTCTATTTAAGGTAACGTCGACCCTGTTTCCACATTTCCTAGATCTTAATGAACATGATAAATTCATTTTCATACTTCAATGTACACACGTGTTATACAGGCTCTATCTAGATTTATCTACTGTGCGCTGCAAAGACACAGTCAAAACTGAGATAAACGCTTACTTGTCTGGCTCGCTCAGTCTGTATTACTGTTCAGCCTGTATACATACAGTATCTAAAATATGTCCTACTTATGTTCCTGTATTCAAAAAGACAAACACAAATGGTGCTCCCCGTTACAAACCAATTAGACTATTACAATCATAGTCTGCCATACGGTGCACTCAGCCTAGTCATAAAGGTGATATTTAAATTGGTATGCTGGTAGTTACCCACTCACATTTAGCTACGCATGTAGAACTACCGTAATTTTTTGTTTCAATGTTAGAGATAAGCTGTGTTATTGTCTATGTAGTCACTGTAAATATATTAGATCTATTGTTTCTGTAGCCACTGTAAATATGTTGCTTATGAAGCCACTGAATATACATGTAAACTGGACCAGGAGTATGTAAAATGACATATAAGTCAAATCTAACTTCTTGACCGTCAATAAAAGAACTACTACTACTACTACTACTACTACTACTAGGCCTACTACTACTATAAGAAAAAGATGTCCAAAGTAATTTTCGTCAATAACTTTGGAGGTTTTGGAGGATGGCTGTGTTTTGTCGTCGCCACAAATCTATTCTCATAATATAATATAAAACATTTAGATGATTAAACATCTAATAGTGTGCGTTTTAAATGGGGCCTTCAGTAAACGTTTTAATTTCACGTGTCAAGGGGTAGGGATTGCAGGTTGCTTTACCTTCCTTTTGACAACAGAGGTGAAAGGTGGGGAGCAGGATTTCGAAAATGGTCAAAAATAGCACAGCTCCATTCATGAATTTTCTTTTATGGGGAGAGACGCTATGGGTAACCCTCGCTTAAGGGCTTTTGTCCGAGTAGATATCTTTAGATTTTAAGTGCTGCACGGTACAGCTAGTGACCCCCTTCAGGACCTTGTTATACAACTCTCGACAGGTCTTAAGCCTTTCTATCTCCTATCACTAAAGAAACTTAGTAAACGGTGTACAATTATGAGTACATATTTTCACCCTGCTACATTTTCGTGCGATCTTTATTTCTGCGCTATCAAAATCTGATAATTTTGCGCATTAGACTAGTGGTAAATTTTACTTCTACCCGTGAAACTGAAAGTATGTTTGCCCACCCACGTCAAATTTTCGCTCATGTGTGAAAAATATGTACAGTGCAGAAAAAAAGAAGAAAAAAAGTGCTTCCTTATATGAAACATATAATCATGTTACACAAGTTTCAACGTTTTTATGTGAATTCTTTGAAAGCTAATGGTTTGTCTGCAACTTCCTTCCCAATGAACACGCAACGTCTCTCGAAGCAACGTTTGAAACATCATCTTTGGGTTGTCTTGAAACAACGTTTTTTGGTTATCCAAAAAAAAAAAGAAGATTAAACACAACAGTTGCACGATTTCTCTCTGGAGATAGTTGTTACAGGGGCATCTCCAGCTGGGGGGTGCAGGGGGTCCTGACCCCCTCCTTTTAGTCCATTTAAACTTGCGAAAGAGAAAAAAAGGTTTCATGCATGTACATGAATGCACTCAACTTCAGTACTAATCCCATACATGTGGACAATTTCCTAATTTCTGTATCCACCTCAGAGTCCTATGTGATAGTAAAGTATTTACTTACCTGTAAACAACATAGAACAGTGCTTTGGGCACTCTAATGTATAGTATTCCTTAAATTCTCGGTGACCAGCATTCAGGGTCGTGTCCCATGGACTGTGGTCAGTGGCAGCTTGGTTACTTGTGCCTACCCTCTCGGGTAGGCCTGTTGCGCTTCAGCGGATGGCTATATTTATAGAGCCATAAATTATGTAGGGAGTATGGGCCTATGTATATGCTATTTATATAGATGATAATGCCGCACAGGGGAGACAATTTGTCAATTCTACCTACCACGGATAGCTTATTTACAGTATTTTTATAACCTGCAGATTAATTTTGGCTAATTTTGTTGACAGAAACAGATGGGAATTGTAGAAAGTATACAAACATTTGCAATATTTCTGTGTGTAATGAACCAACTCAATTAATGATGAACACATTCAAGTAACAAATAATCGCTTCTATTGATGTCAACCATCTTGAACGACAAATAATAATGATTAGTGAAAATTTCTATACTTAATCCCTGTGGTTTGTTGACATATTCCCAGCATTCATTCTGATCTAGGCTTAAGGGGAAAATCCATGTGTCCGTGAATGCGAACGTGATTGCGTGAACGCAAACGTGATAAAAATGAAATTCTATAGAAAATAAAGGACGTGCATCCATATGTGCGTGGACGTGAACGTCGTCGTGGACGTGAACGTGAACGTGAACGTGATAAAGGAATCGCTCAGTGAGCGATTTTTTCACGTTCACGCAGGTTCACGGACACCATATAAGGAATAATCTGACATTTAGTATACTACTCAAGCTCGTATTCAGAGCATTTAAAGTGTGTGCATATGATCCCCCCCCCCCACAAAAAAAAGAAAGAAAGAAAGAAAAAAAAGTGAATGAATAATTTGTAATATTTTCTTCCTCAAAATTACAATAGATTTCTAGTACTATATTTATTAGATTGTATGTGTATCGGTGAATTGCATACTATATGCATTTGTGAAAACTGTTGACCACGCCCCACATTCACGGATACATGGATTCATCATTCACGTTTGCGTTCACGTTCACGTTCACGTTCACGTTCACGTGCACATGGATTTCCTGCTTAACCTGCAGGAAAACTCAAGAAGTTGGCTATTTATGGTTGAGAGAAATACGATGGCTGAATTGGGTGGGGGGACCGGAAGGTGAATTCTTATTTCTTATAATTGGCACAACTGGCATACTTAATGTAAATTGGAGTGGGAAAATCATGTTTTGATTAAAAGTGTTGAAATTTGACATGGAAACATTTCCGAAAAGAAATTTGACATGGAAACAACATTTCCCCAAAAAGATGTGTCCACATAGTTACAAATTTGATTGTACATGAGCATTCTCAAGTAAATTCAGTTTTATTGCTTATACATGAACCTCCCTTTCATATTGTATTAGGTCTAACTCAAAGGGGGAAAAACAAGATGGCTCAGAATATTCCCCTTTCCCCCTTTATTACTATTTCAAAGTATTGTAGTATTGTCATTAAAGGCCATAGTCCACTCTGCAGTAGG
Organism: Lepidonotus clava; assembly: GCA_936440205.1. Lineage (NCBI taxonomy): Eukaryota > Metazoa > Annelida > Polychaeta > Phyllodocida > Polynoidae > Lepidonotus > Lepidonotus clava. The sequence goes on from OW387149.1 coordinate 12,452,978, forward strand.
GAGCATTTACAGTCACTTATTTTAGCCGCCTCAAGTATAGTTTGCGGTTTTGATACCAACATGTTGGTATCTCTGACTATAAGCAATCCATAGAAAACCAATGTGAAATAGCACCTACTGCAAGCACCTACTGCAAACACCTACCGCAAGTGATAATATCTGGAGCCATGTAATTTCATGCCTGATTTCAGTGAATCCCTTTTCAAGGTTACTGAACTATAGAAGGTTAATTATCCATTAATGATAAGGTGCGTAAGTCGTCTTTAATTTTATAGATAATAGCTAGCTCCATTCGCAGTCTCCTCCTCGTCGACTGCAGTCGTCCAATACATAATATAGTTCCCACATCATGTAAGACGTGAACACTCGTGTGAAAGGACTTTGTTTGTTTATTATCCAATGTATAGTCGTTCTATGACAAGAACTCAATTGACCATGATCAGTCCCGAGGTAAGAGTCCCCTCAAACACATTCAGTCAACGCTCCGCGCTCTAACACAATTTTTATGCCTCAATCCAGAACCAAGACTGCAGGTTAAAGGTCCAACCTTCCCTGGATGTTACTCACACAGCGTTTACAGCTACTCTGGCTGGCTAAGAGCAGAACACATTATTATAAGGTAGTACGTCACACCGTGACTCCTCCCCCATTTCACTACTGTCAAAGTGAAACATGGCTTACACGTGGGCTTTTAAAGCTCATGCCTTGCTGCCCAAACATGGACCGGCCACCCGCGTCAGTACGTTACCCTGAGATGCCTTCACTTGTTTTGGTGACAGAAAGAATCAGGCATTATGAGACTGATTAAATTTCACCTGATTACCCTAATCTCTAAATCAGTTAAGTGCCATACCCACTAGGTGATTTTGGGAAGAATCAGCGCCGACGTCAGAGCGGCCGTCGACCGATGCTGCTTGAAAACATATACCCACCAATAATCAGCGGCGATGTCGGTGTCGGCCATCGGCGCCCACGGCCACACTGATCTTTATTAATCATGTTTAATAATTTTAGACCGATGCTGACGCTGACACCCCACTGACGTCAGCATCGGCGTATTGGTGCATCGTCTAGTTGGTACAGGGCTTTAAGAAAGTATGGGCCCAGGTGACCTGACTATCTCATGGGATGAAACACATGGCAGCTGTTACAGCTCAATTATTGGCGTATTACAAAAGAATACATTGTTAAACAAATAAATTGAAGACAGATGTTTAATCATACTATAGCTGGGAAACTTGGTATACTTGGTATACTAGCACCATTCAGGACACTGTGAACTTGAAGGATAATACCATTCAGAACAAGCATTGTACAATTCGACAATTGCTGTATAATATATTTACTTTTATTTAGATCTTTTATTTAACCTGGCATTATGTCAGTTTACACTGGTTTTCAGCAACAGCCAGGAAACAAACAACAAGTACAAAAATGAATATGGCGAGATACAATATTTGACTTGAATATAGCCTAAAACACAAAGCTGGAGATACCACATTCAAAACCAAGTACAACTATCTAAATTATCTAAAGATACTGTGGATCTACTTTAACTACATTATAAGTCACTTAAGTAATGAGACTAGCAATTTCAAATAAGACAAGGTTATAAATGACGGAGATAATTTGAAAATGCGATTTACCTTATTAGGTACTGCTGGAACCTGTAATATAACTGGGCTTGTAGATAAATATATGGCATGCATATTGCTATGAAGTAAATTCTCTTGGCAATAAGCCCATCCCAGTTTTCACCAACACTGAGGTTCACTATGAAATATTTTCAAAATTGCGTCCATACTTACTCCTGTAAGATGGTTGTTTAATACAAAATTAACCAAAGCTATTTGGTTGACAGATTGTTATTGATCCTAAATTTGTAAAATGCTGCTTTATATTTTGGCCTTTTCCCCATAGGAATCCATAGCTGTCAGGCCAACCTATAGTGTCCAACCCTTCATCAAGTAAACCTCTTAGTATGAGATACCCACTGTAGGTTACACCCAGAAACCTCTGATGTGGACAATAGGGTCAGGGGCCAGGGGTCAGAAGGAGTATAAAAAGCATCAAACAGTAAATTTAAAAGCCTCGAATACAGATGAATTAAATGATAAACACACATTTTCGCTTCATAAAGATATGATTTCAAACATAAAAAACACACAAATAAACTATGGTTAACAGAGATTATTGCTATTTCAACAAATTAAAATGGGGATACTTTCAAATTATGATTATTTATAATGGCGGCAAACTATGTATGCCAGATGTCAAAGACTATGCAAGGACTCCCCTCACTTTAGTAAGCCTCGCTAGTCTAGTCTTTCTAGTGAGCGAGTAATGTTTGTGCAGTCATAGTGTAGTGTTATGTAGTTTGTATATATAATAATGTATAGTTTTTATATAACCTATGTACTGTATGACACATAGGTTTGTAATGACTTCGCTGTTGTCAATGAAATACTCATCGTATAACTATTGTACACATATATATGTTTTCCCTCGCATATTATCATATTATTTATCAAAATTTCTGAAATCTAGGAGGAATACTAATACAAAAGGCTTCACCTCTGGTTCACTGGGGCAGTTATGAAAACCTCCATACAGCGAGGTCACAGGCAGAGGTAATTACCTTATTCAGACCATGGAAAATATATCTTATATGTTTCTGAGACCTTTTGCTTTTCTTAGGCAAAATCTAGCTCCAAATCACTTTGATAATCCCCTGTAACACAGAGCTGTTAACTCTTAGGTCGACTTTTGATTTCAAAAAGACATTTGTAAGACAGGAATAGATTTAAGGCCCATACCCACTAGGAGATTTTACCATCGCCCGGCGACGGCACAGCCGTCAAATTCCCTGCACAATCGCTGGGTGATCACAATCTCTGGGCAATTCTCCATTGGTATGGTGTGCATTCTTGGCGACTGGTGATGGACAACAGGGTCACCGAGAAAATCGCTGGGAAAATCGCCGGGAAATAATCAAACTTGTCTGATATTCCAGTTGCTCGGTGACGCCAACAACGATTCTCCCAGTCGCCTGTCGTTGAGCAACAGTAAAATCACTTAGTGGGTATGGGGCTTAAAGGAGCACTTTTGACACGGGCTGCTCCACTTTAGTGATTTGGTTAATAGAGAGCTCATATCCGTGAGAAAGCTGTGTCTGTGAGAGTCCAAGATAGAATATCATATCACAACATTTCTGTACAAAACATTATATAGGTCCATGCCCTTTATAGTGGAATGGATTTTTCTGTAAGGGAATATTTCTACTTCTCCATCAATAAAGTCTTAGTCTCCAAAGACTTGAATAATTCAAAATATTTGTCTTAATTTTAATTTTTTGTTTGTGTTTAAAGACTCTAAATTCTTCTATATCACGTTCCTCTATAGTCAATTGATTCCACAAAATTAGACCGTGATATAGTATACGTCTTTCAAAAGAATAATTTTTACTTTGTATGTCATTAAAGATTACAGATTACATAAATTTAAGGACCTCTTTTCCTTGTAATGATTATCCATATGCCTTTCCAGAATCATAACATTTTGTTTTGGTCTTTGCCATTTTGATGAACGGTTTTATTGATTCTTTTTCATCACTGTGTGTTAAAATGGCCTAACTAACAGTAGTGACGATGATAAAGATACACCACTGTTTTTCCTCAAGAAATGATTAAGATGTATGGTTTTCAGTTTTTTTTGTTTGTGTATACGGTTGCATTATCTTATTGTGATACTTAAATATGATATTGAATGTGCGGGTTTTGCATAATATTATTTTAGTGGCCTTGCAGTATGGACCAAATAAACAAACTCGAAATTGAACTCTTCCTTATCTCTCCATCTCTAAAAATACACTTAATTATATGTTACTGCTTTTCATGTCTACATTCTAATTCTTCTTCTTCTTCTTCTTCTTCTTCTTCTTCTTCTTCTTCTTCTTCTTCTTCTTCTTCCGTAAACAGTTCTGAAAACTAGACATTTAGATCTAAAATCCCTGATGGAATTATTAGAAATGGGTGAAAATTGATGGGGAATTTCGCGTATTACAGGGAGACTTGCCAAACCCCTGCTGTTTCTCTCGCTGTTGCGAGCATTTGGTTATGCGACGCGGCACTGACTATACATGTTGTAAGCAATCCAACTTTGGCCATAACAGCGAGGGTTTGACCACCTGTTTTTGTAATGTTCAAATGGGGCATTTTGGGATCATTATTTTAGATTCTGTTTTCAGTAAATGATACCTGTGTCCCTCAGCTTATGATATATACAGGAGGCAAATAGCGGAAATGTATTTATCAATAAATTAAATGGGTACAGAATGTGTACAAACCAGCGCAACAGCAAGGGTTTGCATTTTGAAATCTTTATGGATATCGCTGTTGCCAGAACCATTTCTAAATCATAGCTGTTGCGAGAGTTTGGTTATGCGACAGACCACGGGTATTCACCTTTAACATAATCCTGTGACCCAGTATATGGGACGATTTAGGTGTGTGAGTATTCTTCATATGGTTGGTGGATCTATACACCGATGTGGCAGCTAACAATCACACGACCACAAATTACCTGCTGGGCTTTATCTGTAGCTTTCAGCCCCTCTGGTTTGGCTGTTAGCCAATGAGATTGCTGGTCACTTATTTTCTTCACTGGGTGACTGTAAGTGCCTCGCTGCACAACGGGTCTCGCTGTAGCGACGATTGGCACACTTTAAAAGACCTGTCCCTGTTCAACAGGGAGCGAATCCACCTTTCATCCTTACAGGGATGGTTTGACGACCCCTTTTTTCATGTCCCGGGAGAACATTTTGGGATGTGAATTTTAATATTCTATTTTCAGCAAATGATAGCAGTGTTCCTCATCTCATAAAATATATAGGAGGTAAGTGGCGGAAATGTATTTATCAATCAATTGCATTCATGCAATGATAGATTTCCCGAGGATTTCCACGGATTTCCCTTCGAAATTCCTTAATTTTCATTTACTTAATGAAGTTCAAATGCTGACCCAAAACTATCAATTAAGAAAATAGAAATGGGTTTTGTAGTATTGGAAAGAAGATTAAATCAGCTTTTGAACGATATATTGTTCAAGTTTGTGTGTTAAAAGTTCATAAAACTGTTATGTTTTGAAAAATTTTGGAAAAAATTTCCGTTTTTCCGGGTGGCTACAGCCGGATTGGAGAAAGTACCCTCTGCCGGCTACGGCCAGATTGGGGTCTAAAGGGTTAAAGTTTAATGATTATTTTTTATATTTATGGGGTAAAAGTGACTTAATCATTTGTGGTTTCGCTCACAGGATGTTCATCAGGTTTGTTATCAGGCTAGCTGTTTTGTTGGTGAAATTATTTTTTCTCTCACTTAGAACTGCACTAGTTGTGTGGTTTTCCACAAGGTGGCAGTCATGTTTATATGTCTGACTGCAATGGAAGTGTGTATACTAATTATAATGTGGTCCCTGTTGGTGTGTATGCAATCTACTTATAGAGAGGGAAAACATTTTAGTTTACGTCATTTTAGGACCTAGAGACCTATTAAAATCCTTTCAGTTGCCCTCGCCTTTATCCCTCGCCGGGACCCCGATATCAGCCCTTTGGGCCCTGGCCTCAGGCTGATACGGGGTCCCAGCTCGGGGTGATAACTGCCCTCGTACTCCCTTCTCAGTTGGTTATATGTATTTCTTCATGTGGTTGGTGGATCTATACACTAACGTGGCAGCTAATAATCACATGACCACTAATGACCTGCTTGGCTTTGTCTGTAGCTCTCAGCCCCTCTGGTTTGGCTGTTAGCCAATGAGATTTCTGGTTACTTATTTTGGTTTTACTGGGTCACTGTAAGGGTGTATCCCATTGGTTAGTCTTTCTCTCCTCTCACTCAGGTGAAATTTGGCGTTGGACTTAAAGTTTAATGATTATTTTTTGTATTCATGGGGTACAAGTGACTTAATCATTTGTGGTTTCACTCACAGGATGCTCATCAGGTGTGTTATCAGGCTAGCTGTTTTGTTGCTGAAATTATTTTTTCTCTCACTTAGAACTGCACTAGTTGTGTGGTTTTCCACAAGGTGGCAGTTTACATGTCTGACTGCAGTGGAAGTGTGTATACTAATTTGGTCCCTGTTGGTGGGTATGCAATCTACTTACGGAGAGGGAAAACATTTTCGTTTTAGGTCATTTTAGGTTGGTGTGGATAGTAATCATGGGATATTGATATTGTGTTTATTTTTTCTATCACAGAATTTCTCTGAGTTGAAAAAAAAATCACCTCAGAGAAATTACTCTAGAGATGAACGCCTGCTAAAAATAATAAAAAAATCATCTCAGAGAAATTGAGAAGAGATGAATATTCTATACTCATAAATTTTGTGATAGAAAAAATAAACACAATGGTCTCTTCTTCATGGTAGCAAATTTTTGTTTCCCTGCTGCAAAACCTCTCAATAGAGTCCTTTCCACACCTCGCACGGCCATTACGGTCCAGTAGAGGTCGGACAAATAAACCCACGTGGTGGGTGTAGCGCGACACCTGATTGGCGGGGGCTCATTGCATAATGCTGATAAGGCATCTGACTCGCCCTCCAATTGGCTAGAATTAAATCCAAGCTTTTAATATTGAAAAATATTTATAAAATACAAGGCTTAGGTTCACAGGGATAGTTCATACATCATTAAAAAGATCAAGATCTGCACCATGCAGCCACTTTAATTGATTGCATTACTGAACCTTGTGTGTATAAAAGCTTGTATGTGGTTTAATGTCACCAATTTAAACATGCTCAAGGAGAAAATAACCTCTGGCTTGTCTGGCCTGCACCTCTGGAGATAGCTTACACACTAGGTGGCGTGGTCTGGAATCTCATTTATTGACTAAGTTCAAAGACAGGTGGCAGAACTGGGTTTGGGGTTTGATTCCCTACTGTGTGACCCAGCATTAATCTTTTAAATTCACTTCAACACTTTATCATTTCAAATATTCCCTCTGTGAATGTAACCATAATTATAGTTGTCAGCACAGTAAGAAAATGCATTATTTACTCACTCACTCACCATTTCCGACAATATAAATCGCATCAAGTAGTGCGAATTAGTCTGATTCATCTCAAAATACACACATTAATCCGTAATATCTGCTTTATTGACTATGGTCTTAAGAATAGTATTTCATTATTATGTTATTTAATTGTTCATGGTATGGGTTGAAAAAATGTAAAATAGATTCAATATTTTTGCTCAATTGAACAACAAATTAACAGGGATGTTATTCAGAATTTTGTGACAAGCTTTTCTAGAAGGTAATCCTTTTTTCTAAAAAGATACTTGATGAGTTATAAAGCTATATTGAGGCATTATTATGTGAGAAATTTTAGTATTAACATTGGTTATAACAAATAATTATGCTAAAATAGATACACATAGATAGGTGATAAATAACTATTTTAAGTTTATTATATTTTGATATATCATGATTATTTTTATAGCAAGATAAATAATTATTTACGATTTGCAGACTCCTGAGATACAACTTTTCTCTATCATTTTCTAACTATCAATCACTAATTCAACATTTTAAACATTTTAATACAATGAAATCACACTCCCAAAACAACCTTATCCAATAGAGTCTTTTCCAGACCTGGCTGTCATGGTCTAGTGAGTTTGTTTGTCTGGGTGTTGCTATGGCGACCACTGGGCAGTGGGGGTCCACACCTGTTATGTAATGGAAATAAGCACTAATTCAGGGCACATGATTGGCTAGAAACTTTTATCATTAAAGAATTATTTCAAGATATATACCATGCATTCGAACAGATGACACTTATATTAGAAAATAGACAAAGATTGGGGCTATTGATACACATAGACCAAATTATGCAACTTTGTATACATCAAAAGTTATAGGTGGTGTAAAATCAGCAATTTACATTGGCTCAAAGAAAAAATAACCCCAAGTTTGTCTGAGTAATCGTTTGTTGCCAATATTCCACACTAGGTGACGTGGTCTGGAAAATCATTTTATTGTTTTGGCAGGGTAATACAATTGGGCACAGTAGTGCTTAGAAAGACCTGCAAAAACAAAGGTATATGTCTGTTTTTGAATTGGGTCCATTGTAGGAGGGCAGTGGACCATGTAATTGTTTAATTGGTGTGCCTCTCTGACCCCCAGTGGTGGCGGACTGTGGGGCCTCCACTCAGTCTCTTCTCACTGGTGGTAGAGAAAGGAGGGACAAGTATCAGTGATTGACATCCACTGCACATGGGTCCTATATGTAGAGGTATGTCCAGTTTGAGAGACTGGAAAGCCCAGGTTACCCTGAAAACAATACTAATTTGTTGTTTCCAATAAATGTACTTGTGTATTTATATCTGACAAATACTTAAAGTATAAATGTTCAAACTATCTTTATTGAGAAGTATTTGATTTATCATTACTTACTTATGTCACATATCTTCATTTCAAATTGATTGTAATTCCAATTTTGGTAAGGGAAAACAAAGAAACAAATCCAATTATCCTTTGGCCTTGACTGGCTCCTATGTCACCCCTACACCTCCCCCTTCCCCTTCTCTCCCCCCACCCCACCTAAGGTGCCAAGGTGGAAGGTTGGGGAGAGGGATTGATCATGAGGCAGTGACCAGTGAATGTGGGCATGGCAGGGGAGTTACTGGTGAGCAGAGGGGGTGTCAATGTACAACAACCACCACCCCTTTTGGTGGGGACTTGAACTTGTCAAAGAGAAAAAGAAGTTGTGTGCAAATACAAGCTGTTTTAGGACATAGCCTGTATGTGGATCCCCACTGCCAAAATCTGAAATCTAAACACTGAACTGTAGATAATAGAGGTTAATTATCTGTTATTTGTGGTGTACATAAATTGTCGTAATTAGGTTATAGATAATAACTAGCTCCGTACGCAGTCTCTTCCTTGTTGACTGCTGTCGTCCAATACACAATTATAGTTCCGACATCATGTAAGACATAAACACTCGAGTGAAAGGATATTGTTTGTTTATTATCCAGTGTATAGTCGCTTTGTGACAAGAACTCGATTGACCATGATCAGTCCCGAGGTAGGAATCCCCTCAAACACATTCAGTCAACGCTCCCCAATCTTACACAATTTCTATGCCTCTATCCAGAACCAAGACTGCAGCTTAAAGGTCCAACTTTTCCAGGATGTTACTCACACAGCATTACAGCGAACTCTGACTGACTGAGAGCAAACTTGCTCTTTTAGCATGGTACGTCACACCATGACTCCTCCCCCATTTCACTATTGACAAAGTGAAACATGGCTTGCACGTGCGCTTCTAAAGCTCACGCCGTAGTGCCTACAAAAATGGACTGGCCACCCGGGTCAGTACAACACTATTGAAATTTGATAAAACTGATTTAAATGAAATTTGATAAAACTGATTTAAATGAAAGGAAATGGCATATATTTGATCAACTGACATATTTTAGATGCTGAAAATTGTTCCTAAGGGTGTTTTGCATGTTTTCTGAATTTTCAAGAATGCCTGAGTCTATTTGAGACGATGACAAAAAATTGTAAAAAAAAATTGTAAAAGAAGAAATTAAATAGACCTACCTACCCTAATTTTTTCAACCTATGTTAGATCTACCTGAACACTTCTTTCTGGGCCTAAGTTAGGGATATCTAGGGACAAAAGCTATGCCATGATAATTGCCTATGGATTATTTTGGAAAAAAATAAATTGGAGTCTTTTTGCAGACCCATGGGTCCAATTGACATACCAATTTCTATCTGTAGGCAAATTTCTCAAAACCTGGGGGGGGACCAAAAACGATTCGCGAATCGCCAATTCAATAAATAGTCACGATTCCAAATTTGGGGTTCATGATGGATTTGTGGTCACAAATCTCATGTATAATTTTTCTCTCCATTTTTTTCCATTTCCAAACTATTTTTTTATACTCAAATGTTTTTCTCAGAGATAAAACAAAGTAATTTACATACAGGTAAATACTTTATAGAGGTTATTAAGCATGTTTTAGAAGGTTCGTGAACACTCACAAAGGTTCGCGAATGTTTTCTGGACATGCACAAGGTTTGTGAAACATAAAATTATTACCCGAACATTCGTGATTTTTTTTGGGTCGCCATACCTGGTTCTCGCCGTGATGTAACCTTAGATGTTGCTATGGCTTTAACCCCCAATAACCAACCAACCATGTAGCAGTGACCCCCTTATAACAGTGACCCACTCTTGACAAGTAAGTAAGTAGACAATGGTCCTCCTGTCACACAACTTTGCGGGGGAGATTGGGCAATGCAGCCTCAAAAGGAAACAACGTTTTCTGTGACCTAGATGTCTCTAAACCATCTTCCCTGGACACACATTCATTTCACCACCAGTGAAACCTTTGGTTTGGGTAAGTCATGATTTAAAAAGTATTTCCCTTGAAATTTGAGAAACTTTGATAAAGATGATAGAATGTAATGGACATTTTATGAATGGGCATTGATTATACATAGGTACCTGCTTTTGGAATGGCAATAACACTAGAAAACGATTGTCTCTGTCATTTTCTTTTCTTTTGTTGTTATGTTTTGATCGTATTTTCGTGAAAATCAAAATTTAATATTTGCCATTCAATTAACTTTCATTCAAGCCTTTTACAGTAACAACATCATTCAAACCAAATCATTTACCTGCTAGGATAATTTGACCATGTCAGCTGACTGATTGGTACTAAAATGAGGCAATCCTACGAAGATAATTGGTGATAGATTTTTAGTACGTTCACATCAAACAAGTACATTTCAATATTGTTTACTTGGTGATCTGAATTGCTGGAAAATAGGCAGATTCTTTTTGTAGCAATCAGGTGATTTGTGCACCTATTCAGCCTTGTACGTATTGTTTGTAAGCTTACCTATTTAGTCCAGCTATAGTTGTGAACTATAGAGAGTTAATTATCTGTTGTGTGTGTGATACGTAATTAGTCGTAATTAATTGTAGATAATAGCTAGCTCCAAACGCAGTCTCCTCCGTTCGCCTGCTACGTAATTAGGGGTGACGTCAAAATTCAGGGGCTGTGAACCTGAAATGCTGTGACAGGCTGTGGCAAAATGTTAGTTTTAACTTCTATGTGCCACGGCTGGCTGCAGCACTTTAAAACCCTATTGCAATCTCATTAAAGGTGCCAGACACAACTTTCCTTTCATGTCTGCATACATAACATAGCCTAAGGGCCTCATTAAGGCTAATTAATTGATTATTAATTAGTTAATGAGGTCATTTAGGGTCATTAAGATAGTGTCTCCACCCTCCTCATATAAGGCTGCAGCCCATGGCAGCAGGCTGCGACCTTCAGCACCCCTGAGTAGAGGCTACATGCTGTAAAGTCACTGACCATTGGCTGCGACCTGCTGTGGAGAATTTTGACGTCTCCCCTTAGTCGTAATTAATTGTAGATAATAGCTAGCTCCAAACGCAGTCTCCTCCGTTCGCCTGCTGCCGTCCAATACATAACGATAGTTCCTACATCATGAAAGACGTAACACTCACGTGAAAGGTTGTAATTTATTAATATTCTCCTATGTATTGCTGTGACAAGGCCTCACTTGACAATGATCAGTTCCCAGGAACGAATCCCCTCAAACACATTCAGACACCGCTTCGCCTTCTAACACAGTCTGACTGACTCTATTCCAAACAACAGGACTCAGCTTCTAAGACCGAACCTTTCCAGGATGGTTACTCACTCAACGTTCAGCTAACTCTGACCGGCTAGAGTGGCGCACTTGCTTTTAGTATGATACGTCACACATTGACTCCTCCTTTTAATCCCCTTTCTGACAGAGAATTACAACTAGCACGTGCGCTAGTCCAAGGCTTACGTTGTAGTGCCCAAACAAATATGGACTGGCCACCCGCGTCAGTACAGTTGTCTGAAAAAACGGCCATTTTTATGTAACAGGAAGTAAACAATCCATATAATTTCAATATTCATTCAAATTCAAATGCTGATTAAATGTTGACTTGATAATACTTATTCAATACTGGTAATTTGAGCCTGAAAATGAAATGACTAATTTGAATAATCTTAATGACACTTTAGTCTACGGCAACTTGTTTTGTTCATTCCCCCCCTTTCTATTCAACTGAATTTACTATGACAGGGATATCCATAATTGAAACATAAAAACGCATATCCTTAAAATCCAATTTCTAAATATTTGAACCACGTTTAGTATGATGGGGTGAAACCATGTTAAATTCATAACTTGGCTGCAAATAAGTCATTATGATTCACTTAATACTATTTAAGAAATACAAAGGAAAAATTGGTGAAAATATTGAAAAACATGACCTGATTTTATGTGATTCTGACCTTTCAAATTCATAATTTGGCTGCAAATAAGTCATTATGATTCACTTAATACTATTTAAGAAATACAAAGGAAAAATTGGTGAAAATATTGAAAAACATGACCCGATTTTATGTGATTCTGACCTTTTAACAAAAAGGCTTAACGTGCCAGTCTTTAAGAATTAGTTAGGTCCGTATTTTTTTATTTGAATAATACATTAATTGATCCAATAGTTTAAAGGAAACCTTGCACACAAGTATAGGAACGTTATTTTTCAATGAAATCACTGCAGCATGGCATTCACATCTTCCACTATTAATCTGGAAAAAAATCTATAACAATCTGAACATAATTATGGGACATCAAAAAACTTGCATTTAATTTCATTTTTTAAGGTAAATCCCTAAATTTGTGACGTCACACAGTGAGTCATTGGGGAATCCCATGTACCAATCAAAGAGATTCCCCCACTCTCATAAATGAATAGAAAGAAAATTGAAGTTAGATATTTTTATTTAGGCCCATACAGGCTATTATTAATTGTAGTTTTTACTACTCTAAGTATATTCAATAACCTGGAAATTTCCCTTATTATGACGTAGCAAGGACAGAACTGAGAGCCAGGAATTTGGGGAATTCCCAAATTTAGTTTTCTTCCCTTAATAATTCTCTGATATCTTGATATTTTGCCTATATTTGGTTTATTACATTTTCAGAATACATAACTGAAGTGAAACTTACAAAAATTGGAGACTTATACATTCGTGTGCAAGGAACCCTTTAAATAGTTTTTTTTGACTATTTCAATATTTCAAGTCCACACTTAACGTAGTTTGAAGCTTGGGATGTTACTTCCCTATCAGATTCGAATATTATATTGTTATACAAATATCAATTTGATGTTGAACCAATATCAGCTGTTTCATAGTTGAAAAAACTTCCAATTTCAACCAATCTCAAAAGATGATTCAATCTTAATTGAGAATGTTGATTCAATATCTTTTCAACATTAGTGTCTTTACTTGGAATAGTCATCCTATAAATACAACATTCAATACTAGCACTATACTTGTGGTCAACAAAGTTATTAGTCATAGTATTTTTTTAAAAAAGAAATGAAAGATGAGGTATGGTAAATGCACATAATATTGAGTTGTACTCTTTTCTTGTAGACATCATTGAATTTAAATTTGACAATGCTAAATCTTGACTTTAAAGATCAAGTAAAACCAAAGGCATGAAAGAAAAAGATTCCTGAAATTACTGTTTTCGGAAAGACCACAGCTGTTCTACTGGATCAATTTGATTTCTGTAATTAGGTTGGTGAGACGTGGCGTGGTGTATGTCCCCTTGTCAGGACCACAATGAACAAAGGATTTCAAAAATGGTGCCAAGTGCAGTGCCACATCCCATAATTTGTCAAAGGCACTGAGTGAGCTGTGTTTTCATTGGTTCCTGGTCAGAGGACCATGTGAACCTGCCCCTGATTGGTCAGAGTGACCTGGGGTTACTGCAAGGTCTCCAAAGGGAGAACTCAGACTTATGAAAAAATATATAAAAAAATTCCAAAAATCAAATCAGGGTTGGGAGATGCCTAAAAGGGTATCTGCCTAATTATAACAGCTTCATTGTCATTGTGGTTTCGCCGGTTAGGGCTCATCAGCTGAACTTGGGTACATATTTAATTTAATATGTCTGTCAAGTGCTGCCACCTAGTGTATGGAAGCAGCAAATTGTTTTATGTGCATTGTTGTTTTTAGTACAACATACATATTATGGTACCTTGTTTTTGTGTTATCTATTTTGTAGGTAACTGTCTTTGTTCATTGAGATCATATAGGAGAAACTCGAGGTTGTAATATTTTTATAAAAATCTTCTATGAAAAATCATAAAAAATTTTTTGACGTGGCGTTTGGTGAGTTTCAACCATATCTATTATCCAGTATATTCATGCCTCGTGGTGCTTGCGTATTGAGGCGTTGAATCCAGTTGGTTTCTATGGTGTTGCGGAGTGATTTCCCGCGTTTACTGTCTGGATGTTGGAAAATGAATCTAGTATATATACTTTCATGTCCCTTTTACCACTATGACCATTGGTGTTGAAGTGGTATGACACATCTGTTTCTTTATGGTTTTTGATCCCATATAGGTGTTCTCTCAATCGATCTTTGATTTTTCTTTTGGTTTGGCCTACATATCTCTTGTTGCATTTTGTGCATTCTAGACAATATATAATGTTTGAACTGTTGCAAGTTATATTTTCTTTAGTGTGGATTTTTCTTCCTTCTTTGTCTAAACTGCCTGTTTTGTCCAATAGTGGGCAATATGGGCAATCTTTCCGTGTACATTTGTTTTCATGTTCTGCACATTTCCCTTTCCCTACAGTTTCCTGTTCTGGGTGGTAATCAGTTTTGGCCCTTACTAGGTAACTGCGGATATCTCTTGGTTTTCTGTATCCTATCATTAGATCTGCTCTATGTAGGTTTTTTGTGGTGCTTGAGCGTGCAAGTACGTCCCAATTTCTTTTTACAATTTTAGGGACATACTGATACCCTTCCCTATATGTAGTCGTGAGAAATATCTTCTCTTTGGCTTCTGTTTGTTCAGGTTTTGTTTTGTGAAGAAGTGTTTGTCTGTCTTCTTCATCTACCTTGGATCTCGCCTTCTGTAGGATATGTTCTGGATAACCTTTCTCTAAGAATTCTTTCTGTTTCTCGTCTACATGTTTCTTGTAGTCTGTTTTCTTATTGCATATCCGTTTAATGCGTAAGAATTGACTGTAAGGGAGACTTTCTTTGCATTTGGGGGGAATTTTTTATGATTTTTCATAGAAGATTTTTATAAAAATGATTTCTGTAATTAGGCTGTATGATTGCACAGTCAATACGTATACATGGTAGAATTCTTAGTTAAAACACATCTTAACCCTTTAAGGACGCCAGTATCTCTCAAGCATCACCATCCATTGACTCCTGTATCTCTCAGGCAGCACCAGGCCTAGATGCCAGGGGCCTCATAGATACGGATCACATAATAATATGTCAGAATTGTGAATTTGATGCTTAACATATAGACATTGTGCGCATGACGTCACAACTGGCAAAGTTAGATATCTGCCATATTGTTGATCTATTTGTTATCATTATCATTTAGAATTTTGAAACATTTAGAACAAAATTGTATGCTACATTTTCGTAAGACAAACTAACTTAATCATCATCAACAATTTTTACAACTCAGGACCAAAAATGTAGACCCTATTTCACTGCCATGTGGGCATGATCACCGCGTGTGATCACCAAAATCTGGTCATGTGACCACGTCTGCACAAGGTCTATAAAACATTATTTTTTTCTATTTCAAAACACGAAACGCACTAAATTATGCTCTATCTAACTACTGCCATTTGGAAAATAATTATTTCTATTCATATTTTAACTTGTTATCGGTATAATTTAAAACTGCATACTATCAGTGGTGTTTTTTCTTTGATATTCCTTGAATGAGTTGCTTTCCATTTTGTACTATATGAATATTTTGTGGTACCTTGAAAGGGTTAAACAGAAAACTTTTGATATCAAAAATTACCAATCAGTAATTGTTTAGCATGATGGTAACTATCCTTTTTGACAAACCCATTGTTGTTATAATCAGTGTTCTACAATAGGCCACTGGAGCTGTTCATATACATTAAAGAAGATTTTGAAAAACTTTTGTATTTTCTAATGTCTCTGGAATGTAAGTGCATTTTTCAGCTAATAGAAAAATTATGAAACTCTTTTTCATTTGATGTAACGATGTGAATCCTTGACTGATATTGTTTCATCAAATGAAAAAATAACTGACTGATATTATTTCTTATAAATAGAACCATACCGAAGGACAATGTAACTTGAAATGGAAAAACTTCTTAGTAGTTTTACACATCACCAATCTTTTCACTCAATAAATATATAATACAGACCAAGGGGCACAAATTCCCCTTTTTCATCATATTAGCACTAGACAGCAGAGTGAATGCACTTCTAAAATAACTTAATATGTAAATTACGAATTTCTATATAATATAAACTTCCTGTTGCTAGATCATGATTCTAATAATGTCTATCAATTAACATCTTATGTTGATGTTAACTCTTTATCTGTTTTTACCCTGAGAGCTTTATCATTTCAGCTTCAATGATTATAATATCTGTGATGGAAGCAAACTGAACTTGGGAACATTGGAATACAAGAGAATCATCCAAACCAAAACAAACAAGGCATAGACAAGAAAAAGATATGAACAGTCCTCTCAGGATACTCTTTTAAACTACAAATCCATACGCAAATAACACTGCCCTGAGCTGTAGTTCCTTAAGGCTTCTAACATGGGTCCTTTACTATCAATGGGCCTTGGCTATGTAGTTGGAATTCTGCATATCCTTTTTGATGTACTAAGTTTAGGGTGTGTGCAGGTACTTCAAGGATCAATTCCAGACTTTCAGCTGGCTGTTCTCCGACTTTTTCTTCAAACCAGTGTCTTAGGTGTCATATGTAAATGGAATAATGAGCTTAGCAGATTGGCAATAACAGAACTAAGATGGATGGGAGTTGCTGTTTTAGCTTATACTGCAATTAATTTTGGATATTTTGGAGCAGCAAAATGTATGCCACTTGCAGATCATGCATCCCTGAGTTATACAATAGTCATGGTTACCATTGCTGTCAACAATTGGATCTTTAAACATGATACTCCTGGAAAGGTTAATCTGTTAGCTATGTTTATATGTACTTTTGGAATTATAATGACAACACAGCCAAGCTTTCTTTTCCATACAGATGTAACAAAAGTCAATCAGTCATTTATTCAGAATTTGAGTAAAACTGTATCATGCTTTCAAAAAGATGATACAAGTGGTTCCTCTAATCTTAATGCAAATGTTTACTGTTATTTCCTACTTTTCATTGGCAATATAGGTGCAGGAATATACTTTTTCACCTTTGATTATGGGCTCAGAGAACTTTCATGTACAGTTCAAATATTTTGGGCATCACTTGGTGCAGTTATCCTATGTTTGCCATTGATGTTTTATACAGAATCTATAAATATAATGTTTTTGCATGATAAGAAGCAGATTTTTTTAGTTCTCGGCCATACTGTTGGTGTAGGTGGTGCGGCTTACTTTTTCAATTTTGGCATGAAACTAATTGGTGGGCTCAGGTTTACAATTCTAAGCAGTATGGAAGTAGTTATAGAATTACTTGTTCAAAGTAAGATTCTTGAAAATTACCAACCAGGCAGAGGAAATGTTTTAGAGGTAGTTGGAGTAATAATTGTCACTTTGGGCATGATGTTTCCTGGTCTATTGGAAATTGTACAAGCTAGATACAAAGGTACGTCAGATTCAGTGATGAAGGATCTTGCAAATAAGCCTTAGAGAATTGCAAATGAGTATGGCTGTACATGTGCTATCAATCAAACAAATCAATATCATTTTCATCAAAGTTCAAAGGCAGTTCCTAAAATCTATTCACATGGAATTTACGTGTCATCAGCTAAATCTGGGTACTATTCAGTGAAGAACATTGGACATTTTACTCGCCTATTTACCAATTCAGGAAAAGTACAATAAATGATATATCATGTGTTATAAATTGATGGTCCTGATGCTCAGAGATAAAGTCTATGGACATTGCAATGACATACTTATATGTATCTTTTCTTTTGAACAATGATGTGGTTTTATGTGAGTGTTGTAATATGGTCGAGATAGTACTTCTAGAAGAAGTACTATCATACATTCTAATAATATCATCATAATTATGTATTTCTGTATCATCCTCCTCTAACATCCTCAAAATGCTTATACTATGTATTTTACTCTGCTCTTAGGAGCCACTGTGTCTTAAAAGAAGTGCATATCTGACATTAATCAATTCCTTTACAGCACAGCCTTATATAAAATGGGGGGGAAGGCTTTATCACATGTTCCGCCATTGTATACTTCAGATTTTAAAGTAAATTTATTTTGATGGCTCATATGTCTGCCCACAAACATAGTCTAACTCTCATACCATTATGGATATTCTGAGACATTCTACTGAGTCTCAAAGACACCTGGGCCCATATCTTCATAACTAATTTGGCTGATCAGGGAAAATTTGATCAGGGTCCCATGACCAGTGATTTTGCCTTTTACCAAAATTTATTGTGTTATTGCAAAATAGTGTAAAAGAGGGATTATTAGTTGTAAAGTTTATTCATGATAGACATGATTTCTGATCATGGGACCCTGATCAAATTTTCCTTGATCAGCCAAATTAGTTACGAAGATATGGGCCCAGAGAGAGATATAAGATAACCTGACTGAAGCTGGATCATGATTGGTAAAATCATGATTATTCATGCGGGGTACACCAATAAACTAGCGCTTATACCCAGTGGCCCAGATATGTCTTCTATCTCACAATGACTGTGCTTGTCAGGCACATGCAGCAGGCTGTAAGTAAGTAATTGCCTATTTATGCACAATTTGTCGCCCATGTCTTACTGCCACAACCCTCCTCAGACTACTCCACTGAGAGTTTGCTCAGTCTCATCATATACCAAAAGGCAGTGGCCCCAGGGCAATTCAGCAATCTGTATGTTTTTGATAAGAGAGAAAGGGGGTGATCACATGTGTTTTCCTTACATGTTATTATTGGGCAACATGAATTTAATGTATTTTATCATTGGAGTATATGAGTTATCATACATGATCAAAATAATTTATACCAAAGATTACAAAGATTTGCACACTGGATTATATATATGGGTTTAAGTCTAAGACTACATAAGATTATACAAAATTTGCACACAGGAGTATATGGATTTACCTCTAAGACTACATAGCATGATACATGTTTTGCACTCAGGATTATATGGATATACCTCTAAGACTGTCTAGTATTATACATGTTAAATCTGGGTACTATTCAGTGAAGAACATTGGACATTTTACTCACCTATTTACCAATTCGGGAAAAGTATAATAAATGATATATCATGCTATGGAAATTGCAATGACATACTTATAGAGTAAATCTGTATCTTTTCTGTTGAACAATGATGTTTACTTGAGTGTTGTAATATGGTTGAGATAAATAAATGGAGATGCCAGCTTTCAGTGTTTCATCGTACTTATTGCTTATGTTATTTTTAGTTCCAGTAGGTGGTAAGTAGGTCTAGTTGCACGTATTAAGCTAATCAATCAATATTGAGATAGAGGTCTTTTCATCTAGCTGGTTCAGGTCTAAAAGAAGACATTCACTTGCAGAGCTACAATAATGTTTTATTATTAAATCCATGGTAACTGAAGAGTACAATCTTTTGCCACATAAACGAAACCATTAGGCCTAATATCACTCTGTCGGTGGCAGCAGCTAATGACACTACTGCCCCCTTGTTGGTGGTATATCTATTAGACAGGTCTCCCATTTTTGTAACAATAATTTTATCAAAGAATTAGATAATTACTATTATGATGTACGTACTACCTTGCATCATTACTTTTTAAACATAATCTTTAGGGGTAACCCTACTGGTCTTACAGATCAAGTATGATAGAAGAAGTACTATCATACATTCTAATAATATCATCACAATTATGCATTTCTGTATCACCATACTCTAACATCCTCAAAATGCTTATACCATGTATATTTACTCTGCTCTTAAGAGCCACTGTGTCTTAAGAGAAGTGCATATCTGACATTAATTTATTCCCCAACAGCGCACCCTTATAAAAAAAGAATTGGGGGGGGGGGGCTTTTATCACATGTTCCACCATTGTATATTTCAGTTTTAAAAGTAAATTTATTTTGATGGTCATAATTATGTGACCCGTTTTGGCGAAATGAGTCGGATGTCGCGGAAAGTGAAACTGAGATATGGGCCTCCGAAGTCGGATCTCGCATTTTTTATCGAAAATGGGTTTTTTCTGTTATTCATATCTCCTATATCAGAAGTGTTCTCCAAAAATTTTTTAGGTCCCAAAGCCATCTCTAAGTCCCTCTAAATAAGCCCCAAAGACGCGCAACGCCTCAATGATCTGAAACAAAAGACCCTCGATTCACGCCATTTTCCCCTAACTTCGCGGCTCGCCTGTCGGTCTGGATCCCATCCCAGCCACATGTTCTGGGTACCTGCTG
The DNA here is from genome assembly GCA_936440205.1 of Lepidonotus clava. Lineage (NCBI taxonomy): Eukaryota > Metazoa > Annelida > Polychaeta > Phyllodocida > Polynoidae > Lepidonotus > Lepidonotus clava. Next base: position 12,473,504 of record OW387149.1, read on the forward strand.
AAAGGGCGCGAAGTGAACTGACCAATCACAGCCTCAGATTTTGAATTCGCGCCTGCAGGGACCAATCAGAACGTGTTTTCCCGATCGTCGTCCCGTAAACAATCGTCGTCAAGGCGGTCACGTGTGCGGAATGCAGCGCACTGAATGGCTGAGAGGCCTCGCGTGCCTTCCGGTTTCGGTTGTTGACGAAATTTAAAGGGACGCATGGCGAGCAGGACGGACGGGCGACATCACTTCTCTGACGGATTTAGCTGTTTTAATCCTGGATCACTGCTGGATTTTGATGTGGATTACCTCCCAACATCGTCGGGAAGGACATGGATCGCGAGGCGGCTGTCGCGGATGCCCTGAATACGATAAATCGGGCGAATTTACATGGTATAGCCGAGCCACAGCAATGGCGGAATTTGGTCGACGAGTACTTTGTCTTCGCCGACGGGGAGGAGGGGCAAGACGAGGCCTCCGACGAAGAAGAAGAGGATCAGGAGGATCTAGGGGAACTGGAGGACGATGAGGATGAGCCACTGGTCATCCCTGACCCCACGGACGACCTTCTACAGGCAGAGTGGGACGACTGCGAACGCTTCATGTGAGTTTTGAAAAAACTTTATAACGGCCGACATGCGATCGGTTGCCGTATCTCTGAAACGCAAAGTGCCTAAATCCCTTTCAATGTTCATGAAACTGCCTACGATTGTGCCCTAGTATGTAGTCCAACTGCCTAGTTTTTATCAAGTTTCAAAGTTGATTTCGTGTCATAAACAGGGATGATCCGTCGGGGTTGTCCGGTGACCTACTTAATGGCGTCAGCTGATCCGGCCGGCCTGTAACGGTTATCAATCATGTCTCATGCCATTGTGGCCCTCAGGAAGGTGAACTAAGTCTAATATCATGTATGTTGTTGTCTTTAGATGTTCCTGCAAGCACTACAAAGACAAGGAGTGCAGTAAACAGTTCACGACGTCGGAGCTGGTCGCACGTCGGCAGGAGGTCTTTCAGCTGTCCTCAGGTAAGTTTTTCATGAGATACATGTTATGCAAACCTGTCGCCGCGACCATGTAGCTATGTCGTTCTCGCTCAAAACTACCCCATAATCCATGACAACGTCTTGAAGTATAACAGACAACTATTAACACTCAACCAGACCGTTTTTAAGGTAGTATTTAGGGCATGTTAACCTAGTTCATGGGTCAATCCAGAAACCTCATTCCTTGAGTCACATGCATATCATGTACAGATTGTTATCATCCTAATCTACTTTTTTTTCTAGGCGAGAAGGACATGTTGCTACTGGGCATCATCAGTACCTGCACAGACAATAGCAGCAGGCTGTCGACCTGGAAGAAGGGGATAAAGGGAAGAGGGGAGAGGCAGCACCAACGAAGCCACTACCTCGTCGGTTCTCGGCCAGTCTGCAGGGACACTTTCAAGTTCATGTACGCGTGAGTAGCTTTGATATTCAACTTCTTTGCTCAAATAAGGTCTACCTAGATATCCCTACTATTATTGTACTACTTGAGGTAAATTACAAGATGAACTGTAATGAATCATAACATAATCTGATCATGGCACTTACCTTCACAAATCATCTATATTAATATTACAATACTTACCTGTACTTGTTGCCTGTGCCCAATAATTATTGGCCTAATGTAACTCTTACCTTGTGACCTTTCCAGCATCAGCCAGAACAAGCTGACGTCCATCATAAAGTGGTACAAGTCCCACGGGGTGGTGACCAGGCAGAAGAAGGCTGGCGGCCGACAGGCGACTACAAGGATCCTCCAGCTGGAGGACATCAGACGGGTCGTGGACTTCATCAACTCCTATGCCGTGACCAATGCCCTCGTCCTGCCTGGCCGTGTGTCTTCCCACAAACGGGATGACATCCTCCTCCTCCCCTCCTCTTCCACAAAGGCCGACATCTACAGGTTGTACAGCAACGCCATGGAGGAGGCTAACTTCAGGTGTGTGGCTGACTCAACCTTTAGAAACCTGTGGCTCCAACTCCTCCCTCGCATAGTGTGTTCCCGCCCTATGACTGACCTCTGCTGGGAATGCCAGCGCAACAACAGGGATATCTCTGCCTCTAGTAACCTACCTGACATTGTGAAACAGGCCAAGCTGAAAAAGCAACAACTTCACCTCGAGGTGGTGGCTCGGGAGAGGGCCTTTTATCAGGACATGGTCAAGGCTGCCAAGGCTGCCTACAAGGATGCAGAGTCCCCTCCCCTTGGCCCCCACCCCCCTTGTTCTTCTGACACGAAGGTCCACATCAGTTTTGATTATGCCCAGCAGGTCCACCTTCCCTCCTTTCCTATGCGGTGTCTGCGCCGAGGCCATCCCCCAACAGGTGAACTATTTGATCGACGAAAGCCATTGCGGTAGTAAGGGGTCAAATGCAGTTATTTCATACCTGCACCACTATTTTGAAACGTATTCCCTGGGGGAGAAAGCGGTGGACATGCACTGTGACAACTGTAGTGGTCAGAACAAGAACAAGTTTGTGCTAGCGTATCTTCTCTGGCGGGTCCTGACTGGCCGGCACCAGTCCATTTCCTTAAACTTTTTGATCATAGGGCACACCAAGTTTGCCCCAGACTGGTGCTTTGGTTTGCTTAAACAAAAGTTTCGTCGTGAGCCAGTCTCGAGCCTCACGGAGATGGAGGCAACTGTTGTGAAGAGTACCCAAGAACGTGTCAACCTTGCCCAACTTGTGGGGGACGAGAATGGGAAGGTGTTTGTCGAGACGTATGACTGGCAATCTTTTTTGACCCCTTTCATCAAACCACTCAAGGGCATAAAGCAGTATCATCACTTTGTGTTCTCTGACCAGAACAAGGGCCACGTCACCTTCCGGCAGTATGCAGACTCGGCCCCTGAGACCTTCAAGATGCTGACTGTCGCCCCTGAAGCTGTCCCCCAGGAAGGCCCTCAGCCCACCCCATCCCCTGGCCTCCCTGCCAAAAGACAGTGGTATCTGTTCAAGAACATTCGGGATTTTTGTACTGACGACACGAAGGACATCATGTGCCCTAAGCCCTCTGTACCAGAACCAGCACCCGGCCCAGGCCCCCGTGCCGTACCTCCGCCGGAACCAGATGCAGAATCAGAGCCAGAGGCTGGCGAGGGGGATGGGCCAGGCAGGGGCAGGGGCAGAGGCAGAGGCAGAGGCAGAGGCAGAGGCAGGGGCAGGGGCAGAGGCAGAGGCAGAGGACAGACTCCAGACACACCATCAGGATCGGAGGGGGAGGAGGAGGAGGAGGAGTTGGTCAGACAGCTGGAGAGGCAATCAAATTCTTCATCTGACTCAGAGGAGGAAGGCCCCCCACCCCCACCTAGGGGCAGGGGCCGTCCTAGTAAACGTGCTAAACGTGGTCATGGCAGGCCCAGGACCACCTGAGAAAACTATTAAGAATCCGTTTTGAACATTGTTAACTTATTTTTACTTGTTAAGACTTTTTCTGATTTTAATATTTTTACCTCGGTGGCTTTTCACTATTTTAACGACCAAAGACAATCATGAATATTCCAAGAACTTTTATACACACATTATGGATACCCACGGTACTTAGGGTCATCACAGAGATGTTTTTAAGCAGCCAAGATGAGGTATTGTGATCCTTTATGCTTGCCGTTCTAGGTTAAGTTGTTGTTTCAGAACCGGATTTTTGTCACTTTTTGCAGCGCCGGCATGAATAAAAGTTTTGTATATAAACGCATAAATTACTGGTATTTGTTAGCTAGAATAGTGTAGAATGACTATATAAAGTTTCAGGACCAAGGATTAATTACAAGTGTACGTTGCTAGGGCTTTGTCGGAGGACCGCGGTAGCGCGCGGTAAGAAAAACTTTGAACTCATTTATCTCAGTTTCTTATACCCGCATAGGCGCGGTTCTTTTTATTTTCGTTGCAACTTATCTCAGGGCCTAGATATCGGATCTAGACATGCTATACCTCCTTTTAAAGTTAAGAATTAGTATTTTCTGATGGTATACCTAACTAAAAGTCTTCCTCGTGCGACATCCGACTCAATTCGCCAAAACGGGTCACATATGTCTGCCCACAAACATAATCTATAAATATACCATTATGAATAATCTGAGACATTCTACTGAGCCTCATTAACGCCTATTTACTCTTAGAAATATTACTTTGCTTCATGTATTGAGCAGAAATTAATCAAGGGGTCTCTCGTACCTGGGCGGCAATTTAAGGACAATTTACGAAATTCTTAGTATTTCACATATATGATAAATATTTTATATTTGTTCCACCAGGAAGAGGCCAAATTCACAGAGGCAGAAGAAGATGCTTTGTAAATGCTTTGTAAAGTTATGAATCATAATTTTGTAAATTTGAAAACATTAAAACAATCAGTTTAAACCTTGTAAGTCTTGTTTAAACTTGATAAATAATTATCAGTAAAATTATACATTCTATACTGTTGGAAGAGTTTCTATGTATAATTTTGGCAATAGAAAATGTATGAACCTGATATTCATATTTTGTGTATTTCAGCATTACGATGCATTTTTTTGCCTTTATGAATCATTGCATTGAGGTCCAGTGCAAAGGAACTAGAATAGACTTTAGAAATTAATAATAAAATATTGTAAACTCGTTCGTATTGGCAAGGATTCATAGTAAAATGTGTAATGCTGATACGTGTGCTCGGCGCCAGGCGGCGCCATCGTTTAGTGGCTTAGTTAGAATGTATGGAAGAATGATAACGTCCTCAGGCGTAGGGATTGTAGTTGGATTGGCTCACCTCCTGCAGGTACGCACAGGTACGACAAATGACACTCGTGCAATGGAAAAACCTGTATGGGTACGTTATGAGTTGAAACACCTAGCTAAAGAATACTGGGGATAACAGGCTTTGTCGTCAACGTTAGTTTGTGCAAAAGTTAGAAGTAGAACTAGTTTATATAGGTAAGAATGAGAAGCATGAAAGATAAAGAAAAACATCATTATAAGTATTAGTGTAAATGAGTATAGCGCCAAGCCTTTGGCTGTTGCTATATAAGCAGTATGAGACTTGAGATGGACGAGCAGACCAAGATAGAGTTCGATCAGAACACATGGGGGCAATAGTCTAACATACGGATCACACGGGTAGTGTTGAGATGGTAGTAACCACAACGATTAGGTGATAGTAAGGATTTGGACGGCTTAGGCTTAGCCTTACGGACTACGTACTGGAAGTGACGGAGATCCTACTAATGGTCTCCGTTGCAGGTAGACGGGAGGTGACTCTCTCAACAGTGTCGGAGCGTATATACCTTATGAAAGGGGAAGCTTAACCATAGCTATACCTGGTTGGAATGTTACTGATGTGTTAGAACTGTGAGATGAATGGAATGAACTGTATGGATGGGAGAACTGTATACCTGTATCTTCGGAATGTTGTCATGGATATGATAAACTTACCTCTTGCCGAGCGCGTGTTCTTTGTATAGGTTTGAGCCCCTTTACTTAGAATCTCTACCACTAAGGAATGAACTATGATCCAGGATAACAATCTACCTGGACGAAGCTAGCTACTTCAAAGATTAATCATGAAGAACTCCCCTTTACTTTAACATAACACCATTTATTAACTTCATCGAATAAGTAAAACATGATTGATAAACGATAAAACATCACGCAGTCGAATAATGATGAAACGCCCCGATACGGGATATTAACAGTTACGGACTTTAATAATGAAACATCCCTGGAATTAAACAAAGACAAATAACATCAGTCTAGCTCAATTGGTGGAGAACCCGGGTACAAAACCAAAAGAATCTTGGGTGAAAAGAAACTAACATCTGAAGAGGACAGATCATGGGGATAGTTAATATTTGATATTGTTAAGGTAGAAAGGTAACAGATAGGAAGCACATTAGAACTAATGTAGAATAGTGTAGGGGCACAAGCTTTAGAAAGAATTAAGTAAGTTTGGCTAGATAACCAGAGAAAGATTTGTGTTGCTAAAGATGCAGAAAGTTTCATCAAAATAATGATTTCAAAACGCTAAAGCGCCATCACAAATGAGCAGGAAAGACTCTTATTGCTTGATTTGCCTTATTGCGTTGCAGGGTTTGGGATGTCAGAACCGTCTCGGGACGTCCTGGGGGTAAGACTTCATATGAGGAACCACCCCTTTTGCTTTTGGTCATCAGTTCTCCAAGAAAGGGGGACTGGTGGAAGAGTGTGGGCCGATCCATGGGCAAGGACCATGGATAGACTAACATACCTTCAAAGAAATTATGAGTCGCTCAGCCAAGAGAGGGGACTTTACTAAGTTTCCCGAGTATAGCTTGAAAGAAAGAACACGGAACTACCTCAAAACAACGGAAAGGCTGATTTCAGAACCACCAACAACTACGTTACGGGTGTCTCTGATTTTAAGCGTCGTCGACTGCACTGAGGTCCAGTGCAAAAGAACTAGAATAGACTTTAGAAATTAATAATAAAATATTGTAAACTCGTTCGTATTGGCAAGGATTCATAGTAAAACATGTAATGCTGATACGTGTGCTCGGCGCCAGGCGGCGCCATCGTTTAGTGGCTTAGTTAGAATGTATGGAAGAATGATAACGTCCTCAGGCGTAGGGATTGTAGTTGGGTTGGCTCACCTCCTGCAGGTACGCACAGGAACGACAAATGACACTCGTGCAATGGAAAAACCTGTATGGGTACGTTATGAGTTGAAACACCTAGCTAAAGAATACTGGGGATAACAGGCTTTGTCGTCAACGTTAGTTTGTGCAAAAGTTAGAAGTAGAACTAGTTTATATAGGTAAGAATGAGAAGCATGAAAGATAAAGAAAAACATCATTATAAGTATTAGTGTAAATGAGTATAGCACCAAGCCTTTGGCTGTCGCTATATAAGCGGTATGAGACTTGAGATGGACAAGCAGACCAAGATAGAGTTCGATCAGAACACATAGGGGCAATAGTCTAACATACGGATCACACGGGTAGTGTTGAGATGGTAGTAACCACAACGATTAGGTGATAGTAAGGATTTGGACGGCTTAGGCTTAGCCTTACGGACTACGTACTGGAAGTGACGGAGATCCTACTAATGGTCTCCGTTGCAGGTAGACGGGAGGTGACTCTCTCAACAGTGTCGGAGCGTATACACCTCATGAAAGGGGAAGCTTAACCATAGCTATACCTGGTTGGAATGTTACTGATGTGTTAGAACTGTGAGATGAATGGAATGAACTGTATGGATGGGAGAACTGTTTACCTGTATCTTCGGAATGTTGTCATGGATATAATAAACTTACCTCTTGCCGAGCGCGTGTTCTTTGTATAGGTTTGAGCCCCTTTACTTAGAATCTCTACCACTAAGGAATGAACTATGATCCAGGAAAACGATCTACCTGGACGAAGCTAGCTACTTCAACGATTAATCATGAAGAACTCCCCTTTACTTTAACATAACACCATTTATTAACTTCATCGAATAAGTAAAACATGATTGATAAACGATAAAACATCACGCAGTCGAATAATGATGAAACGCCCCGATACGGGATATTAACAGTTACGGACTTTAATAATGAAACATCCCTGGAATTAAACAAAGACAAATAACATCAGTCTAGCTCAATTGGTGGAGAACCCGGGTACAAAACCAAAAGAATCTTGGGTGAAAAGAAACTAACATCTGAAGAGGACAGATCATGGGGATAGTTAATATTTGATATTGTTAAGGTAGAAAGGTAACAGATAGGAAGCACATTAGAACTAATGTAGAATAGTGTAGGGGCACAAGCTTTAGAAAGAATTAAGTAAGTTTGGCTAGATAACCAGAGAAAGAATTGTGATGCTAAAGATGCAGAAAGTTTCATCAAAATAATGATGTCAAAACGCTAAAGCGCCATCACAAATGAGCAGGAAAGACTCTTATTGCTTGATTTGCCTTATTGCGTTGCAGGGTTTGGGATGTCAGAACCGTCTCGGGACGTCCTGGGGGTAAGACTTCATATGAGGAACCACCCCTTTTGCTTTTGGTCATCAGTTCTCCAAGAAAGGGGGACTGGTGGAAGAGTGTGGGCCGATCCATGGGCAAGGACCATGGATAGACTAACATACCTTCAAAGAAATTATGAGTCGCTCAGCCAAGAGAGGGGACTTTACTAAGTTTCCCGAGTATAGCTTGAAAGAAAGAACACGGAACTACCTCAAAACAACGGAAAGGCTGATTTCAGAACCACCAACAACTACGTTGCGGGTGTCTCTGATTTTAAGCGTCGTCGACTGCACTGAGGTCCAGTGCAAAAGAACTAGAATAGACTTTAGAAATTAATAATAAAATATTGTAAACTCGTTCGTATTGGCAAGGATTCATAGTAAAACGTGTAATGCTGATACGTGTGCTCGGCGCCAGGCGGCGCCATCGTTTAGTGGCTTAGTTAGAATGTATGGAAGAATGATAACGTCCTCAGGCATAGGGATTGTAGTTGGGACACCTCCTGCAGGTACGCACAGGAACGACAAATGACACTCGTGCAATGGAAAAACCTGTATGGGTACGTTATGAGTTGAAACACCTAGCTAAAGAATACTGGGGATAACAGGCTTTGTCGTCAACGTTAGTTTGTGCAAAAGTTAGAAGTAGAACTAGTTTATATAGGTAAGAATGAGAAGCATGAAAGATAAAGAAAAACATCATTATAAGTATTAGTGTAAATGAGTATAGCACCAAGCCTTTGGCTGTCGCTATATAAGCGGTATGAGACTTGAGATGGACAAGCAGACCAAGATAGAGTTCGATCAGAACACATAGGGGCAATAGTCTAACATACGGATCACACGGGTAGTGTTGAGATGGTAGTAACCACAACGATTAGGTGATAGTAAGGATTTGGACGGCTTAGGCTTAGCCTTACGGACTACGTACTGGAAGTGACGGAGATCCTACTAATGGTCTCCGTTGCAGGTAGACGGGAGGTGACTCTCTCAACAGTGTCGGAGCGTATACACCTCATGAAAGGGGAAGCTTAACCATAGCTATACCTGGTTGGAATGTTACTGATGTGTTAGAACTGTGAGATGAATGGAATGAACTGTATGGATGGGAGAACTGTATACCTGTATCTTCGGAATGTTGTAATGGATATGATAAACTTACCTCTTGCCGAGCGCGTGTTCTTTGTATAGGTTTGAGCCCCTTTACTTAGAATCTCTACCACTAAGGAATGAACTATGATCCAGGATAACGATCTACCTGGACGAAGCTAGCTACTTCAACGATTAATCACGAAGAACTCCCCTTTACTTTAACATAACACCATTTATTAACTTCATCGAATAAGTAAAACATGATTGATAAACAATGAAACATCACGCAGTCGAATAATGAAGAAACGCCCCGATACGGGATACTAACAATTACCAACTTTAATAATGAAACATCCCTGGAATTAAACAAAGACAAATAACATCAGTCTAGCTGATCATAAGAACAATATTTTTTCTTTGTAAATTTTCCTTGGTTTAAAAACTAGCCTTCAAGTGGGGCCCTGGATCACCTACTCACAAATTAAAAGTCGGGCAACTTTTGAAATGTGTTCCACTTTTTATTCTGGTTCACAACATTATAATTCACATCAAAGCTTATTATTCAAAATATACCACAATAATTCCTTTATATATGCACCTGGGATCTGGTGAATGTCTGTTTTTGTGTAAATTACTTCAACCAAATAGCAGTCCATTGCATTTAGTCAGAGGATGCAAGTCCTGTCAGAGTATGCAGTTATGCACAAAGTGTCGCCCATAGTCTCACTGCCACAATCCTCCTCAGACTACTCCATTGAGAGGTTGCTCAGTGGCATTACATACCAAAAGACAGTGGTCCCAGGGTAATGCAACAATCTGTATATTTTTGTAAAAGTATTTTATAAGAGAGGAAGGGGGTGATCACATCTGTTCTCCTTACATGTTATTGGACAACATGAATTTTATATATTTTCTCTTTGGACTATATAAGTTATCATACATGATCATAATAATTTATACCAAAGATTACAAAGATTTGCACACAGGATCATATATGGACTTACCCCTAAGACTACATAGGATGATACTAATATAAGAAGACACGTGGGGGCCGTCCGAGGATGGCCGTACTCAGCCAGGATGGCCCAAGGGCAAAGCCTGTGGCCCATCGTTGCTGCTGGAGGGCCTTACAGCCACCCAAGGATGACCCTTAAGGGTTTTCTATATTTTATCACCCAAGCAAAATCCAAATAACCACATATTTTGCAAAAAAAGTCACTGCACTCATTCTTCCACGTAGCGCTACGTTGTGCATAATGCGACGAGCTTCGCGGAGTACAACCCATATTTATACACCCTCAAAAGAACAAAAAATTCCTAAAATGTTTTTGATGAGCCCATAATTTTCTTTGATATTTTAGATGTTCTCAGTTTGAATTTCAGAACTTTTTTTTTATAGAGTACTCTTTTAGCGTTTTGATTGTTACACGACAGCCTCATTTTGTTCAATTAATCATAATGGGATAGATCGTTCATGAAATACAAGCTATATTCAAACTGTTACAACTTCTAGGATATGGCATAGATTTGCCAATGAAATGAATATTTTTGGATAGTACCGTAACTACATTTTCGGACCCGACGAGTGGGCCATACAGTGGGGCCTTACACTAAATCTTTCTATGCACCACTCGGCCGCCGTGAGGGTGATAAATGTTTTGTACTCAGGATTATATATGGATTTACGTCTAAGACTACACAGGATTATACATGATTTGCACACAGTACTATAATTATATGGATTTACCTCTAAGACTAGATAGGATCATACATAATTTGAGCAAGGAATTACATGGATTTACCTCTAGGATTATATATAATTTTATAGATTTGCAAGATATACCTTCAGGTAAATGTCATGACATTAGAGAAAGCATCATTCACCTTGTTACTGGTGCATTATAACATACTATGTTAGATGGAGTACACGAAGCTTATAGTATGATAAATGTGTACTATTAGTAAATTTCAATTTAAATTGAAAAGAATTGCTTTGCAATATCTGTAATAAAATTCTATTCTATGAAATATGTTTTCTCAGAAATCATTGGACACTTAGAGGAATATGTAATTATAATAGAAATCTTTATGCTTGCTTCTCTAGATACAGATTCCCTTATTCTGGATCCATGTGGCAGGAGAGGGTCACCACTTTCAGGAGCACTGGATCTTGGTATATAATATGAAGTAATTAAAAGTGTCACAGGCATTGGTTGGTGTATGGCATATAATAATCTTGTTCTTCGCCTGAATCAGGTTTTTGTAGGTAGTGATATGAAGTCTATTATATCATCACATGAAACAACAGGGAACAAATGAGTAGGCCCCATTATCAACAGGAGCACTACAAAACAGAGAAGCAAAGATAAAGAATACAATATTGTTTATGACAAAGGATAATGGTACAAAAGATTCTTCAATGTCTTGCACTTTAATAATCAAACTACCGCCTACATATTTTCAGATATGTTCGCAGTTTTCTTCATCAACCTCTGTCTCTTTAAAATTTAGAGTTTCTAGTCATTTAACCTCAACTACTGATACTTTTTAACAATTCAATTCCAACTATCTCTGTTACAACTTACACAGAGCTCTTTTGACAGTTCTTGGAAATAGTAAGTACAATGTTATCAATTGTCACAGTCACAGTTTGTTACTAATATAAGAAGAACTATGTGGGGGTGTTCAAGGCTGGCTGTATGACCCAAAGGAGATTGTCACAAAACAAGGCTGAGGTTGGAAGGGCCACCCAAGGACAACCCCAACGGTACTTCTATATTTTATCACTCAAACAAACAACAAAATAATGTGGGACATTTAAAATGATCACAATGTAAACTCTATCCTACGGATTGATCACAAAAACGGTCTAAAATGGTCCATCATAATTATAGGAAACCAATGCTTATGTTTTTTGCCCTCTGTCTTGTCTGATGGCACTGGAAATGGTGTGCTCAAGGGCCAGGCCTGGAGGTCTCCTGTAAATTAACAAGATATAAGTATGGTGTATAGCTGTTTCCATACAAATAATGCATGTTGGGCAGCCTGATTGATTAAATAACTTGTTTTCACATTTTGAATAATGACTTTGCTTGGGACCATAAGGGATCTGGTCCTAAACAGCAGTGGCACATAATGACTCTACACCGATCTGAAGTACATACCCAGAAAACATGCCATGTGGGGCCAGAATCTTCCCCTTTCCCCTTTCCCCTTTTCCTTTTCCTTTCCCTTGTCAGTGGCACCTTTGTTCTCAAATTGAAGGTAATAAGAAATGCTGAAAATAAAATAAATTTCACAGTTAATTCTTAGTTCTTTAATTCATTTGGCTTCACTTTCACTTTAAACTATCCCTCTTCTGTTACTATGTCAATAATGTGTATTGACTTGAATGAAGGACTTAGAATTGGGATGCACAGTCGATGAGAGGAGGTGTCACCTTTCTGCCTGCCATTTTGTTAATTTTTAAAAGGCTCAACTCTTGGTATTAAGTCCTCTGCTGAACTCAAACCTAGCTCCTGGTGATGATGGCTTGAAAGTATCTAAAAATTTTTTTATCTTTATTTCTTTTTTTTGTCTTAATTAGTTATAGTTTATTGTGGACCAACTGGATAGTTGCAATGGGCCAACCAGGTAGTCAATATAACCTAACTAATCAGTATAGGTTCTCATTAATAGAGATAAAGTCAGTGCAAAACATACAAAATGGGGGGGGGGTTGTTCCATTTTGTATGATTAAGGTCAGTTCTGTCAGTAGTACATAAGACGCATTGTGAGTATAGGAAGTATAGACATGTAGAATTTAAAAGTATGGTTACTACTTTTGAAAGTATGGTCACCTAGTGTGTATTATAAATAACAAATTACCAATACTTTTAGCAAACAAAAAGGCCATCAAGGTGATTAGAGAGCAAATGTTCCCTTTAACAGGCAACCCTACTCAGGGTTATATTTATTTGGTAAAAAGTTAAGGAATAATTTGATAGATAGAAATTATATATATGCCCTAGTAGATAAAACTGATTTAAATAAAAGGAAATGGCATATATTTGATCAACTGACATATTTTAGATGCTGAAAATTGTTCCCAAGGGTGTTTTGCATGTTTTCTGAATTTTCAAGAATGCCTGAGTCTATTTGAGACGATGACAAAACATTGTAAAAAAAAAGAAAGAAGAAACTAAATAGACCTACCTGCCTTAATTTTTTTCGACCTATTTACCTAAACATAACCACTTTTTTTGTGCCTAAGTCAGGGATATCTAGGGACAAAAGCTATGCCACGATAATTGCCTACGGATTATTCGGAAAAAAATAAATTGGAGTCTTTTTGCAGACCCATGGGTCTAATTGACTTACCAATTTCTATCTGTAGGCAATTTCTCAAAACCTGGTTCTCACCGTGATATGACCTTAGATGTTGCTACGGCTTTAAACCCCAATAACTAACCTACCATGTAGGCAATTTCAAACAACTTCTTCATTAAATCTTTCGAAATGTGTCATGATTTTCACTCATTTTATGTTATGTTTTCTTCCCAAGTGGCCCAATCTTTCATTATTAAGCAATTTACGATTGAAATGCAGTTGGAAATGTGAGAAAACAGAAGCAAAACGTGTCTCAGTTGTTTGATATGACCTTAAGTTACCCTAGGCTACTAAGAATAGAATTACAGCAGGGGCGTTGGGGTTGGCTTCAGACTAAGCCTTAACAGTGACCCCCTTTTGACAAGGTACCCCATTCAATTCTACCCTATCATAATTATATATATATACTTCCTAAAATAGCCAAGGGGTCCTTTTGTCACACAGGTTTGCAGGGACATTGGGCCATTTACCCTCAAGAGGAAAAGACGTTTTCTGTAACCTTTAAACCATCAACCCTGGATACACATTCAGTTCACCTTTTTGATGGGTAAGTCATAATTTCAAAAGTATTTTCCTTGAAATTTGAGAAATAACTTTAGAAAACGATTGTCTCTGTCATTTTCTTTTCTTGTGTTGTAATGTTTTGATCGTATTTTCTCTCAGGCAGCACCAGGCCTAGATACCAGATGCCTCAGAGATACATAGCACATATGTCAGAATTGTGAATTTGATGCTCAATATAATATATGTTGTGCACATGACGTCATAACTGACAAAATTAGATGTCTACCATATTAGAACAAGTATGTATGCTACACTTCCCTAAAACAAACCAACTTATTATCAACAATTATTACAACTCAGAACTATAAATTTAACCAGAGCCAAATCAAGGCAAACAAATACTTAGAAGACTTCAATTTGGGGAGAATAGCTCCATGTTCAAATTTCCCTTTTTCATCATATTGGGACTAGGCAGCCAAATGAATGCACTTCTTAGATAACTTAATATGTAAGTTATGAATCGTGTTGATACATCATGATTCTAATAATGTCTTCTAATTCACATGTTATGTAGATGTTAACTCTTTGTGATCTGTTTACACCCTGAGAGCTTTTTCTTTTCAGCTTCAATGATTTTTGTTATCTGTTATGGAAGCAAACCAAATGTAAGTGACTTTGGAAAATTGGAATACAAGAGAATCATCTAAACCAAGACAAACAAGGCATAGAAAATAAAAAGATGTGAACAGTCCTCTCAGGATACTCATTCAAACTACAAATCCATACAAAGATAACACTGACGTGAGCTGTATTGCCTTGAGTATTCTAACATGGGTCCTTTACTGTCAATGGGCCTTGGCTATGTAGTTGGAATTCTACATATCCTTTTGGATGTACTAAGTTTAGGTTGTGTACAGGTACTTCAGGGATCAATTCCAGACTTTCAGCTGTCTGTTCTCCGACTTTTTATACAAGCCAGTGTCCTAGCTGTCATATGTAAATGGAATAATGAGCTTAGCAGATTGGCAATTACAGAACTCCGATGGATAGGAGTTGCTATTTTAGCTTATACCGCAGCTAATTTTGGATATTTTGGAGCAGCAAAATGTATGCCACTTGCAGATCATGCTTCCCTGAGTTATACAATAATCATGGTTACCATTGCTATCAACAATTGGATCTTTAAACATGACACTCCTGGAAAGGTTAATCTGTTAGCTATGTTTATATGTACTTTTGGAATTATAATGACAACACAGCCAAGCTATCTTTTCCATACAGATGTAACAAGAGTCAATCAACCATTTCTTCAGAATGTGAGTAAAACTGTATCATGCTTGCAAAAAGATGATACAAGTGCCATTTGTAACCTTGATGCAAACTTTTACTGTTATTTCCTGCTTTTCCTTGGCAATATAGGTGCAGGAATATACCTATTCACCTGTGAATATGGGCTTGGGGAACTTTCATGTACGCTTCAAATATTTTGGGCATCACTTGGTGCAGTCATCCTATGTGTGCCATTGATGTTTTATACAGAATCTATAAATATAATATTTTTGCATGATAAGAAGCAGATTTTCTTAATTCTTGGCCATACTGTTGGTGTAGGTGGTGCGGCTTACTTTTTCAATCTTGGTATGAAATTAATTGGTGGGCTCAGGTTTACAATTCTAATCAGTGTGACCGTAGTTGTACAGTTACTTGTTGAAAATAAGCTTCTTGAAAATTACCAACCAGGCAGAGGAAATGTTTTAGAAGTAGTTGGAGTAATAACTGTCACTTTGGGCATGATGTTTCCTGGTCTATTGGAAATTGTACAAGCTAGATATAAAGGTATGTCAGATTCAGTGATGAAGGATCTTGCAAATAAGCCTTAGAGAATTGCAAATGAGTATGGCTGTGCTATCAATCAAACAGATGAATATAATTTTAATCAAAATTCAAAGGCAGTTCTTAAAATCTATTCACATGGAATTTACGTGTCATCAGCTAAATCTGGGTATTATTCAGTGAAGAACATTGGACATTTTACTCGCCTTTTTACCAATTCGGGAAAAGTATAAGAAATGATATCTCATGTGTTATAGATTGATGGTCCTGATGCTCAGAGATAAAGTCTATGGAAATTGCAATGACATACTTATTGAGTAAATCTGTATCGTTTCTGTTGATCAATGATGTGGTTTTACTTGAGTGTTGTAATATGGTTGAGATAAATAAATGGAGATGCCAGCTTTCAGTGTTACTCGTACTTATTGCTCATGTTGTTTTTAGTTCTAGTAGCTGGTAAGTAGGTCTAGTTGCACATATTAAGTTAGTCAATCAATATTGAGATAGAGGTCTTTTCATCTAGCTGCATGGTTCAGGTCTAAAAGAAGACATTCACTTGCAGAGCTACAACAATGTTTTATTATGCATTTAAATCCATGGTAACTGAAGAGTACAATCTTTTGCCACATAAATGAAACCATTAGGCCTAATTTCACTCTGTAGGTGGCAGCAGTAATGGCACTACTGTCCCCTTTAACATTTTAACATTGATTTTATCAAATAATTAGATAATTACTATAATGATGTACATACTACCTTGCCTCATTACTTTAATCTTTAGGGGTAACCCTACTGGTCTTACAGATCAAGTATGATAGAAGAAGTACTATCATACATTCTAACAATATCATCATAATTATGCATTTCTGTATCATCATACTCTAACATCCTCTAAATGCTTATACAACATATTTTACTCTGCTCTTAAGAGCTGCTGTGTCTTAAAAGAAGTGCACATCTGACATTAAGTTATTCCCCAGCAGTGCACCCTTATAAAAAATGGGGGGGGGGGGGGGTTTTATCACATGTTCTACCATTGTATATTTCAGTTTTAAAAGTAAATTTATTTTGATGGCTCATGACTGCCCACAAACATAATCTAACTCTCATACCATTATGGACATTCTGAGACATTCTACTAAGTCTCAAACACACCTGTTGACTCTCAGAAATGTTCTTAGAACTTGGAGACACATTATATTCCTTAATATGACCAGACAGAGATATAAGACTGTAGCTGACTGTAGCTGGATCATGATTGGTAAAACCATGATTATTCACGCTTGTACACCAATAAACTAGGGCTGATACCCAGTGGCCCAGAGATGTCTTTCTATCTCACAATGACTGTGCTTGTCAGGCACATGCAGCAGGCTGCAAATAAGTAATTGCCTATTTATGCACAATGTATCGCCCATGTCTTACTGCCACAACCCTCCTCAGACTACTCCACTGAGAGTTTGCTTAGTCTCATCATATACCAAAAGGCAGTGGCCCTAGGGCAATTCAGCAATCTGTATGTTTTCGATGAGAGAGAAAGGGGGTGATCACATGTGCTTTCCTTACGTGTTATTATTGGGCAACATGAATTTGATATATTTTCTCATTGGAGTATATGGGTTATCAAGCATGATCATAATAATTTATACCAAAGATTACAAAGATTTGCACACTGGATTATAAATGGAGGATTTAAGTCTAAGACTACATAGGATTATACATATTTTTGCACACAGGAGTATATGGATATACCTCTAAGACTTCATAGCATGATACATGTTTTGCACTCAGGATTACATGGATATACCTCTAAGACTGTCTTGTATAATACATGTTTTGCACTCAGGATTATATGGATTAACTCATAATTATATTAAGACTACATACCATTATACATGTTTTGCACTTAGGGTTATGTGGATTTACCTATAAGACTACATAGGATTATACATGTTTTGCACTGAGGATTATATGGATTTACCTCTAGGATTATATATAATTTTATAGATTTGCAAGATATACCTTTAGGTAAATGTCATGACATTAAAGAAAGCATCATGCACCTTGTTACTGGTGCATTATAACATACTATGTTAGATGGAGTACATGAAGCTAATAGTACGATAAATGCGTACTATTAGTAAATTTCAATTTCAATTGAAAATAAATGCTTTGCAATTTCTGTAATAAAACTCTATTCTATGAAATATGTTCTTCTCAGAAATCATTGGACACTTAGAGGAATATGTACTTATGTTCAGTTTATATCTGTTTCTTTATGTCTATCTCGTTTCGTTATATATATATATATCTAAATTGGAGCTTAGCAAGGTCTATCGTATTATGGTGATTAATGACACGGTGACAACACAAATTCCATTAAAATTTAGAGTATCAAAATAGTTGTGACCACCACAAATGCATGTTAAAACTGATTATCTTTGGAAGAATAGAGAAAAGTTTGGAAGAATAATTTGGATTGCCTCTACTGGCATGGGCCTAAATCTCACCACCTAAAGTCTGACATCTGCTCCCTTTCACTGTCTGTCACCGTGTGTCGATTTCACGGCTACCCATGCCTCTCCCAGTCGATGGCCGGAGGGGGCCTCCTGGGCCACCGAACCATGACTGTAAGAGGGGGAGGGGTGATGACTGTGTAAGGAAGGGTCTAGATTGACCATAAAAGGTCCCCCATGTAAATCCCTTAAATAAAAATGTTCCTATTAACCTAACATATATGGTAGAAATCTTCATGCTTGCTTCTCTAGATACAGATTCCTTCTTCTGCATCCACGTGGCAAGAGAGGGTCAACACTTTCAGAAGCACGGGGTGTTGGGATATAATATGAAATAATTAAAAGTGGACATTGGTTGGTGCATGGCATATAATAATCTTGTTCTTCCTCTGAATCAGGTTTTTGTAGGTAGCGATATGAAGTCAATTATTATCACATGAAACAACAGGGAACAAATGAGTAGGCCCCATTATTACCAGGAGCACTAAAAACAGAGAAGCAAAGATAAAGAATACAATATTGTTTATGACAAAGGATAATGATACAAAAGATTCTTCAATGTCTTGCACTTTGATAATGAAACTACCGCCTACATATTTTCAGATATGTTCGCAGTTTTCTTCATCAACCTCTGTCTCTTCAAAATTTAGAGTTTCTAGTCATTTAACCTCAACTACTGATACTTTTTAACAATTCAATTCCAGCTATCTCTGTTACAACTTACACAAAGCTCTGTTGACAGTTCTTGGAAATAGTAAGTACAATGATATCAATTGTCCCAGTCACAGATAGCCAATTTCTTTAGTTTTAACTGCAGGTTAGCCTTGATAAGGATGTATGCTGGGTAATATGTTGACAAATCACAAGGCTTGAGTATAGAAATTTTCATAAATAATGTCACTATATGTATTTTGACATGATTTAAAACTACAGATAAAAAAACTGATTTAAAACTACAGATAAAAAACCTCTTATCCAGTACTTGTTGTCAGGTCAGCGGGGTACAGGCAACTGGTGGACTAGTCCGTAAGCGTCCCCACTGTTCAGGCCCAGTACTACAAATCCCTAGTGGTGAGTGTTGATAGCTTTCAGTCTACTGGTGGACCTGTCCCTTTACCTGGCAAAGGTCAGGGTAGTAGAAGATAGGGGGAGGCACTGGGCCATACACTAGCGCCCCCTCCCCTTTATATTCATATAAATGTTTATATGATACATAAATCAGCTGTCCATGGTAGGATGAATTGATGACTTATATAAAGAGTGATATGATGAAATAAAATGATATATACATGTGCTATTTACTTTACACATCTATAGTCATCGTGATGCAATAATCTCATAGTATCACTACTTATTAAGTTCCACTCTTGCAATCTCTACATTATTCATATATACACTATTTTCTTCACAGTTATCATACTAGCTTGCATTAACATACAGTTAGTTTTTTTCTATTTGGTACAACACAGTTTTTATCACAACAGGTAATTATTTTTCGAAGCTCATCTGTATATTTACTTACATCATAATTATATTCACAATATCCAGTTGCCACAATCACAGTATCATCTACATAGTAATTACATAAAATTCCATTATCTATGTTATAGTATCAGTCATTAATATAGGTAAGGACAAGATACAGGATCCAGCTGAACCAGTTTCATCTACTAGTAATATTGATTATAATCAGTTGCTTGAATCAAAAATAATATAGCTACACAAAGATGAATAAGTGGAGCCGTTACCTTCGGAAATTTCGTGAGGTCGTTGTTAGTGGCGCTGTCTAGGAGAGTCTGTGCAACCCGTTACAAGACGGTCGTCATTGTTGCCGTTTTTGTAACGTCATACTCTTTGTTTATATATTATGACGTCACGAAAACGGAAACAATGACGGCCACGTCGTAACCGGTTGCACAGAGTCTTATAGACGGAGCCACTAACGGCGATGTCTTGCTGAAATGGTTCCAGTCATTAATCTTTCCCTTGTAGAATCGTTGCTTGAATTGCATTAGACCAAAGTTTCACTATGTAAAAAAGAAGAACTATGTGGGGGTGTCCAAGGCTGGCTGTATGACCCAGAGGCGATTGTCACAAAACAAGGCTGAGGTTGGGAGGGCCACCCAAGGACAACCCCAACGGTACTTCTATATTTTATCACTCAAACAAACAACAAAATAATGTGGGACATTTAAAATGATCACAATGTAAACTCTATCCTACAGATTGATCACAAAAATAGTCTAAAATGGTCCATCATACAGGGTAACCAATGCTTAAGTTTTTAGCCCTCTGTCTTGTCTGATGGCTCTGGAAATGGTGTGCTAAATGGCCAGGCCTGGAGGTGTCCTGTAAATATATAATTATTGTTATGGTGTATAGCTGTTTCTATACAAATAATGCATGTTGGGCAGCCTGATTGATTAAATAACTTTGTTTTCACATTTTCAAAATGACTTTGCATGGGACCAAAAGGGACCTGGTCCTAAACAGCAGTGGCACATAATGATTCTACACTGATTTGAAGTACATACCCAGAAAACATGCCATGTGGGGCCAGAATCTTCCCCTTTCCCCTTTCCCCTTTTCCTTTTCCTTTCCCTTGTCAGTGGCACCTTTGTCCTCAAATTGAAGGTAATAAGAAATGCTGAAATTTCAATACATTTGACAGTTAATTCTTAGTTCTCTGATATGTACTAAAACATTTGGCTTCACTTTCACTTTAAACTATGGCTATCCCTCTTCTGCTACTATGTCAATAATGTGTATTGACTTGAATGAAGGACTTAGAATTGGGATGCACAGTCGATGAGAGGAGGTGTCGCCTTTCTGCTTTCTATTTTGTTAATTTTTAAAATGCTCAACCCTTGGTATGTAGTCCTCTGCTAAACTCAAACCTAGCTCCTGGTGATGATGGCTTGAAAGTATCTAAAAAAGATTTTATCTTTATTTCTTTTTTTTTCTTAATTAGTTTTAGTTTATTATGGACCAACTGGATAGTTGCAATGGGCCAACCAGGTAGTCAATATGACCTAACTAATCAGTATAGGTTCTCATTAATAGAGATAAAGTCAGTGCAAAACATACAAAATGGGGGGGGGGGGTTGTTCCATTTTGTATGATTAAGGTCAGTTCTGTCAGTAGTACATAAGACGCATTGTGATTATAGGAAGTACAGACATGTAGAATTTAAAAGTATGGTTACTACTTTTGAAAGTATGGTCACCTAGTGTGTATTACAAATAATAAATTACCAATACTTTTAGCAAACAAGAAGGCCATCAAGGTGATTAGAGAGCAAATGTTCCCTTTAACAGGCAACCCTACTCAGGGTTATATTTATCTGGTAAAAAGTTAAGGAATAATTTGATAGATAGAAATATATATATATATGCCCTAGTAGATAAAACTGATTTAAATAAAAGGAAATGGCATATATATGTTTTCTGAATTTTCAAGAATGCCTGAGTCTATTTGAGACGATGACAAAACATTGTAAAATAAAAAGAAAGAAGAAATTAAATAGACCTTCCTGCCTTAATTTTTTTCAACCTATGTTACCTAAACATAACCACTTTTTTGTGTGCCTAAGTTAGGGATATCTAGGGACAAAAGCTATGCCATGATAATTGCCTATGGATTAATTTGGAAACAAATAAATTGGAGTCTTTTTGCAGACCAATGGGTCTAATTGACTTACCAATTTCTATCTGTAGGCAATTTCTCAAAACCTGGTCCTCGACGTGATATGACCTTAGATGTTGAGACGGCGTTAAACCCCAATAACTAACCTACCATGTAGGCAATTTCAAACAACTTCTTCATTAAATCTTTCGAAATGTGTCATGATTTTCACTCATTTTATGTTATGTTTTCTTCCCAAGTGGCCCAATCTTTCGTTATTAAGCAATTTACAGATTGAAATGCAGTTGGAAATGTGAGAAAACAGAAGCAAAACGTGACTCAGTTGTTTGATATGACCTTAAGTTACCCAAGGCTACTAAGAATAGAATTACAGCAGGGGCGTTAGGGTTGGCTTCAGACTAAGCCTTAACAGTGACCCCCTTTTGACAAGGTACCCCATTCAATTCTACCCTATCATATATATACAATTCCTAAAATAGCCATCGGATCTAAAACATTCCCACCTCAGATTATAACTAATTTTAAGACATGAACATCTTAGTACAAATTCAGAAATAATTATATATTCATTACTGTATTACTCCTGTGGATTACACATGTACTTTTAGAATATCAGGGAATCAAAATTATATTTGTATATACTTTCTGCTTACTGTAGGAGAGTGCACAAAAATCAATCTGAGGTGGGACTTTTATTTTTTTAAACTTCAACTTGTGCACTCTATAGCACTCTTGACATGGAGGATAACATTATGATTTATCTTTCAGTTAGTGCTTAAGTTTCCATAGAATTCCAATATTAGGTCTTTGGTCATGCACTTTATTTGGTTTTAATGAAAATTTTGATATTTAATCTGTTGAGTGCTACAATTCTGATCCGGCAGGATGAGATAAAAGGCATGCTAGTCTGGCAGCTGGACATTAGATCTTACAGCGTGATTAAGCAATTTACAGATTGAAATGCAGTTGGAAATGTGAGAAAACAGAAGCAAAACGTGTCTCAGTTGTTTGATATGACCTTAAGTTACCCTAGGCTACTAAGAATAGAATTACAGCAGGGCGTTAGGGTTGGCTTCAGACTAAGCCTTAACAGTGACCCCCTTTTGACAAGGTAACCCATTCAATTCTACCCTATCATATATATACAATTCCTAAAATAGCCATCGGATCTAAAACATTCCCACCTCAGATTATAACTAATTTTACGACATGAACATCTTAGTACATATATATACTTCCTAAAATAGCCAAGGGACTTTTTGTCACACAGGTTTGCAGGGACATTGGGCCATGTACCCTCAAGAGGAAACAACGTTTTCTGTAACCTAGATGTCTTTAAACCATCAACCCTGGATAGGCATTCAGTTCACCTTTTTGATGGGAAAGTCATAATTTCAAAAGTATTTCCCTTGAAATTTGAGAAATAACTTTAGAAAACGATTGTCTCTGTCATTTTCTTTTCTTTTGTTGTAATGTTTTGATCATATTTTCTCTCAGGCAGCACCAGGCCTAGATACCAGATGCCTCAGAGATACATAGCACATATGTCAGAATTGTGAATTTGATGCTCAATATATATATATATATATATATGTTGTGCACATGACGTCATAACTGACAAAATTAGATGTCTGCCATATCAGAACAAATATGTATGCTACAGTTCCCTTAAACAAACTAACTTAATCATTATCAAAAAATATCAGACTCAGAACTATAAATTTACCAGAGCCAAACCAAGGCAAACAAATATTTAGAAGACTTTAGTTTTGGGAGAATAGGTCTGTATTTAAATTTCCCTTTTTTCATCATATTAGGACTAGGCAGCCAAATGAATGCACTTCTTAAATAACTTAAAGGGAGGGGCCAGTGTCTTTGAATTAGCATAGTGCCATGACGTGACCATCTAAGTAGTCACCATACCAATTTTCATACATTTATGGCTAACAGTTTTGATCACAAGCAGAACAGTTAAAAAATTATAAAACTGAAAAAAATGTAATAAGAAATTTATTCAATGTACTTTATAAGTCTAGAAGAGATTAAAAACACCAAATTAGATTATTTATAAAAGAAAATGAGAAAAAATATGTTTTTTTTATGGAATTTTGAAATTTGAAATTTGGATATAACTGTCATTTTGTGACGTCACACACAGTTGTGTGTTTTCCTGTGGATCACATGAATAAGAGCTTTATTTAAGTTAAAGCCAATTTTTCACATGAAAGAGAAATTTTTTGCATTGAAACTTTGCATACTTCTATATAAGGATTAAATTTAATGTATAAAATGTACAATAACAAGAATCAAAATTTCACTGGCTCCTCTCTTTAAAATGTAAGTTATGAATCCTGTTGATACATCAGGATTCTAATAATATCTATCAATTAACATCTTATGTAGATGTTAACTCTTTATCTGTTTTTACCAAGAGAGCTTTTTCTTTTCAGCTTCAATGATTATAATATCCGTGATGGAACCAAACTGAACTTGGGAACATTGGAATACAAGAGAATCATCCAAACCAAAACAAACAAGGCATAGACAAGAAAAAGATATGAACAGTCCTCTCAGGATACTCTTTTAAACTACAAATCCATACGCAAATAACACTGCCCTGAGCTGTAGTTCCTTAAGGCTTCTAACATGGGTCCTTTACTATCAATGGGCCTTGGCTATGTAGTTGGAATTCTGCATATCCTTTTTGATGTACTAAGTTTAGGGTGTGTGCAGGTACTTCAAGGATCAATTCCAGACTTTCAGCTGGCTGCTCTCCGACCTTTTCTCCAAACCAGTGTCTTAGGTGTCATATGTAAATGGAATAATGAGCTTAGCAGATTGGCAATAACAGAATTAAGATGGATGGGAGTTGCTGTTTTAGGTTATACCGCAAGTAATTTTGGATATTTTGGAGCAGCAAAATGTATGCCACTTGCAGATCATGCTTCCCTGAGTTATACAATAGTCATGGTTACCATTGCTGTCAACAATTGGATCTTTAAACGTGATACTCCTGGAAAGGTAAATCTGTTAGCTATGTTCATATGTACTTTTGGAATTATAATGACAACACAGCCAAGCTATCTTTTCCATACAGATTTAATAAAAGTAAATCCTTCACTTATTCAGAATCTGAGTAAAGCTGTATCATGCTTTCAAAAAGATGATTCAAGTAGTTACTCTAATCTTCATGCAAACTTGTACTGTTATTTCCTACTTTTGTTTGGCAGTATAGGCTCAGGAATATTCCTTTTTACCTGTGAATATGGGCTCAGAGAACTTTCATGTACAGTTCAAATATTTTGGGCATCACTTGGTGCAGTCATCCTATGTGTGCCATTGATGTTTTATACAGAAACTATAAATATAATGTTTTTGCATGATAAGAAGCAGATTTTCTTACTTCTTGGCCATACTGTTGGTGTAGGTGGTGTGGCTTACTTTTTCAATCTTGGCATAAAACTAATTGGTGGGCTCAGGTTTACAATTATAGCCAGTGTAACAGTAGTTGTACAGTTACTTGTTGAAAATAACCTCCTTGAAAATTACCAACCGGGCAGAGAAAATGTTTTAGAAGTAGTTGGAGTACTAACTGTCACTTTGGGCATGATGCTTCCTGGTTTATTGGAGATAATACAAGCTAGATATAAAGGTATGTCAGATTCAGTGATAAGGGATCTGGCAGATAAGCCTTGAGAATTGCAAATGAGTATGGTTTTACTATCAATCAAACAGATGAATATCATTTTCATCAAAATTGAAAGGCAATTCCTAAAATATATTCACATAAAAAAAATCATGACCCTTATCCCAAACAAAAAAATCATGACACTTATCCCACCAAAAAACGAACCAAGTGGTTGCATGTTCATGATATTTTATCTTGGATCTGTGTTATAATTATCTTAATGTAAAAACTTACTTTATTGGCATTTAGGAGGTACTACAGACATCCTAAGCTGAATGTCAGATGCTGTTTTTGTGATCCAATGGGAAACCCCCCACAATCTAATGATATTAACAGTCAGAATCCCTCTTATTGTTCCTGTTATTCTAAAATTCTGTTAAGATTGCTTCAACAGGTTCGGGACAAGCTTCAAAATTGTACCATTGTCAAAAATGATGTCGGGGCCGAACCTGGTTGCATTGGTGATTTCATAAATGACATCGGTGTTAAAATTAGGGTTCCCCTGGTACAGGGGAACAAAGGAACTCATCAAATGCACTTGCGAACGTTATGAGCTCTGTATTCTAGCCTAAAATATAATAATATTGTACAAATAACTATTTTATGATGATTGTCCGATGGAATTTGATCTAGACATCAAATTAACAAAGTTATCCTATTAAGAAATTTTGAACCAGCAGAAGGTAAGGCTAAACAGTGTTATCAGTGGTGTTCCGCTTCACTGTACACATCTCCAGTCGCACTGTGCATACTATATGCACACTATAAATTGCTCAGAATATCTGCCTGAAGAATGCACATGCACAGAGTGACCATCTTGTCATATATGGTACCGACCTTGTTTATAGCAATAATACCAAAATAGCATCGCGTCCCTAACCTGTTCAACAGTGTCATAATATGCACCTTTCCCATAAACCTCAGCAGTGAACCCTCCCATAAGGGCCTTGTTCCCTAAACCTTTCGCCTAGGCTTATTGGATTCCATATCACAAAACAGAGGTTTGGGCCTATACCACTAGCAGGGGGCCACACTATTGAGAAAGGTCTATTACAATTTACACAAATTTGATTTATATCTTATATATCTGTCATGTCAGAACACTTTGAGACCCTTAAATCCCATACCCACTAGGTGATTTTACCATTGACAGGAGGCAAGCGACTGAGAGATTCGACAGTGAAATTGCTGGGTGTCTGGGCTATCAATGGATTGCTGGATAATTCCCTGGATCCAGTGGTGACAATGACAATGATGGCGATTCTCCAAGTCAGCCATCACCTGTTGATGGTTAAATTGCCTAATGGGTATTGGGCTTTATAAGTATGTTCAAATATCATGGCTAAATAACATCAGAACTTCTCTTGTAATACAGCAGTGCATGGAACAAGTGAACCACTTGGATAAACAGATATTCCTAGAATTATCAAATTTCAAAGAACATAATGATATTTCATGTTTTATAGATTGACCCTGAGCTAACGTTGATTCTCCTCTTGAGTGATACAAAAAGCCGTGTACAAAATGAGATATTTGTATTGAGGAAAATACACAAATATCTTATTGTACAAAATTACTGTCCATACAATTATATAAAACTATGATCTTACCCTTATTTGAATATGTTGGTTTCTTGTTACTAGTGTGTAATGTGAGTGAATGTACTGAATTACAAACATTGCAAAATGAATGTTTAAGGATATGCTTGCATGTTAAGCTAAAAGACAAAATTGAATTATGTGACTTACTTCGAGATTGTAAAATGATAAGCCTTGGACATAGGTGCCAAAAACAGTTATTAGCTTTGATGTATTACGAAAGATGTTATTTTGAACTTAGACATGTAACTGGTATAAATACAAGGTTTTCAAGGTAGATAATCGGCAAACTTGTAAATGTAAAAAAATGTCAGTATTATAAGGGAGTAAAACCATCGGAAAAATTACCAAGAACAGTGACGGACAGTGTAAATATTAGAGAATTTAAGATGGAACTTAATAAATTGTATCAAGCTTATGAAAAACTTCTGTAACCTAAATGTAATTGTATATGCTATCTTGATATGAAATGATGTTATTACCATATTACCTCGTTAATTTGATGTTCGTATTGTACTTGTAATTTCAATATTGTTTTCTTTTCTTTCCATTCCTGTTTATTGTTGTTATAACTACCTCCTGATATTTTCTAATTTCTATTTCTATTCCACTTAAATTGTATATACACTATCATTTTTCGTCTGGAAGACCAGGGGGTTACCCTGAGATTGCCCTTTTGAAGGAAAAAAAAAAGAAAAAAAAAGATTGGTAGTCCTGATGCTGAGAGATAAAGTCTATGGAAATTGCAATGACATTCATATAGAGAAAATCTGTATTTTTTCTGTTGAACAATGATGTGGTTTTACTTAACTGTTGTAATATGGTCGAGTTAAATAAATGGAGATGCCAGCTTTCAGTGTTTCATTGTACTTTTTACTTATGTTATTGTTAGTTCCAGTAGACAGTAAGTAGGTCCAGTTCCATGTATTAAGTTAATTTATCAATATTGGGGGTGAATTCTTCTAATCTAGGTGGTTCAGGTCTAAATGAAGACATTCACTTGCAGAGCTACAATAATGTTTTATTATGTGTTTAAATCCATTGTAACTGAAGACTACAATCTTTCGCCACATGCGCCAACCAAACCATTAGGTCAGGCTATTTACAGATGGTAATGCAACTATCCGTTATTTATGTGTTCATCTCGTTCAAAGATTATTCCCCTTCTCTAGCAGACTGCGAGTAGCTCTCCCTTATTCAGCCCAATGTTACAATAATACACCTACTGCCTGGCAAGTATTCCCATAAGTATCCTAGCTGACAGCAGAGATATGATCCGACTAAAAACATATCACCAAAATGCCACCAACGATAAGGTTTTTCCAATATCTCCAAGTATACCTCCGTATGGTTTAAGTTTTGTTCTATCTCTCTCAGTTTTTCCTTAGTGGTCCCTTATATATACGCCATCCCTGCTACCTATATAGCGTTCTTCCCTTAGCTAAGCACATTGAGAGCAGGTGCTACCATCACACACATGCTAAGAAAGCTAATGTTTCTGTGACTGTCTCACTCACTTTCAACTGCAGCTCATTTCCAATTATTGATGACTTTCATGGTAGATCCTTTATTGTTATTTGTTATACATGGGTTGGTGATTATTATTTCCTTCAGTTGTCCCTTAGCCTAAAACTTCATTAATTCTATTTCCTTTCGAATTGTCCACTATCCCTTTCTACTATATGATATACAAAGCTAATTGATAAAATAAAATAGAATAGCACCCATCTCAGTCTACTGTCTGGTTGAAAGCAGCTTAACAAAAATAGAACCTTTTGCCTACGTCCTCTGCTTAGAAGCAGTGGAACTAACACTTATCTACCCACTGGGTAATTTTGACCTCAATGCACTTTCATTTCTTCCAAATAGCTGTATTCAATGTACGAGACTTCATACAGTCCTGATTTAGTTCTAGTATTGAAAAAAATAATAATCAACGATAAAGAGGTCAGTTTTCATATCTGCCACTCTCACTATGTCGTTGGGGATCACATATAATAAAATTTAAGTATTCCTCTATTTTGATCACATTCACCCTTTCACTGTCAGATAATTTTCATATTTGGGTCTCATGCTTCACTATGTATTGGGAGTCACCTATCATAAGATTATTTTCCAAAATTATTTACTTCACCATTTTCGCAATATAAGCGCTCTTGCACTGAACTATAGAGGCTAAATATCCTGTTAAAGTTAAACTTAAAAATGGGTGTAAATATGAAACGCAAAAAAACGCAAAATTCTGACATTAGGTCTACCCTGATGTCTCTGGTCATTACCGTCAGAATGCCTTGAGATTCGTACAGGGAACTGTTATAGCGTTTTGCTGCATGGGGTATTAATGTGAAGCAATTCCAAGCAGTCTAAGTAATACAATGTACTGGTACTGAAAAACGGGTGTAAATAATATACAGAAAAATACAAAAATCCAGCATTAGGTCTGTACTAGATAACTCTGGTGTTTACTATCAGAATGCCTTCAGATTTATGAAGGGTACGCTCATAGCCTCTGGGCAGGTGTGGGATCAATATGAATATACCTGTCCACATTGCCAGCTAGCCCACCCCTTATTTCTATGATATCAACATTTCTAGAAAATGTTCATCATACTTAATTCACAGTAATTTTCCTAGTAATATTACCCAAAATTAAACTTTATAAGCTTTTACTTTCAATAGAATTATGATGTTAAATATGTAGCTGTAAGACTGGAAATCAAAAATGGCATTTTCCCATAGGGAACAGTGTTAAAGGCCTTCAGCTTTGCTCACAATATCTAACCCTAAATCACAAAAACAGACCTTATTTTGGTTCACCTGAAACGGAGGTAATTACCTAATTGCGAGAAAATAATAATTCATCCTCATTTATCAACACCTTATTGACTTAGAAAACACAAATACCAACTCATTCATTCAGATTTGTGTCAGTGGCTGACTTTGCAAAAACTGCAATTATGTCCAACCTCTGTATCATGGCAGCAATACATCCTAAAGTGGACAAGAAATGGGTGCAAATAAAAAACTGAAAAAAAACACAAATTTATTAGGTCTGTACTGGAAAACTCTGGTGTTGACAATCACTTCATGTATACATGGTTGCATTTGGGGGTTGACTTGCTGACATATTACTCATAATGCACATTAATTTAGTCTGCAACCCACCACAAATTGAGGGAATTGGATATTTTCTGGCCGGGAGAAATGTTGAGCAAACAGAACCTGTCGCTATTATGATCTGGTCAGCAAAAAGAAGCCCATTTCTTGTTCCCTTTATTGTGACACAGCAATAGTTAAGAGTTCTCGCTAGATATTATAAATGTTATTTTATATGAAGTGTTGTATGTCAACAGGACACATATTGTCATTTCGCTATGAATGTGCCACTAGAGTTGCATATCGGTGAATTTACCAGAACATAGGAACAGATGGACTAACAGGAGGTGACAGAAAATATTCAGGTTTTTGAGTTGTTTCTTGTGTCCCAGATCCCTATAGACCTTGTGCAGACATGGTCACGTGAACTCTTTTTGGTGATCACCACATGGTGATCCTGACCACGAGGCTGTGAAATATATCTAGAATTTAACAATTCTACATCACAAAAATTATTGACTATGATTTATTGAGGTTATTTGAAGGATATTTGGTGTGATAACACATCCTAAATACTCAAAAATTGCAAATAATAATGATAATAGAGTGATCACCAATATGGCAGCCATGTCATTTTGTGAGTTGTGACGTCATGTGCACAACGTTCTGGGGCTGATTAGTTGGTCAGTGTTGGTTCAAACAACTCCCTAAGAAATCATTGACGCGTGCTTCAGGGATGGAGGGAAAGATAACACAAAATATTGAAAAAATGTATTGTCTAAAACAAAAAATGTCTCAATGATTCTTCAGAATTTTCATTGTAAGTGTGTAATAAAGGGGTGGTCTCATATCGTAGTATCTAAAGATAGTCATATCTATCATTTTCTTTCTCCAAGATGCCAAAGGTTCATATCCACATTATGCAAAGGTGCATCCAAAGGGGATTGGGGATCCAGAGGGTTAGGATCTTCCCCCCATCCTTTTGGCATTTTTGAACTAAAAACAGCTGGTAAACAGCAGACTCAAAGAATTCTCCCTACCATAGATATTTGACTTATAGTATTTAAAGCTGGAGTATCATCCGTCTGTTTCTAGTGTTAGGGACTCCACCCCTTAACTTAACCACGTGACTGCCAGCGATGTGTTTTGCGATGTTAGAACATAATCCAGCGATGTGATTGGTCACGTCATGAAATTGGCGCAGCTGTCAGGGGGTTACAAAATATGAAAATACGTCAATCTCAAGGACGATACACTGGCTTTAATCACATGCAGATCAATTTGGACTTAATTCATAGACAAAAACACACGGTAAATTATAAAAAATATCCGAATGCTTGCTTTAATAATATAATATATCAGGAGTGCCACAACCTACCTTACTTGAGTAATGTAAATTCTCCCTACCACAGATAACTGATTTTCAGTATTCTTCCCACTGGAGACCAAGATCAGGATGCATGCTGGTAAATGTTTTACTTTATGATAAAACAACTTGCCATTCCATTCATTAAGCGGATGGAGCGGCAAGACAAACCCTGGATGAATGAAGTTTAATGGCAAATAAATACACTTGATGCTCTATATCCTTCATCTTAAAACTGTACAGGTTTGCAGGGAAATGGAGCTATACACCTAAGTCAGTGGGGAAATGATTGTTTTTGTTTCTTTCAATTTAATTAATTCAGCATACTTCTGGCCAGCAAGATAGAAAGGAGGCACGCCTATTTGTCGGAAAAAGGAAAAGGACAATTTTTTGAAATTAACAAGTGTATTTTGAAAACCATTGAAAAGGAACTGCAATTCCTCCTCAAGAGCCCCTGAAACCCTGTGGAAAATATATGGATGCCTGAGGGGCTAAATCTTGCAAATAATTTAGTTTCTGGGATTTCCAGCCTCAAGAATTGGCATATTCATATCTCTAGAGCTTTTATCTAGCTTAGGGATCATAACAATAAGAAATTTTAACTTAGTTTGTGCTATAAATACAATTTTCAATAGTTTTCACTAATGGTGAAAAAATCTAGTTTTATCACTTAAAAACTGCCAATAATACCATTGTGCAATTAAGGGTTTTCATGGTAACCATGCAACAAAACTAAGTTTCCAAAAAAATAGGGATTATGAATCAAGGGCTTCCTTGGCCATGTTTTGCAAAAAAACTGGTTCTGAATGTTATCTCAAATAGAAAAGAATTTGCAGTTTATTTGATGAAATTGTATTTGGCATTTCGATTTTTTGCCCAGATTATCTCACCTTTTATTTTGATAATTATAACCAGTTGGCCCATTTTACCATATTTAGTGTATCTGAGCTTCGCGTGTTCTAATTCAAGTATATTTTTTTCTAATTTGACTTTTTACATAATTCTTTCTTCCCTATTTTATATTTCAGGCCATAAGACTGCTTTTCGCAGTGGATGTATAATATTTCTTATTGACACCTGTGACCTCTAAACCTTCAATGTCCCAGTTTACTCAACAAATCAACTGTATCACATCACCCTTGTCCCATTTGTAGCTAGGTAGGTTACTCGCTACAGCCTGGTAACTGTTCTAAATGGTTATTGGGATATGACTAAAAGGTATGTGTGGTCGACTCTTACTTTAGCGGACACTGATGGTGCATGGGACCGGAAGATTTGTCCACTAAAGATAGAGGTACACTTAACCCTTTAAGCCCTGATTCGGCCATGGCTGCTAGAAAATCATATGTTTTCTGACGATCCCCCACTTTGGATCCACCAATGGACTCCACTTAATACATAGTCCATGAAAGGCAAAGTTGGCTGCAATACAAATGTCCCAGAAATGTAAGATCTGTTTTTCATAGTCTGAACTAATTTTGACTGTGACCTAGAAGTTTTCCCATTGGATTCACAGTTAGCGAAGCCTCTGGTGTTGGGTAAGTCATGTTTTCAAAAGTATTTGTCAGAAATTACCAGCAATTGTTGGGCATGCTGGTTAGCATGTTTGATTGGTATTATAATGTCGTTTGTGGGGTTTACACATATTGCCAGGACTCCTGATCCTCAGATCTCTGTGCCTAAAATTTTGCCTAAAGTTACTCTGAAAGAGTTATCTATTTGACCTCCTGGGAAAGTACTCCAATTGCTGGGCCTCCGACAGCTGTGCTTGTGATCCTCTATTTGTTTATTATTGTTGACAATGTAAATGGTTAAGGTTAAAGTAATAATCCTAAAGTTAGTTTAAAGGGGGAAGGATAACTGGGAAAGGGAAAAAGGCTAACCTTGGAGTAAATAATAAACATTCAGGACTTAGATCATTTTAGAGAATTTATCTAAAGATTCATAACTTTGGGACATTGGACTTAGACTTTATTGAGAAAATTCAGAGGAATATTTAAAGGCTTGGACATTTAGGATCTTTGGACTTTTATTCACCTGTTTTGAGAGTGCAGGACAATATTGAAGGCATTATGGTTTGAATCCTAATATACAACAGATTCCTAACTTTTAGAAGATGATCTGTAAAATATCTCAAGTTGAAGAACATAACCAGAATGTTATAGTAATGTTGCAGTGCAATGTCACAGCATCACATTGCAGCAATGTTATTTGGAGCCATCAAAATAATGTAACAAGAACCAATACAGAACGTTGCTGCAACAATATTATAATGATGAAGGGGTAATGTGGCAAGTCCAATATTCATATAATAACATTTTCTATTCCCTATTTTCTACATAAATATATTAAACAAATATATCAAATGGTATTTAAATGAAAATACTACAAGTGAACTTATAATTACTTGCAATTTCCTATTTTCTTTCATACCATACTTTACATTTAAGACTTATGTCATGGAATTGAAAAATGCACAAAAGAGAAAAACAGACAATTGAACCCGGTTTTAATATGAAAATGAGCATACATGATTGGCAGACATCACTCTCCAAGCAGGGCATCACTCTCCCAGCAGAGCATCAATCTCCCATTAGAAAACTCTACATGTACCCGTTATGCTTGGAGAGTGGAGAGTGGTGGCGCGAAACCAGCGAAAATGAATATTAATGAGGTGGGCAGTACCTAATTTGCATATTAAGACTGGGTTCAACTGTCTGTTTTCCTGTTTTATTTATTTTTCAATTTAAAGGCATTATTATTAAATATAAACTATCAGCATGAAAGAAAATAGGAAATTGAAAGTTATTTTAATTTCTGGTGTACTTATTTCATTTTTATTGCATTTGATATAATTATTTGATTAACATATTTATGTAGAAAATAGAAAATAGAATTGTAATTATATGGATATTGGACTTGCCACATTACCCCTTCATCTATAATGCCACACCTCCGGCTGGGTTTGGATTTTCAAAATCTTTGAAAGTTATGATGCATGAACATATCATTTTCAAAGTACTGTAGTTTTGAATTTATTGTCACATTATCTCACCTGCTTAAGCACATCATTATTACGTAAAATTATTAAGTCCCACAAAAGATACAAGACCTCCTACTCTACTGGTCCAGAATCAGTATTATTTTACCTTCCAACCCTTACTTAGGGACATTTTTATGGCAAATCCATTACAATTCATTACATTTGTGGAAAGTGATGTCATTTTAAATTTGTTTTTACAAATTTGTAAAGTTAGAAATCATAGCACCATTTGACGGCTTTTTCTTACAGTTTTGGGAAGAAAATTACGGAAAACCCCTTTTCCACTATAGAAACGGACCTGTAATTGAATCTGGGGATAGTCCAGGGCCCTACTCAGGGTCAGCTGCAGGTCAGTGGTAAGTTTCATAAAGTGTGACACGTCTATGTTTTGGGGGAAGTAATATTAGAGAAATACTTAATAATTTCCATGAAGAACTTAATGAATGGAGACAGACCATATCTCATGTATACATAGAATAATATCACCATGCATCAAGCAATATTTTTATTTGGATATGGAAATGGTGGGGTAATACCCTATGGTGTGGTGACCCCGTAAGATAGTGATGATAGACATAGATCTTTTCTCTATAGATGGAGATATAATATAATAAATTCATGAAAATAACTAGCCAAGAGGTACAGACCCAGTAGATTTTAAATCTATTTTTTCACGCCATCTTTTCAAACTTCAGTGTGCTATGACCTCTCTCAGTTATTGAATGAAAATGTTGGAAGTGAATATTTTAGATTTGTTTAAGGATAGACAACAGGTGATAAAGGATGTTTTGCTGTGGTCGATGTTATCATCTTACTATTTCTGTATTCCTTTTAGCTTATATTTGTATCATATAACATCAAAAAGCCAATTAGGTACCCTATCTGTTGATATAAATTATAATATTGTAACCTGATAGACACCTCTGTACCAATACCTTAAAGTTGAAAAATCCAATTTTTACAAGAACTCTTTGGACATGGATATTTCAGTTAAGGACAATCGCGCCATTATAGATGTAGTATTCAGATTTCTTTAAAACTCTACTTAGTCAAAGTTAGACCTATATAGGTGCCAAAAATGCAAAAATAATCATATGTCACCGTGCAAACTTTTCAGTTATAGTAGTCCAAATGTATGTTGATTATTAAAAAATTATCTTGAAAAATGGATTTTAAAATTTGATTTTATTCAGTAATTATTTTGCTAGAAATGATATGAGGACCAATGTAATGATTTTAATAGATGTGTTCATGTTTTCTCAAGTGAATATAAAAGACTTTTCTCCGATTTTATAATGTAATATATACTTTTTACTTGAAAGTATGCAAAATAAACTAATTAGAAAATACCAAAAAGTAAAAGTAAAGTTCCACACAAAAAAATCTGATATTCAGAATTGCTCTAAAACTTTATATCACATGCATGAGAGTGTATTCTATCAAATCCAGTTAAAAAATTAGGGGGTCACCGTGCTTATTCGGCCAGTGGAGCCGAATATTCATTTTTAAAAAAGAAATTGGCTTAAATTGGATATTTTTTTGTTTTTCACATATTCAAAAAAAAATTGCTTTAAAAGTATTCTGACTATCGTATCTTATTCAGCACACCCTCTCAATAAATTGGATGTATGCTGTACCTTTTATAGTCTATATTAAATACCAGACATGAGAAAAAGTAATTTTTATTGCCAAAATGCTTTTTCAGCACTTGCGAAATTTCCTCATAATTAGTCACATTTCACCATTTCTATCTCTTAAAGTATACGTTTTGGCTAATTTTCTGTTTCATTTTTAAATCACACATATATTAATGAGTATTTTTGCAAAATTTGATAAAGATCAAAGAACTTTCAATTATTGGATATCTGGAAAATGGCGCGATTGTCCTTAAAGTGTAACTTATAGGTTGAAATTTTAAACACATGTACATTTTAACCAACTGGAGGAAAGTGTGTTTAAGTTTTGTTATTAAGGTCTTAGTTTTTGTTTTATAAAATCCAGAAAATTAAGTTTAAAAAGATTACAAAAAGTTTCCCTTTTTTTGAAACATAATAAAAACTAGGACCTAAATTAATAATCTGAGACAAATTTTCCTGCATCAGATTGTTATAAGGAGGCATACAAAGTTTGAAATGTATAACTTTCCTATTAAAGAAGACATTCTTGTTAAACAAGAAAATGGGGTAATCACCCCGGAACAAATTTAATCATCCCGGGAAATAGTTGTGGAGTTACGAGGGTCCCCACTGCACAGTCAAAAAGAGTGAAAATGACCAAAAATCAGCAGGGTTTTTGGTCATATTTTTGTTATTATAATCAGGGTTCGACATTGATGTCAGCCCGTCAGACCTAGGCTGAAAGTTTTGAATCAGAGCTGACAAATTTTGAGAAAAGTACATTAAAACTAGCCTGGATTTTTCACGCTTACAATAGGGTTACTGTCTGGGCTGACATATACATATTTTATCATATGTTATCGCACTCCTTTACACCAAGCCACTTGGCCTGCTAATCTGTCAAGTTCTGAAAGCCAAGATTGCTGTTGTCACGTGGCGGAGCATCGTTGTCACGTCACGAAGCATTGTTGTCATGTCACAGAGTGTCGTTTCCCATCACGGAGCGTCGTTGTCATGTCACGGAACGTCATTTTCAAGACGTTTCAATTACCGGAATTCATCTTTAATGATGCCTGTGTCTAACTTTGCAGCACCCACAAACATAGTTTTAAGTGTCTTTTTCACTTCTAAAATATATATGGATATTTTTCCAGTAAATTTAAATCATCTTATCATTATCATTGCACAAATGGGCAATAGTTGTTGATAGCATCATGCTATATCTTAGTTTTCTGAAAGAGCTGCTGTATTAAACTATGGGAAGTGACTACGGCACAACAATGTGGCCCCCCTTCCATAACCAATGATTAAAGAAAAATAAAAGCCGAGAAATTGGTTTACAATTAATATGATCTGAGATATTGATTAAACTATAACTTTACTCAGGTCATTAGATAAATAAAATTATTACCTTTTATTTGATATATATAACAATGTAGTATCTTGTAAATTAGGAAAATGACAGGAGAAATAGATAGTGTAAATAAGACCCAACAAAATGTTGTCTATCTTTAAATCACATAATATTACCTCAAGCCACTAGCACTTAGGGATACTTGGTGGAAGATTTTTGCAAGCAGTATACTAATTTTTAGGATGACAGATTCAAAACAAGAGAAAGGGCATTTTAGTACAATTAATTTTAGTATTAGGGTATATAATATTAGGGTGTTAAATCAGTTTTCTTTTGGTATAAACACTGCACTACATAGGTAGACAAATGTAAGTCAAGGCAAGAGTGGGCTGTACGCCGGCTGCAGGTCAACCGCCCGACTAACAAAAATATTTTTATTACAAACTCCAACAGGGATAACAGACATGTGGTTGTTGTCAATGTCAGTTGAGAAGTGAAGGTAACCTCCAACCCTAGTGGTCACTCAAGGGGAGTAAGGGTGGAGCCCCCTGGTGTAAGTCTGATCCTCTTCTGTTGGAATTTATATCCATATATGAACATATATATAACATATATACAATGATGTCAGTTTTGGGTGTTTATTTCCCAGAATGTTCTACTTGGAGAAATAAAGGGAAAATGGAAATTTCAGCTATTTTTCAAGTTGGGTATTGCTAAATTGGGGAAATATTCATGGCCGGCTGGATTTTTTCCCCTTTATTTTATTTGAAAATCATCTTCAGGGTTTCCTCTGATCTTGCAGAACAAATTAACAGTCAGTGGGTGTGTCATATTGACAAATGTACATTAACAATTTTAGTCATTTTGATATAATTCATGTTAACAAATTGTTTTAATAAATCCTTGTTGTTCTGGACAAGAAAACCATTAAAGAAGGAAAGATCTTCATTCAGTTGAATATTAACAGATTATTAAAAAGTTGCAACATAGAATGGGCTCTTGTCATATATTTTGGATTTAAAAGGTTAAAAAAGTGCAGGTTTACCTGTGCATCAATTCCTCTTATCTATATTTATGGTTCTAAAGGTAAATCTTTGACAAAAAGGATATGATGGAACAGATCTATTTCACTGGAAATTTATCAAGTTCTATCGACTATAAATATTTGGTTTAACCCTTTCACTGCCAGATAATTAAGGGGAATTACATCTATTCAAGATGTCATAATTATTTTTCAACTATCTGAAAAGTGTTTGTATTAGCGAGATAGTTTTGTTCAATAAAAAAAATTAAGATGTACTATTATCATATTAGCAAGTGTCCGAGATTAATTGCTTATAGTTATAGAATACAAGATATGTTGATTTATTGCATTGATATATGAAGATGAAATATTGACTGATGTACCTTCTCATTATTAGTGTACTTTGAATGAGACACATTGTACAATAGTTCAGTTTGTGTTAAGTTTTCACTTTTGAAGCAATCTAGAAGTCATTTTGAAATTATAAGAAGGGATTTCAGGGATCGAGGGGATTCCCCAGAGATTCCCTGTTACTATTTTTAGATTTTGGGGATTTTCCCTTTTGGCCACTATAGCAGCCTGTGGCAGTGAACGGGTTAAGAATTTTGACCAGGGGGAATATTTCAACCTGGGTGGAACTAATTATGGGTTTAGAATATTGGGCACAGCATGCAGTTAATCATTATTCCCTGTATATAAATGAACCTTGACGAAATCCATTACACACTGAAACTAGTTGATTCACTGAACTATTGATATATTCATCTATTATCAAAAAAACATAATAATATTGATAATTATATTGCACATAAAAGAAGATTTCCAGATGGGAAGCCAAAGCCAAACAAGGCAAACAAATATTTACGGAACCTCAATTTGGGGAGAATGGCTTTGTGTTCAAATTTCCCATTTCCATCATATTAAGACTGGATGACAAAGTGAATGCTCTTCTAAAATAACTTGATATGTAAATTATGAATTTCTATGTAATTTAAACTTCATGATTCTATTAACGTCTTTTAATTCTCACATTATGTAGATGTTATCTCGTTGTTATCTGCTTACCCTGATAGCTTTTTCTTTTCAGGTTCAATGATTGTTATATCTGTGATGGAAGCAAACTAGATTTAATTGACTTGAAAATATTGGAATACAAGAGAATTATCTAAACCAAAACAAACAAGGTATAGAAAAGAAAAAGATCTGAAGGGTTCTCTCAGGATCCTAATTAAAACTACAAATCCATACAAAAGATAACACTGACCTGAGCAACATTTCCTTAAGGCTTCTAACATGGGTCCTTTACTATCAATGGGCCTTGGCTATGTAGTTGGAATTCTACATGTCCTTTTTGATGTACTAAGTTTAGGGTCTGTGCAGGTACTTCAAGGAGCAATTCCAGACTTTCAGCTGGCTGTTCTACGACTTTGTCTACAAGCCAGTTTCTTAGCTGTCATATGTAAATGGAATAATGAGCTTAGCAGATTGGCAATAACAGAACTAAGATGGATGGGAGTTGCTGTTTTAGCTTTTACCGCAGCTAATTTTGGATATTTTGGAGCAGCAAAATGTATGCCACTTGCAGATCATGCTTCCCTGAGTTATACAATAATCATGGTTACCATTGCTGTCAACAATTGGATCTTTAAACATGACACTCCTGGAAAGGTTAATCTGTTTGCTATGTTCATATGTACTTTTGGAATTATAATGACAACACAGCCAAGCTATCTTTTCCATACAGATGTAACAAGAGTCAATCAACCATTTCTTCAGAATGTGAGTAAAACTTTATCATGCTTTCAAAAAGATGATACAAGTGCCAATTCTAATCTTGATGCGAACTTTTACTGTTATTTCCTGCTTTTCCTTGGCAATATAGGTGCAGGAATATACCTATTCACCTGTGAATATGGGCTTGGAGAACTTTCATGTACACTTCAAATATTTTGGGCATCACTTGGTGCAGATATCCTATGTGTGCCATTGATGTTTTATACAGAATCTATAAATATAATGTTTTTGCATGATAAGAAGCAGATTTTTTTACTTCTTGGCCATACTGTTGGTGTAGGTAGTGCGGCTTACTTTTTTAATCTTGGCATAAAACTAATTGGTGGGCTCAGGTTTACAATTATAGTCAGTATAACAGTAGTTGTACAGTTACTTGTTGAAAATAACCTTCTTGAAAATTACCAACCGGGCAGAAAAAATGTTTTAGAAGTAGTTGGAGTACTAACTGTCACTTTGGGCATGATGCTTCCTGGTTTATTGGAGATAATACAAGCTAGATATAAAGGTATGTCAGATTCAGTGATAAGAGATCTGGCAAATAATCCTTGAGAATTGCAAATGAGTATGGTTTTACTGTCAATCAAACAGATGAATATCACTTTCATCAGAATTCAAAGACAATTCCTAAAAATAATCTATTCACATACAAAAATCATTACACTTATCTCAAACAAAAAAATCATGAGACTAATCCCCCCCCAAAAAAACAAAAAAACTAAGTGGTTGCATGTTCAAAATGTTTTATCTTGGATCTGTGTTATAATTTTCTTAATGTGAAAACTACTTTATTGGCATTTAGGAGGTACTATGAACATCCTAAGTTCAATGTCTTTTGACTGCCAGATGCTGTTTTTGTGGTCCAATGGAAAAAAAAACCACAACCTAATAATATTAACAGTCAGAGTCCCTCTTATTGTTCCTGTTATTCTAAAATTCTGTTAAGATTGCTTCAACAGTGTCATAATATGCACCTTTCCCATGAACCTATGCAGTGAACCCTTGCATAAGGGCCTTGTTCCCAAAACCTTTCGCCTAGGCTTATTGGATTCCATGTCACAAAAGAGGTTTTGGCCTATACCGCTAGCAGGGGACCACAATATCGAAAAAGGTCTGTTACAATTTACACACATTTGATTTAGATCTTATATATCTGTCATGTCAGAACACTTTTAAACCTTTAAGTCCCATACCCACTAGGCGATTTTACCATTGACAGAAGGTAAGCGACTAAGAAATTCAACAGTGAAATTTCTGGGCATCTGGGCCATCAATGGATTGTTGGGTCATTCCCTGTGGATAAAGTGCACTTTATGGGTGCCAGGTGCCGGGCGCCGGATCCAGTGGTGACAATGACAATGACGGTGATTCTCCCTGTTGGTAATCACCAGTTGATGGTTCAATTCCCTAATGGGTATGGGGATTTATAAGTATGTTCAAATATCATGGCTAAATAACATCAGAAATCCTCTTGTAATACAGCGGTGCATGGAACAATTGAACCACTTGGTTAAACCAAGATATTCCTAGAATTATCTGATGTTAGATATCCCCAAGATTACCCGGCGGTGAAAGGGTTAGCAATACATTTTAGCAACAAATTTTAAAGAATATAATGATATTTCATGGGGTTTAGATTGACCCTGAGCTAATGTTTATTCCCCTGTTGAGTGATACGAAACGCCGTGTACAGAATAAGATATTTTTATTGAGGAAAATACGCAAATATCTTATTGTACAAATGCCCATACAATTATATAAAACTATGATATTACCCTTATTCGAATATGTTGGTTTCTTGTTACTAGTGTGTAATGTGAGTGATTGTACTGAATTACAAACGTTGCAAAATGAATGTTTAAGGATATGCTTGCATGTTAAGCTAAAAGACAAAATTGAAATATGTGACTTACATTGAGATTGTAAAATGATAAGTCTGGAACAAAGGCGCCGAAAACAGTTATTAGCTTTGATGTATTACGAAAAATCTAATTTGGAACTTAGACTTGTTACTGGTATGAATACAAGGCAACAAAATATATTTGTTTTCAAGGTAGATAATCGGCAAACTTATAAATATCAAAAAAGTTTGTATTATCAGGGAGTAAAACTATGGGATAAATTACCAAGAAAAGTGACGGAGAGTGTAAATATTGGAGAATTTAAGATGGAACTTAATAAATTGTATCGAGCTTATAAAAATCTTCTGTAACCTAAATGTAATTGTATATGCTATCTTGATTTGATATGATATTATTATCATAATACCTTGTTTTATTGATGTTCGTATTGTACTTTTCTTTTCTTTCCATTCCTATGTATTGTTGTTATAACTACCTCTTGATATTTTCTATTTCGTTTCCACTTAAATTGTATGTACACTATCATGTATCGTCTGTAAGACAAGGGGGTTA
The DNA here is from genome assembly GCA_936440205.1 of Lepidonotus clava. Lineage (NCBI taxonomy): Eukaryota > Metazoa > Annelida > Polychaeta > Phyllodocida > Polynoidae > Lepidonotus > Lepidonotus clava. Next base: position 12,516,429 of record OW387149.1, read on the forward strand.
CCCTGAGATTGCCTTTTTGAAAAAAGAAAAAAAAGAAAAAAAAGATTCCTAGTCCTGATGCTTAGAGATAAAGTCTATGGAAATTGCAATGACATTCATATAGAGTAAACCTGTATGTTTTCTGTTGAACAACGATGTGGTTTTACTTGAGTGTTGTAATATGGTTGAGATAAATAGATGGAGATGCCAGCTTTCAGTGTTTCATTGTACTTATTACTTATGTTATTGTTAGTTCCAGTAGACAGTAAGTAGGTCCAATTCCATGTATTAAGTTAATTAATCAATATTGGGGGTGAATTCTTCTTATCTAGGTGGTTCAGGTCTAAATGAAGACACTCACTTGTAGAGCTACAATAATGTTTTATTATGTTTATAAATCCATGGTAACTGAAGAGTACAATCTTTTGCCACATGAGCCAACCAAACCATTAGGCCAGGCTATTTACAGATGGTATGCAACCATCAGTTATTTATAATATTCATCTCGTTCAAGGATTATTCCCCTTCTCTAGCAGACTGCGAGTGGTTCTCCCTTATTCAGCCCGATGTTACAATAATACTCCTACTGCCTGGCAAGTATTCCCACAAGTATCCTAGCTGACAGCAGAAGTATGATCCAACTAAAAACACAGTCACCAAAATGCCACCAACGTTAAAGTTTTTCCAATATCTCCAAGTATACCTCCATATGGTTTAAGTTTTGTTCTACATCTCTCAGTCTTTCCTTAGTGGTCCCTTATATATATGCCATCCCTGCTACCTATACACCCTTCTCATGACCCTGCGCAGTGGAGACCTACTGTGTAGCAGATCAAGGTGGCAGGAGCCCACCACTCTGTGTCAGGGCATTCATATAGGCTAAGACAGGGACAATTTTGAACTTTTTGTCCAGATCTCATCAACACACTAACAAAAATGCAAATTTATCATTTTTTGCACTCATATTAGCATGCAAAAACATTTGTTCTTTGCTGCAAGTAACCTAATTTCATGATAGAAAATGTAGTTTTGATACATTAAGGAATCTTTCAGCCTAGTTTGACTTTTATTTTGAAAGGAGGTCAACTCTAAAAACAAGTTAATTGCAGGTACTAAGCAAAAGGGGGTAGGTTGAGTGGGTATCCAGGGGCCCTGGGCTGTGGAACTAAACTGCTATGAACAACCACAACTACCCCCTCTCCCAATCCACTTCCATACACACAAACTGTGAACTACTAACAATACAGAACCTTGGCCATCTAAATGGTCACTAGTTCTCACTTCATTCTGCTCCAAGTAGAGTGGTCAGTGCTGCAGACTGCACTCCCCTCACCAGGGTTCAGAGAACTGCCATAAGGGGGTGCCACCTTTAGTAAGAAGGGTGTATATAGCGTTCTCCCTTAGATAAGCACATTGAGAGCAGGTGCTACCATCATACACATGCTTAGAAAGCTGATGTTTCTGTGACTGTCTCACTCACTTTCAACTGCAGCTCATTTCCAATTTATTGATGACTTTCATGGTAGATCCTTTATGGTTAATTGTAATACGTGGGTTGGTGATCATTATTTCCTTCAGTTGTCCCTTAGCCTTAAACTTCATTAATTCTATTTTCTAATTCACTTCAGGGTTGCCCCTGGTTTTCTTTGATATTACATTTAGTATAGATTGTAGTACAAAAACATTTTATGTGTAAATTATAACCATATACATCATGATCAATAGAATAGAATAGCACCCATTCCAGTCTACTGTCTGGTAGAAAGCGGCTAAACAAAAAAAGAACCTTTTGCCTATGTTCCCTGCTGAGAAGCAGTGGAACTAGCACTTATCTACCCACTGGATAATTTTGACCTCAGTACACTTTCATTTTTTCCAAATAGCTGTATTCAATGTACGAGACTTCATACAGTCCTGATTTAGTTTTAATATTGATAGAAATAACAATAAAGAGGTCAGTGTTCATATCTGTCACTCTCACTATGTGGTTGGGGGTCACATATCATAAAATTGAGGTATTCCGCTATTTTGATCACATTCACCCTTTCACTGTCAGATAATTTTCATATTTGGGTCTCATGCTTCACTATGTATTGGGAGTCACCTTTCCTAAGATTATTTTCCCAAATTATTTATTTCACCATTTTCTCAATATAAGCACTCTGCACTGAACTATAGAGGTATGCAACCAGACTGCTAGTCCAATCCATAATATAGTTCCGCATTATGAAGGACATAACACTCGAGTGACAGGATACATTTTATTAATATCTAATGTGTGTATACCAGTGACAAGATCTCCCGTTGACAATGAACAATCCAAAAGGTAATGTCCACTCAACCACACCCAGCCAATGCTCCTGCACGACCAATCTATCAGCTTCAATTCGAATTCCAGAACCTAGCGTCTAGTACTGATCTTTCCAGGATGTTTAACCAACAACAGTTAGTAGCCCTCTGCTTCGTGCTGTGCCTGACATAAAGTTTACATACACTTGCCTAACGCTGCCCTTATGCTCTCTCCCCTTTCAATCTGATGATCCTAATGGAATATCTTCTCATATGTGCCCCATTATCATTTAGGTTATTCAAAAGGGAGTTTCCATGGCAACCAAATAGAAGAAAAATTGACATTTTTTCCTATCTTAAATGTTCCCTTGACATTCCAAATAAAGTGAACGTTCCATTTAAATGGAATGTTTTGACAGTGATAGATTGATTCTCCATAAAAAGTTGGTCCAATACAAAATTTTTGCTTTTTTTTCACAAATTTACCCATAATATTATCTCCTTAAATATTTGTCTTAGAATATCATATATATATATATATATATATAGGAACCTCGGAGTATCCTTTTCCCTCAGTGGGTCACACACATATAAAATAATGAATAAATAGTTATCAAAGTAATCTATTCTTGATTATGTCCCCTCACCCTAATACTAGGAAGTCACGCTGACTGGATTTTTCTCATTGAGAGCCTGGATGTCATTCTCTGCTTGAATTAAGGATTGATAAGAAGGGATGACACCTATTTCACTGTACATGCACGTATCAATTATTCCTTGATTTAGGTTTAGGTAAATACACATAATATATATAATTATATCTTTGAAAAGCGGAATATTTGAATTTTCTTGGGGTATTAAGCAAATGTGAAAGAGATAAAAACTCACCAAATTACAGTTTGGGAAAAAATTACGTTTTTCGTGATAAATTTTTAAACATTGATATCTCAGTTGCTATCTGACATAGATATTTGAGATTTTCAGTGTTCTCAAGGCTCTTCTGGAGGGAAGCATGTCTAAGACCTAAAACACTTACTTACTTGTATAGGAAAGGAGATATCCAAGTTTAAAAAAAAGTGAAAAATCGATTTAAAATTAATAATTTCTGTAATCCTTATTTTGATAGATGTATCATCATGTACAGAAAATGTCATAATGTGTATCTACAACACAAATGAATGCTCCTAAATACAGCACACTGCCTTGAGACCCCTTATCAATCCTTAATTACAACTATTAACTACCCTTCTCTCAATGGATCCTCCACATGTATTGTGGTGCTGCTCTAATACACATATATGGGAGGCACACTTTTAAAAGCAATAATAGACAGCAGTAAACACTATTCTTCAAGTCATTCAACATAAGAAGGTGTTCTTGATATCAGATGGAGGATGGGGTGAGTACAGAGTGCTTATTTAGTATTTTCTGTATGTATTGAAAAACATTAATACTCACAATGCTAATATTAGGTCCACTCTAGTCATTACCCTCAGAATACCCCGAGATTTGTACAGGGTATCCCTATACCATTTGGCTGCATGGGGTATTAATATGAAACAATTCTAAGCAGTTTAAGCTGGCAAATGTAATTTTATCAAGCTTGATACTTAAAAATGGGTGTAAATATAAAATGCAAGAAACGCAAAATTCTGACATGCAGCAGTTATCTTAGCTAGCTGTTTGTTAGAACCTAGACTCATACTAAGATAGACTCTATGTAATATAATAGTAATATGATTAGGGATCCTTCATATTTGTATTCACCATCTAGGGATTCCCATAATATATAAACAATTGTTGGCAGATAATAATCCTGGTTGCATCGAGACCTTCAGACTCACTTTAGTAACTTATAGCATACAGGCTGGCAAGCACCGCAAGACAATTCATTGGCTGAGTAACCAAAGGTCGTATCTCAAAAAAATCTAATTTATTTTTATTTTTGAAAGTTTTTCTGTTTTTCCTAAGCTATCTGGAAAATTTGGAAGTTTTTCGAATTTTTCAAATCTTTGGAAGGTTATAGGCCAATAAACAAAGGTCTTATCTGCCCAGTTTCACTTTTTTGTGGGTAACCAAAGGTTGTATATGAAATAAACCATTGTTTTATTCCTAGTAAAACACATAAACTCATACAAAATACAAATAACTTATTGTTCATTTTTTCAGACAAGTATCATGAAAACATTATTCTGCAATATCATTGTTGAATTTGTAAATTGAAAACGAGATATAGAGTTATATTCATAATATGTTATGTACAACCTTTGTTTACTGAATTTCTGGTATGGGTGTTGAGTAACCAAAGGTCGTATCTGGGCTACAATTAAATTTGATGGTGTAAAAGTCATATAAATCTTTAATATTTTTGTGTAATCAAATCTAAGATATCCTAGCATATTGGAACTACTTCAGAAATGTTATGTTGTGTCATTTGTATTACTTAATTTGATTTAATTTGTATTTATCTAGAATTTATGTAAGGCAGATACGACCTTTGGTTACTCACTAACTTCCACATTTCCCCCTTAAAACTGAGAAACCAAAGGTCGTATCTGAAAGAGATATTTTATTTGTTACTGTAGTAGCAACCTAACAATCTAAATACAGGCATTTTCCTCACCAAATGTCATTTACTATATCATTCTACAGAAGAATTGAAAAATTTAATGATTATGCACATATATAGAATTATATAGGCCATCAAAATATGTCATTTTCATTTAAATAGCTTTTTCTCAGAATAGGCATATGTCATATACGACCTTTGGTTACTCAACCAACGAGTCATGTCAATTTACTAAAGATACATATTCAAAGATGCACAACCCATTCACTTTCACCCAAGGTATTTTTTCAGAGCAGCCTTAAATTCATTTTTACTCTCTATAGCTTTTATCTTCTTTGGAAGTCTTAACCATAAAAGCACACCTCTATAGAAGGGTGCCTTTCTGGCTAGTTCAGTTTGTGGCTTCTTAACATAAAATTGCTGTAAACTCTGATTTCTGGTCACCGTTTTCTGTGATTTCAACCATATACCCTTCTGCTTAAACCCATACATCAGATTCAATAGGTGGCACTTCCGTCTATATTTCAACTTTCCTATTTTAGATATTCTTAGAAGTTCCACTCTACTTATATCCCGTGGGTTACGTATGTTATGCACTATTCTAAGAGCCCGATATTGTTGTTTTTCCAATTTATCTATATCGTGTTTTGGACAGCAATCAATCAAGAAATCACAATGATGTCACAGAACAAGGCAAATAAGATGCGTATGTTGGTAAATGTACTCTTACGAGGGAAACAAGTGGCCTCCAAAGGCAGTTCCGATACATGTGGGCTTAGAGAGCTGGGATAACACTTGGGTGTGTGAGCAGGTATAAATAGGCGACTTGAGATAGGAGTACTGGTTTGTGAGGAGTAGAGCGGACAGTCTCTCAGACTGACAGTGGTCAAAGGAAGCTCAGTGGTGCATGTTATTGCATTTGGATTAAATAAACATTGACCTTTCACACTTGTGTTCTCTGTCGTCCTTGAATTAGGAACTAGGTTCGAGGGCGATTAATGATCGTAACGAGATGGAAAACTGCGATCGGCAACAGCTTTATTGGAATATCTCACATGGAAACTTAGTGGAATGTAGACTTATCTTTCATGCAAAAACTAAACCCCATAGTTCAATATCTCTGGCCATTACCAGCAGAATGCCTTGAGATTCGTACAGGGAACTGTTATAGCATTTTGCTGCATGGGGTATTAATGTGAAGGATTCCCAGCAGTCTAAGTCATAAAATGTAATTGAATGAACTGGGTACGGAAAAACGGGTGTAAATTATAAACAGAAAAATGCAAAGACATTAGGTCTGTACTGGCTAACTCTAGTGTTTACAATCAGAATGCCTTCAGATTTTGGCAGGGCACACTCATAGCTTCTGGGCACGTGTGGGATCAATATATATGATTATTTCCAAGGAGTTTAAGTTGGTCAAATCGATTAATTGATCCAATTGGGTAAATAAAAAACTGAAAAAAATGCAAATTTCCGACACTAGGTCTGTACTGGATAACTCTGGTGTCGACAAACAGAAATACTTCAGATGACCCCAAGAATTCTCCCTACTACAAATGTTTGAGCACATGCAGGTCAATTTGGACTCAATTTATAGATGAAAACACAAGGTAAATTATAGAACATATCCGAGTGCTAGCTTTGCTAATATAATATATCAGGAGTGCCACAACCTACCTTACTTGAGTAATGTTAATTCTCCCTACCGCGGATAACTGATTTTCAGTATTCTATCCACTGGAGACCAAGATCAGGATGCATGCTGGTAAATGTTTTACTTTATGATAAAACAACCTGCCTATCCATTCACTAAGTGGATGCAGTGGCAAGACAAAACCCTGATGAATGATGTTTTATGGCAAATAAAACACTTCCTGCTCTATAATCCTTATAAACTGAACAGGTTTGCAGGGAAATGGAGCTATACACCTAAGTCAATGGGGAAATGATTGTTTTTGTTTCTCTCAATTTAGTTAATTCAGAATAATTATGGCCAGCAACAAAGAAATGAGGTAAGCCTATTTGTAGGAAAAAGGACTATTTCTTGAAATTAACAAGTGTATGTTGAAAACCATTTGAAAGGAACTGCAATTTCTTATGGCAGGGTAACCCCTCCTCAAGAGTCCTAGAGACTGGATCACAGATGTCAGGTCTCTTCTACTGAAATCACTCAAGTGGAACAGTCGCATGTCAAACGTCCTGCCTGTGGAAAATATGTGTATGCCTGAGGGGCTAAATCCTGCAAATTATTCTCTGGGATTTCCAGCCTTATGGATTGGCATATTCATAGCTCTAGAGCTTTTATTTAACTTAGGAATCATAAAAATAAGAAATGGTAACCAGAATGTTGATACAATGCCCAAAACTGCCTATAATACCATTTTGCAAAGAAGGGTTTCCATGGTAACCATGGAACAAAAATAAGTTTCCAAAAATAGGAATTATGAAGGTGTTTCTTAGCTTCGTTTTTCAAAATAAAAAAATTGATTAAGAATATCTCAAATAGAAAATTAATGGCACTATATTCTATGAAATTATATTTGGCCCAGATTATCTCACCTTTTATCTTGATAATCAGCCATGGTTGGCCCATTTTACAATATTTAATCTACCTGACCTTCGTGTACTCAAATTCATGTCACTTTATTTTTCATTTAGAATTTCTACATAATTCTTTCAGTATTGGAATCCAAGACATCTTACTTATTCAATATTTCAGGCCATAAGACTGCTTTTCGCAGATGATGTATAATATTTCTTAGTGACTCCCAAAGCTTAAGTGCGACCTCTAAACCTTCAGTGCCCCAGTTTACAGTCAATATTATATCAACTGTATATCACATCACCTTTTTCCAATAGACCTGTCCACTTTGGGATGTATGGCTGGCATGATACAGAGGTTGGACATAATTGCAGTTTTTGCAAAGTCAGGCACTGATGCAAATCTGAGTGAAGGAGTTAGTACTTGTGTTTTCTAAGTCAATGAGGTGTTGATAAATGAGGATGAATTATTATTTTCTCTAGATTTGGTAATTACCTCCATTTTAGGTGAACCAAAATAAGGTATGTTTTTGTGATTTTAGGGTTGGACATTGTGAGCAAAGCTGAAGGGCTTTAACACTGTTCCCTATGGGAAAATGCCAGTTTTGCTTTCCAGACCTACAGCTACATATTTAACATCATATTGAAAGTAAAAGCTTATAACGTTTAGTTTTGGGTAATACTACCAGGAAAATTACTATGAATCAAGTATGATGAACATTTTTCTAAAAATGTTGATATCATAGAAAAAAGGGGTGGGCTAGCTGGCAAAGTGGACAGGTCTATTTCTAGCTGGTAGGTCACTCAGTACGGCTGGGTACCTGTTCTAAAATTAATGGTTATCGGGTTATGACTAAAAAGTACAGTTGACTCTGTCTTTAGTGGACAAATCTCCTGGTCCGATCAGTGGTCTCTTTAAAAGGACAGAGGTCCCTTTAAACCCCAATCCGGCCATAGCTTCCCAAGAATAGTTTCCCCTATCTGACTGTAGCTGCTAGAAAATTGACGTTTTCTGACGTTTTTCTAAGTTATACTAGCATAAAGACGCTCTATTACAGAAACATGATCTATATGACAAACAAAAGCTAATTAAATTCCTTAATAACTATGCATTGATAACCATGTTACTTTATTACACATTCATAATCATGTGTTAAGTTTGGAAATGTGACACCTTCAATAAGAAATAAGCAGTTTTCTTAACAATTTGGGAAAATCCGGGGGAAATAAGGCAATTCTTTTAGGAAATTTTTGGGATGTAAAGGGTTAAGACTAGTTTATAATACGGGGTTTGAAGTAGACAGGGAGCGACTAACAGGACTTCTTCTTTTGATGAGGGACCAACAGGGGTATGGAGTGGGCAGGGGGTGACCGACAGGACAAGACACTGGTGCCATGATGTCTGGTGACTAAAGGCTATATTCCACTATGTGATAGGTAGCTTTTGTGGTCCCTTTATATACCCACTGCAAGGAGTTTGCATTTTGATACCAACACGTTTATATATCTGTGACCGCAAGCAAATCATAGAAAACCTATACAAAATAACACCTACCACAAACACCTACCATAAACACCTATACTTATTCCACCTTGCAGCACCCGCAGTTTGCTTGTGTTTGTTCATGGTGCTGCAAGAAAATATTGGATAGTGGAATATGGCCTTAACCCACTAGTCGCCAGGGTTTTCTAGCAAAATATTTGAGATGTTTAATATTTACCACTAATCCCTGGTGATTAGTGCAGTTAATCACTGAGCTAGGTGACTAAAGTCACCTCTAGTAACCGGCAGTTTGATGGCAATAGAGTTCCAATGTGGCGATTAGTTTTTTAGTAGCCTGGTGATTAATTAGTCACCTGATGATTAGTTTTTCATGTCACTGGTGAAAGCTACTAATTTTCACTAATTGCCGTTGTTAATCACCCAAGTGGGGACCCGGCTTAGGACAAAGGTGTGCTCTGTCAGGGCCAGAAGATTTGTCCAGGTGCACCCGGTGCCACTAAAGACAGTTGTCCATAAAGGCAGAGTTGACTGTAATACAGACAAAAAAGTCCTGTTTTTTGAGTCTGAACTAGATTTGACTGTGACCTAGATGTATGTTTATCCACGGTATTAACAGTCAGTGCACCATTAGTGAAGCATCTGGTGTTAGGTAAGTTATATTTTCAAAAGTATACAATTTGTTAACTGAACTTATTCAATTTATTCACGTTTTTGGTATTCTGGCGTTATTCAAACTAAGTTTAACCCTCCTGTCTCCAATCTAGCTGTATCTGGCCATATGTTCTCTCCCCAATCTGGCCCTTTCTGTCTGCAATAACAACAATTTTGTCCTGAGATTTTTCAAATTAGGATACAACAGCCAATCCAGTATACACTCAATGTTGATTCAATAAAGACCAAAAGGCAATCATATTCAAATGCTGATTGGATGTTGCTTTTGTAATAATATTATTGATTCAATGCTGGTAACTGATTCTACATCAAGTAACCATATTGAAATAATTTCAAATGATTATAGTGATTATTTCTGGAGACTGAGTTTAAATTGCAAAATGAAACCATTCTAGAAAACATTGCAATAATATGTTACTCTGAAGGACTACGTTGATATTTCCTGCATGACAAGTTTTGACAACATATTTTCTATTGAAAAGCAATAATGTTCAGATTAAGTCTATGTGAGTTCCCATGCATGGTGAAGTGGATAGAGTGTCGGTCTGCTGCGTGGCCGGCCCGGGTTCAAGTCTGGGCTGAGGTGGTCTGGCTGAAACTCCCCTCTGTATGTCTCCCTGTGACAACAACAGGGTTATCAAAGGCTCCTAGTGGGCCACCGGCTGTTGTGTGTCTGGCCCTGTCTATGGGACCAGGCACATTAAAGAACACCTGCCTCGGTAAATGTGTAGGGGTATGGTCTCTACCTTCTCATAGATTCGATCATTCCGGTCCATAGATATGTTCATCCCAGACAGAATTGTCAAACCTTGTTCTCGCCTTGATATGACCTTAGATGTTGCTACGGCGTTAAACCCCAATAACCAACCAATAACCAATGTAAGTCTCTAGATGGCGATATATTCATGAAAATAACTAGATAAGAGGGAATGTTGAAGATATTATAGTTTGAATCCTGATATAGTCCAGGGTCCTACCCAGGGTCAGGTGCAGGCTGGTAGTGAGTTTCATCTAGTGGAACTCTTCTATGTTTTACACGAAGTAATATTGGAGAAATACTTCAGTTCCATGAAGAACTTTATAAAAGGAGACAGACCATGTCCCATTAATATATACAATAATATCACTATGCATCAAGCAATATTTCTATTTGGATATAGAAATGGTGGGGTAACACCTATGATGTGGTGACCCCATAAGATAGTGATGATATAAAGGTATAGATTCTTTAGATGGTGATACACATAAAGATAACTAGCCAATAGGTATGCATACAGACCAGTGGATTTTGAATTCATTTTTTCATGTTATCTTTTTGAACTTCAGTGTGCTATGACCTCTTCCATTTATTGAATGAAAATGTTGGAATTAAATATCTTAAATTGGTTTAAACCACATAATATTACCTCAAGCCACTAGCACGTTGAGATACTTGATGGAGGTTTTTGTCAGCAGCATAATGATTTTTAGGTTGACAGATTTGAAACCAAAGAAAGGGCATTTTAGTACAATTTTACTTAGGTTAGTGGCCCGTTGCACAATGATTTCCTTAGCAACTAAATAATATTATTAATGAGATATTATTATTAATTTTCATTGTTAATATTTTCGTAACAATGATCATTTTGCAACAATTTTTTTCAATATTTAGAATGCTCTCAAAGAGCTGTAACGTTTACTAATTTTTCTCTAATTCTTTCCCTTCGTATATCAATTTACAGAATTCAATTCCATTCATTAGAACCAGAGATTTTACTATTTTCATAAAAACGAAGATTTTCATAAGAATGAAACTGTTCGTTATGCTATCTTAACTTGATTCTCACAACGAAATTCTATTGTGCAATGGGCCACAGGCGGCATTATTAGGTGGGATTTTGGAGGTTTCAAAAAGGAAAAGAAGGAGTATTTTAACCTTTTTGGTAGAACATTTCCCAGTATTTTTGACTATTTCTTTGAAAAAACTTTGAGGGAGGGGAGTATGTCTACCTGGGTGGAATTGATTATGACTGGTTCTCTATGGGGATATACCAACCACTCCCACCTCCTCAATAGGTATGGGCCTGTGGAAAAGAACAGTATGAAATTTGTTTCAATGGAAATTTTCCAAGTTGTTCTGACTCTAAAGATTTGGGTTAAGAATTTTGAGAGGGGGAATATTTCTTCCTGGGTGGAACTAATTATGAGCTTAGAATATTAGGTACAGCAGTTCATCATTATTCCTGGTATATAGAAGAACATTGATGAAGGCCATTAAATACTGAAACTAGTCGATTCACTGAATAACTGATATCTTTATCTATTATTAAAATACAACAAGTCCTCCAAACTTTAAGTTGTTGAGTTCAGGTTATTTTACACAAATTTATTTTCAGTAACATATAACAGTATAAAGCATTTCCTGATGGGAAACCAATGTCAAACCAAGGCAAACAAATATTTAGGGAACTTCAATTTGTGGCTCTGTGTTTAAATCTCCCTTTTTCATTGTATTAACACTGGACAGCCAAGTGAATGCACTTCTAAAATGACTTAAGATGACATGTAAATTATGAATTTCTATGTAATTTAAACATTCTGTTGATAAATCATGATTCTATTAATGTCTTTTAATTCACATCTTATGTAAATGTTAACTCTTTGTTATCTGTTTTAACCCTGAGAGCTTTTTCTTTTCAGCTTCAATGATTGTTATATCTGTGATGGAAGCAAACTAAATGTAATTGACTTGGAAACATTGGAGCACAAGAGAATTATCTAAAACAAATCGAACAAAGCATAGAAAAGAAAAGGATCTGAATGGTCCTCTCAGGATCCTCATTGAAACTACAAATCCATACAAATGTAATGGTTCTATATTTTCTAGGATAAGCTTCAACTAATAATATTCAACCAAAGGCAGAAATTTGTCTGAGATCCAGTTTTATTTAACCAAGGTTCACTATAACAAATCTCTTCAAACCAACAAGATAGCCTGACCTGACTCGCCAGAGTAGGTGAAGATGGTAAAACACACTCAGCGTTTTGCTAAAAGAGTGTCCTAACCATAGAGGTGTTTTACAGGTGTTGTAAAGTAATGCCACTTTGTGGCTTAAAGTACAAAACTTAGGTATGAAATAACATTACAAGATCATACAGTATAACAAGTTACACATTTTGATGCGAAAATGAAGATACCACATGTCATATTTAGAATAATATCAACGAAACACACCCATAATAGATGTGAAAAACACTCAAAATGAATTTCTCCCAAATAACACCAGGGGGAGCCGGTTGCAACACAGTTTTACACCAAATTTAGAGTAACTAGCAACAATAATACCTAAATAGAAGTACAAACATTTAGATACACATAGGTGGCATAGTTTGGCATAATAAACATGTGTATTAATGCCACAGAAATAGTCTAAAAAGCACTCCAACACTTGCCACATGGCACAGTTTGAATGTGAGTGGGAATTGCATTCCCCAAAATAAGTGTGAGTGTGAGTCACTTTTCACAAAGTGAATGTGAATGTGAATTGCACTCACAGAAGTGAAAGTGAATGCAAGTCACTTTTCACAAAGTGAATGTGAATGTGAATTGCACTCACAGAAGTGAAAGTGAATGCAAGTCACTTTTCACAAAGTGAATGTGAATGTGAATTGCACTCACAGAAGTGAAAGTGAGTGCAACTCACATTCTCAAAATGAGTGTGAATGTGAATTGCATTCCCAAAATGAATGTGAAATGTGATTCACATTACTCAAAACTATGTCTATTACACTTCTCCCCTCCCAGAGAAAGATTTTAGCTGGGGAGGCGAAAATCATATGATTAACACAGTGAAACAAAGTACAGTGACATACATAATTACCACTGAAAATACAAAATAAGTGAATGACATGGTATGACATAAGCAATATATGATAACAAAACATAGAAAAATGATAACAGAACAACACAGAACATGTTATGTCACAATAATGATATTACACAATATATTAGGACACACACACAGTCAGATAACAACTAATATTAATGCACTCGGGCATCCCTCCTAACGAATCCAATATCAGTCTTTCAATATGGGGTCCACCTCCCCAATGCAGATTACTGCCCTGGAGTTGAGTCTGAGATTGCCGTATCCTGTACTTCGATGGAGTTGCCCTTAGTCATCTGGTCCATAGTAGTGGAATCCAATCCTTTAGGGGTGTGGCCTCTGCCATCCTTTCCTCCGATGTGAATCCTGTCCTGCAGTGGAGTGGCCTCTGCCATCCTTTCCTCCAATGCGGCATCCCATCCTGAAGCGGAGTGGCCTCTGCCATCCTTTCCTCCAATGTGAATCCTGTCCTGCAGCGGAGTGGCCTCTGCCATCCTTTCCTCCAATGTGACATCCCATCCTGAAGCGGAGTTGCCATGTCATTGTCAGAAACAGCATATCATGCTTTTGGTGAGCAATGTTGCCAGGATTTCTTTTTTTTTTGTTCCTTATCCAATCAAGTCAATCTTAATCCTATTTCCAGATCTCAGAGACTACTTAATCTAATGTCCTCAAGTTTTCTCCTTGCACTTTGCACAGCAAAACCAAATATCAATCTGTTTCATTCAACTTCTTTTCAAATCAGTTATTCCATAGGCCTATATCCTGTTTTTACAACATTTACTCATCAACTCTCAGCGCATTCAAGAGACAATCTTTTAATCTGGTAGCACAGTTCATATTTCATTCACATTTTACAGCACAGCATTCACTCTGGCCAAAATTGCCCTCGGAATATCTTGTGTATTTCCTAGCCTCCCATCATACTGCACAGTACGTGTTCAGATATCAAACTTGAGATACCATGCCTCCATAGCGGACACTACTGGAGTGAATAGGCCCACTTTGAAAACTTTCACAAAATATCATGAGTTGAAATCCAGCCTCAGAATCAACACATGGGGCAATTCTGACAACATTCATTCCATACTTAGGCTTAATTTCTTAACTCCAAATTCCTAAATCTAACAGGAGGTCTTATGATTCTGGTCCGAGTTCTCACAACTTTTGGTGTCACTATTTTCTGTTCACCCTCGGGCTCTTTATCATTTCCAGTCACTTTTTTAGGTCTTCCCCTTTTCTTTTTAGGTACTTTCTTCAGCTTTCTCTGCACCCGGTCTAGGCCTCCTCCGGCAACAACCTGTGGAGTTTGCTGTAGTCTTTCGACATTGCGCACTCCATGTTTACCTCCAAGCGGCACTAGTTGATCAACATGCCACTTTATTTCTCTCCCTGCACTGTCCCGGATTCGATATGTCATCTTCCCGACATGCTCAACCACTGTCCATGGTCCGTCATATTCTCCTAGACCTTTTATGTGTGCATTGGGCACATAGTATCTCATTACCAAAGCCCCAGGCTGATAGACCCTTGCACATAAACCGGTGTCATAATACCTTTTCTGGTAAATAGCAGCCTTTCCAAGACTCTGCCGTGCATACTCATGAGCTTTGTGAAGATTGCGCCTTATCCCCTCCACATACACATGTTCACAGGGTAAATCCACTGAATTTGGCTGTACTCCATACACCATGTCTGGAGCCATAACCTTCTCCTGTCCATGTAACATGACATCTGGGCTCATGTGTGTACTGGCATGTTCAGTTCCTCTGTAGGCACTGGCTATGAACTCTGCCATGTCATCCCAGTTCGTTCTATTGTCATCCATAAAGGCTTTCAGGGAATTGACCAAGGTAGAGTTGAATTTCTCCACCATTCCGTCGCTTTGAGGTCTGTATGGGTTTGTGTGTGTTTTTTCAATGCCAAGCCGTCGACATAATTCAGACCACAATTTTGATTCGAAGTTCGGTCCCTGATCAGTATGGATGATACGGGGTGTTCCCCATATGAGTATCCATCTTTTCAGTAAGGCCTCAGCACATGTAGCCGCAGTCTGGTCGGGTATTGGTACTACAACTACCCATTTCGAAAAGTAGTCCTGGATAACCATTAGATAGCGATTTCCACGGTCCGTGGTCTGTAGCCCTCCAAGTATATCAATGGCAATTCTGCCAAAGCAGACTCCAGTCAGCTCCTGGTTTAAAGGTGACTTTCCCTGTGGAGGTTTGCTTTTTGTTCTCTGACAGGTCTCACATTCGGCCATCCATCGATCTAAATCTCGCCGCTGACCAGGCCAATAGCACCTTCTTCTAAGACTAAACATGGTCTTCATTCGCCCAAAGTGGCCACCTGTGGAATGGAGATGAATAAGCTCGAATAGCTTAAATCTCAGACTCATCGGCATCACTGGAACCAACTTTTTGCTTAATGTGCCCTTGTTCTGTCTTCTCACACACAGGATACCCTCTTTCACCTCCAAGTCTTCCCATTGGGAACATAACATATCCTGAATTCTTTTGACTCTGCAGAGATATCTGGTCTCTCTGGTGCCTCTTTCCCTTCTTTCTTGAGTTTAACCAAGCGACTGATATCCCTATCCAACTGCTGTTCTTTCAACACCACTGAAATACTGGTAGCTTCTAGATCATTGTTGCAGACTACTTCAGCTATGACCGCTTGGTGCATTCCACAGTCTATGCACTCAGTTCGATTGCATTTGGCAAGAGGTTTCCTTGATAACGCGTCAGCATTAGAGTGTTTCCTTCCTGCCCTGTGTTCAATGGTTTCTGCTGTTATCCCGAACTCAGAGAGGATAGAGATCCACCTTGCCAGCATCCCATTTGCGTCCTTGAAATTCATCAGCCACTTGAGTGAAGCATGGTCAGTCCTCACAATGAAGTCTGTTCCCCAAAGATAGTTGCTAAATTTCTTAGCATTCACCACTATAGCCAACAACTCTCTATGGGTGGCACAGTAGTTGCGCTGGGACTTGTTCATGCTATTGCTCGAGTATGCTATAACAACCTCATTTCCATTCTGCATTTGTGAAAGCACTGCTGAAATTGATTCACCACTAGCATCTGTATCTAGGATGTATTGACCTGTGTCAGTTGGAAAACCCGGCACTGGTGGTGTCACGAGTGACTCTTTCAACCTTTCAAAAGCAACTTGGCATGCCTCATTCCAGTAGAATTTTGGCTTGTTGCCTCGCAACATGTCTGTCAGAGCGACTGTAATTCCCGAGAAATCCTTCACATATTGCCTGTAATATCCAGCCAGACCAATGAAACCCCTCACTTGTTTGATGGTCTCTGGCACTGGCCAGTTTTGTACAGCCTCAGTCTTTTCAGGATCAGTTGCTATGCCATCCTTGCTGACTATCCTCCCCAGGAATTTCACAGATTTCTGGAACAGTTTGCACTTGGACGGCTTGAGTCTTAGAGAATACTCGCGAATTCTTTCTAACACAGCGCATAGATTATCCTCACATTGACTCAATGTTTTTCCAAACACAATTATATCGTCTAGATATACTAAGCACTTGGTCCATCTCAATTCACCCAGCATTTCTTCCATCATACGTTGAAAGGTAGCTGGCGCATTGCAGAGGCCGAAAGGCATGACCTTGAACTGGAATAACCCCAACTGAGTAGCAAAAGCAGTCATGGATTTTGATTTGTCGTCCATGGCGATTTGCCAATACCCGGACTGCAAGTCTAGCGTGTAAAAGTATTCATTGCCACCCAAGGCATCCAGACAATCATCAATTCGTGGGATGGGAAATGCATCTTTCTCTGTGATGTCATTAAGTTTCCTAAAGTCAACACAGAATCGAATACTCCCATCTTTCTTTCTAGCCAAGACCACTGGAGAACTCCAGCTGGAGTGTGATGGTTCAATAACATTGTTCTTCCACATGTCTCTGATTGCTTCCTCTATGATGGATCTTCTTCCAGGTGCAACACGTCTCAATGTACATCGTACCGGTCCTGGTTTGAGTAGTTTGATCATGTGTTTGACCTTCTCAGTCAGACCCGTTTTTGCCTCTCCTGGTTGAACAAACAAATCAACAAATTTGTTCAGCTTCTCTCTACTTTTTCCATGTGTGAAAGTAGGAGACTCGGCTTCTTCCAGTAACTTCTCCATGAATTCAGGCCAACTGTTCTCTTCCTTATCTTCTAAATTTTCCAACATATGTACAAAGTAGGTTGAAACCTCTTCCTCAATTTCCATGCTTTCAAGGTCCAGGTAGTTCACGTCATGTACATACGCAACTTGCATATCCTTATTCAAGGGGACTGATCTCCCTGTCATATTTATAACAGGAATCAGACTTTTCTGTTTCTCAGAAGAGACTAAAGCCGGTAGTGCTAACACCCCCAACTCAATCTCATAGTCAGGTAGAAGTAACGTATCCCCTTTTTGATTCGTCTCCCACCCAACTTCTACCCATGTCATGCTGTGAGGCCTTAACCTTATGTTTCGTTCCATCACTGCAATGCCTGAGTAGTCCTTGAAACTACAGGGGTATTGTACACCCTGAAGTCTGTAATGACCAGATCCTTGTTCTAGGCAACCATTGAAAACCTGTCCAAAATCAGCGCCTATGATTCCCTCATGCCTATTAAGTTCCATTACCAAAAATGGCCACTTAAAATCTTTAGCACCAATTCGGAATGACAGCATCACCTTCCCGTAAACTTTCATTGCCTGGCTGTTAGCCGCATTCACCCTTATCGCTGAGGCTAGCAATTTAGGTGGATGTTCAAGTCGTTCATAGACAGCGATATCTAAAGCACAGCATGTCACGCCTGAGTCTATTAGAAAGTCTGCCTCCCTACCAGCCAAACCCACAGGAAGGTACCACCGTAGATCATTATCTACTCTAACCGAATGCACTTCAGCATAGCCTACGCTCTCCCATAGTTCCCATAACTTTTCTATAGCATGAGGACCAGGCTCATCTGCTGCTTCTGGGCCGGTGATTGCTACCCGTATCCTTTCCGCATTGACATTCCCTGGACACAAAGCTTCCTCCAGCACTTGTTCCGAGGAATGGCAGATTTCACCTTCGCGATCACTAGTTTCTCCAACCAGTAACTTAGTGGAGCAGTGCACAGTGGTACTGGTGTCTGTCTTCTCTCCTTCTATCAACTTAAAGGTTTCTTTCTCATTGTCCGGTTCACTTTCCATGTCCTGCATCCCTTCTTCATTTTTCTCTATTTCCTGGGCTGCCACTGTGCCTCTCAGCACAGCCCTTCCGGGTTTTCCTGTAACTCATGTATTACCCTGGGTGAACTGACAGGCAACTTTTTGTTCTCCTTCTCTTTGCGGTATTCGTCTTTCTTTCTTGCCAATGCAGGACAATTCCTTGAAAAGTGTCCCACCTCTTCACAAAACCAGCACTTTGCAGTTTTTTCATCCACCGGAGTACGACTCCTCTGATAAGCCCATAACTCTGATATCCCACCTTCAACTGGTTCAACCGACTCTTCAAGCTCTGACACTTGATCTTTACGGGCTCGAGACCAGTTATTCCTGGAACGAAATGAACTGGAGTTGGTTTCCCTGGCTAGTTCAGTCATATTTTTCTTTTCAGAGCCTAGGATATCTCGGCAGTTCTCTTCCTGACCAAGATAATCCAACAGATCTTTAAAAGATTTTGGTTTTCTCAAATAGATGTGCCTTGCCATCTCCTTATCAAGTAGGCCAATCAGTATTGTCCTAATGAGGTCGCTAATGTCCCTTGCAGTCTTCAAACCAGGTCTGGCCCAGGTAAAAAGAGCAAAAACATTATGGGCAAACATCGTGGCAGATTCCCCAAATTTCTGAATGCGTTTTGAGAAAGCCATCTCCCTAGCTTCAGGGGTTCCCCCATTAAACGCCCGAGCCAACATATTGACAAGCTCGTCATATGTTTGCGTTTCTATATCAAAGCTGATCACCACTGTGGCTGATGGCCCTTTCTGTGCTGCTAACAGCTGTCTCTTTCTATCTCTTTCTATCTTCTCCTCCCCATTGGCATCAGCCACATTTTCAAACTTGAGAAGATAAGTAAGAAAATCTCCGCCATCAAACACAGGAGCGGGCACAGGTTTGGGTTCTCTTCCCCAAGTTTTGCGCCTAACCCCATCATCCAGCAGTTTCAATTCCCCAACAGAATCATCAATCTCCTGCATATAAACACATGCAGATCGCCGTCGCCTTGAATCAACATTGGCTTCATCATTGTAAGGAGTTGAGGATCGTGGGGCATGAAACTGTTGCTCCTTATTCCAAGGACTTTCCCCATTTCTGTTTTTTCCACCATTAAAGCTTCCTCTGTGGCCACCTCTTCTGCTCTCATAGCGTGGTAGTCGTCCACGACCTCTCCCATATCCAAAAGAACTATCACTGTCAGGGTGCTGATAGTTGTTGCCAGAATGTTGTACCTGCTTAACTACTGGAGTAGATCGGCCCCTCCCAGATGGGAACAAACCAGTATCCACCTCTGCCCACGCAGAAGTTTGTCGGACATCAAAGCTGTCTTTTGGAACATTTTTGTTCTGTGACTGCTGTGTTGCTGTCACGAGATCTACATGTTCTTTGGCCATAGATCGTTTTTCTTCTCTCACTTTTTCCATCTCCGACAGCAAACGAGCCATCTCTGCAGCTTGGTTTTCATTTCTGGTCTGCAGATCTTTAATCCTCTGATCAAGTAAGTCCTTACTATGATCATCCTTTTCCTGATTTTGAGGTTCTTGAACATCGTTCACCTCTATTATTCCTCCAGCAGTCTCAGTCAAATTCATGTCTGACTGATCCTCGGTTGCATGGATTTGTACACCATCCTGGTATCTGTCCTCACATGGTCTGGTGTCAGACAAGACAGGGACAGTCACCGGTTTACCAGTTATAGCACCAACCACAGTCTTTGTACCAATCATTTCAGGAAGATCAGAACCCCTTTTCCGGCGGACAGTGACAAATTCATCTGATCTAATCTCATCAGGATCTTGGTCTTCGTCCTCTTGTAGCTCAATACCGGCATGACCTTGGTTGGTATCATCCACTTGGTATTGATATGAGTCTACAAAGTTATCCTGATCAGGCTCACTCTCCCTTCCTGTCTCCGTACGGCCTGCAAGCCTACTGAGAAAGCTAGCAAAACTGTCCATTACTTCCTTCCGTGACTTGTCCAACCAGTCCATGGTATATCAAAATCTAGGAGAACTTTCACAATAAAGGAAATTCCTTCTACACAGCTAGGAGAAAAAGGCAATTTTTTTTTTTTTTTTTTTTTTTAAACCCTTCCTTCCCTCTTTTTTTTTTAACCTTTCCTTTCCTTTCTTTTTTTTTTTTTTTTTTTCTTTTTTGAGGCAAAGAAATTGCTAGAAGACCACTACTGGAAACCAAGACATATTAAACCAACCTGTACTTTTTTGTAAGGCATTTCTGTCTCTCATACTCTTTTTTTTTTCAGGCCAGTCTTTAAAAAAATAAAACAAAACCAGGAATCTCCTATTTCTGTCAACCCTTTTCCATGGTAGAATGAATTAAAAGTATCCTCTCATCCTAGAACTGGTCACGGCACCACTGTAATGGTTCTATATTTTCTAGGATAAGCTTCAACTAATAATATTCAACCAAAGGCAGAAATTTGTCTGAGATCCAGTTTTATTTAACCAAGGTTCACTATAACAAATCTCTTCAAACCAACAAGATAGCCTGACCTGACTCGCCAGAGTAGGTGAAGATGGTAAAACACACTCAGGGTTTTGCTAAAAGAGTGTCCTAACCATAGAGGTGTTTTACAGGTGTTGTAAAGTAATGCCACTTTGTGGCTTAAAGTACAAAACTTAGGTATGAAATAACATTACAAGATCATACAGTATAACAAGTTACACATTTTGATGCGAAAATGAAGATACCACATGTCATATTTAGAATAATATCAACGAAACACACCCATAATAGATGTGAAAAACACTCAAAATGAGTTTCTCCCAAATAACACCAGGGGGAGCCGGTTGCAACACAGTTTTACACCAAATTTAGAGTAACTAGCAACAATAATACCTAAATAGAAGTACAAACATTTAGATACACATAGGTGGCATAGTTTGGCATAATAAACATGTGTATTAATGCCACAGAAATAGTCTAAAAAGCACTCCAACACTTGCCACATGGCACAGTTTGAATGTGAGTGGGAATTGCATTCCCCAAAATAAGTGTGAGTGTGAGTCACTTTTCACAAAGTGAATGTGAATGTGAATTGCACTCACAGAAGTGAAAGTGAATGCAAGTCACTTTTCACAAAGTGAATGTGAATGTGAATTGCACTCACAGAAGTGAAAGTGAATGCAAGTCACTTTTCACAAAGTGAATGTGAATGTGAATTGCACTCACAGAAGTGAAAGTGAGTGCAACTCACATTCTCAAAATGAGTGTGAATGTGAATTGCATTCCCAAAATGAATGTGAAATGTGATTCACATTACTCAAAACTATGTCTATTACACAAAGATAATAAAGAGCAATATTTCCTTATGGCTTCTAACATGGGTCCTTTACTATTAATGGGCCTTGGCTATGTAGTTGGAATTCTGCATATCCTTTTTGATGTACTAAGTTTAGGGTGTGTGCAGGTACTTCAAGGAGCAATTCCAGACTTTCAGCTGGCTGTTCTCCGACTTTCTCTACAAGCCAGCACCCTAGCTGTCATATGTAAATGGAATAACGAGCTTAGCAAATTCTCAATACCAGAACTTAGATGGATAGCACTTGCTGTTTCAGGTTATACCTTCACTAATTTTGGATATTTTGGAGCAGCAAAATGTATGCCACTTGCAGATCATGCTTCACTGAGTTATATAACAATTATGGTTACCATTGCTGTCAACAATTGGATATTTAGACATGATACTCCTGGAAAGGTTAATCTGTTAGCTATGTTCATATGTAGTTTTGGAATAATAATGACAACACAGCCAAGCTTTCTTTTTCATGCAGATGTAACAAAAGTCAATGACTCCTTTATTCAGAATTCGAGGGAAAATGTATCCTATTCCTGCAAAGATAATACAAGTGCCGATTCTAATCCTTTACTGTTATTTCCTACTTTTGTTTGGCAGTATAGGTGCAGGAACATACCTATTCACCTGTTTTCATGGGCTCGGACATTTGTCATGTACAGTTCAAATATTTTGGGCATCACTTGGTGCAGTTATCCTTTGTTTACCATTGATGTTTTATACAGAATCTATAAATGTAAGTTTTTTGCATGATAAGAATCAGATATTTTTAGTTCTTAGCCATACTGTTGCTATAGGTGGTGCGGTTTACTTTTTCAATCTTGGTATAAAACTAATTGGTGTGGTCAGGATTACAATTCTAGGCACTTTGACAGTAGTTGTACAATTACTTGTTGAAAATAAGATTCTTGAAAACTATCAACCAGGCAGACGAAATGTTTTAGAAGTAGTTGGAGTACTAACTGTCACTTTGGGCATGATGCTTCCTGGTCTATTGGAGATAGTACAAGCTAGATACAAAGGTATGTCAGAATCAGTGATAAAGGATCTGGCAAATAAGCCTTAGAAAATTGGAAAGGAATATGGTTGTACTGTTAATCAATCAGAGCGGCACTCCAAAGTCTATGACATTGCAAGGCACAAATCCTTGTGGACTTTGGCTTTGTATATGGAAAACCGGTGAATAGTTGTTACACTGTAAAAAGTTACTACAGTAAATTTACAGCAAAGGTTGCTGGCAGTAAAGGTTCCACCAATTATTGCTGTAAAATTACAGCACTCAGTGTACTGTCAATTTAAGGTATAATGTACTGTTGATTTCCTACAGCAAATTGCACTATACATTTACAGCAAACAAAGTACCGTAAATTTACTGCAAAAGCTGCTGGCAGCAAATTTTCCAGCAATTTTTGCCAAAAATCTAACATTACATTTAAAATAAAGATTTTACCATTTTATCTTTGTTGATTTCTTTTTTCTAAAATCCACCTTAATGTTGGAGAAAGGTGTAATGCAAACTTCAAACCAATGTATATTGGATGACAATCACCAGTCCAAGAGGCCTTGTCCACTCAACCCGCAGCCAATGCTCCTAGCCTTCCTGCTTGCAGGCCTGCAGGCCTCACATGACATTAACCAGAGTTCGTGGCCCTGCTATCTATCTGAGGACTCAGTGGCGGATTCAGCGGGGGGGGGGGGGGGGTCAAAAGGGGCAATTACCCCCCCCCCCCCCAATTACCCCCCCCCTCCTAGACCCCAAGGAGAAAACTTTGGCTTCTTCAAATTGAAAGACCTCTGTAAAAATCACATTCACCTAAAGTTTTGTCCCCCTTAATAAGTTCCTGTAAATTTTACCAACATATGACCTATCTGGAGCCACTAAATAGAGGTGCCAGAAGCACCTTGCGATGGTTTTATTATGGATATGATAGCCAGGGATCAGCATAGACGTTTTGGCAGAGCCCTCATATAGGTACATTTGAACCCAAATCCCACTGACCGTATGTGTGTGGACTTGCGGGGCTTCTTCTGGCAGCTAGGGGATGTGAAAAATGTAGGTTGGAATATGGCCCAGATCAATCTAATATTTATAAAAAGGCATTTCATGAAATATATGGTGAAAAAACAATATGGGAGGGGGATGGAGAAAGCTGGCACTTTTAAGAATGTTTTGAACTACTATGTATCAAATATGAATGTCCTATTGATCAGCCAGATAAAATACCATTGTATCAAAGGAATTTATGTAATATAAGCATAAAGCCCCATACCCACTAGGTGATTTTGTCCAGAGTCAGCTGATTATGGGTGCTAAAATTGGCCGACACTACTCTAAGAGTGGGCCGATTTTAGCACTGATCTAGATCAAACATGCACATTTCAATATATCATTCTAACATGTGATCATAAGAGTCGGCTGATTCTGCCCGTTTCCCATTGTTGGTCACCGTCAAAACTGCTTGGTGGGTATGGGGCTTTAGACACACAATGAGACACTTCAGTGATAAGTATTATTGACACTTATTCCAAAGAAAATATGGAGCATTTGCATGCTTATAATATCTGTCTTTGATTTGTTGTATTTTATCAAATGCAAGTTATTTTTATGTTTTAATTGTATTATTATTTATTATACTGTGGCAAGATCAAAATACGTTACAAGTATGGTCTTCCTCTTGCATACAGTGTGATAACTAGCAGGATAATGATGTTGAAGTACACTTTACCAATTATATGGAAATGTTTTACTTCTAGGTATAAACAAGTGACAATATGTGTATCAAGGATTGATTGTAAGATAATAAAATGAATGATATCCAATTTACATGCACTTATTGTAGAACATGTTACACACCATAGGGAAAAGATGCTCCATGTGGGTTTTCATCATTTTAGAGGATGTTTTTAGCTTTAAAATGATACTGAACAAATGAGAATGTGTTGAATAACAATGAAGTTATAGGTTCTATATTACATGGGAATGTCTATTTTCCTGAAAATGCCAATATATTGAATTAGTATTTTCTGAGATATTTGATGATATAATCTAATTATCCAAATAAATAAATTCAAAGTTGTCAAATGTTAATATGATCATATCCTTTGATCTAGAAATTGTATTCTGTATATGTTTGAACTTGGAAAGTTACACTGCCCAATATAATGTCAAAATTTTTACAAGAATCCCAAAAATAATTTGTTTCCATGGCAACCAAATGACCATTGTTTGGTAAAATTGGAGAATAAAAACGTTCCATTGACATTCTAGATAAAGGGATTTTGGAATGAAATAGAAAAGTTAGTGTTTGATAAGTGAAATATACACAAAAATATAGTCTAAAGTACTTTTATTACTACTTATTAGAAATTTACTCATATCTCCCTTAATATTTCTCCTAGAGCATAAGATACAACCACCTCGGTGCATACTTTCCCTGTGGTGTCTCACACATTGTAATTCTCACAACAAGACAGTTATTAAAATACAATTTAATACCCAATTTGTGTTTGTGTTTAATTAACAGTTAGGTAAGGCATTTTGAATTATTCTTTTGACTGTAACTTGAAAATATTTCTAAAATTGTCTATACTTTATGAACTGTCTATGACTAAAATCATACTCAATCTGATAAGTCTAAGTCACCACCATATCACCACTCAAATCTTCCACAACTATACCATACACATATATAGGGAGATGCCAAACATTAATTTCAGGGATATAGATGTCATACCAAATGAGGCTATATAATTGTAATCTAATCCAAACTACATCAAAAGTACATTATCAAATACTCCCAACTTCTCCCAACTTTATTGTTAATTGGTTTTCTAACTAACTGGTTTCTCATTCATATCCTGCTACATTGTTGAATTGAAAACTGATGCTTGAGAAAATGAAAAGAACAATGCATTCAATGTTGCCTAAAAGATGATTTTATTTGGCATAAAGGGATGATTCTAACCCTTCTAGAAATCCAGCAATTCATTGTGCAGTGTATTCCATGTGAAGATCATACGACACTGCTATTTGAAGTTAAATACTTTGAGATAAAAATGCATAACAGCGTTCAATAAACCATTGTCAGTAGCTCATAACCAATGTTCAAAGTAGATATTTGTGTTAGTGATGCCTTTTTTTATCATGTAACATTTAGTTTGACCTTCATGGAAAAAACCATCATTTGAGATGTGGTCTAGGTTATTCTGGGCATTTTCAGTCACATCCTTTAAATTTAAAGGATTTACCCAGTTATCTATAAATATGATATTTGAGAACACAAAATAGTTTTCTTGGTCAAGTGTGGATTATGTATGCTCTGTTGTGTTGTCAAGTTAAAATAATGAATAAAAATGCTTTGAGAGTGCATAATTAATTTATCTGACCTCAAAGATTTGATCACATAAATTGCTATGCCTTTTACAATAATTATAAATTTGATAATACTCCCTTTGAGAGACTCTCCATTACTGACAAGACACAACACCTAAGAGACAGAAGAAAACTTTACATCTTTGATAAAGCATATTGGCAGACAATTTTGCCCAGGTCTTTGTTTTATAAGAGTTTTACAATAGTTGGTGATATATCAGTGACTTGTTTCATAAAAATGTCTGCTAACACCAGACATTTGATAGATTTGTTAGAATATAAAATTGTCAGTTAATTTTTCAGAAACCTCCATCTTTGGTGAAGCATTTCATGTGGCAATTTTACCACGAGCTCTGTTTTAATGAAAACTTCATAGTTAACACTAACAATAGTTTGTACAATCCATATCAGTGCCTTGTTTCATAAAAAAAACAACTAATGATGGAAGTTTGTTAGACTTGTTAGGGTATAAAATTGTCAGTAAATCTTTTAAGAAAATCTTTGGTAAAGAATATTGAGAACCAGTTTTGACGAAGCTCTGTTTTTATGAAAAACCTTATTGCTAACACTTTCAGATAAAAGTGACAGTTCAGATAACCATAAAAATATACCAAAACATTTAATTTGAAATACATAGTATTAACACTAGCTTAAAGGTCATAAGCCTTCTTTATCATTGTACAGTTTAATGTTGATTTGCAGTTTAATGTTGTCTATTAATAAAATTGAAGTGACAATACTCTTTTGAAATTCATTAACCATGATCTGTACCAATTGTTAACAATAGGAATCTATATCAACCTTTTTACAATTTTGTTAAAACACATCATCTTACACAACTGTATCCATACTCTCAGCTACTATCAACATTAGAACACTTCATATAGTCTTAATAGGTCACTCATGAGATTCATTCATCGATCTCTACATTAATCCTTATTATGACTGTGTGATATCAGTCTTTTTACACTGTTATTAATATTGAAATACATCATCTTACGCATTGTTATCCATACACTCAGCTGTAGTGAACACCTCATAGCCTTGCATGTTAAAGTTAAAGTCTCCCACGAGCATTCACAATTCATATAAGATTTTCTACACTTTTCTCAAAACACATCATCTTACATATATCTTACAAGCTTATTTATACTTTCAACTTTAATGGTAACTTTATAGAGTTGTATGTCAAAGTCACTCATTCTTACCTTTGGTCAATCCTCAACAATGTCAATTTATATAAGAATTTCTACACTTTTGTTAAAACACATCATCTCACGTAATGTTATCCATACACTCAACTGTAGTGAACACCTAATTATCTTGCATGTTAAGGTCACCCATGAGATACACTTGGCTGCCATGAACACTGTCTAGCACGTCAAGGTTAGAGTCACCCATGCGATTCATGTCAAGGTCCTACGTGAATCCCTTTCACTGCCAGATAATTAAGGGCAATTATGTCTAGTCAAGGTGTCTACATATCAGATGTACTACAATGCTGTATATACGTTTTAGAGGTCAACTGTTTTAGAGTCATAGAAAACATTGCAGGTGGTTTTCATTTTCCTCAAGGATTCGGGAAATCCTTTGTTTGGTTGCCATGGTAACCAAGTTGCCAGTTTGAACATATATTTATTAATTTTGGCTTATTTCTGCATAATTTTCTAATGATTCTAATATACCTTGCAAAATGAACTAAATTGTAAGCATGAGTAAGCATACCTCCTGTTCAACTCAAATAAACAAATGGAAATCTTACACGACATTATCCATACACTCAGCTGATGTGAACACCTCATAGTCTTGCACGTTAAAGTTAAAGTCGCCCATGAGTATGGCGGGTGAGGCGTGGAGCCCGCCATAGGAGTGTGGGAGGTTGGAGTAACACTGCATCCCTGCATCGCAGCCATTACTGATACACAGATCTACTTCATGGTCAACCTCAACCTCAGCATTCACTATTCATATAAGATTTTCTCAAAACACATCATCTTACATATTACAAGTCTATTTATGCTTTCAACTCAAAACACACCTTTATGTTGTTGTATGTCAAAGTCACTCACAAGATTATGGTCAATTCTCAACATTGTCAATTTAAGCCTATATCAGATTTTCTACACTTTTGTTGAAACACATCATCTCACATAATGTTATCCATGACATTGGCTAGCACGTCAAGGTTAGAGTCACCCAGGAGATTCATGACACGGTTCTACATCAATCCTTAACATGACTATTTGATATCAGACCTTTTACACTGTTGTTGAAACACATCATCTTACACCACATTATCCATACACTCAGCTGTAGTGAACACCTCATAGTCTTGCACGTTAAAGTTAAAGTCACCCATGAGTATGGCAGGTGATGCGTGAGGGCCGCCATAGGAGTGTGGGAGGTTGGAGTAACACTGCATCCCTGCATCGCAGCCATTACTGATACACAGATCTACTTCATGGTCAACCTCAACCTCAGCATTCACTATTCATATAAGATTTTCTCAAAAACACATCATCTTACATATATCTGACAAGTCTATTTATGCTTTCAACTCAAAACACAACTTTATGTTGTTGTATGTCAAAGTCACTCACAAGATTATGGTCAATTCTCAACATTGTCAATTTAAGCCTATATCAGATTTTCTACACTTTTGTTGAAACACATCATCTCACATAATGTTATCCATGACATTGGCTAGCACGTCAAGGTTAGAGTCACCGAGGAGATTCATGACACGGTTCTACATCAATCCTTAAGATGACTATTTGATATCAGACCTTTTACACTGTTGTTGAAACACATCATCTTACACAACGTTATCCATACACTCAGCTGTAGTGAACACCTCATAGTCTTGCACGTTAAAGTTAAAGTCGCCCATGAGTATGGCGGGTGAGGCGTGGGGCCCGCCATAGGAGTGCGGGAGATTGGAGTAACACTGCATCCCAGCATCGCAGCCATTACTGATACACAGATCTGCACCTGCACCAAACATGGGCCCATACCTAGAAAACAGAACATAAATCTATTTAGAAGTGTTAGGGTTTCTCTGATAGAAAAGCAAATAAGTCCACATCATTTAAGGAATCAATTGAATATTGAATGTCAAAAACCTGGTTACGTATAAATTTGAAAAGTAAATTGGATAATGTTGATACGAACAATATGTGTCATATATAAGTGGATATATGATAACCACTGTACATAATCATCTTTGTACAGTGGTTATCATATATTGTATCATAATATATTCCAACATTATTGGAATTGTGTGCTGATGGAATGAAAATAAGAATGTATCTCAAAATGCCGAATCATTGTAATCCATACTATTGTGTTTTCATTACCACTTTTGTATTTGTTATATATGTGCGAGACATTGGTATAATTTGATATGTGTATAAAAAAGAGAAGAATGAATAATGATAATATAAAAACTCTATAATGACCATTTATAATGATTTTGTTTCAAATCCAAGGAACTATAAATGTATATTCCTTGGGTCCTGTAAGACTTATGGACATCATTAAAATATCTTATATAGTGTTCTCTTAAATATTTGTAACTTCAAAAACTACTCAGTGCTTACCAACAATCAAAGTCACTCACACCCAATTCGTTGTTTAGTTTCCTTTTATGTGAAAGTTACAGGGTTTTAGTAATCTTGCATGGATAGAAACAATAGACATGTCCACTTTGGGATGTATTGCTGGCATGATACAGAGGTCGGACATAATAATAATGATTGGAGTTTTTGCAAAGTCAGGCACTGGCACAAATCTGAGTGAATGAGTTAGTACTTGTGTTTTCTAAGTCAATTACGTGTTGATAAATGAGGATGAATTATTATTTTCTCTCAATTAGGTAATTGCCTCCATTGTGAACCAAAATAAGGTATATTTTTTGTGATTTTAGGGTTGGACATTGTGAGCAAAGCTGACGGGCTTTAACACTGTTCCCTATGGGAAGATGCTATTTTTGCTTTCCAGTCCTACAGCTACATATTTAACATCATATTGAAAGTAAAAGCTTATAAAGTTTAGTTTTGGTTTAGTTTTAGTACTAGAAAAATTACTGTGAATCAAGTAATGTTGATATCATAGAAATAAGGGGTGGGCTAGCTGGCAAAGTGGACAGGTCTATTACAAAAAGACACTTGGTAAATGATTTTATCCTGAGCTGGCCTACCTTGGGTGGTGAAGAGTGGCAAACTTGGGGTTGGTGACGTCATACTTGGTAGGTGGCACCCCCTGGTGGTTAAACAAGGTAAACAGGAACGCCCTGAAACCAGAAGTTATGACAAGCTGTGAATTAAAATTTTCATCAAACATAATTATAGGCCTATAGAGCTACGTTTGACAAAAACATTAGGAATATTATTTTACAAGTTCGGAGGTAATAGAATCTGATGCAAAGAAAATGCAAGGTGTGCTTGGATTGTTTTGTATTATTTGATAATTCCATGCTGTAAAAGGTTATTTTTCTATTTCTAAATGACATAAAAGTTTGTATGAAATGCATGTCTGGAAACTGACAAAATGCACCAAATTTCCCGTCTTCGGGATCATATAATATTATAAAAAGCTATCCATAGCATAGACTAGTCGTCCAGAATAGGAGCTATTGATTAAAACAAAAGAAGAAAGAATCTATAATCAAAGGTTACAAGATGTGTTCTATGATGACGGTACACTATGGCAACTCTTTTTGTTTAAATCATATTTCCTAAAACATTTCATTCTCATTGCTCATCCCACATTTCTCCAAATTAATTCTCTTATAATAAGGGTAGTGGTAAAAATAAATAATGTAGAATTAATTCAAGCTATCTTCTATACTGTTGGGCAAACCTTTAAGAATGAACCAATAGAAGACAAGATGTCTAGAAGATATTTGATGTAGCTCTTTAACCTTGCCTGTTCCGCAAGTATTCATATAGAAAGTTTCAAATAGTTATCCTTATCCAGAAAAGGCCTCTCCCAAACATGTATAGTTCATTCCACCACTAAAAGGGGGCATCATTATTTGGTTACTAGTGGTGCCACCTAGTTTTCACAGAGTCAACTAAACCTTCTTCAGGTGGGGATACTTGGATCCAACCCTTTAAATATTCTGTTTGAGGGTTCTGGACAAAATGTGGAAAGGTTCAAGGTAAATCATCTTCAATTTTGGACCTTTTCAAGACCTCTTGGTGCAAACGTAAGATCAAATGTAAGATTTGTTAAGGCCTTAAATTTGTCAAAATCAATTTAAACGTTTTAATCTAAGACATTACATGATTTGCCCCAAAATTGACTATACTCACCAGAGTATCATGGGGGATGATAATGTAATATCTTACAAAAATCAAGTGTACACATCTTGCGTTATATTGTGTAATGGCGGATATCTATGCCAATGGATGCCATATCTAATTTTGGCATATGCAAAATGGAAACAATTTATACAAAAGGCTACACCAATAAATGACATATTATTTTTGGCATATGACAAAATTTAATGGAAACAATTTGCATAAAAAGATAAACCAATGAACGGCATATTTATTTTTGGGTATGCAAAAGGAAAAAATAAATATAAAAAGCTACGCCAATGATTGCCATGTTGATCTACACAAAAAATAATAAGTTGGTTTTACTTGTGTGAAGGTATGAATCGTCCTCTAGGGGGAGCCTTGCTCGTCCAAGGTACGTCAGTGAACCCGCCACAGATACTGCCAGTCGTACCCTGTGAGAGAAAAGGGGAGAAATGGGGATAAAATAATTTATTTCTTCATTTTAAATTGTCCTTAACTCAAATTAATTATTGACACTCCATGGGAAATCCGAGCTTATCTATACCTACAATAAGCTTGGATTTCCCATTGAGTGTAAAATTTTGGTTTATATGTTTTTCTTTTATTAACAACTTCATGTACAGGGTGTTCTTCCCGTGGAGTGGGGTAATGAGATGGTATACACAGAGTATTACATAAGGTAAGGATGAGGGAACATGACATTAAATAAAACATAGTCATAATGGATCTGGGGCTATTACAATAATCTGGCATCGAATATCGGTTATATATTCTATTGATATTTATATTAGAATATATTTCCTTGTTTAGCATTAGTTATTCCATTGGAATCATACAAATTAGTGTTGATGTGGCAATAAAGTGAAGAAAAGACAAAAAAACAAAACAAAACACATGCACACACCTATAATGTAAAAATTGTTGCAAGACCAAGTACAGGTTTATATAAAATTCCCACCTCACCACTATAATAGTAAAGGTTGGCCCTTGGCCGTCAGTCCAGGTTTATATAAAATCCCCCACTTACCACTATAATAGTGAAGGTGGCCCCTGGTAAACCCCCCTTACCACTATAATAGTGAAGGTGGGCCCCTGGTAAATCCCTCCTTACAACTATAATAGTGAAGGTGGGCGCCTGGTAAATCCTCTCTTACCACTATAATAGTGAAGGTGGCCCCTGGTAAATTCCCCTTACCACTATAATAGTGAAGGTGGGCCCCTGGTAAATTTCCCCCTTACCACTATGATAGTGAAGGTGGGCCCCTGGTAAATCCCACTTACCACTATAACAGTGAAGGTGGGCCCCTGGTAAATCCCCCTTACCACTATAAAAGTGAAGGTGGGCCCCTGGTAAATCTCCCCTTACCACTATAATAGTGAAGGTTGGCCCCTGGTAGATCCCCCCTTACCACTATAATAGTGAAGGTGGCCCCCTGGTAAATCTCCCCTTACCACTATAATAGTGAAGGCTGGCC
Source organism: Lepidonotus clava (assembly GCA_936440205.1). Lineage (NCBI taxonomy): Eukaryota > Metazoa > Annelida > Polychaeta > Phyllodocida > Polynoidae > Lepidonotus > Lepidonotus clava. The sequence goes on from OW387149.1 coordinate 12,549,520, forward strand.
CCTGGTAAATCTCCCCTTACCACTATAATAGTGAAGGTTGGCCCCTGGTAAATCCCCCCCTTACCACTATAATAGTGAAGGTTGGCCCCTGGTAAATCCCCCCCTTACCACTATAATAGTGAAGGTGGCCCCCTGGTAAATCCCACTTACCACTATAACAGTGAAGGTGGGCCCCTGGTAAATCCCCCCTTACCACTATGATAATGAAGGTGGGCCCCTGGTAGATCCTCCCTTACCACTATAATAGTGAAGGTGGCCCCCTGGTAAATCCCACTTACCACTATAACAGTGAAGGTTGGCCCCTGGTAAATCCCCCCCTTACCACTATGATAATGAAGGTGGGCCCCTGGTAAATCCCCCCTTACCACTATGATAATGAAGGTTGGCCCCTGGTAGATCCCCCCTTACCACTATAATAGTGAAGGTGCCCCCCTGGTAAATCCCACTTACCACTATAACAGTGAAGGTTGGCCCCTGGTAAATCCCCCCCTTACCACTATAATAGTGAAGGTGGCCCCCTGGTAAATCCTCCCTTACCACTGTAATAGTGAAGGTGGGCCTCTGGTAAATCCCCCCTTACCACTATGATAATGAAGGTGGGCCCCTGGTAAATTTTGTATAAATATGATCTTTATATTGTTGCCGATAGAGTGAACAGATGTATAGCCTTATGATGTCCATGTACTATTGACATAATTGTTATATAACACCAAATTCTGCGATCTGACTTAACATATTATTTGTTCTATAATATGATTTCATGACTATGTATCTACACTGTATCTACAATGAGAACCAGTACCCACTGATGTAGGTTCAGTATAAATAAGAAATTAAAAAAAGAAAAAAAAAAGTTCCCCTCTTACCACAATGATAGTGAAAGTGGGCCCCTGGCCATCACATTGTCGGTGAAAGTCATCTGCTCCGTACCCATCACGTGACGCACGGTACAGCAGCCGCCATGTTTGTTTGACATCACCATACCTGTAAAAACCAAGCAAATAATAGGTTCAAAGCTGACATCGGAACAGACCTATAAAGATGAGTAGTAAATGAATCTAGGTTGATGATTACAATATCTGCCTTACTATTTAGAACAAAGGTAAAACGTAGGAATGCTTAATGAAAGGTAACATCTTACTGTTTAGCCCTTGTGGTTTAATAGTTCATTCTGACAAAAGTGGAAGAATGAATAAAGGTTCAAAAGAATGCAGACAGAAAAAAGTGTGCTTCAAAATGGACGGAAAATATGTTTCCACTTCGGAATTACAATTACCAATGGTTATTTTGATATAATTTCCTCTATTTGTACTTGCAATATGAACTTTTAGGGGGTTTCAGATACCGCCCCTAATTTTAGGGGTTTCAGATACCGCCCCACCTAGTTACAATTCCATATTAAAATCTTAACATGATTTACCAAATAATTGAAATTAATTGAAATTAAAATCTAAGTAAAAAAAAGTAAAGAAAAAAAAATCATATAACCGAAAAAGTTAGAGACCATGAGTTGAGTGTTCGCTGGTGTTGGAGCTTGTCCCCGGTGAGTATGTCTGTGCCTATGAAGAGTTTGTGAGAGACACGTGGACACAAGCGGCGATCTTCACTCTGAGAGCAGGAGGCAGGAACGGCAGCAAACCGGTATCTGAAAATACACCGTAATATTATATATTATGTCTGTGTCGATAAATAGTTTGTGAGAGACACGCGGACACAAGCGGCGGTCTTCACTCTGAGAGCAGGAGGTGGGAACCGCAGCAAACCGGTATCTGAAAATACATCATCATGTTATAATATCATGTCACATAAAGTAATTGACCATTTTGTTATGATATCATGTTGGTGCCTATAAACAGTTTGTGGGAGACATCCCCATGGGGATCTGGGATGGGGGTTCCTTCAGGAGCCTCCTGGGAAGAATGTGTCCCCAGCAGCCCCTTGCTGTTCATAGAAGGTGACAAATGGGGAGACCAGACTCCATAGCTCAGTTGGTAGAGTGCTAACTTTGAATCTGGGAGGTCTTAGGATTTATCCCTGGCCGAGTCACACCAAAGACTTTAACAATGGCAGTGGCGCTGCTTGTCTGGCACTCAATATAAAGTAAGAACCACCAAACATGAGTGGCCAGTCCAGTGGCAGTATAATAGGACTGGGCGGGGTATCGTGTGGGCCTATGACATGATATCTCAGTATGGCATCACTATAAAGAGGGCATTGGGTCCCACTGCTACAAATAGGCACCTCATTTCATAGATTCGGTCACTGTGGCATAAAACTTGCTTCAAAGCTTTACCTTGTGGAGTCTGGTAAAAGAACCCAAAAGGGTTGGCTGCATGTTAAACTAACCCAATAAACAAACAAAATGTGGGAGACACATGGACACAGGCGATGGTCTTTGCTCTGAGAGCAGGAGACAGGAACCGCAGCAAACCGGTATCTGAAATACACCATTATATTATATATTATGTCGGTGCCTATAAACTGTTTGTGAGAGACACAAGGACACAAGCGGCGGTCTTAAGTTTTTCACGCCAAACCAGACTCAAAAAGTTTGTTGGACGATGTTGTTTTAATTGGAGAGTAATTATGCAATCAACATGTTATGACCTTTTATGGTCTTCATCGAGATATAATTATACAAATGTTTTACAGTTTGAGCACTATGATTCCTCACAGATGGTCTCACCTCTCTAGAGACAGCTCCATGGGTACAGCTCCTGTGGGCTCCACCTCCTCAGCGAACACCCGGCTGTCTATGAGCAGCAGTTTGACGTGGTGGATCACTCCTGATAGGTGCTGTAAGGAAAAAGGATATGGACAGCCGTGAACTGTTTATTATCAATAGTAGATGAACTGCAATATCAAAATATTTTCATGATTATCAAACTCTGTCAATTTACTTAATTATCTCAATTTATGCTGAGCCGTTGGAAGATTAGGAAATCCCCTGAAACACTTGCTAAGGAATACAAATCTAAAAAAGAGATAAAAAATGAATACAAGAATAGGACTGATCATTCCTTGATTATAGTTATACCAAATATCAGAGGTATATTTAGGGGGAGGTGTGAGTATGTGGGACCCTCCCCTTTTGCTGAAAAATTGCGTTTTTGAATAGAAATAAGACCAAAACCCATTAAGCAGTGGCGGATTAAGAAGGGGTGCAGGGGGCACACGACCCTCTATTTTAGGCCAGATATTAGATCCGCCCCTGATAAAGAAAAAACATATCTAACAAAAATGTGTCCCCCTTCTCCATTTCAAAATCATGGATCCATCAATGTTGGCAGCTGAAAAGGCAGAATTTTCCAATGACAAAAATTGAAAGTAGGAGCGCCACTCACTCCTCTTGTTGGAAAATAATTTGCAAATTTTTACATAATGTAAAAGAATAGTGTTGCCATCTCCTACTGGCCGAAATTCTTGTTACATAGAAATTGGTACAAAATGTTCAGCATGTATATAGTTAATGAAACATCCCCACTTAAAGGGTTCCCTGAACATAAATTAGACGATTTCCTGTCCGACTGAAGCCTTCTCCCAAATTTGCCAATTCTTTTTATTTAACTAAGTTCTCTTTGGTATTCTTAAAATATATGGGACCATGTCGAACTATTATGGAATTATAAAGGAAATGAAATAACATTTGGGAATTCCCTAATTTCTGGGGTTGCAATTTTGTCCTTGCTACGTAATAATGAAGGGGAGTCCCTTTCAAAATACCTTTGGAATCTCAGATAATTGAATAAATTTAGGCGAGTAAAGGATACAAGTATTTACAGCCTGCCCATGGCCTAATATAAATATTTATATTAATACTGCAGCTAAAATTCCTTTGTATCCACTATTCAGAGTTAGGGATTACCTTTTTTAAAAGTTGGGGAATCCCAATTACAGTCCTTGTGACGTCAAAAATTAGGGGATTATATAGATCTATCACTAGATCATATGCTACGTTTCCTTTAAAAAAGCGTCTCTGATGCTCACCTGTCCGACTGAAGCCTTTTCCCTCTCAGTCCACGTCTGGGGCTGTTTGTCCAAGGGGAGCCCAGCCTGGTGTTTGGCCCAGGACAGAACAGCACGCCACACATCCTCCTCCTCCAGGGAGAACTGAAAGGGACAGAATAAAACCATTCCTGCTATAGATCTGAACAGCAAGAAACAGCTTATTTTATGTTTTTTCTTCTCTTGTGACATTGAAATAGTTACACATTTGTGATATTATGTTTTTCGTCTTATTCTGAAATATTGTACATTAACAGAGCTAGAACAAATATTTTTGGTATTCTATGCATGTGCAATTAGAATTCCATCTTGTTGAGCTCACAAGAATATAGGAAAAGATGAACTATCAGGAAGTGACAGAAAATGTTAAGGCTTTTGAATGGTTTCTTGTGAACCAGATTTATAGTTATAATTATAGAATAGTTATGTCAAACAGAGGAAGCACATCCATAGTATGGATATAGAGGTAAATAATGTAGGCCTATGTCTATTGTATGAAACAGTGCTGAAATGATAACTCAACATTTTTCTGGTCCAACTCTACATTTCTACAAGTGCAACTGTATAATCTCGTTTAAAACTGAAATCGTTATTAAAATAACGAGAATCTTCGCCTGTTGATGAAAAAGAAACTATTTCAGTTTGAAATAGATAATTGTAAGATAATCATATATTTGTATAAAGAAGAGGTTGTTATTAGCAAAGAGGAACTCGTATGGTAAAAAAGGATATCCTATTTAGATGCTATATTAAAGTGAGAACAATTTTTTTGAGATTGTTTTGTTCTTGTATACTTGCCACATCATAAAAACATAGTCACCATGCTGAATAACATGTCTTTTGACCTTGTCCAAAACTTGGGGGGAAAGAAGAAATTTTGTTAAGCCTGAAAAAAGAAATTTCTTGAAAATCAAAAATTTTGAAGTCATTTTTGGGCACTTGGTGCATCATAAAAACATGGCCACCATACAGATAATCATGTCTGATGACCTTGTCTAAAACTTGGAAGTGAAAAGAAATTTCATGAAAATAAAAAATTTGAAGTCATTTCTGTGCACTTGGCGCATCATAAAAACATGGCCGCCATGCTGATAAACATGTCTGATTACCTTGTCTAAAGCTTGGAAGTGAAAAGAAATTTCTTGAAAATTAAAAATTTTGAAGTCATTTTTGGGTACTTGACGCATCATAAAAACATGGCCACCATGCTAATAAACATGTCTGATGACCTTGTCTAAAAGTTTGAAGTGAAAAGAAATTTCCTGAAAATAAAAAAATTTGAAGTCATTTCTATGCACTTGGCTCATCATAAAAACATGGCCGCCATGCTTATAAACATGTCTGATGACCTTGTCTACAGCTTGGAAGTGAAAAGAAATTTCTTGAAAATTAAAAATTTTGAAGTCATTTTTGGGTACTTTGCGCATCATAAAAACATGGCCACCATGCTAATAAACATGTCTGATGACCTTTTCTAAAGCTTGGAAGTGAAAAGAAATTTCTTGAAAATCAAAAATTTTGAAGTCATTTTTGGGCACTTGGCGTATCATAATAACATGGCCGCCATGTTGATAAACATGTCTGATGACCTTGTCTAAAGCTTGGAAGTGAAAAGTAATTTCTTGAAAATCAAAAATTTTGAAGTCATTTTTGGGCACTTGGCGCATCATAAAAACATGGCCACCATGCTGATAAACATGTCTAATGACCTTGTCTAAAGCTTGGAAATGAAAAGAAATTTATTGAAAATTAAAAATTTTGAAGTCATTTCTGTGCACTTGGTTCATCATAAAAACATGGCCGCTATGCTGATAAACATGTCTGATGACCTTGTCTTAAGCTTGGAAAAGAAAAGAAATTTCCTGAAAATCAAAAATTTTGAAGTCATTCTTGGGTACTTGGCGTATCATAAAAACATGGCCGCCATGCTGATAAACATGTCTGATGACCTCGTCAAAAAGTTCGAAGTGAAAAGAAATTTCCTGAAAATCAAAAAATCTGAAGTCATTTTTGGGTACTTGGCGCATCATAAAAACATGGCTGCCATGCTGATGAACATGTCTGATGACCTTGTCTAAAGCTTGGAAGTGAAAAGAAATTTCTTGGAAATTAAAAATTTTGAAGTCATTCTTGGGTACTTGGCGTATCATAAAAACATGGCCGCCATGCTGATAAACATGTCTGATGACCTCGTCAAAAAGTTCGAAGTGAAAAGAAATTTCCTGAAAATCAAAAAATCTGAAGTCATTTTTGGGTACTTGGCGCATCATAAAAACATGGCTGCCATGCTAATAAACATGTCTGATGACCTTTTCTAAAGCTTGGAAGTGAAAAGAAATTTCTTGAAAATTAAAAATTTTGAAGTCATTATTGGGTCCTTGGCGCATCATAAAAACATGGCCGCCATGCTGATAAACATGTCTGATAACCTTGTCTAAAAGTTTGAAGTGAAAAGAAATTTCCTGAAAATCAAAAAAATTGGAGTCATTTCTGTGCACTTGGCTCATCATAAAAACATGGCCGCTATGCTGATAAACATGTCTGATGACCTTGTCTTAAGCTTGGAAAAGAAAAGAAATTTCCTGAAAATAAAAAATTTTGAAGTCATTTTTGGGTACTTGGCACATCATAAAAACATGGCCACTATGCTGATAAACATGTCTGATGACCTTGTCTAAAGGAAGTGAAAAGAAATTTCTTGAAAATTAAAAATTTTGAAGTCATTCTTGGGTACTTGGCGTATCATACAAACATGGCCGCCATGCTGATAAACAAGTCTGATGACCTCGTCAAAAAGTTCGAAGTGAAAAGAAATTTCCTGAAAATCAAAAAATCTGAAGTCATTTTTGGGTACTTGGCGCATCATAAAAACATGGCTGCCATGCTAATAAACATGTCTGATAGCCTTTTCTAAAGCTTGGAAGTAAAAAGAAATTTCTTGAAAATTAAAAATTTTGAAGTCATTATTGGGTACTTGGCGCATCATAAAAACATGGCCGCCATGCTAAAAAACATGTCTGATGACCCTGTCTAAGTTGGATGTAAAAAGAAATTTCATAAAAATCAAAAAATCTGAAGTCATTTCTGTGCACTTGGTGCATTATAAAAACATGGCCGCTATGCTGATAAACATGTCTGATGACCTTGTCTAAAACTTGGAAGTGAATAGAAATTTCTTGAAAATTAAAAAATTTTGAAGTCATTTTTGGGCACTTGGCACATCATAAAAACATGGCCATCATGGTGACAAACATGTCTGATGACCTTCTATAAATGCTGGAACTGAGAAAAAATTTCATACAAATTCAAAGTAGTGAAATTATTTTTTCTCAATTGGCACACCATAACAACAGAATGTAGGGGATTTGACACCTCTGTTCCGGTCTGCCGGTCAGCTAATAGCATGAAAGGCAATTGACTTTCACCTGGGTTCCACACTCTCCTACTAGAGTTGCCCAAAACTCAAAGTTGTTTATTATTGTTTTAACTATCCTGGAACTTGTAAATTTTAACCAAATAACATGAATACAAGCAAAATACATATAAACTTATAATACAATTATGTAAAATACCTTTAAGGTATGTTTTTAAAGAATTCTAACAACACAAAATCCATTCTAATGTAAGAATTGTCAAAGGCCATAGAACACATCTACATGTAACTAAATGTAACTAAATTCTCCCCTCAAAAGAAAACCCATGCATCCACTCTCCAAGCATAGGACAGGAACCAGGGGATTAAATGTGTGATAATAGGGTGAACAGGTTCTTTCACTTGTTTAAAGAAACAGCCATCCTATACTTCGCCAATCAAACTTTATACCATTTGTGAAACTTAATACAACGCGAAGAATAATGACGTGGTGATGATGCCTTGCCAACAGAAGCCAATGACATAAATAGTTTCTTACCCATATCTACTTTGACATATATGCCAATCTTTAAAATGGCAAAGAGGGAACCTGTTGAAACCAAATTTTCATATTTTACAAGGAAAATACTTAAGGAAACCTATATGCTTTATTATCACTGCTCTGATATTAATAACAAAATATAAAAACATAAATGTTACCTGAAAATGAATACATTATACCTTTTTTTGAAAATTAAAGACTTTTTTTCATTTGTTGTGAAAGACAAACATAAAGAATTCCTTATCAATAAAGTAAAATGGCATCTGATCATTATCTAACACTCTGATCGTTAACTTCCACTTTCATAATAAACTTACACTTTCCGAGGAGATGAGGTCTATGATGTCCCCCTCGTCCAGTTTGAGCCAGCCCTCCGTCCTCACACACACCTCAGCATTCTCCTCTATGAAGGCGGCACACATGGACAGAAAACCATCTCCACGCAGCTCATACTCTACATTAGTAAAATTTGATATATTAGTGACATATTATGTATTGTTAAGTAAAGCCTGTATTTGAGATATACTGATTTTTGTTATTGGATTTAATTTACACAGACTGAGTTCACTTTATTAATGTTCTTCCACTGCAGTCCTATGGACCGTTTGGGCACAATTCCGTGTAGGGATCATCTAAATGTCCTATTTTTTAATACCATGCTTCACTGTATGGGAATCAAACCCATGCAGTGCCAATGCCAACGAGTGGTAACAATGCCTCAACGCAGTGGCCACCCTGACCCCTCTTGATGTTACCAATTTCATATTTATTTGATTTTCTTTGAGGATAATGCATTAAACCTTACATGTTTTAAACCATTTGAAAGAGAATTGTAAACCCGTTCTAGCAATATATGATATGTGTATATTTACCCTTAATACCCACTGCCGATTTTCAAAATCGGTAGCAAAATCAGCATTGCTATACATTGACAATTGATTGGAAAGTCTGAGAGACAGGACAACCAAGTGAGGCAATATTAAACCTACCAATTATGACCACTGGAATTGGTAATACAAGAAACAGTCAATTTTGATAGGCGTTACTTTTACAAGATACTTTTCCTGGCTTTTGATTGACTGTTAAAGTTATCAGGTGGGTATGGCCCTTTACAGGGGCGGATCCATGGAGGTGGGGGGGTCCCCTTTTGGTGGACCTCTAAACTACAACAAGAGGGGAAAATGCTGTGCGTGTATGTGCGATTGAACATGGTTATAGTACTTAGCCCTTATGCTGACCAGCCTTTTGAAAATCCTGTATTCGCCCCTGTATTTAATTTACCATAATTTGGGTATGATTATCTTACCTGGGTTATTTTTCTCCAGCTTCCTTGCTGCTGAGTAGAAGGTACAGACATTGTGAGCAGACAAGGTGCTGAGGATGTGTTCTTCACAGTGATGACTAAGGTCATGAACCCCTAACTGACGCGCCACTGCTAACACCCCGAATACTGCAGTGTCTGCCAATGCCAACTGAAAAGGAAAAGTTATCTGGTTAGTTTCTGGGATGATGGTGTATTGCCAATGGCAACTGAAGGAAGAAGTCAAATGATTTGTTTCTGTGGTGATGGGATGTTGCTGATGCCAATTGGACAAAACTTATATGGTTAGTTTATGTGGTGATGGTGTTTGTGCCGATGCCAACTGGAAAGTAGAAGTTATATGGTCAGTTTCTGTGATGATGGTATGTTGTCAATGCCACCTGGAGAGTAAAAGGTATAACTAGTTTCTGTGATGATGGTGTGTTGCCGATGCCAACTGGAAAGGAGAAGTAATATTGTTAGTTTCTGTCACAATAAGGTAGCTGACAGTAACTAAGGTCTTGAACCACTATGGTAAAGTGTAATTGCTCACACCCTAAACACTACCATGAATGCAGAAGTCAACTGGCAAGGAGAAGTTATATGGTTAGTTTCTTTGATAATGGGATGCCTCAAGTCATGAACTCCTAACTGACGTACCACTGCTAACACCCTGAATGCTGCTGTGTCTGCCAGCGACAACTGAAAGAAGAAGTGATATGGTAAGTTACTGTGATAATGGGGTGACTTAAATCATAAACCTCTTACTGATGTACCACTGCTAACACCCTGAATGCTGCCGTGTCTGCCAGGAACAACTGAAAAGTAGAAGTTATATGGTTAGTTTGCCTGATGATGGGGTGACTTAGGTCATGAACCCATAACTGACGCGCCACTACCAACACCCCGAATACTGCCGTGTCTGCCAGCGACAGCTGAAAAGGAGAAGTTGTATGGTTAGTTTCTGTGATGATGGGGTGACTTAGGTCCTGAACCCCTAACTGACATGCTACTGCTAACACCCGAAATACTGCAGTGTCTGCCAAGGCCAACTGAAAAGGAGAAGTTACATGGTTAGTTTGTCTGATGATGGGGAAATTTAGGTCATGAACTTCTAATTCATGTGCCACAGCTAACACCCAGAATAGTGCTGTGTCTGCCAGCAACAACTGAAAAGAAGTTACATGGTTAGTTTGTGTGATGATGGGGTGACTTCGGTCATGAACCCCTATCTGACGTGCCACTGCTAGCACCCTGAATACTGCCGTGTCTGCCAGTGACAACTGAAAAGGAGAAGTTATATGGTTAGTTTGTCTGATGATGGGGTGACTTACGTCATGAACTTCTAACTGACACGCCACTGCTAGCATCCAGAATACTGCTGTATCTGCCAGGGCCAAGTGAAAAAGAGAAGTTATAATTATGGTTAGTTTGTGGGACTGTAAGAGATTGTGCACAATACAAATATGCTTTTTACTGTAGTGACTTTAATCCTTTAACCCGTTCTTTACACCACTAAGTATCTCGTACATAACAAGGTGACGCCATGCCAGATTTGATTATTTCCCCACAATATATGCCAACCTCAGTCTAATATTGAACACCTTATCTCATTAAGAGGTTATTATAATGGCTGGAATGAACTTGTCCAAATACAGTTTAGCAAATTAATTGTGTTACAAAACTGTATCTAAAAATGAGTGTTTTATCAAAATTTTAATACCGTTGGCAATTGAGACATTCTGGATCAATGATAAAACATTGTGATTGTCTTATGGCAGTGTATGTAGAGTTAATTCATGGACAGGCCTGAAGGCATTGGTCGTTTTATCATGGGGAAAACTTTAGGGAGTCTGGAGGTGGGAAAGGGTAAAGAAAAGCCTGGAATGCATACATGTTTGTTAATATTTCCAAACAAAGAGAAGGGGAATACAAAATTAGAATTATGCGCACCATTTTGGCCATTCAAACCCTTGCATGTACATCAAGCAATGGATAGGAAGATGATTTATCTTAAATCTAAAAGAAAATTATAACTAGTTCTTGGTTTATTATCATATTGATTCTAGTGATATCAGCTCTTGAGTTAAATATACATAAGTTTCTTTAAAAATCTTCCGAAAAGAGTGGGATTAGCAACCAAAGTACCATAGCCCTCATAACCCACTTTCCCAAGCTGACAACTTCAAGAAACCATTTCACAAGTTAAATAAAACTGCACAGTTTTTCCATCCCCACTGTTGGAAAAAGCGGAAGTGAATCCATCACCAACAAGGGGTAGCTCCATCACCGGAAGAATGGGTTCGTCACCCAGAATGCCTCGCGGCATGAAAACCAATATGGCGGCTGACACCAGGGTGTAGTTCATCAGGCGTGGGATAGGGGGCGCCACCAGAGGTGTGGTCAGCCCCGGAGCATTTTGGGATAGGAACATGGCTGCAGATTCTCTGAGGGCTTAGAGACTCTTGGATTTCCAGGGAAGCAGCAGCAAATGTTTGCCTAACTGAAATTAACTTTTGGGTCTATAGGAAACTCAAGCTGCTAAAATCATGTCAGAGTTTTGCGGCTTTTTTGGCTGTTCAATTTTTGTTGTTTGGTGTTGGTAAAGACAGAATTAATTCACATGATCCTTAGGTAGACAGTGAAAATATGAATGCCACCCATAGAACATGAGGATTTTGTGAGCCATTGGAATGTGCCAATAATGGAACATTACAGTGAAAATATGTCTCAGTATAGTTGATGAGGAGTGCGCCATTGTTGCATACCAATTTTTTCTAACATGATCACTGCAGAGAGATACACACATATATATATATCTTTGATCCTACCAAACCAAAAACCTTTCCCCTATGATAACACATTGACGAAAATATTTTCTAGTAACAATTCTTATGCTTCGAGTAATCTACCTTTTCATGTCTTTTTGAAAACATTTTTTGCTTGTGGTGGGACATAGTTGCAAAGATATTACTGAGTCCTGGAGGGTAAGGTGGGGTCCACGTGTATTTAAGTTGGTAACTAGTAGGCCTAGTTCTTCCAATATCCTGAAGGGGGAGCCACCACTATGTTCTGAGGGTTTCTGAGAGGTCCCAATTACAGATTGGGATAGTTTGGATAAGAAAAAGCCAAATCTGCCAGGATGGTTTATCACAGTTAATTTAGACATTGTTGCCAAAGTCACAAAATGCATGAAAAATATGAGACACCTAAGTTGTATTTGTAAAGTATTCATATATAAAATGATGACAAAGGATTCGTTGAATATACAATCTCATAGAAAAAAACAACAAACAAAATCAATATACAAATAGTTATTTTAGATACTATACAATGTTATATCGAACTGGGACCTGGGAAATTAGGGTCCCGGTGCGTCCTATCCCTCTTTTAAGATAGCGCTTGCGACTATGCAGAAAGGGTCATAACAATAACTATAAGTCGACATATCCCTTGCGCCTGTAAAAAAAACAAGAAAGCATGAGGCTGCCGTTAAAAAAAGATATTTGTATCTTTTCATCTTGAGTGCATGCCTACATGTGAACTTATGCATTGTAGCTTTTGTGAAGACCCACCTTCCAAAGTTCATGCATAGGTTTCAGGAAATATCTAATAAAATGAAACTTCCCATATTTTTTTTATATTTGTTTATACAGGATACAATTTAAACTGTGTGTCTGGTCTCCCATTGCGGTCCTGTGGACCATTTAAGCACAATTACGTGCAGGGGTCATCCAAATGTCCTTTTTAGATTCTGCACTGTACGGGACTCGAACTTCTGCACAATGCCAATGAGTGGTACCAATGCCTCAACGATGTTGGCCACCCTGACCCCCTGATTATATATGTTTTTTTAATTATAAAAGATGAAATAAAAGCCATGCCTTACCTTGCCGGTGTAGATGTAGAGTAGTGTATCCTTGAAGGTGGCTGAGCTGGTCCCTGGTAGGCAGATCACTGTACGGCCGTTAGCCCTGACCGACGTAGTCTCTACCTGCTGGAACCGGCTACATCTGAAAAAAAAAATAAAATATATATATTGTTATTTTCTTTTCATAAATTTGTCCTGGATAAGAAACATCAAGTTTACACAAAATATAGTTCACTGTATTCATTGTCTTAAAAAAAACACAAAAACCCCCATAAAAAACCTCATATTTTTGAGGAGCAGGCCTCCCAATACACAAGACTATTTAAAGATAGTGTTTTTCTTGGGGATTGAATATGCATTTGGACATGCTTTCTAGACTACCCATCATAATATAGCATGTAGTATGCATTAGAAGTTTACTAGAGCCTTTGACCCCTGTTATGCCCTTCTGTGCATACATAATTAATAGTTGGTCCCTTACACTATGGGTTTAAGAGGATCCGAGAGTCCCTGTTTCATAGTACCCTGCGACTTATTCAAAGTGCATTACGGGTAAAATGTCTTCTAAAGGTCAAGTTCCATAGAAAAAAGAAAGAAATCGAATCATAACATGAAATGTATCGCACATTGCTAGTTAACATCATTTGCTGCACATTTTGGAAAGCATTATGGATTTCTTGAAAACAGTATCTGTAGAACTGATATATTTTTTTTGAAAATGACTGTATTAGCCTACCTGAAAATCGAGATAGCATGACAGTTGTTGGTGTGAGTTTTGGGGTAAGCATGGGATGGTGAACATAATTTCTGTCCTTGTGTGCACCCTGTTAGTGAGTTTTGTTCAATTAACCTAATCTATAGGGGAGAGGTGGCAGTTCTGATCTCCCGAACCCCTGGACTAATGCCCCTATCTCACCTCAGGGTTATCCTGAACCATGCGGGAATTAATCATTGGGATGAACTATATTTATTAGCTGGGAAATAATTTATATTGGTTAGCTACATTCATTACAAGAGTTAAAGCTGCATTCTCGTCGCTGACGACGTCGCCGCTGGCTACGTTGTAACTCTCTAATTAGCACGTGAAGTTCACAACGTGCACATGACCAATAACATCGCTGGATTAAGTTGTAATGTCGCAAAAGGCTAATATGTTAGCCTAACAACAACCCACTTTAAATTTGCTACGTACTAGGTACAAAATATAGACAATAAAACAAGTCCAAACGTCTAGCCATACTGATCAATTCGGCGGCATGTTTTAATGTTTTAATGTCTTAATGTAATATATAGTAAAAATGTTGTATACAGTATCAAAGCTTCCAGCTTTGATACAGATGAGGCAGCGGTACTAGGCCTAATAATATTAATGTGTAATTTATTGTGGTAGGTCTGAACTGACACTATAGTGTCAATTTCACAAATAATTTAATCTTTGAATAATTTAAATCTTAAATCTGTGTGACACTGACAGCACCGGAGAACTTATTGACAGTGTGACGCCTATGTTTTAACATTGAATGGGAATGATTCAGACACTGACAGTGACTTAGGCCTAGACATATTTAATATTTTGATGGTAGGTCTGAAAAAACTGACACTATAATGACAATTTCACAAATAATTTAACCTTTTGGAGCCTCCATAATACATTGACAGTGTTGCAGGGGGCTTAGGCCTAGCCTATCAGAGCCTGAGTCCAGTCGTTTTTTCATACCATCTGTAAAATATTATTGCAAGCTTTTCCAGGCCTAAAATATTCAAACTAGATGATATATAGGACCCTGAGATATAGGAGAACATAGATATATACATGAATTTCATTTTGATAGGCCTAATAAGGTCTAAATAATTATTTTTCAGATTGCCAGTGTCCGAGTAGGACCAATGCGCCTTAGGCCTGTCTCGCCTAACCTATTTCAACGGTATAATTTCAAATGCTGGAAAAAAGATATGAACCTACCTTTAACGCCTGGAGTCCTCAATGCGTTTCAATGCGTATATCCTCCACAATTGATGCGTTTAATGTCATCCTGGTTTCCTGAGTTCAATGCATCGATGCAGGCATGCGGAGAGAGAACCCGGCCAGGATGACGACGCCATGTTAGGGCTGACAGCGTGTCCTTGTGTCCGATCGATCCAATGTTTTCCCTTCGATACGAACGCATAGTTCCCGCATGAGTTTTCAATGCGTTGTATGCGTTTAAGGAGGTCCAGACGTCAAAATATATATATTGAAAGCATCAGATACCGCCGTAATCCGGGTAAACAGGCGGAGAAGGCGCAACCCCCGGTAACAACCGACCGGCTGGGACGACTGCTCCCAGCCGTGTGACACTGACAGAGTGAAGTGGTCGGGCGGAGGCCGAAGGATTACCACGAAAAATAGCGCGATGCATTTACGCGTTTAGACGCGTTATTTCGCAATCTATTCATTTTTGGACTTTGACATGGTCATGTATGTATCCAAATCTACCTCTCTATATATATTTGGCCCATAAGAACGATTGATTTCATGGTAAAATAGGCCTGCATAGATTAATGAATATTCAGAGATTGACCTAGTTCCAGCGCCCCAGATCGGAGAAGAAACGGTCACGTGATCAAGTAAGATGGCGGCCCGGCCCGCCGACCGTAACGATATAACGGTTTGGATTCTGCGCTTGAATGTCTAATTTGTCCCAGCCTGGCCCATTTTCACAATTTATTTGTATTCTATATATCCAAATCTCAGCAATGTAAGCCCAAATAAGCCCAAATATAAGTTATTTAAGCCCAGAAGCGATGTCTCATCGGGTGTTACATATAAACGCGTCACCGATCCTCGTATATGACAAAAGGGGAATACGGCGGCTAAGATCTTAAGGTGATCTAGGCCTATATTTGATCTTAAAGCCTTGCCGCCTCATAACAACTTATATTGGGGATTGATCAGGGCTATAAGAAACACTGCTTGGGCATTTCTTGTGGGGTAAATGAGTAGATTTTGTCTGTACAGTATATTTAACAAACTAAACATCAGGGTAGGGATTGCACATGTTGTTTAATATTCAGAACAGTAATTACACATATATCTGTTGACTTTATCAAATTAATCATAATAATTATATATTTATAGAGATAGAGAGAGCATATATGGATATTATATATATGCTCCAGGGGCGAGAATATAATATTATTTTGCCTATACCTAAATAAACGGTTATTACTAAAAATTAGCTATTTTTTGTTAAACTAGAAGAAAAAGATAGTGTTAAACCCCATCCCTCCATCCCATCATAGGCACAATGTCACCTCTAAACGAGAAGAGTTCGCCTTGCCCTGATTTAATCCTCGGTCCAGGGCCCAGACTGGGGCCCTGTAATGAGGATAATTTACATGCGCTTTCAGGGCCCATTATAACTTTAATACCCAGGTTACTGGGCCTGCCACTGGCACTGTCCCCAACACTGTTTTTACCATTTTATAAATGGTTGCCTTGACGACAGAGAGGCTACAACCAGCACATAAACATAAGTTAATGTCAAACCTTTTTGGGGCCTCAACAATTGTGATTAATAGTGAATTAAATCTATTTCAGAGGCTATACAAGTTGTGTCGTAATGATGTGACATATGTTTTGCACTTACATATAAACAGTAACTAGGAATGTTTGTGATATTGTTGATGAAGTTTCAAATCTTTCCCCTTATACACTGTAAATCTTTAAAACCCAAAGACTCATAATTCATATATGATATATATATATATATATATATATATATAATTGTATGAATTATAATATCTTGACAGTTTATTTTACCTGTTTTGAACTGTCAGTAATTATATTATCATATTGAAAGTTCAAATCAGGCATTATGTACATTCTTAGTTTAATCTGTTAAGGGTATCCGCTACTGTAATCCACTGACATCAAAGAGCTCAGAATAATGGTATTTCAATGCAGTTAAAGGGACGTTCTCGTCGCCGACGACGTCGCCGATAGCCCCATTGTAACTATCCCAGAAGGGCGCCAAATTCGTGACGTGACCAATAACATTGCAGGATTACGTTCCAAAAGTGGAAAACACGTCGCCGGCCGTCGCGTCGTTAGGCTTACGTCGGCGGATGTATCGCATTGAACTCACGGACGAGAACGTCCCTTTAAGGGTTGAACATTATGGGCTGCGCCGATTTAAAGACTAGCATTGGTTGCTATGGGGAAAAACCATTAGGCCTATATCTAGCTGCATTTCAGAAAGTTTATGAGCAATTTGTAAATCATCATATGATTTACAAATTGCTCATAAACTTTCATTATGGTCATGGCTCATTTTATTGTCATTATCTGAGGGGAATTAAGCAGCAAAAAAGTAAAAATATTTCATAGTAAACTTTTATTTTGATATAAATTGGGATGAGCTTGCTAGGTTGAATTGGGATTGGCTTGCTAGGTTGAATCCCTCCCCCTTTTTGAAATCCTGGATCCACACTCAGCCAAAGCATGCAGGGACAACGGAAGAACATTGACGCCATGCTGTCACAAACATTGGCGTCAGAGACTGTTTTGAGACACCTTTCTGGCCCGGTGAAAACCACATGACCTTTATGACGTCCCTGAAAATGACGTACCGTTGGCAGCGTCCGTTGATAGGTGGCGCCACTCTCACTGTGTCGTCTGACCGGCCAGTCTGGGTGGTCACATGACCTGTCACATGACCTGGCACATGACCTGTCACATGACCTGTCACATGACCTGTCACACACGTGTCCTCTAATGTTAGTTGTTAAAAGGACAACAACACACTGAATTAAGGGCCACACCCACTAGGTGATTATGACTAATCAGCTGACTGGTCAGTGCTAAAATCGGCCGATTATACCCGAATAATCAGCCGATTTCGGTGCTGATTCAGATCAAACATTCACATTTCAATATACCTTACTGACAGTCGATCATAAGAATCTGCTGATTGTCCCAGTTGCCTGTCACCCATCATTGGTAAAATCGCCAAGTGGATATGGGGCTTAAGGTTTATCACATTGGCATTGACCTAAAAGGGGGCTGCTTTTTTAATTAAATGCTGAGCTAGCAATATTTTTTTACATAATGAGCAAGCAATATTTTGTTACATATATCCCCCCCCCCCCCCCTATGTAAAAAGTGGAAATAAATAATTTCAGATCTGTACGAATCAACAAACGTAGCTAAATTATTCGAGAAAAATCCACTTGGTGGGGGTAATAAATTTAGGTGGTAAAACATCCCGAAACGGAAACAGATATAGGGGATCCTGACCCCCTCCCCCATTTTGATTTAGTAAGGTCTTAATCTACATAAAAAGGGGATACAGTCGGGGTGTCTTCAAAAAGTTGCAAAATATATTACCTTACCCCTTTTCGAAATCACATTAAAATGACGAGTTTTTCCGAACTCAATCTAAAACTCAGCATCCTTTCAAATTATAGCTAAGAAATAAATAACATCCCTCACCTTTGATATTGAAATTTTACCTGTCATGAATCCAACTGTGATATACAAAAAAATATATATATAAATGAACCTCCTGAACAAAATCGGACACATCATATCGGAAAAATCTGATTGCAGTGAAATACGTTACAAAAGATAGATCAGGCAAAACATTCTCTCTAGACAGTAACTCAAAATGTTGACAGTGAGCCAAAATCTAGACTAGCTGAAAATACTCCCACTTGTGACGTCACAGGACCTTTGACCTCACCTTTGACCTTTGACACTTAGCTATGACCTTGACCTGACCTTGGCGCCTCATGGACCAGTAGTCCTTTCATGACCTACTTACGTCGTACATATTATTTGAGCGCCTAGCGGACTTGGACGTAACTACAGTCTCATGGACCAGTGGCTCTACCCAGTAACTTCAGCCGTACTGTGTACTTTGGCGATGGCCAAATTATTTTGCGACTATTATCTTTTTATCTAATAACTTATTTAACGGAAAGTATGTTTCTGGGTATTGTTATTGTCAGTGGATGGGAGACATTGCATCACGACATGGCGATGGTAAGCAGGGGTAGTTTAAAAACAGTATACATCCTGGTGTTTGGATGCTGGTTATTTATAGTTTATTTTCATGAGAGGTAACGTTGGGTTTCATAAAAATGCAAATTTACAAAATTGTATTGTCAGAGATTCGTTGTGACCTCACGATAAACAATCGTCAATGCGCTCTAGATTAATAGAATGCACATTTGTTTATTATTATTGTTCTCTATAATTATATGATAACAGATTTTCCTTATATTCCTATGTCTTAAAGGGTTTAATTTAAGGGAGCGACGTGAGTCCTCGTCAACCCATAAATCCAATACTTATATGATATAAAATATAAAAGAATCACTTAGGAATCATCTGTTCATTCAGTATGCCAAAACGGGTGGATGAGGAGGGCGGGAAGTTAAGGGCTTTATAACTTTTCTCATGAATATAACAACCAATGTGATATTGAGTAGGGGGTCTGACAAATGTAAAATTGCGTACATATAATTAAAGAACAGCCCTTAAATTCAATTTGACATCACAGTAACGTTTAAACGTAAATTGGGGTTTGTCTGTTTTAAAAAGGAAGAGTGAAATGGAATTATCCCAACCACGAATAGCCAATTTCTTGAGTTATACCTGCAGGTTAGCCTAAATCAGGATGCATGCTGGGAAATATGTCGACAAAGGTTAAGTATAGAGATTTCACTAATCATGGCAGTATTTGTGGTTTGAAAATGTAGACTTCATTATCAACTATTTTTCATTTGATATTAATTTTGTATATCTTTATCATTTTCTGAGTTGGTTTAAAAATCCATTCATTACACAAAGAAATATGGCAAATATTAATTAATTTCTATAGACTTCCATGTGTTTTTGTCGACAAAATTAGCTAAAATGAACCTGAAGGTGCTTAAAGTACTGAAAATCAGCTATCCACGATAGAGGGAATTAAAAGTATATGCCTTATTTTCTCCCATTGTCTCCTCTCATCCTGCTCCACTCCTCCAGTACCCTCCCCCCCCCCCCTCCCACCTCCCCCACTCCAGCTCCCACCTGTGACTCCCACCCCTGGCAGCTCTAACCCATCTGATTTGACCCCTGACCCCAAACACGGCCAGGTGCGCCAACCTGTGGTCAGGTTACCATGGAAACCATTGTTTGGGAGCCATTATTACCTCAGAAACAATGTGCACAGCGTCGAGCTTGGAGAGAGAAGCCAAATTGAGGTGAGACTGGACACATTCCGACCTGGTTTGGACAAGTTTAACTACGTCATTACTAACACAGATGGATCCTCTTTGTTATGTTGAATCGCTGTAAATGTCTGTAAATTGAGAGTTACGCCTGTATTCCACATACCGAGTTTTACGCTGGAGATTTTGTATTTGGTTAATTTTCTATGAGAATAAGGCACGAAACCATACATTACGATCTGGTTTTGAAAAGTGTAACCACGTAATTTCTCACATGTCTGTATCCTCTTTGTTGTTGAATAGCTATAAGTTGAGATTTTTGCCTGAATTCCACAAACTGATTTTTATGCTGCCGATTTTGTATTCGGTTGATTTTCTCTTGAGAATATGGCATGAAACCATACATACCATGAATTGTTCGAAAGAGAATAGTAAAACTTGTACTTGTCCTTATTTAACGTCCATTCCCACTGCCAATTTTTTAAATTGGTAGCAAAATATCGGTTTATATAATTATCTTGGTTGAATTGAAGATGCACATCATACATGAGTAGATACTTCGTGCAAAAACATAGTGTAGGGATTAGAAGAAGATACCTCATGTGAAAAAGAAAAAGGTTTTGCGCGAGTTCTCTGATGGCTATTTAAAGATTCAATACTTTGATATTTTCTAGGTTTTAATTACGAAGATCGTTCTTTAACTTCAATGCAATAAGCAAAAAAAAACCATCAACAAAACATTGCTGCAGCAGGGAAAGCACTAACTTCCTAACTTGAATTATTGGATCTTTAAAAGGCTAGAATGTTTAAGTTGACAAATGTACTGCCAGGTGGCGCCACTGCATCGTCTTCAACGTTTCAATAAACTGAAAGGAGTTTGCCTTGTGGTTTGCGAGTTGGGCCTTGGATGTACAGTTTCGGAATAATTATACGTGTGTAAGCTTAGACCAGAATGCATGCTGGGAAATGTGTTGACAAACCACAGGGCTTAAGTATAGACATTTTCACTAATCATGGCATTATTTGTGGTTTGAGATTGTGGACGTCCATGTCAATAACTTTTCATTTGTTATCTGTATAATATTTATCATATTTTGGATTGGTCTGAGAATTCACTCAATACATATAGAAATATAGAAAATATTGTTATAATATTATTATCTATAGATTTCCATGGGTTTTGTTGACAAAATTAGCCAAAATTAACCTGCAGGTGCTTAAAATACTGTAAATCAGCTATCTGTGGTAGGGAGAATTGAAAACAAATGAATAAGTACAACCTATAATTATATTATAGTTCGATGCCTATTCTATTCCAACTTTAGCCCAGACCAGAGATGTCTCTGTCTGGTGAAGACATCTCTTTTGTCTCCAAAGAAATATAATTCCCATTTTATCCGCAGGGGGGCACAAACAACCCCCAGCAGGGGTTAGATCCTGTTACCATGGTAACCATACAACGAGGAGTTTTTAGTGACCTTGAATGTAATATTGACATAAAAGTACAAATGTGACAGAAAAGTGGGACTGTGACAAAATAGTGCAACTGTGACAGAATAATTTAGCTGTACATGTGACAAAATATAGTGCAACTGTGACAGAAGAGTGCTAATGTGACAGAATAGTGCAACTGTGGTAGTTGTGACTGTCAGCATAATTATGGGTCATGTAGTTCTTCCAATTTTAGATACATTTAATGTCAAGTAAGACTCCTATTAACTAAAACCAATTAATCTGAATATATCCCCAGCCAAAGATGTAACGTAGCAGAAAGATATGATAACGTTGTAGAACTTCACACAACGTTATTAGAACGTCACACTTCGGCTGGGTCAAGTTTACTATGAGGTTCTCAAGGACTATTTTTAATTTGAGGATCGGGAGCGAGGATTCAATTCATCCCTTGAGCATGAATCAGAATCAGAATGGGAATGTTTTATTTTAGTATGAATAAGGTTTATGATGCTCTAAGATCTTTTGTCGGGGGTCAATACTAGGAATACACAGTCAATGTTACTCTTCGTTACACTTTTGTGCAAATATAATTATTCCTTCACCCATCACTTTTTATGAACACTAATAATATTTTTAACGAAAAAAAAATCCCTTTCAAATCTTAATATGACGAATATATCATCAAAAATGTACTGAAACAATCCCCTTTTTTGGGACAGAGAAGTGGGATATCCAGCTTTGAGGGGAGACATTCTGGGCCACAGACAGCAGTGTTTGGATGTAGGTGAGTGATATGGGGATGGGGTCAGCAGGAATCGGAGTAGTTTTATATCACTGGGGGGTCGGGCTACGTACCCAGAGTCTCCCGCCTCCGACAACCCCACAGAAACAACAACAGGGGCAACAAAAACAGACTCTACAGGCTGGTGCACCAAGAAAAGACTCAACATTATGTTGGAATTATTCTCTTATTTTGCTATTTCTAATCACTTAGATTTTCGTTGATTAAATGACTGAAAATGCAAGAAATGATAGAATTGTTAAAAATCAGCATTGTTCTAAGTACATAGAACATTGTTCTAAGTACATAGAACATTGTTCTAAGTACATAGATGTAACTTAACGCAATTCCCCTACTTTTAGGGTATTAAAATGAATCCTTCAAAACCGCTAATATCCTGAAGATGTAACGGGGATATAACTCTTGTTACTATTTTTGGTAGGGGTTAAATATGAAAGGTCGGGGTTATTAGAAAATCAGATATGCTTTTTAGAAACAACATAACATCTCTTGGGCAATTTCAAAGAATAAGCAACTGAGCCATCATTTAAGATAAACCACATTATTGTTTAATTTTCAAAAGAGACTACTATATACAGGAAAAGTAATGATAGAATTTTAAATGTAGATTTCAGATAACTTCCCCCTTCACCCCAATCCTGGGTATCTGTCAATCATATTCCTCCTACTCTCCCTGTTTCCTTTCTGTCAATCATACACCACCTCTCAGACATTGCCTTAGGCTGTTTTCCTGCCTCCTTTTCCAGTGTTTAGAAGAGTTACACCACAAGAGCCAATAGTGCCACACACCAACTTCCCTATAATACTCATGGGGCGATTATTTATCAATATGAAAATAACTAGAAAAATGGTATAAAATACACTGAGATATGATGACTCAGAGACTGGACATTTAAAACAGTTTTGGGTTAAAATATAAGATGGCGATTTCCCTTAAGGCCTGTCTTGAGTTAAGGATGGGGTGGAGGTTTTGTAGCAAAGGTTAAGATGCCTCTCCAGCGCATGCCCGGAGGCGATCCATAGTCAGCATATGTGGAGGAGGGCCTGAGGGCAGTGCTTGGAGAGTGAAGGAGAGCAGTGTCAACGGAGCCCCAGGACAAAGTCAATGTTTGGAGAGTGGAAGAAGACAGCATTCAGAATATGGATGGAGGACGTGCTTGGAGAATGATACTTTGGGTTTTCCTTAAGCAAAAGAGAAACTGTAATCAATTTAGAGTGAGATTATCTTATAAATATATAAATGTATTTCAATTCCATCATGTTTTATAGGTTAGAATACAAGCTGGATTAATGTAATGTTCGGTAAGCAAGATTTCTTGCTTGTCTATCTACACTGTTAAAACAAGTGTTTAGAACCTAAACATTTGCCTAAACACTTCGGTGCATCCAGTTTTGGAACACTTTATTTCCCTAAACATGTTTAGAATTATCGGTGTTTAGGGTTAAGTGTTTAGAAATGTGTGATGTTTAGCTGTTTAACCATGAAGTGTTTAGGTCCTCAAGGTGTTTAGAATCAAAATGCTTATGATTTTTTTATGTTTAGCTGCTAAGTGTTTAGAAAACTATGATGTTTAGGTGTTTATCTATGAAGCATTTAGGTCTTCAAGATGTTTAGGGTTAGGTGTTAAGTTAAACAGTAATATACCATAATATGCACAGTGTACTTTCATTCTTAAGGATGAAAACAATTTTAAATTTAACAGAAATATACCGTAGTGTGTAAAAAAAACAACGTAGATCTTACATGTAAAACACTGCTATGGTACTATGCCCTTAAGCTTCAGTTTACACCAGATGTAATGTTAACAGCATTGAAAGTTTTATTTTTTCCTGTAATCACACTACAGGATCATTGAGCCAATAACCAAATATGTCCTTCCTTCTTGGTTTAGCCTTGCATGGATTGTTTGATTGTTGGAGGTAAAACCTTTAGGGGTATAGCTGATAAAGTTCTTTTACTAAAAAGGTGTCTACATGTTAATCCTACTAAAAAGGTGTCTTAAAGCATTTTGTAAATGTTTTAGGGGTGTTCTGGTTGGTTGACCGTACCTAGAATAGCAGGCCAATGAAGTGATTATCTTAATGACGCTACAAAAACTTAAAAATCTAACATTTTTAATCACAAAGTTCCAAATTCCTAAATGTATGAAAAACACTATTTTACTAATCATGGCCAAAAATATGGGGGGCATGTGGCAAACCACTAATAGTACAACTACTTCATAGTAGTATTTTGGTAACTTCAGTAGCCGAGATTTGAACCCGGGGCCCCTCACATATGAAGCCTACGCTCTACCACTGAGCTATGAAGGCCTGTAGGTAGACACAGCCCAGCTTGGCTACTTAACTGAATACGTAGGGGTATGAGAGTACTGAACTATATATATTGTCTGTCACACCAACATGATGTTGAATACCTGTATAGTAGTACTGATCCTACTCGAGCATTGGTGCTGACTATGCCAGTGTACACTGCATGCAGTCCAAGTTAGCTCAGTTGGTTAGGCTTCTACCTTGAATGTAAAGAATGTGAGTTCTAATCCCAAAGTGTCCATTTTTCTTTTCCATGGTATACAATTGATATTATGTGTTTAGATTCTAAACATATCCCATTCAAAACATGGTTAGAGGTTACAAGTGTTTAGCTTTTAAACACAACTAGTGTTATGCGCTTAGATTATAAACATAGTTAACCCACACATGTTTAGAAGCTACAAGTGTTTAGGTTTTAAA
Organism: Lepidonotus clava; assembly: GCA_936440205.1. NCBI lineage: Eukaryota > Metazoa > Annelida > Polychaeta > Phyllodocida > Polynoidae > Lepidonotus > Lepidonotus clava. The sequence goes on from OW387149.1 coordinate 12,574,800, forward strand.
CAGATATGGTTTAGTGTATTTAGATTATAAACATGTTTATGCCCTTAACACATTTAAATTCTAAACACCATTTTAACAGTGTAGTTTGTAACTATTGTGACTTACATAATAATATTATACAGTTTAGATAATTACATCTATCTAATATTTCGAGTGTTTTATATTGCAATAAGGAAAAGTTACGTCTAATTCTACATTGGCCTATATACCTGAATATGACATGATCATCTGATTATAGACTAATTGTAGAATTGACTAAGTACTGTACTTATTTACCTTCAACAAGACTGGGAATTCAATAAAACCTGTGCAACGATTTAATTGTACCATTTTTGGAAAATTAGGCATATAAAATAAGCTAAAGATGATATGCAAAACAGAGTGCAATTGATTATATAATTTACTTCAAATAAGGTATGCAGTATTTTCACCATGCCATCTCACAGAAATATAACTGGTATAATTATTCTGATTCAACTTAGGCAGGGCATTCTGTTGGTCTTGCACATGCGCAGAAGGACCGATCCAAATGGGTCAGAAACTGTAACAAAACGACGGTAAAGAAACAAGATGGCGGACACCTGAGAGACGCGCTGGTCACGTGATCCGAGAAACCCCGCGGCTTCAGCCTCGTCTTGGGTTGCTATGGCCACCCCCGTTGCCTAGCAACCATAAACAAGACTAAGGCCTCCTGTTGGGAGGGTCAAACGTGCCTCCAGGCGTGGAGAGTTCCACTGTGTGTTAGGACGATTGTTGGGTGGTTAGGGGGAGGGGATGTGGAGAGGGGGGCAAACGGTTAGAGGTTAACCCTTGGAAGATAAATCCCTCTTTTTAATATTCAAATATATTTCATTGTTTGATTCTGTAAATTCTAATAGAATGTATTAAAGGGTTGCACCATCAATGATTAATTTGAACATAATTCTGAGAAGCAACCAAGCTGTTACAAGTGAAAATAAATATCCTCCTTTTTCGTTAGCAGACGGGATACAATGGAATATTAATGGTTGGTTTGATAACATTATATTTAACTGCCATTTGGAATAGTAAAGGTAGTGGTTTAAGATTAGGGTCTTAATAGATTTAACCTTTGTAAAACCATAAAACCACTGGATTCAAATTGAGTGACACTGTCCAACAAATGTAGACCCCCTCCATCCTTTCCCTAGTGATAGACAGTAAGCTTTTGTTATTATTTCCGTTTTTACATATTTCCCCACTTTTTCCATGACGGCTGCCATAGTGGAGGTGGTGAAAGTCTGGGTGGAGGTAGCCCAGTTTGTCACATGTTCGACATGTGCTACTTACATGATTGACATGTAGAGATGACATGATATCTGACATGATCTGCACTGGGGAAACAGCCTCGGGGTAAAACCAAGTGTTGGGCGGAGTCGGGAAGCCCTGTGCCCCCAGGCGGGGCACAGGGGGTAAAGCGGTTTACGGGGTAAAAATTTACCCGCGGGCTATAGGAATGACTGGCTGGTTATATTTTGTTCACTTTGAGTTGAAAGAAGTTATCATACCTAGATTAAAAACTGACATTTTTACATTGTATGATTCTTTGCAATATTGTTAGACAACATATTGTGGATAGGTCTTTTTATATAAAGGCAAGAATCAAAATCATGAAATGATGATGGGTAAACGTGAGCAGTATTCACAACATGATATTTTCTAATTAACTTCCACTTTATAACTATATATGTTTTTACTTAAAAACATATCATTAAATGAACTATGATACTCAGGGTAATGAACAGTAATTTGATCTAAGATTTTAAGAATAACCTACGTATAAATGGTTATTTCGAAATTTATGATAATTATTTGCATGGAATTCAGTGGCTATTCAGCAAAGTGCAAGCCATATATATAAAAAAGACTAACATTTTGGCTTGTGAATTTGTTGATGGAATTTAGGATGATAGAACCAAAAGCTGAGGTAGTAAGACAGGCATTGCCCAGTGTTCAAAGTTTTTGCTCTTGAAGATTAAATAGCTTAATTGTTTTTCTATAAAAGCAAATGTAATATCTATGTGAATAAAGCAGACATTGGATCATGCTGAATTCCATTTGCATTGAGTATTTATATAGACATACATGTATAAGATCTTATGTATCATAGAACATATATTGTACACACAAATCGTACCACACCAGATCCTTTCCTCCCTCCAACACTGGAGATTTCCACTTCCCCAGAGACCTGTTAGCAGACCTTTGCTGGTGCCCTGCGGTCCTGGCTATCACCTCGCGTAGCATTCGGGCGACCAGCGAAACCCTGGGGGGGGGGGGGGGGGCACTTGGACTTTAAAAGGTACCCACTGCCAAATGGACCGGTGCAGCGGGGCGATGAACGTCAAAAATGAAGGGCGGTCAATCACTTTTGGGCTAAAAAGAGGGGCGGTCAACTACATCAATAGAACAATGCAGTGGCAATAACTTGAAACATAGCCCTTTTGCTACTTTAATTCACCCAAAAATAACTAATGGAATGTTTTCAGAAGCTTTCCTTAACAGTTTTGGCGATTCTGTATATTTTCTGGTATTGGAAAACCCTGATTTTGGGGGGCAGTAATCTCTACCACCCAAAAATAGGGGGCGGTCAACTAAAATTGAGGGGTGGTTTGTCACGAAAAGCAGGGGTGGTATACGTAATTTGGCAGTGGGTAGTGACCTTCTAAGAGTCAGTGCCCCCCCCCCCCCACCGGGAGCGAAACCTGGAGGCAGAACAAACGCTCCTCCATCGTGGAGAGGGTGACAGGCAGGGAGCATTCAGTTTCCATAATTGATGCTCAGACTAAAAGGAGAATCCCCTCCAACTTCTTTTAGCCTCTGAATTCGGGGCTCCCAGTGCAGGAATTCTGCTGTGGCTATGCAATTTGAAAAATGTTTGGTGCATTTGTTACTGATTGGAATTGCATCTAGCTTGATCAAACCATAGACATACATAACTTATATATATCTATGATCCAACGTTATAAATGAAGACATGGTTACGTTTGATTCCTTTGTATGAAACGATGTCAGTCTCCTTACAAAATTTACTGAAACATTTTAGGACTTCAAAATTGTATTGTTATTATTTAAGTACAGGGTCTGATGTTTTTCTAATGGTCTGGCAGCCATAAAATTGTAGAACTCACTATGCAAATTATAGCAAATAAATAGGGGATTTTGATAAGGGGGTCTGCATATAGGCTAAGTAATTAAACGTCGCGCATTCACATGTGCATATGACTTTTTTTTCTATGTGAAGCATAAGTCTCTACCAAAAGGTGGGTTAGGAATCCATTGAATCCCCCAGCTCCCCCTCTGTACGGTCTGTAACAGGAAACACTGTACATGTGTGGAAGTAGACCTTCACAGAACCTTTTAGAATCCTTTACACTTTTCAGCCGTTGTATATAGTAGTTTGGAGGTCCAGGACCAGTCTATCAATAAATCAAAATGGCCGTCACCAAAACGCCTCCAAACCCGCCTTGGCTGCGTGAGCAGGTCAAGACGACTTCCGGTGTAAAAGTCACGTGACTTGTCGGACGGAAGTACCTGAACTTCCGGTTTTAACGGCTGTATAAAGAAGAGGCGTTCTTTTCCTGCCATCTTTGTTTTTTTTAGTCCAGGGGCGGATCCTGGGGATCCTAAAGCAGCATACCCACTAGGAGATTTTGGGATAAATTGCTGCCAACGTCGGCGCCAATTCGTCCCCAAAGCAGTGACGGTTGACGCCGACGGTTGGCGCCGATCCTTATTAAACATGTTTAATAATTTTATGCCTATGGTCGGGCCGATGGCTATACCAACGTCAGCGCCAACGTCAGCCAGTCGGTTAGTGGGTATGGGGCTTAAGCCGTCCCACCCTTCCTTTTGGGGGGACTTAAACTTGAAAAAGAGAAAAAAACTTCAAACATGCATGCATGGGCGAATGCACTACGTTTTAGTAATTAGCATATGCTGACCACCCTTACTGAAATCCTGTATCTTCCCTCACATTAACTTATTATTGTTTTTCCTTTTGTTTGATACCTGTGTTTTTGTTCAACATTGGATGATATATTCATACACGTATAAAAGGTATGCTTATTGTTTTTGCTGACAGGCAAAGTTCATTGTTTCATTATACTGGGCTGTCATGGGCGGGGGAATATGATGAAGTGAAACAAGTTTGAAAAACCTTGAACTTTGACACCCTTTGAGTGCATGCCTTCACTATATGCAGTGGTCACAATCATATAATACTGCCCACCCTACTTTATTGTGTAACATGTTTTTCTCTTTATTTTGTGAATTCTGAATGGATTTTCATGATTATTTTTTTAATGTCAGGTAAAATAATACATTCTGATTAGATGGAGATAGTGATAGTCCTATAATTAAGAGAAAATAAGAGAAAATAAAGATCATTAGGGTACACTGCTTGAGACCAATCAAAGTGTGTGCATAGTCAAGACATTGTGAAACTGCCCACTTTGCTCCACTGGTAATTTCCTTTCTATTTTGCTTATAACTTACAAACTATGGTATATGATGTAAGGAAAACTTACCTCAGTTGACAGTACAACCCTGTATACTTGGTGGGATGTCGGAAAATTACAGCCCGCAGCCTTACGGCCTCAGGCAGTAATTTTTTGACACCCACCTCATATTCAGGGTTGTACTGTCAATCTCTGTATGTTTTCCTATAAAATTGTATGCATTATCACCGTACCCTGTGCGTGCTGAGACGTATCTCAGTCTCTCTATAGTCCTTCAAATGTCCTTAAAACAGTATTCTAAATTAAATAATTAAACTCCAAATAGATGAGACATCTACTTGACTTTGGCGATACAATGGACACAAACTTTGCAACTGACCTATCCTCATCGCTTATATATAGTGTATACATCAGAATGCAATTCATCATGATGGACACTTCTTATTCTGAATCACACCCCTACTACAGTAAACCACCTAAAGGCTATGTTCCACATGCCGATATTGCTGCATATTTTTCAAAACAATTGTAGGAATTAAGGTTAAAATGGAATACAGTAATGTTGCATATCACTAAAAGCGGTTTAGAACTCTTTTTTAATGGTATATAGGATGTATGGATTATTACCATATTCTCAAACAAAATCAAACAAATACATCAAACTTTGCATGTGGAATACAGGCAGCTTAAACATATATTCCACACGCCGACTTTGCTTCCGATTTTTAAAATCGGTAGTGGGAATAAAGGTTAGATATAGACATGTTATATATCACCAGAACCGTTTTACAATTCCCTTTCGTATGGTATATAAGATTTATATGGGTTACTGCCAAATGCTCAGAGAAAATCAAACAAATACAAAATCGCTAGCGTCAAAATCGGTATGTGGAATACAGGCTTGATTATACTGTATTGGTGAGAAGCCTTTGAGTCTGGACTCATCGGTTGACAGGAGAAGAAGGATCGAACAAATCATGACTAGATTATCTGACAAGACCTGAATGATGGGAGCTGAATACACTCTGTGGTAGGGTGAGATATCCACCCCTCCTACCCTTTTGTAAGAACATATCAAATGGCTGTTGCCATGGTTACACACACTTCTGTGGTATTCACAAGAAAAACACACATAATGATGTATGTCTTGCTTTCAGACATTGCCTTGGAAGCTTTCAGGTAGAGTGGTTATGAGTGGTTCTGCTTATTCTTGTATTTTATGTATTAATTTTGCCACTGAAGTTATACAGTTGTATATTTGATGAAATTTGTGCATCGATGCTTCATCTTAGGCAGAAAGATGTGCAATATCTCATGTAACTCTATGTTTTATGGATTGTGTATCTTTAGGGGAAAATGTATAATGTAGTGTGTAGAACTTGCTTATCTCTCTCTTTTCTTAAGGCTGAATTGAGTTAGTTTTTGAAGATCTTATTTCTAAATAAAATTTGCTACATCGAATTTGTCCAAAGCTATAGAGGTAATATCGGATGAATTTAACTTTTTTCAACCCAAAGTCATATCTCATTTTGTTGTTTAAGCCAGAACCTTGCTTTTAGCGGAGGACTTGTATATTATGGCATCCAATCTTGTTACTTGGAGCACCTAATCCAATTCCGATAATTCAATAAAGACATAGAACACAGTTGGGCATTTGAAAGTACTCGTCTGCTGTGCTGATGTAGTGTATATGTAATAGGTCGATAATCTATTCCAAGGAAGGCTCACCAGACATACATATTCCCTTACACTATTCTAGTCTCTCCTATACTTCACTTCGAGTTCAGAGGTTCACTGGTATATATAAACACATTGTACAGATGTGTATGATTGTGCATAATGTGATAGATATGTGTATAATATACATTTATAATTATATATTCTATTCTGGTAGATTCATACGACACACCCTCTGCATTCCATTAGCTTCCTTCCTTTAAATCATTTTCCTATCAGCATTTAATATAAGGTACACTGTTATATACTTTGTGTCTCAGGTCTCAAATAGCAATTTTATTTATTGCTAAGATTTGTTAATCACCAGGAATATTAACTACAATGTCTGTGGGTTGGTTAAAAGATTACAAAAGCCCCTTGAATAACTTTGAAACTGTACACAATAAACAAACATTTCTAAATTTGGTTCGCCTCAAACTTCGTTAATGTAAACGAGGTTGTTAGATCTAATGATGCACAGTAGACATAGAAAAAAAAGTTAAGAAAAAACCCCTAAGATAAGCTCGAAATAAACACAGTGGCTAAGGGCTCCCCAGAGACCCCTAGTGGCGGGACAGCTCATTACGCGGGTAAATAGAAGCTCCCTGCTCTCCCACAATGCTTTGCGCGGAGCCATTGCCGAAGTCTCGTCTTTTCACGCCGCCTCTCGCGGCCTCCCACGTGACCTGACGTGAGTTGTAAGCAAAGAGAGTAGGCCAAGGAAATGGGGGTTTGTGTCTGGTAACAGGCCGAAATTACTTTCTGGTAATTTGTTATAACTTTCTAGTGACTAAGTATCAAGTTTCAGTAATTTGGTATAGAGGAATTCTCTCCTATATAAGGGAATATGTATGTCTAAAAAGATCAGTACTTATAATTTCCCAACATAGATTGAAAGGTCGGACACTTATGAACATCTATTTTTCTATTGTTGATTATACTCTCAAATAAATGATTTTAGACTACCTTACTCTTACCGATTTCTTTTTTGTCCCTGTTCTATTTCTTGCTCTTCTCTCATTTCCTGCCTCCATCCTCTCTTCCCCTCTTCTGTCCACAAATCTCTCCTCTCTCCTCTTCCAAGGGCTATTCCCTCCTCTCCATCTCTTTTCCCTCACTCATTCTCTCTTCTTTCTTCTCTCCTCCTGTCTCCTGCTCCTCCCCATCCTTTCTTGAATCTTCCCCGCCAACTACCTCTCTCTCCTACCTTCTGATGTTCCCTTCTCTCTCTCTTCCCTCACCCATTATCTCTCTCTCCCATGCCTCCTCTCCCCTTACCAAATCTCTCTCTCCTCCCCTCCCCTCTCTCACTCTTCCCTCCTCTCCCTCCGTCCACCCCAACTATCTCTTCTTTCCTTTCCTCTCCCACTTCTCTCTCCTAATCTCTTTACTTCCCCAGGTCTCCCCTTTCCCCCACTCCCTTCTCTCACTTCTCCCTCTCTCCTCTCACACCCAATCTCTCTCTCCCTCCACTCTCTCTCGAATCTCTCCCACTTCCCCCTCCCCTCGCTCTTTTTTCCCTTGTCCAATCTCTCTCTTCTGTTGGAATCTTCCTACTTCTCCCTTCCCCTCCCCCAACTAGCTCTCTCCATCTCTTGCCCTCCCCCGCTCCCACCGTCCCTCGGGGAGATCTATCTGTCAGCTGACATCACGTCTTCTTTACGTCACCGTCCCCAACTCACCCTGACAGACGTCCTCAGGGGGCGGCATTACGGGGTGGGAGTAGGGGGAGGAAAGGTGGGAGGCTGCGGTGGCTGGTTATTGGGGTTTAACGCTGTAGCAAAATCAGATGTCGCTACAGCAACATCAGATGTTGCTACAGCAATTTTTCAGCTATGTGGTATGAATATTGAATCATTCTATATTCATACCACATAGCTGAACAATTTCTGAGCACACATTAAACTACAAAAATCATCATCATTATCATTCATATCATATCATGGTAAAAGTAAAGTTAAGTGCTAATTTTGTCTTTGACGATTTAGTAAATGAATTGAATTTATCAGAAGATACAGAGACCATATTAGAGGGAAATATTATGAGGTAGGAGTAGGGATAAGGAAAGGGGCAAGCCTATGGTGGTTGGTTGGATGGTTATTGGGGCTCAACGTTGTAGCAACACTTATGGTCACATATCACTGTGAGAACAAGGTTTCACAGTCCTGTCTTTGATGCTTGAATATATCAAATGATCGAATATAACAAAATAGAAACCATACCCTGCGCATTTACTTAGGCAGGTGTTCTAGTCATGGCCCCACGCACCCTTGGTTAGCTGGATTGTTACTCGTTTGTGCCTACCATTTGGTGTTTCATGATAATCTATAGCTACAAACATGATATTTGTTGTATCATAACCTTAGAGTATTAGCTTCGATGGTATGGTTTTCATTGACATAATTATGACGGTTTCAGGTGAATTGCGAGGGTATGCGGTAACGTATAACAGCTTTTTCTTTTATGATAAGCAATTTTAAAACTATTAGGAAAAAGGTAACTGCAATTGCTACTTATATATATATATATATATATATATATCCTCAGATCTATACAACACAGTCGGAGGACAAAGGTTATTTTGACTGATGCTCAAAATCTAGTTGATTATAATAAAGCTATGAAAGTTCCTACGAATCCTTGGTGTCTGATTACTTTGGATAGACATACATGAAAAGTAAACCATCATGCAAATGCATATTTCCTGTGTAAACTCTATGCACTTACAAAAACCCGAAACACCAAGCGAATCATTCAAAGGTTGACTAAATTCATATTAGATCTAATATCAGATGAATGAAAAAGTTTTAACCAACCTAAATTCCTAATTACACAAGTTGTAATATAATGGCGAATGAACACACAGACAAAGCGCTTTTGTTGTACCCTCCATCACGACAATTGTAAGCCTTGCTTCATGTAAGGAGCAATCTGATTGGTCGAGACATGAGCAGCTCGCGCACTCTACCCTGGGACTGGGCGAGCTGGTTGTAAGCTATAAATAGATCACATCCGGGCATTGATCCCCGTCGGCACGGTTGACTGCGTTTCAAATCCCCGCTTCCGGTCGGACCGGAAGTTGTACCACTGTCGTTTCAGCTGGTTCCCCCGAGTTGCTGTACGGTCTGGTTGTAGTCAATGTGGGCAGGACTGGGACCAGTGGAAACATAGAGGGCTTGGTGTATGGGGTAGGAGTACGAATACAGGAGTAGAATGAAATGTTTTGTTTTACTATAATATCATATTATCTTTTTCATTATGACGATGATGATGATGATGTGTTGGAGTTTAAGGTCTACTCAGCAATTTTTCAGCTATATTGAGACCAACTCCGGTTTTTGACTACCAATTGGCTTACCAAATCTATGTGGATGAGAACATTTATTATGGTATCATGTTAACTATGTTATTAGTTATTAATGTTATAGGCCCTGCTTATCAAAAATCATTGTACGCCATTAGAAAAAGGATGGTGTTTACCACTTTTCACAATGATCATTAATCAAAAAGAAATCTCTGTATGATGACATCTTCATTAATTTTTTGCAAATAGTACAACATGAGCTTTTTTTGTTTTGTTTCGGCAATCACATCTGCGGGTCCAGGGAGGGGGCAGGGAATTCGGATTTCAATCAGTAAAGAAAGAGTGTTCACACCTAGGGGACCGTCCATAAAATATGTCACACTTTTTCAGGATACCTTTAGGACCTCCCCCCCCCCCATCGCCTGTCATGCTGAATTTTTAGGTTAGAACGTAAAAATAAGACCCTTTCAGTCAGTGTCACAACCTATTCATCCATTTAGGGACGGTTTCTAAAAGAAACACATTCTGATTCTTAGCTGATATGCGCAACTCGCCGCCCCCTTTAAGCTTTTTCATAATCATGGATCAGTCGCACTGAAGAAACAAAAATAACTGTTCTGGAATGTCTTTGGAAACGAGTATCACATCAATTGCTACGCTTGTCCCTCCCCACCTTCCTCCCCCTCCCCCTCAACCTCCACCCCCCCCCCCCCCACTCACCCCACCCCTACCCACAGTGGTGCCGACAACCCTCAATACATGTAAATATTTCTCCTTTTGGTGGGGACTCTACAGCAGGAAAGTAAAAATGGCATGTGCGTACACGCGAATGAACTCCATTTTAACATATAGACCTTGTGCAGACGTGGTCACGTGATGACCTTTTGGTGATTTTTGATATTAATGATTAATATCAATTAGCAATATAATATGATAATATCAATGAACAATTATTGTTCATTATAAATCAGTTATATTATATCAAGTGGGTAGGTCATAGATATCTGTTCCAAATGCTTCAGAATTGAAAAAAATAGTAATCTTTAATTGATCACCAATATGGCGGACTGCCTACTTTGGGACATATGACGTCATCTGCACAACGTCTATAGCCTATATATGCGGACCCCCCTTTTCAAAATCCTGTACCTGCTCCTACACTCATCCCCCCCTCCCCCGCTTCCATAATCCTAGGTCCGCCGCACTGTTCTGGAATGTCTTTGCTATGCCTGTCCCTCCCTTCCCACTTCCTCCCACCCCCAACAGCAGTGGCGGATCCAGGGGGGGGGGGGGGCAAAAGGGGCAATTGCCCACCCTAGACCAAAAATGAACTCTCGTAGTTTTGACAAACCTGAGGAGAAATTTTGCAAGCTAAATCATGGGGGGGAGGGGCAGATATATTGTCCCCCTAGAAGACAGGCTCTGGATCCGCCCCTGAACAGGCCCCCTCCCACAACATCCCCCACTCAACCTACACCCCCCCCCCCCCCCACCCACCGACAGTGGTGCCGACAACCCTCATTACATGTAAATATTTCACACCGATCCCTCCGGTCCGTCCCGGGGGCCGGGTCGTTACAGGGTCCTCTGTCAACCACGTGACGAATCTCGCGAGACTCGGCGAGAAGCCGTGAAGAGGCGGAACGGGCGGGACGTCTCGAAATGGATGAGGACACGTCAAATTGGGTCTTCTTGAAAAAAATGGATTAATTTGAAAATGTAAAGGGACTTGAAGAGATAGGTTGGATGTTGACTGGGGGTTCTCTTTTTGGTTCTATGGATTGAGATGTGCTTGGACTTTGTAAGGAGACTGATTTGGTGGAGTGTAACAAAAAACGTTCAATTGATTTCATGGAATTATTGAAGAAGATTAAAAAAGGTTCAGGTATATGGGTAGAAGTAAAGAAAAAAGGAAAAGAAAAATGTTGGAAAAACAGAAATAAGTGATGCTGTATTTCGGTATTGCTCAGTAGTTCATTACTCAAACCTTTCCTTTCAGTGATTTTGAATGGAAAAAGCAAGATGATCATTATATAATATGCATTTGGTACGTAAATATATAGGCCTTTCTGAGACACAAAAATGTGATCAATCTTTGTCTATTGGACATGTCATTATTAATCCTTGTGTAGTTTAAATCTCTAGCATGAAAAAGGTGCTTCTCAACTACCTCCAAACCTAGGAAACACTCAACCAACCAATGGCACCATTCACTAAACAAATCCTTCCACCTATTTTTCCTTTACAAATATAGATTTATTAAGCCTTAACACCTCCCATGTCCTCTGTAAGCCCTCGTGAGGAACTCAGCAGTCTCTGACCTGTCAAGGCTGAGCAGCTCAAAGTGTGAACGTCTGTCAAACAAGTCAGTTTGACTGTCTGGGGAGGGTAGAAGACAAAATACAGACTCCCTCAAAGTCTATATCTTTTCTGTTAGACAAGCTCTTCATGAACAATGGATTAGGGGCAATACCCACTAGGCAATTCTGACAAAGTCGGTCAACTGATCCGTGTTAGAGTTGGCCGATTCTACCAGAAGAACTGGCACCGATTCATATCAAACATGTACATTTCAATATTTCATACTAATTGGTGATCTTAATCAGTGCAAGAATTGGCTGATTATCCTGGTAGAATTGACAGATTTTAGGGCTGATGAGTTGGCTGACTTGGTCAAATTTGCTTAGTGGATATGGGGCTTAAGTTTTCTGGATTAATGTCTCATAAAAGGGTTTTGAGGAAGATGCAGGAGAGAGCCTCTTTTAAAAAGGTGTAATAGTGAAGAGCCTACTAGTTTCTAAAATACCTACCATCACCATTATTGAGAACATGTTAGAACTACCTTCTCAATGCAATCACACAATCTATTGTTCCTTTGTGGGGGTACTGGGGTGGGGCTTCTGCTCCTGCGAAGAATATAGGCCCCCAGTAACTCCTGCTGATTGTAAAAGGCGACAGTAGGGGGGAACTGATGGCACTGACCAAGGGGTTCAGTGGGTTCAATTCCCGGTTGGTGCTTGGTTCACTAAGGAATGAGGTACATCAAAAATGAGTTACAGGTTTTGATCCCCTGGTGTTTGCCCACCTTGTCACGTTCATCTCATAGATATGATCACCAAAGACTGACCAATTGCAAGTCAGAACACATGGTTGAAAAGTCAGAATTCATCCTAACTTGTTTTAACCATAAAAATGACCCTGGCTGTCAGTATGGCGTAAGACATCCATCACTCACTCACTATCTATTGTTTGATTTGTTTTGGGGGCATGATCTTTTTATGTTACTTGACAGAGACATTGGCAGTGAATAATCCTGATGCATTATTTAATATGTAACACATACTTATGATTGGTGTTGGTATTTGCGTTGGGATTCACATTTTTCTTACATATCTTAGTAAAGTATCACCCAAATAGTTCGAGCTGGGCAAAATATGCCAATGCGATTATATGACAATACAAAATTTGATGTGTTACATTATAAAAAATGTGAATCATTAGCATTTGTTGACAAAAATGCGTCTATTACACCTCTCATTTCCTGACGCAATTTGCAAATGCATGGTGTAATACGGTCTTAAAAATCTTAAACAAATTTATATGGCAGTACCTTTCCATTTGTGGAATGGTTCTTGTATTTCTAATTCAATAGGGGGGAAAGCCGCTAAGAGTCAATTAAAAATAGAATACCTGTCTGAGGATAAATCATATTACCTATGGGAAAATGCTTCCCCAAAGAAAATTCAATTGTGTGAGTGCTTGATGCTTTAAGCTGATTAAGTTCCCTCCAACAGTATATGAAATGTGATTATATATTCACAGACAATTGCTCATGTGGATAGCATCTTCTAGCGGATCTCCTATTTAGAAGAACATTGGATTCCTATTCTGTAAACCTAGGAAACGTAGAGTCAGTTCTTGGCTGAATAATTGATATGTAAGAGACAAAAACCATCTATAAGTCTAGACACTTATTCTGAAAAGACTTCCAACAAAAGCACTTATTTTGCTACTACTATAGCCTTCTGCAAATAGGCATTACTACACCTACAATTAGTAAAAACGTCAACATAAAAACGCACACCTATAACTGTATTCAGGGTGAACACTAATATTTCACTTTTGAATTTCCATTTCCGTGTTCCAGAACAGTCTTTCCTGTAAAATTTTCCATGATTTGTTCACATTAAATAGCATATAAGATTTTAGAATTTCATTCGATCAACAAATTAAAGGTCTTACATTTGAGGATCATATGTTCCAGAACCTGGTTTTGGCCAAATTTCCGAATTTCCTGTCTTTTTCCATGCAGACAGGGATTGGTTGAATGCTCTTTTCCCTTTGCAGTAGCTAACAAAATAATAATACGTACATGTCTATTGCATTGAGAAAAATGATTTAGAGTAACAAAATTATCACTAGGACATCCAATTTCTATCAATGTTGTTATTCTGAAATGTATTTGGGTATCCTGAAACTGAAGAATATCAGTGAATATTCCTTAAGCCCCATACCCACTAAGTAATTTTACCGGCGACCAGCAATGGGAAACTGACAAGAATCGGCCAATTCTATAATTGCCTCTTAGTATGGTACGTTGGAATGTGCATGTTTGATCTAAATCGCTGATAAAATCAGCCGATTCTACCTCTAGATTTGGCCGATTTTAGTGACGATTTGTCGGCCGACTCAGGCATAATCGTATAGTGGGTATGGCCCTTTTGTATGGTACTCTCCAAAAGTTATTTTTGTTTTCATACTTCAAGGTTTATAAGGGTCAACATAGTCGGCTACTGACCCACTGACTCCCTTGACCCCTATGACCCTAGATTTGACCTCACAGTGGGGTCATCTGTATTTGGGGCAGGGGGATATTGGGGTAGGGGCAGGGGGTCTTTGGTGGTCAATGAGGGTACGGGAGGGGGTGGGATGAGAGGTGAGTGAGTGAGTGATGGACGTTTTATGCTGTACCGACAGCCAGGGTAATTTTCATGGCAAAAACAAGTTGGGACGAATTCTGTCTCTGGTGATTGTATCTATGAGATGAGGGTGACAGCATGGGCAAACAACAAGGGATTAAAACCTGGAAATCATTTTTGCTGTACCTCATCCCTTAGTGAACCCAGCACCAACCAGGAATTGAACCCAAAGGACCACTTGGTCAGTGCTGGGTCTCCCCTAGTGTCACCTTATACAATCAGCAGGTGCTACTGGGGGCCTATATTAATCCCCAGAACCCTCGGGGGGGGGGGGGGGGTGAGAGGTGACATGCAATGCACTTATAAGCACCATTTGGGAGTAGATTTATATCCACAAAAGTGTACATGGAGTACTGTGTAAGTGAAATTCGTGTCCATCAGTTAATGTTGATTGAAAACAATGGCGAACCCAGAGTGTGGGGGGGGGGGGGGGGGGGGGGAGAGACTGCAGGAGGGGCTGGAGCGTTCCTTTTTTCAGAAGATTGTGTGTTTTTTTATGTAAAATTTGGCCAAAAAGTGTTTAAGGAAAAATCTTTACAATAGCGCCCCCCACCCCTTTTCAAAATCCTGGATCCTCCTGTGGATCAATAATTAAACACAACATTTGATCTTGATGGGTGCCGCCATACATAGTATGCACGTATTTAATACTTCATGTATATCAGAATTACCAAGCTTTACTTGAAACTCCTCCTTGTAAGAGCCAGGAACCCATGCATTTGTATTTACTTGGTAATTACCGAGACGTATCCACTGCGTATCGTCATACTTTGAACTAGTTGATTTTCTTCACAGAGTAGTGTCAAACAACAAGTCTCCAAAATGCTAGATCAAATCGTTAACACAACTAAAATCCCAAATGCCATCCCTACATACAAAGAAAATCATACAAGAGCGCACCACCAAAACAAGATACTATTTCACTCCCAATCCATCCCACCTCCTGTTACCCCTCCCAAAGTGTGGTGACAGCCTAACAGTCAGACAGAGAGCCAAGTCTTAATGGACACCCGCCCCTACCTCTAAGGGGGGAGGGGGGGGGGGGGCTACTCAGTCTTAAGGGCCATACCCACTAAGTGACCTTAGCAGTGATGGGCAACTGGGAGAATCACCGGTACAGATTTAAAGATCGGCGGGCAACTCAGGATTACTGGGCAATTCCCTGTGGGTATGGTGTGATTTTTGGGCGATGGGTGAGGTGGTGCAGGATCGCCCATAAAATCGCTAGTAAAGTATCAACCTTGCTTAATATTACAGTTGCCTCGCGACGGTGACAATGATTCTCCTAGTCACCCATTGACAGAAAAATCACCTAGTGGGTAAACACTGTGGGACTCCCCACTGCCAACATTTTGGGGTTTCTAGAAAGCTGACAGCTCCCAAAATTAATTAATTGATGCATAAAGGATAGAAGGTTTGAAACATAATGTATGGCTGCCCCCTACTTTAAGGCTTTTGGGGATTTTGAAGATGCACCGCCACTGCCTCATTGGATTGTGCCCATTGTTGACATGGGCAAATACAGGATTTGAAAAATAAAGGGGGTGGGGTGGCATTTAGGCAAAATACAAAATTTCCATGTATTCACAGACACATCTACCACAGTGGGCAGGGGGGGGGGGGGGGAGTCAGGACCCTCTGGACTCCCCCCCCCCCCCAAACCAGAACCACCCTTATTTGATACCAAAGCTATAGATCTATCTGAGTACCCCCTTCCCCTCCCTTCCCCTCCCTTCCCCCACCCCTCCTCCAGCCCCTGTTTACATCTTGTTTATAGCCTGCCCTGGAGGCCCTTTGTGGACCCGCCAACCAGGGAATTAGATCCTTTTCTCACTAGGTGGCACTGCGCTGATAAGAATGGTGTGTCTGGGACCCAAACCTGCAAAGTGCATTTTGTCTGCCTGCGGACCAATAACCTATTTGTTACTGGGTGCTGAGGAATGGTACATACTATTGTTGTTTGGATGTTGGGAGTCTTATGTACTGAATCTCCTTTATCAAAAGTGGAAATCGTTCCTATTGGTAGGCATATGTTTCCCTTAATATTTCAGTGACAGATCCAATATTCTGAAAACCTCCAATAACTATTTCATTGTTAGTAGGCGCCAAGGAATAGTACATACTATATACTGTTGTTTGGATGTTGGGAGTCTGAATGAACTGAGTGTACTGAATCTTCTTCAATCGAACAGCTGAGATCTAAGATGTAGCTATCTGGAATTTTTTCCATAGGTATGTTTCCCCTAATACTTCAGTGACAGATCCAAGATTCTGAAAATCTTTAATAACTATTTGTTAGTAGGCACCAAGGAATAGTACATACTACTGTTGTTTGGATGTTGGGACACGATGTTCTGAATCTCCTATATCAAAAAGACATAGTTCTAACATGTAGCTATCTGGGGATCTCTTAATTTCCGCACATAATGAAGTGGCGGATCCAATACATGTATTTGAAAAGGGGGATGTTCCGCATATTGACTGAGCACTGAAATATCGATATTAATGTATATTCATCTGCATATTCATGGTATTTTCCCTTCTATATAATATTCCAATCTGAAAAGGGGAGAAAGAAGTTGTCATTGCCTCTTCATATCAATAGACGAGGTACAACTATTATATCCTTATAATCATAGAATCGGATGCTAATTGTATAGGTAAGGATCCTATACAGATCCTCCTTTAGAGAGGCAAGGTTCCTTCATGTTTCGTCTCCCATCGACAATTGTAAGCAATCATTATATTGAATTTCGATAAATAGCCTACAATAGGCAATGATACAGTCTGAATAACGTCTAATAGATAACAGTGGGGCTGGAGGTGTTTCTTAGTTATAAAGGATAGCAATATTCTGAACGCATGTAAAATAAAAAGGGCCTGTAGAATTATAAATCATGTAAAATTAAGATTGTTTGGAAGTAATAATTACAGGGTGCCCACGCATTTTCAGAAATCAAAAGTAAGACCCTTTCGTGACATTTTAGGAACTTTTCTTTTCACATTGTTAAACATTGAAACATTCTACTATAAAGAAGTAAGGATGACAATGACATGTGGGCAATTTCCTCTTGTAATAAATTCAGACTGACTCAAAATATGACCTTTATAAGACATCTGGACCCAAAATAAGACCTTTCTAATAGCCTTATAAATGGCAAAACCAAAATAAGACTTTTTAAGACCTGCGTGGGCACCCTGAATTATGTATAATTTTAGGGAAAATACAGCATACAGAATAGCACATTCATTTCCTGGTTAGATTGAATACTAATTTGGAAACAGCCTTATGACTGTAAAAAAAGTCCTAAGCTGGCCTGCCATACTTGCAAATGAGCTATCGATCCGTCTAGCAGGCTTTTTCCTAGCCGGGTGATTGACAGACTTGTAATGGGGCCGTTGGCGTTAAGGGGAAATGGGATAAACTTTGTGGACGTTTTGTTTGTTAGTCTTCCCTTTCACGTTCCATTGAACTGGGGCTATTTGGTTTATGTGTACTTGTAGGATGTGTGAGAACTATGCCACGGCTGGTATTGGAATTTGTCTCATGGTATTTATGTGTTCTGAAAAGCTCATGGAATGTAGGCATTTGAAACAGTTTACAGGCCTTTATACATCATGTTTAGCATGGTTATTGTGTGATATTATTTGGTTGTGTGATAAAGTATTTCATACAATCTTCAATATATGTATCAAGAAAAGTGACCAGCGATTATTCCATTCCAGTTGATTTTAAAACTAAAGTTCATTCTAAAAGTTTATTCCTAAAATCGAGTGACAATAGGCAATGGGAATCAGGGCGATGTTGTTGAGAACGTCACATATAAATTTGTTAAATCTTAACAATTTCTCTAAAAATGTTTTTTTCTTTGTGTATTTCCAAACTGTTTCATTACAAAAATGATCTATCTCCTATGCAATTTCCCATTTCTCCTGAGAAAGAGAACTAATTTTAACCTACCCTTGACTGACCTGAAAACACAGCTTTGATTGACTCACAAACCAATTATTTTCTTATTTTTGTAACAAAGACTAAGATGCTCGTTATGACGTTATTTTGCCAAACATCGCTCCTAAAATGATAAGGGGGTATTTGAGACTTCCTAATACGTGGTTCAAAAGTATGGGAATACTTACTCAAAACACATTAATTTGACTATACACATCACACATTTAAATTGTAAAAATTACCATATCCTGACATCTTATAGATTGCAGATATACTGGCCTTTGGTGATATATGAACTCATACCTTGGACCAAAATAGACCTAATCAACAGATTAAGGGGTAAGGGTAACCCTTAATAATTACTATTGACAGATTACCCCCTTTTCTTAGCTGACATCATTCGCCTGACTTAGTGAGATTTGTCCTCGTTTTAGGACAACCTGTCTAGGCAATTACTCCCTCCCCGCTCTTTTTTAACATGATAGATAGAATGGCCACACGGAAACGGAACAGAAAGTTATCTTAAACCCCGTTTACACTACGTACCTGGACTTATAAAACATTCCATGATACAATTTATTAACATGGAATTAAGTGGTATGCACTGCGTGAAATTAGACCTTTAATGACCTTTAATTTTGTAAATGGAGCCATCGAGATTCATTAAAGGCATAGGATATGTCACCTTTCCAATACCTTTGCAAGATCTTTGATGACATTTTAAAAGTCACCTGAAAAGGTTTTGGAAATGTCTTGTATAGGTGACCTTTCCATTAAATCCTTTAGCACACCTCAATGACTCCATTTACAGAAACTTAAAGGTCTTAAAAGGTCTTTTTTCGTGAAGTGATGGTTTTGTAGAATAAGATGCAGCATTTGAGATAAGGGAAGCTTTTAGTGCCTACATCATTCTGCAACACAACACTCTCTGCATGGAGAATCGTCTGTACACTTTAGATGTCACTGTGTTGTCCTCTGGTACCCAGACCACACCAACGAAAGCTGCCGGACTATTTTTGAGCCAAAGCGTGTAGTAATCGTCACCTGCTGGTGGTGAATTTTCTATCTACAAAGTAGAGACTACTCTCATGGACTATTTTCCCAGAGCAGAAAGACCCGGATTTAGGGGGGGGGGGACGTGCAGGGCGCACCCCCCCCCCCCCCAAATATTAAACTTTTTAATGTAAAATTCTTGTGCCTGGAGGGCGCGGTCAATATTTTGCAAAGTACGGCCCCCCCCTTTTTTTTTCTTTTTTTTTTCTTTTTAACAAATTCCTGGTTCCGCCCCTGGCAGAGATACTTTCCCTGCAGAATGGTTCCTACGCCTGCTGCAGAGGTGGTGTAAATGGACCTTAATCTCAGTGTGTGCCAGAGTATTTCTGAACAACATCGTGTAGATATCTTCACCCACTGATGACAAATTTCTAAAAAGCAGAAACTACTCTCACTGACTATTTTCCCAGAGCGGAGGTAGTTTTGCTGCAGAATGGTTTCTACGCATGATAAAAAGGTGGTGTAAATGGACCTTAATCTCAGAGTCTGGGGACCGCTCAGCCCCGCCCCTCACACGCGCGGTGAATTACCCTTAAGGGGATTAACCATGGTTAACCCAGACCTACCTCATGATCAGTCTGTGTAGCCCCCATCTCAATAATAATTATAAAAATGACCAGACAAAATATTGTTTTAGGGATATTTTCCAATGACTAAATAAATTGTTTCTTAAGAAAAAGCAGGTGGGAAAACATCAAATAGATGACATGAAATATTATAAAGTAGTTTCCTGTTATGTGAAACATTAGAATAATTCCGATGTCATGCGTTACAGGAAATTAAAAAAACAACATTGTTCTATAACTATTTATGAAAAGACTAACAAAAAACTACTTTGCCCAACAAGTTTTTTTAAACAAAATTAATATAAAGCCAAAGGGAAAATATATTGAATTGGTTTCTTGCATCTCAATATAATTCTGTATAGCGGTGATCCTGAAAATATCTATATTTCTTCAGTTCAGGATTTTTACTAGCTTACATTTCTTGTAAATGCCCTGGAACACAGCAGGCAGTCTCAATATGGAGTAACTACATGAGTTACACCGTAGTTGTAGCTGTTTTTTCCCAATGTATTTTAATTAAAAAAAAAAAGCAAAGGTTGCTGGAGGATCTAAGAGTATTGGAAGGGTTGGCTGTTTCAGATGGGCTGTTTGGTTGTAAGGGAGGTGGGAGTGGTATGGGGGGTGAGTCTGACAATAAGAGCCCTGCGGGGGGTCTAATGAGTCCGTGGGGGGTCTGCTTCACGGCACTACCTCTAGGGGGCGCTACGACCTGTCAATGGGTGAGGGGTGGGGGTGGGGGGGGGGGTGTTGGAAGGGGGTGGGGTGAGGGAAATGGGGGGTTGTGGAGGATGTCTGGGGGTTGGGTGAGGGATGGTTGGGAAGTAAGGGGTTGAAAGAAGAAAGGGTATGGTGTAATTAGGAAAATAAATTCCTTTCTTTCAGTAATCTAACAACAGGCCAAATATTACCCTCTACTCTAAAAGTAAATTGCGTTTTTGTTCTTATCATAATATATTTATTTTTCGATAATATTTTATTTGTCATCTTCAGAGTGTTCTGATCTTCCGGATGTTACAATAATTATACTTCTTGGTTTTCAACTCAATACAATATATGATTAGTTTAGATACTGCCATTATATTATGATTGCAATATCTTAACTACCATTGATAGCAAAGGACAATAATTAATGCCCAGAAATTAGGCAATTTCGAGAAACAATGACATATTTTCCCAACCTAAGTTAATGGGTAACAAGGAGAAACGTTTCAGACAGATACACCCCAAATTGGAAAAAAAATAATGAAAATGAAGAAATAGACATAGGAAAAGTGAAAAATACATCAACCCAAATCGCCCATGGAAGGCGGAGGTGCATGTTTGCCGTCACACATAAAACATCATGTCAGTGTAACATGTGAATAACATGCTCTGATCACACATGTTGGTAAGGTGGTGAGTGACAGGGTAAAGACGAACAGACAGACTCAGAAATCAGCCAATCAAAGAGAAGCACATCCTGGACTTCCCATTTGACTCCGTGGGAGCTAACAGTCATATAAATAAATTATTTTAGAGAACTTTCCGTTTGCTGCAGTGCTTAAAGGTGAGATGAATATTTTTGTAAATCATTTGTTAATCAAAAACCATCTCGAGGTTATATACTCAAATGTAGTTAGAAGAAAAGGACGCTTACATCCCTTAAAGGGACGTTCTCGTCGCTGAGACGGCCGTAATTTGCTCCGTTGTAACCTCCTGACTACCACGGGAAATTTGTGGCGTGACCAATCACGTCGCAGGATTATGTTCTAACGTCACAAAACACATCGCCGGCCGTCGCGGACATATCTCTTTGAACTCACGGACGAGAACGTCCCTTTAAGGAATATGAGGTTCTTCCTCTCGCGTGAACCTAGGTCTATTTCCTGACTTTATCAGTTGATATGGAATACATATTTTGTAACTGTATTCCATTCTTTAATTTTTTTGAGACGTTTATCAAAAAAGAAGAGAAGTAGGCCTATCCTTCACTTCATGAACGGCTATTTCCCTTCCCATTCTGACTATCCAAAACTCCTCCACCGGTGAAACATTATTCCAGTGAAACAGTTTAATTTTAATATCACTAAAAAAAGGGACAAGTCAAAAAGGCAATGAAAATAAATGTGGTAATCATCTGGAGGCAAGGGTGGGTTTCTGTAAAATAATTTCTCCTATTACAGCTCCTCTTGAATTATTTATTCCCGAAGCTGTCCCTTCTAAAGCCCCATACCCACTAGGCGATTTTACTGGCGATGGGCAACGGGCGACTGGGAGAATCGGCTGATTCTTAGGCTAACCTGTCAGTACGGTATATTGAAATGTGCATGTTTGATATGAGTTGGCCCTAAAATCGGCCGATTCTAAGGGCAGAATTGTCTGATTTTAGGGCCAATAAGTCGGCCAACTCTGCCAAAATCGCCTAGTGTGTATGGCGCTTATCAGGGAAAAGCGAGCGATGCTTCCAAATTAAGCACAAAAAAGAAAATGAATTCAAAACGAGGTTAGCTCAGTGGTCACGTGACAGATGCTCGAAACTCCCAGAATGCACCAGTGTGTTGAAGCTGACCCTCCATTATTGAGGAGAAAATGAATAAAATATTTGGGATGATATGAATGACATTTTTTGTTTGAAAGACACTTTGGTAATTCCCTTTGTGAAAGGTGTTTTACTGATTTCATGGAATGGACATAACCAATGACTCTTTTGGGAGTGTTTGGATTATAAGGTTATTTAATTCAAATTTATTTTTCACACCTTGGTGTGTTGAAAGCAAAGATCTATGAGTGCTACACTATGGTTCCTTCCTCCTTGTTGAGGGTCTAAACATATCCACTTTGAGGGAAGGCATTAGGCATAAACTGAAATACAATGATAGTAAACTTTTCTATTTTTAGTTCACTTTGTGAGAAATATTTGGATTTTTTTTCTCTTCAATGTTAATATCGTTCCCACACAATTAAAGCGAAATTTGGCATAATATTCTAACCAAAAAAGCCCAATCTAGTATCTACAATGACTATAGTCCCAGCTCAGACTATAGCGTCTAACAAAATCCAAGGATACAAACAGGGTAAGACAATATATAAGTGCTGCTAGGGTTCATTTCAGTGGTATTCGTCTGTCGGTATAAAACCTTCACACAACCAATCATCCCCATCTAGAACTGGATCCTTTCTTAGAGTTATTGGAAATGAAAGAAACAACATCACAGGCTAGCCTCCCAAATGAGAACGATTTAACACTTAAAAAAAGAATGTGTACAAAAAAAGTAGGTAGGCTAGGAGATGGAATATCCCTTGTTCATTTCCTTTCGTTGATTGGATGTATTCCATCTACAAAGATTTTATACATGCATGAGAAATCAATGTTACTTCACAAAAATGCTTCTTCTATATCCTAACAATTCACCAACCAACAGTATGATGAGTAACTAGTTAAAAACTGTTCTTGAACATAATAATTGAGCAAAAATTTGTTGTAGCAAATATATAGGGGAAATTATATTTATTGATCGATACAAAAATATGTCCAACAGAAATGTTTGGTGTTTATTTGCAGCAGAACACCATGGCAAAGGGTTAAAGCAATGATTACTTCTTTCCATTTATCCATAAGGGGATATTTCCCAGGGGAACATCTGCAGGTGACACCCACCATCAAAACATTACGTCGCCCATCATTTCTCGATACACCGACCGGCGAAACATCTCAGGGGAGAATATTCCACGGCTGTAATGAATCATAGGCTGGTTGGTTTGGTGTAGATGGGTAAAACCAATACCTATCACTGCTATATACGTATGGGCACCTAGTCGGTAGTCAACCTATAACAACATAATGGGATTTAGAGGGGTGGGGTCTCCAAGGTCAAAGTTTATACAAGAATTATGTTGCGAGTGTCTTTCTGACAAGAACCTACTGACTTGTCTTTGGTTTTTGTTTTCTTTTCTAATAAAAAAAGTTAGAGAATTCTATGTAAACAGGGGACGCACCCACCCTCTTTGTCCTTGTCTCTTTTCAGAAATCTTTGACAAATTGCTCCTGAAAGATGACCATTTGCCGAAGCCCTTCCCCATCTCCTCTATTAACATAATGGGCTTTAATCCGTACAACCTCGATGACTAGTAGGAATTAAACCCAAATGCTGCCACGTTGAGAGTCTATTGTCCATTGTTGTTTAAATAAGAGATGGCATTCAGGACTTTTAAATCATAAAAAAGGCAAATAACCAGGTTTTTAAACATTAACTCATGAGAATCAATTTAGAGAATACTATGGTTTCTCAGGAATTATATTCTTCTACCATTATGGTTTCGGAAATATAATATTATTTGGAAAACCTGCCAACATCCCCTGCAAATAATTATACAGCCTGGGTAAAGGTATTTTTGTCAAGTCAAAGTAATCGAATGGTTGGTGTGAATACAGCCCTGTATGATTTAGGATATGTTTATAACTAACACTATCATACATATTATAGTATGTTTAGGACCTTGTTATTAATTCCTTAGAGCCTAATAAAACTATAATCTCGAATCTAGTAGGATATGTGATAGTAAACCGCCGCGGAGGTGGAGTTTATGGTATATAACCTCCGAGGCGTCAGCCGAGGAGGTTATATAACATAAACTCCACCTCCAAGGCGGTTTACAAGCTTATACTACGTCCCATACCATAAGATCCATGTTTCAGGGTTAACAGAACCTTTATGGGCAGCCAAATATAGATTATATATATATATATTTATATTTAATAATGTCTATAAAGGCCAATACAGGCATACTGTATAGGGTCCTCATGGCAGTATAAGTTCTGCACCGTTGACCAACTTCACCAAGGATTCCATTAGTATAGTGGATAGAGTGAAGATCTCTCATGCAAGAGGTCCTGGGTACGAATCCCCATGGATCTGTTATTCTTTTTTCTATGTTTTAAGAGGAAGTTCCCTTCTATCTTTAGGCCCTTGTATTTAGAATTACTCTAATGAAGAAAACCAGTGTATAAAGATTTCGTTAAGTTCTTTTACATCACTGGATATTATTTCATATCAATTTGAATTCTTTTTGGTAAGAGTTATCACATTAAAACACTGGATAAAACAGATTCCTGCTATGATGTCAAACACCTGCCTCAATAGGGTAGTGGTTAGGCTCTGAGACTCTTTATCAGAGGTTCTATGGTTCGATCCTTAGCTGTGCAAAATTGAACTCAAACTTTTCAAAATTGACATAAAGAAATGAAAAAATTGCTCAAATGACCTCCTGCAGAGGTTTATCAAATAACCTCCGCCGGAGGTTATCTGGATAACCTCCTCCGGAGGTTTAACTGGTAAATTAACTTCCTACATGATCAGACACAGTAGGTTACGCACAGAAACCTCCGAGGTGAACAATAGACGTGTGGGCCGGGAGGAGTATAATACATCATATAGAAGACGATCTGAAATGGGCTAATGTAATTACCCCTGTGTTCTGCTCATTTCGTGGTTATAGAGCACTATGCATGGCAATGCCCAACCCTGTCCTATACAAAGATATTATTTTAGGATTTGCTCCTCCATTAATTTTTAGAACTATTTCTTAGCTTACAGTTTCTGTTAATGGGAAAAGAATTATTCTTATTCAAAAGTAATCATTTGGTTGGTATATGATTTAGGACCAATAACTAACACTATCAGACATAGTATGTTTAGGACCTAGTTATTAATTCCCTAGAGCCTAATAAAACAGAAAGAATCCAGCAGGACATTACATCATTTAGAAAGGTGTCTGAAATGGGCTAATGTAATTGCCCCTTTGTTCTGCCCATTTCTTGGTTATAGAGCCATACACCAATGCCCAAATTCCCCATCTATACACTACCACCGCCCCACCATCACGTCTCAACCCCCCATCTATACAGCCCCATAGAACTCTGGGCTGGCCGTAAAAAGCGGATCTTTGATAGATCAGACGGCGGCGCAGGGTTACCCCGGCCGGGCTGCTAGTAAAAGGTGGATTTACCGCCGTGCCGCCTACAAGGAAAGCTGAGACGTTGCCGTTCCGTTTGACAGCATGATGGATCTGCTTAATAAGGGTATTCCGCCTTCACAGTAAACTCTTCCGCTTTTTACCACCAACCTGCAATCTCTATTCGCCAACTGAAAGGGTCAGTGGTGGTATTTTCGGATAGATCCTATCGTGATTGACAAAAAAATAGAGGGATGAAGTAATGATATAATGGTTTCCGGTTTGGCTGTATCCCAGCGTTCCTTTCGACCGGAAGGAGTGGGAGGAGGTGATTCTGACCTTCTCTGACAGGAAAGTTCCAAGACCTCAGGGTCACGTGACCAGCTAATACAGAACCTGCTCGGGCTATCTGTTGACACTGATACTTACTTAGATGAAATTTTCGCGGAAACAAAATTTCAAAACATTTATATATATACCCAACTCCACTGTAAAATCAACTATAAAGAACAAATAACATAATCTTTAAACTACCAATATATCAATGTGAGAAGGGAGTTTTCTGGGGACCAATTGTATAAAAAGAAATTGAAAAATACATGGTCGCAAAAATTACTTTGCGAATAAGAGCAGCTCCTTTGTGGACCAGAGAGGACACCCTATGGGTTGGGTAAATAAGAAGTAATCTGCTGGGTAATTTTGGGTAGGGGTGGTCAAAGGAAGACACATAGTACTACTAGGCTGCAAGGGCACGTGCAGAGAAATGGCTGGGGCTGGTCAAGGAGTCTAATAGGTCCCTTTACTATATATATCCTTTTTTATATATATATAGGATTGGTTGAAATTGCCATTGGCCAAACTTCGGCAATCATGGTAAGTGTATAATTAAATGCATACCTTTAATATATGACATGAACGGTAATGGTATGAATAAATGGTTCCTATGTAATTAGATATCAGAATATAAAACATTTATTTAAAATTAATTTACCTTACTATAGTTCATAATTGACTGTAATTTATTGGACTTCGAAAAGGCTGGTATATTGATGTAAACTAGCATTAAGTTGCTAATTCAATATTATCAGGATAAATAAAATGAATTAAAAAAAGAAAACATTAAATTTTATTTCAAAACAATTTATGTGTTTTCATCCTATAAGAACATAATGTATAAAATACCTGGAGGTTTAAGCCTATAGTCCACATACAGATTACGATTATGGCAATTTTTTCTTGTCTCAGTGTTTTTTCCTGAAAATAAGGCATGAATTAGAATTATCATTTTCACTGCCGAATTTTATAATCGGCAATAAAACCGGCCTGTTGAATATAGCCTTTAATGATGTTTATGATGATGTGAGATCTCTTTTTGCCCATCAACAAATACATGTGCTGTGCACTCCCACATTAATATGACACTCTTGAAGCTCACTTCTTTTAGATCTAACAAGAGAACACAAACCGATACAGTTGTGGGCATCTAACATATGGCGAGTTCCCAAACCAGGTTTAAAAACCCTACCACTTATTCCTGATAAAGAATTAAAGACGACTCTCTTACCTCTATTTAGGAGACGGACCAAACGGAATAGTTCATTTTGGGAGGCATACATGAGGTAGGCTTAGAGTGAGTGAGTGAGTGATGGAGGTTTTACACTGTACTGGCAGCCAGGGTCATTTTCACCGCAAAAACAAGTTGGGATGAATTCTGTCTTTGGTGATTGTATCTATGAGATGAAGGTGACAGGGCGGGCAAACAGCAGGGGATTAAAACCTGGAAATCATCCCTTAGTGAACCCAGCACCAACCGGGAATTGAACCTAAAGAACCACTTGGTCAGTGCTGGGTCCCCCTTATCGTCCCCTTATACAACCAGCAGGGGCTACTGGGGGCCTATTCTTCCCTGGAACCACCACAGGGTGGTAGGCTTAGAGGTCAGGAAGAAAAAGCCCTTATTCTCCAGATAAGGATAGCTGATTTTACAATATTGTGATGAACGGCTATTCATCCAAAATACATAGAGGTCAAAATAATAGAAATAAGGTAATAGTAGAAATATATGTAAGAGAACGAAATATATGTAAGAGAACGAAATAGATGTAAAGGAACGAATATGTAATAATGAACGAAAGTATAGAAAGCCTGAAAAAGAGGCACGAATATGTAAAAGAACGAATATGTAAAGAACGAATATGTAAAGAACGAATATGTAAGGAACGAAAATGTAAAGGAACGAAACCCGGAAATATGTAAACCGGAAGTGAAATGTAAACCGGAAACGGAAAATATAAACCGGAAGTGACGTCAGTTGTAGGTCACGTGACCGAAAGCAGCCAATCAGGGCTGACCTCTCTAGTATATAAAGGGGCGGTGAGGCCCGAATAAACAGAGTTCTTTAACAGTTCTCCTGGTGTCCAGACGTGTCCTCTTTCCTGAAACAACCGATAAAGATGAGCCGATCAGAGTAATTAAGCAGAAGTTAGGACAAAACAGTCGAAGCTCGAGATAGGTAGTAGAAAAACAGGGTAAGGGGCCCGACGGCCCGAAGAACGAGGAACGAGGGAACGGAGTAAGGCACGAAGGCCCGAAGTAGTCCCGGAAACCGAGGCGTAGTATGGCACGAAGACATGGGGAACGGAACGAAGGAGCGAAGTCCGCGGGGACGAGGGCGCGGCATGCTCGGCCCCACGCTACCAAACAATAGGCGACCGTCGGCCCGTCGCCCCCGCGGACCGGAACTCAGGGGTGGACCGCCCGGTCGGGGTGAATGCTGGTCTGGGAGATAGAGCGAGACGAACCCCGGCCGACCCGTACCCCTACCATAATTTCCCTCCCCCGCAGTCCTCCGTTGACATCGAGTGCCGATTCCCGATCGATTCGCTCAGCCCCCCCTCGTGCGCGAGGCACGACTCTAGAAACACATCTCGGTTCTTGGCCCGGATTCCCCGTCCGCCCCGAGACCCGAACAACCCCCACGTTCCTCTGTTGTAAGAATCGGCAACCCCGACTTACCAGAGAACGTCACACTGGTGGCAGCGGTGGTGCTGAAATAGGCACATACGGACTTGTGGATCTTGGGTGTTTCGTCGGTATTGGATACTCATGGCGACCGCGGCAGTCTTCGAGCAGATGGATTCTGACGTCGCCTTCAAGGAAGGTGGGGAGGAGAAAGGAGGTGCGAAAACCGAAACCAAAGGGGAGGACACGACCATCATGGGTAGGCAGTTTAATTTTATGGGAACGTCCACCCCGACGGATGAGCAGAATGCGCGGGCTCAACAACAACAGACCGGCCAGGTAGGAGCGAGTTTGAAGAAGTTCAGTTTACGACCGGAGAAGTATGACGGTAAACCGGATTTCGAGGGATGGATCAACCAGTTTGAGGAGTACGCAACATTGGGACGCTGGACGGCCGAGGAAAAGGCGGCGATGCTTTTTCTCTCGCTGACGGGAACGGCACGAATGTACTTTGTCGGGCTCCCGGACAGGGAACGACTCCGTTACTCAGCGAGGGTGGATGCGTTGCGCCGGAGGTTCGGTCAGGAGAAGGACACGTGCAATGCTCTGCAAGAGTTGGCAGGATTGAAACGTGTAAAGAACCAGACAGCGAAGGAGTTGGCTGATAATGCCCGGCGACTGGCATCGAGAGCCTACTTCTCCAACGACTACGCTAGCCAGGAAAAAGCAGCATTACATGCGTTCCAGGCTGCAGTTGGGGAAGACCTTCAGCTGAAGTGTGCAGAGAAAGGATGCAAGACACTAGAGGAGGCGGTAGAGGTGGTAGAAATACAGGAACGATACTCACGCCGCCTCCTGCGGGCAGTGAAGCCCGAGGAGGACGCCAATACACAGATCATGGCCTTAAACGGTAAGTTGGAGGAGATGATGAAAGAATTGGCAGAAGAACGGGAAGCTAGAAGACAAGCAACGGCCCGGAGGGAGGCGTTTAAGAAGCGAAAAGAAGATTTAGAGTGTCATCAATGTCACCAGAAGGGCCATTTCGCGAGAGAGTGTTCTCAGCGTCAGGGAAACGGACAGTCGCCGTCGCAGTAAGCGCGGGGCCCCCTTCGGGCGCGGCGAGAGAAGTAGTAGGCATGGGAGAATGTGGACTTTATGTGGCCGGGACGGTGGGAGAGAGTGTCGTCCGTTTTTTGGTTGATACCGGATCTATGATCAGTCTGCTGTCGGAACGCCTCTGGAGAGAGTGGGGACGAAAATGGGAAGAACTGGATGGATATGAAGGACGTCTCTGCTCGGTGGATGGTAGTCCGTTGCGGTGCTACGGATGCACGAACTTGCCAGTAAAATTGGGAACGCGCGTGTTGAAGTGGACATTCATGGTGGCAGACATCGGTAGAGATGAAGGGATCCTGGGAAACGACTTCGCGGTGAAATACCGGCTAACAGTTAAGCCCCACGCGAGTGCTATCTTCCTGCCCGCCGAGGGGAAGGGAGAGGGGGAACGAATCCCGGGAGCAGAACAAAGAACGGATGGGATTCGGGCAGTTACCGTCGGAGGACAGGTCGTGCGAATCGAGGAAACGACGGAAATACCCCCACTCCAAGTGACCCGAGTAACAGTAGTAACGAGAGTAGACATAGGACAGAGTGGACAGCTGGCTGTCATCACCGGCGCTGGATTACCTATGGGACTGGAGGTGATCCCAGGAACGGTGACATTGGGAGAAGAAAATGAAGTTTGGGTGGCCAACCGAGGGACCGAGAGCGCGAAATTGGAAACCGGCGGGGTACTCGGAGAAGCCACCTTCGTACAAGAGGTACGAGGAATAGGAAGTGAAGCAAAAGAACCCCCTGGAGCGCTCGTTGAAATGATAGAGGAGGCTAAGAAAGACCTGACCACGGAGGAAGGCGGAGAGCTGGAGAAAGCCATCATGGCCCGGGAACAAATGTTTGCGACCTCGAAACATGAGTTAGGACGGACAGATTTAGTACAACATCGAATTAAAACGGGGGATCAGATGCCGATCAAGCAGAGGGTCAGACGGTATCCGGCCACCAGGAGAGAGGAAGAACGAGCACTGGTGGAGGATATGTTAAATCTAGGGATTATCCAGGAGAGCGGGAGTGCGTGGAGTAGCCCGACCGTTCTAGTCAAAAAGAAGGACGGAGGAACGAGGTTCTGTATCGACTACCGAAAACTGAACCAGGCTACGAAAGTGGACGCCTATCCGCTCCCACGGATAGAGGACAGCCTCAACACCTTGGGAGGAAGCCTATTCTTTTGCAGTCTGGATCTCGCAAGCGGATATTGGCAGGTGGAGATGGCACCGGAGGACCAAGAAAAGACGGCCTTCGTGACTCAAGGAGGATTGTATGAGTTCAAAGTGATGCCATTCGGGCTAGTGAACGCCCCAGCCACCTTCGAGAGACTGATGGAAAGAATCCTCAGAGGAATCGTGTGGGAGGAGTGTCTGGTATACTTGGATGACATACTGGTCTTTGGACCAACGTTTAAAGTGACTCTGGAAAGATTGGTACGGGTTCTGGACCGATTGAACGCTGCAGGACTGAAGTTAAAGGCGCGAAAATGCAAGCTGTTCCAGAAGAAGATTCCGTTCTTGGGGCACGTTGTCTCATTCAACGGGATCGAACCCGACCCCGAAAAGTGTCGGCAAGTAACCGAGTGGCCGGTCCCTCGGGATCTCCACGAGGTACGAGCCTTCGTGGGATTATGTTCATATTATAGAAGGCATATAAACGGCTTCACGGAATTGGCTGCCCCCTTGTATGAATTGGCAACGAAGGAGGAACCGTTCGTGTGGAGCGCGAGACGACAAGAGGCATTTGATGCGATGAAGAAGGCGCTAACGGAGGCCCCGGTGTTGGGATTCCCGGAGGAAGATGGACAATGGTGGCTTGACACGGACGCCAGTGACGTGGGGACAGGAGCCGTGCTATCACAGGAGCAGAGAGGGGAGGAACGGGTGATAGCTTACACGAGCAAAACCCTGGAGTCAAACGAACGAAAGTATTGCACCACGCGGAAAGAACTGTTGGCGGTGGTGCGAGCTTTGAAGCATTTTCGGTGCTACATCTATGGTCAACGCGTGATAGTCCGGACGGATAATAGCGCGGTCAGTTGGCTGCAGAGAAGTAAGGAACCGATGGGGCAGGCTGCTCGGTGGATTGAGATTATCGACTCGCATGATGTGTCGTTCCAACACCGACCGGGCAGGAAGCATGGGAACGCTGACGCGTTGTCCCGGTATCCGTGCAAACAATGTGGAGAGGAGCACGAGAATACCGAAAAAGTGAGAGTAGTGACGCGGGCCCGGGGGTACGAGCCCGGATGGTCCCCGCAGGAGATGAGAGCAGCGCAGAGGAGGGATCGAGATATAGGGCCGATTGTCGCACGGATGGAAGAGAATGCGGACCGGCCAGGCTGGGAGGCCATATCTCCGGAATCCCGGGAAACAAAGATCCTATGGAGGCAATGGGAACGATTAAGCCTCAGGGATGGCGTGCTGCATCGGAAGTACTGGGAACTAGAAGGACATGGTTGGAGGAACCAGTTGGTCGTTCCCCGAGGGGAACGGGCCAAGTTGGTAAGGGAATACCATGGAGGCGCGGCAGGAGCGCATTTGGGAGTCGCCAGAACGACGGCCCTGTTGGAGCAAGGGTTTTACTGGCCGGGACTCCGGGAAGACGTGCGGAAGGAATGTCGAGAATGTGATTGCGCGTTGCTGAAAAAGGGACGAGGAAGACGGGAGCCGCTACATCAGTACATAGTGGGGGAGCCGATGGAACGGCTGGCCATGGATGTTTCGGGCCCGTACCCAGTCACCAAACGAGGAAATAAGTATTGCCTGATGGTGGGATGCTATTTCACCAAATGGTTGGAGTGTTTCCCGATCCCGGATCAAAAGGCAACGACAGTGGCGGACAAACTGGTTGAAGAAGTAGTAGCACGGTACGGCGCGTTTCGGGAACTACACTCGGATCAAGGCACGAATTTCGAATCCGAGGTGGTGGCTCAGGTCTGTGCACTATTTGGAATACACAAAACAAGAACGACGCCGTACCACCCCAGGAGTGACGGGTACATAGAACGAAGTTTCCGTACCTTGGGGTGTTGTTTAAAAGCCAGCTGCCGAGCAACAGGCCGGGAATGGGACGAGATGGTCCCGCTCGTGATGATGAGTTATAGAGCAACGCCGCAAGCCAGCACGGGAGTGACACCGAATATGATGATGCTGGGCCGACAGACCATGATGCCGCGACAAGCGATTTATGGGAGACCTCTAGGACCAGAGGAGGAACCCCGACGGGTAGGCGACTATGTGGAAAGCCTGGAGGAAGGGCTAGTCGCGGCCTATCGGGAGGCCCGGACGGGGCTGAAACGAGCCGCCATCCATCAGAAACACGAGTACGATGGGAAGGTGACTCGGCGGGAATACCACGCCGGAGAACTGGTCTGGGTGCACGATACGGTAGTGGATAGGGACAAGGGAACGAAGTTGCGATTTCCATGGATGGGCCCTGCACTGATCGTCAAGGTGCTTGACCGAGGACGGGTGGTAGTACGGAAGAAACGAGGGAAACCGGGGGGGGTAGTCCATGTGGACCGCCTGGAACCCTACCGAGGACACGCTGCGCCAGCCTGGATGGTAGCTGACCAGCAAGGATACGAGGCTGCACAGTAAATGCTTGGGGTGGGGCGCGCTAGGGCACGTAAGGAAACGGGGCACCCCTTTTTGTGATGAAGTCGTTTTCGTGTCTCGATTCCGCAGGTGGAAGAGGACCAAGGGAACGACCAAATCGGCGCTACACAAAAAGGCTTTGGCCAAAAAGGACTGATCAACCTGGGGCCATTGAGTCGGGGCGGTGCGTTGACCACTACAGTAGGAGTGCAGGTCGTTAGGCTGTAGAGATTTGCTACCTAGCTGAAGATTGGTTCTCTTGCGGATGTAATATAGGTGGGAAATGCGGGGTTGGAACGAAAAACGGCGTTCGGGAGCCACGACGGCCCGAATGTCTAAAGTAGTCCCACGGAGCCGCTTTCCGGTCAGTTCGGAGGAACCACAGCGTGGAAAAGATGGTTGGATTACAACAGAAGACAGACCCGGTGGCAAGCTGGTGAAGACTTTTGAAGTAATGCCGACTTGGTAATACCGCTTAACAGCGTCCAGGAGACCGGAGGAGAGTAGATGCGGCACTCTCGGGAACGCCGGAGGAACGAACGGACGGTTGTAAAAGGCGAGGCCTGAAACGAGGACGGGCTTTAAAGTAGGTCGTAAAAGGAGTAAAAGAGGACAAAGAGAACGGGGCGGCGGCGAGGAGATGATAACGTCGAGCCCCTGTGTTCTCCGGGAAGTGTGCGGAAGCACTGTGAGGGCCAAGATGAAAAAGGCAAGAGAAGGCGACGGAGGATGAAAAGACCGAGGACGTCCGGTGGGGCAATAAAAGGCCTAGGAAAAAAACGCGTGGACGGGCGAAGGGCCGCGAGGTAAAAAAAGCAGGCGAGGCGGTGACCAGCGGCGGGCCCCGGGGACCGGAAAATAGTAGGGGGCGCCACCGTAGAAGTGGATGGTGAGTCTGACGCTAGGGGTCGCTAGTGCAGGCCACGCCCACTTCCGCCTGCGGCGGCTATAAAAGGCAGAGCGCTCGCCGGAGCAGGTCATTCTGGTCAGCCGATCAGGATTCATCAAATCGCAGACGAGCAGACTGAGCTAAGGAGAAGAAAACAAGAGAAAAAGCAGAGAAGCGAGACGAGCAGCATCACCACGAGACAAAAACGGAAAAGGCTGACGGGACGAGCTTCAAGATTGGAACGAGCCCCGAAAGCCCGGAAAACGGACACGATGAGCGGACAGTGCTGGGAAGGACATTGCCACGGAAAGGAGTTTAAGCACTTGGTCAAGCATATTAAAGGCCAGCACGATGGATTACGGAAGCAGTACTACATGTGCCCGGTGTGTTCGAATCGAGCCTATTCGACACACCAGGACTGGAAGAAGCACATGACGGACTCACACGAAGGGAACCTGCAGAGGGGGATGCCGAAGCAAGACCCCCTTCTGAGGCTGGAGTATGCTGCGGCGTTCGCCTTGGACCCGAAAGGACGACCGCCGTACACCAGTTTCGCTGCTGGGGATGAAACGGCGGCCCGGGTAGCCAACATGGAACGGGACTACGCGGTGCGCCATCCGGAGGGGTTTCAACCCCCTGAGAGGGCGGTGGATAAGGAGGCACCGGAGAGGCCGCGACGGCATATCCGCGTACCTTACTACCCGAGGGCGTCGAGAGGGTCCGAGGACAGCGACGCCGAGCAGCCGGAGCAGGTAGCAACCGAAGAAGGATCAGAGGCCGACGAGGCCGGCGAGGGAGCCCAAGCAGCCAAAGCAGCAGGGAAGGGACCCCTGGCCGAGGTAGCGGAACGATCGACGCCCACGCGTCGTTCCCCTCGGAGGGCCGCGAAAGGAGTGCGGAAGGAAGCCACCGAGTCGCCGCGAAGCGCGAGCCGAGCCGTGGTCAACCCGAAACCACTTCTGACACCAGACCAAATATCAGGGTTGGTACAGAGCCGAATTAAGAAGTTAAACGCCCAGGGAGAACCACAGGAACCGAGAGGACGAGGACTCCCGGGCAGAGGAAAAGGACGGACATCCACACCCGCCCCGAAGCCGGGTTGCTCAGGAATACCACCGGGGGCTGAGGTGGTGGAATTGGTGAGCTCGTCCGACGACCAACGTCTGAAAGTAAAAGAGGAAGAGGAGCCGCTCGCTTTCAAGAGGCCCCCGACGCAGGGATGCCCGGCGGAGGAGCCGTCGCGAAAGAAGAAGTGGAAAAAGGTCAAGAAAGTCCCGAGAGAATTGGAGGAGGGAACGAGTTCGGACCAGTCGGAGTCAGGCAGGAGTATGTCGGTCCGAAGCGATCGGTCCTTGATTATTGCTGAGTCTAGTAGCACGGGAGAGCTGGGACCATCACAGCCTGAGACCTCGACAGGAGTCAAACGGACCACGGGACTAGAACCACCTTGTAGCGACGCACAATTTACTATGATGACAGTTCATAAGAAATCGGTGATATACGAATCACGACACCCGAGGTACCCCGGATATTTAAAAGGAACAATGAACCGGGAGGGATCGTTCAGGGGTTACCACGAGGCAAGATCCGACCGGGAGCTGGAGGACAGCATTCGGGAAGCACAGGGAGGCCGGCTGGTGGAAAGAGAAGCATTGTACCTAGGGAGGTTTCTACGCGAGATGGCAGAAAGGCAGGGACTCAAACCGTCGGGGCGAGTGGAGAAAGTAAAGTATGTTCGGCATGCGGCCAGACCGGAGGACACGGCGTCGATGGCCTCGACACAGCCGCTGTTCTCTACCCCTACCCCGACGGGAGCGGATTCACCCCTGGAGAAGATGGTATGTAAGCAGCCGATAGTGCCGCCCCCGGGACTGAAACGAATGAGAGACATTACGGTAGCACCAGACACGCCAGAGACACGGGCGGCGGTTGACAACCTGACTCGAGCCAGTTTGGGGAGCTCGTTCTTCGGGTCGCAAGGATCGGAGGAGACCCCGGGGCCACCGTCGCCCGAACGAATGGGATCGCCGCCAGGACCGGATACCCCACTCAAGGACGAGGATAAACACGGGCGAGCGCTACAACCGCGGGTTGTGATACACAGATTACAAATACCGGCTGCCCAGTCCATGGACGCGGAGGTGGAAGACTCAGAGGACATGGAGTTGGGGCAGGCCGAGACCAGAGGATACGAGCCGGAGAAGCAAGAATTGGACGAGTCGGGAGCGGATTCAGTGTTCGGGTCCATAGGAACGGAGATACCGACGGCAGGACCATCTGGGTCACTCTCCTGAAAAGTGCGCAGTTCCCTAAAATTTTAGGTCAAAAATAAGATACTGCTGATAGGATTTATTTTTTCATTTTCCTTTTATAGAGTATCTCGGCAATCTTATTCTAGAAAAAGGGAATTCCCATCGCTTTTCAATTTCTCATATTTTTCATTTTTAGTTATGGACTTTAAAATTTTTGCTATGATGTACGTTCAGAACCAAGGTTGTCAATCTTATCATTAAAGTGCTAGGATATTCATAAACTATGAATAATTCTCTTTTTTGAACCTTTTTATGCATTTTCATATGTTTTCCAAGCATATGGAACAATAATTTTAGTAAAAAGAATTATTCCTATACTTCAAATTGTACTTTGATTTTTCAATCATTTTGAAAACTTATCATTTTTCAAAGTTTTGGGTCAAATTTTGGCTTAACATAGCTTTAAAATCATCAAATGTATAGAAATTTGTAGTATGGCCATCTAGTTTTATTCTTTTACATCTTATGCAAATGATTTAAAGGAAAGTGTACTGGTTGAAGGTATATTCTAAGTGTTATGGAGTTAAGTATAAAAAAAGCTTGGTTCTGAACGTACATATCTTGGTTCTGAACGTACATATCTTGGTTCTGAACGTACATACCTTGGTTCTGAACGTACATATGTTGGTCACATTTCAGATAAGTTCTCTTGACATTGTAATATTTCTGACCAAAGTACTTGACTATGATCTGAATAGAGCATTCAAGAATCAAAGGTCTATTCTATGAGTATTACTCTTCATACAATGGTATTTCATAAACTGTGAATGTACGTTCAGAACCAAGGTTTGTACGTTCAGAACCAAGGTTTGTACGTTCAGAACCAAGCTTTGTACGTTCAGAACCAAGCTTTGTACGTTCAGAACCAAGCTTTGTACGTTCAGAACCAAGCTTTGTACGTTCAGAACCAAGGTTTCCACCAATGAAAGTGGCATATAAAGACAGAAAATGAATATCATGTGGAAACATGTGATAAGGCATATCATTTCTAGATGGCTTGTAAAGGAAAACATTCCGAGTTTCATCTTATATCATCTCTGAGAATAGAAAGAGAAAAAAGCTTGGTTCTGAACGTACATATATGTACGTTCAGAACCAAGCTTTGTACGTTCAGAACCAAGCTTTTTCCTTTATTTTCCACTATTTATATAGGAATAATTTGGTGTATGGTGACATAATATCCTCCAGTAGGGTTTTTCTTTCATCTCCAAATAAGCATGAACAAATATATGCATATTTTATGGGGGAAAAACTTTAAAATGTGAAAACCTTGGTTCTGAACGTACATTTTAACTTTTTTGGCATGCCCAATAAAAATAAACAAAGTTTTATTTCTAGTATACTTCTTTTTTTCCTATGATTTTTATTTAAGGCTGAGTAATACTTTATTATGGTATTTTTCATGATAGTAACTCAAAATTTATACAATCCTATTTTATATGTACTTTTTTGTTCTTCAAAGCTTGGTTCTGAACGTACATTTGTGAATTTGAAAAAACTAAGAACTTCAATAAAAATCAGAAAATCATTAAATCAGAGGGAAATATTGTTTTATTCAGTTTGCCTCAACTCAAATTACCTCTCAAATGAATATTATAGTTCAAAAACTGAAATTCTGGTGTTTATTGAAAAAAATGAGATGAAAAAAAACTCTTACCTCTCAATTTTTGGCTATTTCCTTCAATTTAGGGTTAAATTTCTAAAAATCTGAAAAAATTGATCAACTTTAATATTGATTTTCTCAGATTTAAAAGTCTTTTCAGCGTGTTGAGGCTAAAATATGTAAAAATTTAAATAAATTTAAGATTCCACAGTCATCTGAAGAAAAAAAACACTGATTTTGCCAATTGAGGAAATTTCTGGAGAGTGACCCATCTAAAGAAACACCGAGACTCAAGTTATTACGGACACAGGCCATTCACCAGGTCTTACAGGGACACTTTCCGGTGACGGCGCGAGCAGTACGAGACTGGGACGCGGAAGAGGCCATTCGGGTGCAACTGGTGTGGCCCCCGAGGGAGG
This sequence comes from Lepidonotus clava, assembly GCA_936440205.1. NCBI lineage: Eukaryota > Metazoa > Annelida > Polychaeta > Phyllodocida > Polynoidae > Lepidonotus > Lepidonotus clava. The sequence goes on from OW387149.1 coordinate 12,613,663, forward strand.
TGCGAGGAATGACGGCTAAGACAAGAGCAATGGCTTCGGCGTCTATGGCGTTCCTGATGGCACTAGAAACGGGCCGCAAGCCAGAGACATTTGAAGAAGCGATGGCGCAGTTCCCGACGGCGGCACTGGGGCCGTTGACCAGGGAGTTCCCGGGAGTCGACCGGCTAGTTAACGAACACAACCGGACCGTCCAATTGGCTCAGACCCTAGTGATGTACAAAAACGAGGATCAACTGGATGACTTGTTGAAGACCACAAGAGAGGTGGAAAAACAGAGCGGAGTGGTGGATCAGCTTCTCGGGCGCCCCGCTAGGGAGGAGAGGCTGTTGCTACCGATCCGACGCCAAGAAGAAGGGTGAAGTAGATGCTGCTCGAGGTCTTGCACGGAAGAAAAACAGCGCGACGGAACCAGAGGCGGAATATGGCGCGTCGCGAGTCGGGTGGGGAGGGATTACGGGGCGTTGGCTCCTCACCCATAGTGTCAAACCCCCAGGGAGAGAACCGGGCCGAGGCGGAGGTACCTGAGCCGCACAGGAGGCCGAAGCCTGGATAAAAGACTCTCCTGGAGACCGCTGGACGGGCCCGAAACTTTACTTAAATTCATCGGGAACGGACTGGCGGGCTCGAACATTCTTATCTTAATTTATTCCTACTAGTTTCTTTATGGGAATCTTCTTGCGGAAGTGAACGAAACCACATGTGTTAGGAGGTGTTGAGCGTAATTAGCGAGCTGGAGGGTCCATGACTGGAACGAACTTACCAAGCCTGCGGGGCGAATACGGAACGGGAGGAGGCGCTAGGAGGAAAAACAAGTTTGTAGCTGTTCCTCTTCTTCCCTGGAGCCCGCTGCGTTGGTTGGGACCGAGCAGGTGGAACGGGATCGTCCGGTCGCGGAAATCAAATGGATAGCGGGCCGGGCGGCCCAGGAGCGAGAGTGAAAGTTGGGAGGCGGAATCGAAGAAAGGAAATCAGAATGGACAGATAGTGTTGTCATTGTAGTCTTTGAGTCGACGGTCGTGCCGGGGTAAATAAGGTACCGGTGGGCCGGCGACTCGCCGCTGGAGGAAAGGCTGGCGCGGGCCAAGACTGAAAACCCTTCTCCCGTGCTGCCTTGAGCGATCTGGGGGCGAGGAGGAGACGACCTCTGTCCTCTAGCGGCACTTCTACTCCCTGCAACTTCGTCTTCTTGATCTTGGATGGATCGATCAGAATGTGGATGAGCCCGGATTCATGTACCATCATCTTCTGAGTTTCCTTGTCTTCAGCCTCTTACCGCATACGAAGAGCGGCAAAATGGAATTTTTCGACCTGAATGCTGGTTTTATCGTGCCAGAGTTGATGCAGCGAGTCGTGAAAGGATTACGGCGAGTCGTAGATGTCTCCCGGAGGACCAAGACACGAGCAGGGACGATAACTTAGGGGCCCTGGCTCGTGACTGACCGAAGCGATACATGAACAAGAACGAAAATTAATAGACTTACTAAAAACTTATATTAATATCTTACCTGCGGTAACGACAGTGACTGCTTCCATGTCGTACTTCCTGGTATCTTCTTCCCGAGGAACGAAACAAAATAGTCTTTGAAACATATAGGGAAGTAGTCTTTGAAATATACAGGGAGGTGGTGCTTGGAACGTCGGCCGCGGATGCCTCGATAGACGCCTCAAGAGGTCTGCAAAGAGCGACGAGGAGCGATCCTTCTTGGAGTTCGACATCGGATGAGTTCTTCTTTATATATGCTATTTTTGAGATGGGCCCGTTCCGGATCTCAGAGGTTGACGTTGGGTGCAGATCCCAGTTGATGTCGTCCATCTTCACTTTCTACGGCTTCTTCCTCTCCTTCTCACTAATATCTTCAACTTACCAACTTCGAACCGCCGTACCTAGGAGCAGCCCGGAACGGCTCGGAGCTGTTGTCTCGGCGTTCGTCATAGGCATAGTGGCTTCATGCAAGGTGACATGGCACCGTGGACGACTGTGGCCTTACTCCAGAATCAAACCAGACCAGATCTTAAACTTACTTCTATTAACGAACTATTTGTTGGTATTACAGTCTCACGAAAATCGTCTAAAAGCATGGTCCTCCGGGAGGACGAAGAGAAAAACTTAGTAAGCGGAGCGAGGCCCGAGAGCCTAGGAAACGAACGAGGGCCCGAGTGCCCGAAGCAGGAATCCTCTTCTTAGGAAAATCATCTCATCAGTGGAACGAAGGAGCCTCCCTCTCGCCCCAAAGAGGATTGTCTTCCTGCCGTTGCTTGCGGAGGGGGGGAGGGATGAGAGGCACCGGCTCCTGTCATCAAAAGAAACTTCATCAAAATTATCTTCTTAATCGGGTCTCCGTTCCCGTTGTTGTCATGCCACTTGGGCCCGGAACGGTGACGGAAATACTTTACTATGGTGGACTCTCTCCGACATCTCTTTCTGAAATCCTGAAATCTTCGAGTGTGTCGACGTGGTCGAGGACTGAACGTCTCGGTGCTGGGTTAACCACGAGGACATGTGCCGTAAAAGTCAAACTTCAGTTCCTGTACGGAAAACGGACACCTCATCGATAATTAATGATCCTAATCTTCTCAGTCTTACCTTCACCCGGACTCCATCTCAAAGTTTCACTGTGACAAATAGCACGAAACCCGCGACGTCGTCTGCTGAGGCTTCCACTCTAAGCTTTGATGCATGAAGTTAAGTTCCTTTCCACATACAACGCCATTTTCTTCTTTGGGTACCTTGGCCTCTGGCTCGAACATGTTGTCCTTGCCAAACGTGAAAAAGTCACTGGAGGGCTCTGAATGCCGAGGCGACGGAGGGTGCGAAGTCCAAAAAGAACATTCTATCTACAAAAACTTCAGTCTTTCTTCTTCAACTCATCCTTAAAATCATCATCATCACCTAAGAGAACGCAGAGAAGAGTAATAGTTACGGAAGAACGAGGGGTCACGACCGACCGGGTGGGAGAATCACGACCGATTCTCTACCCAAAAACAACGGAGAACGTCTGGACGACGGAAGAACGGACCGAGGGTCGAGAGGACTGAGGGTCATGACCGGCCCTGGCCTCTGGGTGGGAGAGTCGCGACCGATTCTCCACCCGAACTAGGGGAGAACGTCTGGACGACGAAAAACGAAGGGAACGGGGGCACTGCGGGTCACGACCGACCCATGGCCCCGGGCAGGAGGACCACGACCGGTCCCTCTGTCCTAATGAGGGTAAAAGGCGAGGAAAAACGCGCCGAGGGGCTAAGTAAATAGAGCCCAGAGGAGAGGAGCGGGGGCGACGGGGTCACGACCGACCCCCAGTCCCGGGTGGGAGAGCCACGACCGGCTCGCTCATCCTAAAGACGAGAAAAAAAGAGGAGGTGTAGAACGGGTCCTAAATAGATCCAGGATAAAGAACTCTGACGAAGATAAAAAGAAACTAGGATATATAAAACGAATTATATGAACTTTCATTAAGAAGAGAGAAAAACGAAGAACGAAAAACGAAGAAAGAAGAGAAATAATAATTAGCCGGATAGGCCCCGGGGGCCCTCCGAAGTAGACCGGGGAGGACAGAGGGTGACACCTCCTCCTCTGCCGATAAGGAGCGTAGGATTGAAATGTTTCTGGTTCTAGAGTATGTTCTGTTGTCGTTGCTGTATGAACTGTTTTGAAATTTTGTAAAACGTGTTTTCCCACCTTTCAAGAAGGTGCGGGAGGGTGTGATGAACGGCTATTCATCCAAAATACATAGAGGTCAAAATAATAGAAATAAGGTAATAGTAGAAATATATGTAAGAGAACGAAATATATGTAAGAGAACGAAATAGATGTAAAGGAACGAATATGTAATAATGAACGAAAGTATAGAAAGCCTGAAAAAGAGGCACGAATATGTAAAAGAACGAATATGTAAAGAACGAATATGTAAAGAACGAATATGTAAGGAACGAAAATGTAAAGGAACGAAACCCGGAAATATGTAAACCGGAAGTGAAATGTAAACCGGAAACGGAAAATATAAACCGGAAGTGACGTCAGTTGTAGGTCACGTGACCGAAAGCAGCCAATCAGGGCTGACCTCTCTAGTATATAAAGGGGCGGTGAGGCCCGAATAAACAGAGTTCTTTAACAGTTCTCCTGGTGTCCAGACGTGTCCTCTTTCCTGAAACAACCGATAAAGATGAGCCGATCAGAGTAATTAAGCAGAAGTTAGGACAAAACAGTCGAAGCTCGAGATAGGTAGTAGAAAAACAGGGTAAGGGGCCCGACGGCCCGAAGAACGAGGAACGAGGGAACGGAGTAAGGCACGAAGGCCCGAAGTAGTCCCGGAAACCGAGGCGTAGTATGGCACGAAGACATGGGGAACGGAACGAAGGAGCGAAGTCCGCGGGGACGAGGGCGCGGCATGCTCGGCCCCACGCTACCAAACAATAGGCGACCGTCGGCCCGTCGCCCCCGCGGACCGGAACTCAGGGGTGGACCGCCCGGTCGGGGTGAATGCTGGTCTGGGAGATAGAGCGAGACGAACCCCGGCCGACCCGTACCCCTACCATAATTTCCCTCCCCCGCAGTCCTCCGTTGACATCGAGTGCCGATTCCCGATCGATTCGCTCAGCCCCCCCTCGTGCGCGAGGCACGACTCTAGAAACACATCTCGGTTCTTGGCCCGGATTCCCCGTCCGCCCCGAGACCCGAACAACCCCCACGTTCCTCTGTTGTAAGAATCGGCAACCCCGACTTACCAGAGAACGTCACAATATTCAGAGTTCCCCCAGGTATACTTAGATTAATGTTGTATTCAAAAACTCAGGAAAAACTGTATTATGTGAGTTTATTTGCTCTGTATTCATCGAGTGAAAATTACTGTTCAAACCTACTGTAAAAATACTAAATAAAGGCTCTCACTGAAAATACCAAGTGCTAGTTTCCCAAATAATGCCATAATATATAAAATGTATATGATAAAGTATACAGGCTTTGCTCTTAGAATAAATCAAATTTGGAATATACATGTAAGTGAATTTGCAAATCTTCGGTCAAATTCTAAAACATTCTGCATCGAACAGTGCAAATCCGCCTCTGTCGTCTCTAGCAATTTGAATAATCATTTCTTGTACAAGACCATAAAGGGCCATACCCACTTACCGACTTTAGTGGCGACCGGCGACGGACGACTGGGAGGATTGGCGTCATCGTCGCCGGGTGACGGTAATATCTAGCAGGTTTGATATTTTCCCTGCGATTTTCCCGGCGATTTACCCGGGGATTTACCCTCCGATCCCGTCACCGTCGCCCGTCGCCCAGAAGTTGCACCATACCCACGAGGAGTCGCCCAGCGACCGGCGACGGCGACGACGATTCTCCCAGTCGCCCGTCGTCCGTCGCCGCTAGAGTCGCTTAGTGGGTATGGGCCTTAACAGTTTCAACGTACGTGTATGAAATTTCTTTTGATTAAAATTAATCAGGTTTATCAGATTAAATATCCCACATTACCAAATATTTGGATAATGAATTCTCCACTTGTCACATGAGGATGTGAATACTGGGAACTTGGCGATAATTGATTTAGATTTATGAGAGAAATATGTTTCACATTTTGAGGAAAACAGCATGCTGGCTTGTTGTTTTTTTTAACTTTCCACGCTGATTCTCCCTTCTTTCTTCATACTGGTGGGGGTGGGGAAGTTACTCCATTATGGATGAAGAAACAGTCTGGCTATAAACTGATGGTTTGATGATCAGATAAAAACTGAAAAGAAACTTGTTTAATGTGGGATATTATACAGGAGATAGGAGCTGACTTACGTCTCTTTCCTCCCTATGTTATACAATACAAAAATAGGCCCAACAGTCAAAAAGGAAATCCCTTTCCAATTAAAGGATCGTTCTTATCATTTTCCACTTCATATATAGGCCTAAGTCCACATGTTCTATATATTCGGAAAATAAATGGTCATTCTACAGGAAAGTGAAAAACAATGAAACTCATTATTTCAAGGAACTTGACAAGACATTCTAATATGGGAGGAGGTTAATCCATTGTAAAGTTTAAAGTTTTGTTTTGTCTTAAAGAGGAATATCCCTTGGAATAAACACAGAGAAAAAACTTCCTGCTTTCTATACCATACTATTCCTTCTGCTCAACACCCTTTATCCCTTCCCACCACACCCCCATATAGCACCCTTTTCTACAGTAACCACTGCCTTCTGTGAAGTCCCGCAGTGACAGGGGACATGGTGACAACCCTCTTGGGTATCCCAAGCTTCACATCACCCTGTTAGTATGGGGATAAGAGTGTTAACCTGTTTTATTCAGGCAAAGGACACTTTATAACTGCAATCAGATTTAACAATCTTAGGCCCCTCACAGGGCATATGAGCCATGGTCTTGTGTTTCTCAAAGGGAACATAAGTCATAGTGACAGAAGACTGTCTGACATGGGGGTCAACCCTCATGGGTACCCCTAGCTACTCGTCACCCTGTTAGTATAGGTGTATGAGTGTTAACCTGTTATGTTCTGACAAAAGGCACTCATATTCCCGACATCAGATTTATTGATCTTAGGCCCCTCACAGGGCATATAAGCCATAGTCTTGGGATTCTCACAGGGCATATAAGTCAGAGTGATGTGAGACATGGGGACAACCCTCACGGGTACCCCGAGCTACTCGTCACCCTGTTAGTATGGGAGTTTATGCGTTAACCTGTTATTTTCCATCGCTCTACAACCCAAATAAGATTTAACAATCTCAGGACCCTCACAGGGCATATAAGCCATAGTCTTGGGATTCTCAAAGAACATATAAGTCAGAGTGACAGGACAACCCTCTTGGGTGTCCCGAGCTATTCATAACCCTGTCTGTATGGGAGTATGAGTGTTAACCTTTTATATTCAATCCATAGTCTTGTGATTCTCAAAGGGCATATAAGTCATAGTGACAGAAGACTGTCTGACATGGGGTCAACCCTCAGGGGGACCCCTAGCTACTCGTCACCCTGTTAGTATGGGGATATGAGTGTTAACCTGTTATATTCAATCCAAAGGCTCTCTACAACCGCCATCAGATTTAACAGTCTCAGGACCCTCATAGGGCATATACGCCATATAGTCTTGTGATTCTCAAAGGGCATTTAAGTCAGAGCTACTTGTCATTCTGCTAGCATGGACATAAGAGTGTTAACCTCTTATATTCAGGCAAAGGACACTTTACAACCGCCATCAGATTTTACAACCTTGGGACCCTCACAGGACATATAAGCCATAGTCTTGGATTCTCAAAGGACATATAGAGTGACAGGTCAACCCTCGTAGGTATCCCAAACCATTCATAACGCCTGTTAGTATGGGGATAAAGGTGTTCACTTGTGAGTGATTGAGTGATAGATGTTTTATGCTGTACCAACAGCCAGGGTCATTTTTCACAGCGAAAAAAGAGTAAGGACAGATTCTGACTTTTCAGACCTGTGTTTTGACTTGGTCATTGTATCTATGAGATGAGAGTGATAGGGTGGGCAAATAATTTTAGCTGTAACCCATCCCTTGGGGAACCCAGCCATCAACCGGGAATCAAACCAAATGAACCACTTGGTCAGTGCTGGATCCCGCTATCGTTGCCTTGTACGATCAGCAGGGGCTACTGATCGTAAAAGGCAATGTTGATATCAGAGGGGCCATCAAGAAAAATGTATGAAAAATCGCGTCCATGAAAAGTTATAATGTCCACGGTAGCTCCATTTCCTATCGTGGTTTTCGTGGATTTTATTTTTAATTTTTATTTCAAAATTATACAATCTCAAAGTGTCCCAATGTATTTCAAACACAGATTAGAAAGTATTGTAGGTGAAAAAATATATTATGGATGACTTTAGTATGATTTTTCACTGAATTTTAATGTCCACAAAATTTTGGTACATTTTTTCTGAGCACGAATTTCTATCCCGGCCACGAAAAAATGGGAAAACCAACTCCACAAAATTTCGTACTCTTTTTTTGGGTGGCCCCCCAGGTTCCACCATCATGGCACCCTCATCTGCTATCATAGGGCGTATAAGCCCTGCGGTGGTATTAGGCATGGAAACAACATTCATTGGTACCCTGGGTATTTCACCACCCTGTTAGTATGAGGATAACAGGTATTACCGTTTATTATTGTTACTTAAAGAAACAGTATATAGATAAAGGTGATTGTAATAATTTGAAGCTAAGGCTGGAGATGAGGGAAGAAATGACAAATTCCTCCTTCCCCAGAGTAAATTAAATTGTAATTATTTGGAAATAACAAATACTGTTGACGGAAAATAATGCAAATCAGGGAGTATCATTGGCATCAGGTATCTGTATAAAGGCAATTGAGCTAAGGAAAGACAGGACAAATTCCATCTCCCCCCAGAATAAAATAAAATTATTTAGAAATAATAAACACTGATAACGGAAAATGATGCGAATCAGGCAGTTACTTTGGTATAAGGAGGTGGTGAGCCAGGGGTGGATACGGGATTTTCGAAAGGAGGGGGGGGGGGGAGCGTAAAGGCTAAGTACTGAAACCGCGTGCAATTGTGCGTATGCGCGGACATTTTCACCTCTTTTGGTAGTTTAGGGGTCCACCAAAAGGTGGGGGGGGGGGGGGGGGGGGGGGTCAGGACTCCGTTGACCCCCCCTGGATCCGCCCCTGTGAGCGAAAATTTAAAGGACGACTTTGCCATTCGAAAAATGAAACAGAGTATGCACTCAGACCCTATAGCTAACACTCGGCAATCATACCACCACCACCACCACCACCACCTCCTGCGACCGCCGCGCAGTGGTGGCCTGCATGCAGTGGTGCCCCCATCACCACCACCACCACCATCCCCGCACCACCACCATCGCCACCACCCAGGGCCACCACCCGTCCTCCAGTCCACCAGAGACAGAGGCGGGAGACAGAGGCTGAGAGAGAGGCCGAGGGGGAAGGCGACGTACAAACCACTATTACAAGCCGTCGTAGGAAACTGCAACGATTACTGATACTACTACAACTCCCTTGCTGACACCCCAGGAGCTATGATACTGTATCAGGCTATGATATGTGACAGTATCATAGTTGTATCTCCATAGCAACTGCATCAGTGGCAGCAGGTGTACCAGTAGGGTCAGTGGTTGCCATGGCCACCTAGTCCTACTAGTAGGACTCACCAGCCAACAGGTAACGGTCAATCTGTCCTCACTGACTGACCAAACCCTGGAGAGGTCATTGCATTGTTATGCTGACCACTCACTCCTACTCCTACTACTAGCAGGAATAGCCGTACCGACTGAGTGTACCTACTCACTGGAGGAGGTTTAATCTGAGACTCTTTAGCACTGGAGAAAGCGTGGAGACACAACACTACCACTGGGCTCCTCTACACTGGAGTGAATAGCTCTTAAAGGCCCTGGAGGAACGACAGAAGGAGGAGCGGGGAGGCTGGAGCAGTACCCAATCTACCTGTAATAGTACGACAGTAGTACTATCAGGCCTTTATAGTATTACCCTGGAGAATATTACTGAGCAACTGCTATAGACTCACTCCTGGAGCTTTGTTTGAGGCATTGTCAATGTTAAAGGTATATGCTCATCGTTGAAGACTCAGAATTGCTCCTTTGGATCCTGATAAATTGATACTCCACGGTGCTACTCCAGCATAGGCAAACTAACCATAGTGCTACATTATGCAGATTATACTGTGAAGATATAGATTAATCACACCTAAATGTGTAATTAACTCTACTGGACAATTTAGTAATTATCCACAATTAATAACCGTTAATTAGCAACCATTCACCCGGAGGAGAGGCCAATTGAAGGGATGTGGATTGTGGATTGTGGATTAATAACAACCAATCAACCATAGTCCACCCTGGAGGGATACTGGAGCAGGGACAAGTAAGTCACCAGCCCCTCCCCACTACTACCACCACTCACCCCCTTTACTGCCAACCCTGGAGGAAGGGATAAACAAGCAGAGGAGTGACCTCAACTACCCACCCCCCTAGACACTGTATTCACCGTACACAGGAGGAAGTGCCCACCCTACTACAAGACTTTCTATTGCTCCAGGGTCAAGCAGGATTTGTTAGTCAATTAATGGTCTGGAAGCATATTGGAGTGGATGAAAAAATAGGAATGATAGGATAAACTAGACACAAGCTTAAGCCTGAGCGGTTGTGGGTCTTCAAACAACCACTTCATTCTTAAGTGACTATACACACGGGAATCTATTAATCCCATAGGATTCCCCTGGAGCATAAATTACATCAAATTAAAGCTAAGATACCCAGGACTTCATATTTTGATCTGCAGGTGTGTGGATGAGTGTGAGAAGAGGTGGAGGATTTCTGCAGTAGAAACTACCCTGGGTACACTTCTACGTACTTAAGTGACTATACACATGGGAACCCATTAATTTTAATCCCCTGGAGTGAATATTATATCAAATTAAAGGTAAGATACCCAGGACCTCATATTTTGATCTGCAGGTGTGTGGGTGAGTGGAAAAAGTCGGAGGATTTCTGCATTAGAAAACACCCTTGGTACAGTTAGTTCTCCAGTAGGGATCTGGAGGAGGCCAGTGTGGGTGGAATAAGGCCACTACTTCTCCTCTCACACACTCCAGGGCATGCCCGGAGGCGGTCTGACCCACCCCGGGACACAGGAGTGGTGTCAACTGTCAACTGTCAGTCATCCCCCACTGACAGCTCCATCTAGAGTCACTGACAGATGGGAATAGCAACTGGACCCTATCACCTGTCAATCACATTGTAAGCTGCCAATTGGGTTGGAATCTGGCATTTGGGAGGATAATATTTACAATTGTCAGCTTATCTATTAATAGCTTCGTCCCCATCGGTTATTATATCCAGATGTGACAAAATCACAGTTTGGAAAAAGAAACTCTGCATTAACTGTTATGATAAGTAGCACAGTTCTTAACATAACCAATTGCTATAATTCTGTTATAATTCTGTTAATGTGTGTTACACTGTAACTCTTATAACACATACAAACTAAGGAATCCTCTTATAATTGGACAGAAACTACGGCAACCGAATTCGATTGCTCTAAAATCCTTTGGAAGCTCGCCCTGGGACCTGATACTATTGGAGAAAAAAAGTGAATTGCCAAAAGACCATTTCTGGACCAACAGGCCCTTAAAAGGTCTCTGAACAGAGGACAACGCCCCACAAACCGTGGTCAATCTACTCCCAGTGTATTAATCAATGTTAAGGCGCCAACGGTGGACCCCCGGGACCGCTTAGTGGCTAATTAATCATTAATTAATAACTAATTAATGTGGGAAGTGACAGCGCCGGGAACCTCCACCCCAAGGGAGTACTTGACTGCAGGACACCTTTCGGAGTAATCAACTTCCAGAAAGGTAGGTGTTTCTATTATTGATACAACTGTGGCTGTACCTGGATAATAATTGTATTATTTGAACATTACAGGACTATGCGATAGTATGCGGGTTTGAAAATGAGAAAATGGAAAAAGATGATGTTTCTAAGGTGGGATTGATTTGAGATGATGGCAGACATGGGATATTTTGTTTTTTTTCTGACTATTTTTTGGTTTTGTTATTCCCCTGTAGAGAATTTGAAAGAAAATCAACCAAGATTAGATTTCAATATCGCACATAGCATGCAAATGCTCGGAGATAGTTAAAAGATAATTGATATTAATAAGATACATTCTTTTGGGACCTCATCTAAGGCTATAGAAAGACATCACCCACCTATGTGATCTATTTGTTTTATACTATAATCTATATTTATTTGAGATAGCCCGATAGTGGTAATATTGCACAATTTAGACAGATTGTGTTCAAAGTCTAACCATTTATCTATTGTATGGGGGAACTTTAAGTGTGTTGGTAACTAATTATATTCATATAATGGAAATACCGACACATAGTTGACCTCATTATCAAATACGTGCCCAGTATGCATATTCATATTGTCATAATGTAAACACATATAGCTAGTAAATATATCAAAGTCCATCTCACTTAAAAACAACGCTTGACATTCAATATAATCACGGATTGTAATGAAACAGTTCTTACTAAGCTTTTATGAGAAAGCAAATCAAATAGGCAACATCATAATTAACGTTTTTGCAAAAATTAATATATTTTTTCTTTTTTTCTTTAACCCAGCCTGGGCACATGCTTACTAGCATGCGACTTCTATCCCTCTGGTCAGGTGATGAATATTAATGGGTCTCATTAGATTGACAGGGTCCTTCAGTGCTGTGTGGGAGAATTTTATATCAATTGGATATTGAAAGGAAAGCACGACAGAAAGTAAATTAATGTATTGGAGTGATAATCCTTGATATGGTTTAATGAATCCTAAATTGATCAGAAAAGTCAGTTTTTACATTACCAATATAAGTATTGAGTCGTCTTTATCGGAAAGGGCATGCGTGCATTCATGTATCTTAAAGGTGATTAGATGAAGTCGTAGTGGAGAATGTAGGGAAATGTATGTTTTCGACTGAGAAGTTCTAGAGAAAATATTGAATGCTATCTCCTAGAAGTGTGAAAAAAGAACAGCTTTCATTGGTATCTTAGAACTGCAATATTTTCTTTGAAACCCATTGGATTTGCTGTCAAGTATGATGCATTTACAGTAATCTTTTGTAATTATCATAGCATTTATTTTAATTATTACTCTATTAATCATCATTATTACAACGCACCAATATCAAACAGGACGTATCTGTCATATTCACCAAGTAGCCAGATATTGGTAAAAAGAGAAAGCAAAAAAAGAAAGCAGAAAAAAAAGACAATTAATATATATATATATATATATATATATATATATATATATATAAAGCCCCCAAACCCCTAAACAACAACAACAATATTAAAACGAACACATACATAAACACACACACACACACACACACACACACACACACACACACACACACACACACACACACACACACAAATCTAATCCAAAAAAACAACAAAAATCCAGTGAGCAAAATTTGTTCAGGTCTATCTATGTCAGACGCGATCTGACCACAACATGTGACCAACCCACGAGTCGACACGTCGTCAGGTATTGTATGTGAGGGGGTCACCTGCCCGAGGGGGATGGGGGGTCACTGAAACGATCATAACTATACTCAGGCAATCCATGGGGCAGTGTATTTACGTCTTTGCTCTGTTCATGTATCAGGGATTTTCCTTTGGATAGAGGTACTAGTTAGTACCGGGTACTAGTTAAAGTCCAACTGAGCTAGAGCAATTTTGTCAGCAACTATTATTATTATAGGCCTTTGGGCAAGTGAAAACCTTTAAATTTGTAAATATTAACTTTATAGGAACTATAGTAGAACTTTGATACGGGCTATTGAAAAGACAGGCTAGTGAAAAGTTCGGCTAGTGGGGACAATGTTAAGGGCAACCCCTGTGTGTACTGTCTATAATCTTAAATGTACATGTTTTGTATACATCTCTCTAGACCCAAATATAGGTGTAAAAATTAGGGCATAATTCGATTTTGACTGTTCAAATAGAATGGATTTAAACACTTCAAGAAATATCTGGACCGGAAACGGACGGCCTAGTCAATCACCATAAATTGCTTGTCTGAATCCTTGAACTGTGAAACAACAAAGGCTGCTTCCTTATTAAGACAGGACCGATGGAAAATAAGACATATCTCCATACATGTTTAAATATTTGAATTTCAACCTTTATACGAACATACCAGATTTCTATGGCTATAGAATAATGACTTTTCCCCTATTTAACGGCCAAAATAAACTTCACAGAAGAAACAACGGCGACATCCAAAATGGCATCACGAGCATCTATAATGTCACAAAGGACGGGAAGGTTACGTACTTTATGACGTCATTAGGGCCCTTACGTGACGTCAGCGGTCATTACACGTCCCCTTTAAGGGTCGTGCTTGTAAGTGAAAAAGTAGACACAGGGGTAGTAGAGACTCGACCTCTCGACCTAGCTAGGCCTACTATACATGTATAGGCTTAGGGTAGCCTTCAATTTGAAAAAGCAGGAAAAGAAACTCAATACTTTTCGGTAGGCCTATATTGTTTCGATTTTGAGGAGCTCACTCTATCAATGGCCAATCTGGACTTAAATCTCAATACATATTTTACTTAAAAAATCAAGTCTGATTCGTGAGGGAATTGACTATGATGAACCTAAACTAATACTAAATAAGCTTTCGTCTTGTTTTTTCGAGTCTAGGCTTTCTTGTATAGCGCTCATCTGAAAGGATTGTTCAATTCACAGCATTTTAACTATACCTTTTGACTATTGGATGGCAACGTGCAAAATTATTTCTTTGAACGTCGTTCTTTTTTCTATATTTCTTTTTAAAGAATAATTCATCTTAATAATTTATTTTATTTTATTTTATTTATTCATTTATCTATATTATTTATTTATTTATTTATTTATTTATTTATTTATTTATCTAAATTTTTTTTTCGGGGGAAGGGGGGAGTGGGCAGAGCGTAGGAACTTTACTTGTCTAATGCATTACCCCATCGTAGAATGTCAACCCAAAAATACCAATTAAAGCGAAATAAAACAGATTTTTCCTTAGCCTAGTACTTGCTCTTGTTTCCGAGGCAAACACTCTCAAACCCTTTTAAATAAACTTTTCCGACGACAACTCTAAGACAAAGTGCATCTTTGTATATAAATCCGTTAGTGCTTGGAATGTTCCCAGCGAGTAGGACACTGCCCAGACCCTGCCACCCTTAGACATACAGGAACATGACTGGAACCAGCAAAAACATGACCAGTGTCAGGTCACGTCAGGACAGTGACGTCGATGATGACGTCATATAAACCACGACATTGATGACATCTTAATCGATGACAAATAAGACACCAGTAACATACTGATACTGAAGCCTAGCCAGACTTGGAATCAAAAGGGATTCCTGTAAGATTGATAAGGTTATATACAGATAAAAAAAGAGGGTTCCTTCCTAGTTTTTTTTTTTACAAATTTTCTTAGACTTCACTTATATTTTGGAAAAGCATATAGGGAGTTCAAGACATCCAGGAGCCCACCCACCTTTCCTCGGTTACGCCACTAGCATATTCCTACTTTCCATCAAATTTCGTTGATCCCGTTTCTATTAAAAGGGAGACGATTATAAATACAGTATTTTATTATTGTTAGAGACCAATATGCCTTTCCTATCTATATCTAATATGCAGTCCGCCCTCAGTCCCTCCTGGTCTATCTGCGACGGCATCAGGCGTAGACCCCCGGTCTAATTAAAATCCCATTGAGTGGTCGGGTCGGTCATCTGACCCCGTGTGTGGGGCTCACAACTGCTCATTTCACCAGTCGCAAGAGTATAAGTAAGGAGTCTCTAAATAACGAGATAGTACCAGCGAGGGGTTAGTGGCGTTGTGTTTGAATGGCAACTAGGTATTTCACACCTCTGCATGCGGTCAGTTAGTGGTCTGGGAGGGGACCAGCGTCTGGAGTTACTCCTATAATCATAGTCCTATTACAAAGGTAGAAGGGGAGAAGTCCTGGTGGGCCATCTCCTCCGAGGTGGGACCTTGGTCACATCAATTAGTACTAGTAGGGCCCACTGAACCTCTCAGATCT
Organism: Lepidonotus clava; assembly: GCA_936440205.1. Taxonomy (NCBI): domain Eukaryota; kingdom Metazoa; phylum Annelida; class Polychaeta; order Phyllodocida; family Polynoidae; genus Lepidonotus; species Lepidonotus clava. Next base: position 12,629,287 of record OW387149.1, read on the forward strand.
AAATATACTCGCTCTCACGAGTTACACCATTTTCTTTGGAGACTCTTGTATCCACCAAGGAGGATTGAGGTTATACACACGGATATTCCCACAGATACAGTGACCATCTGTGTGCGGGGACTTGAGGTCATATGTTGCTTTTGTACGCGGACATATCAGTGTCCCCATTGTTTCTAATTGTCCTTGATAGGGTGTTTAATGTCGCAAGCATGTATCATTTAGCTACTTCAGATTTTAATTATGAAGACTGAATAAGGCTTAACACTATTAAGTTCACATGGATAAAAGTAAATGATACATATGGATGCAGATGTCTGCGCATATCATTACAATTTATACACGCGATTAGAAAGTTAGACTATGGTAATGCACAGGTATTCTGCAGTATTCTCCATAATGTTTTCTATTATTTCATCACCAAATGTCTTATTAAATGATAAATCACTAAATAGATAATTGACAGGGTTATTAAATGATATCAATTATATGATCATGAATAAAGAAATACTTGTAAAGTCTGTTCGGGAAATTGAAAAACAATTTTTTAATTAGTAATTTTTGAACTGAAAAAACGTTCTTAATAATTAATAGAAATATAAAAAAAACAGGCCTCAACAAAGCCAGTGCTCCAAGAGTCCAGATAGCCACCTCTTCAGCCTCCTGGTCTCCCAGATTTCCCTACTTGGGCGCCCGGGGGCTCCTTAGATTTGAATGGGAAATATTGATAATTTATGGCCAATTTCAAAAAGTTATATCGCTATGAGGATATTCCTGTGGTTCATGCATCTAAAAATGCATCTTAATTTATCTGATATAATCTCATTAAGTAAAGATAAGCAATGTTGATTATTCAGAATCTATGAGTTGTAGATATACCTATAAGCCACGTAGTTATGACAAGCGCATGGTTATCACCAAAATGCGGTCATATGACCAGGTCAAAGAACGTCAAAGAACCAGTCCCAGAACCAGTCCTGTGCAGGCATGTCATGCCGTCTCCATGCTCTGAAAGTTCCCCTTTTTTAATACTTCTTAATATAACTATTTTTATATCAATCAAATCTTCAAATAATAGTTGAGTGAAATGTTGGGACGACTCTGGTGGAGATATTGCATAATAAGCCAAATATTTAATATCTTGAAGATTCGTATGCACGTACAAAATTGATACACTCTTCTGTAAGATTTCACTACTTTTTTCAAAATTGGAAATTGTAGTGTGTCCCCCTCATACCGTGGAGTGGCTCATCGGACCCGAAGAGGTCCGGCTGTTCACGGCACCACAGGGGGTGGGGTGTCGGGGAGACCGTCCAATGGTTGGACGGTCAGAACGGGGTCTGAGGGAGAACTGTATGCACAATTCGCACGTATTCATCAGGGTTCTCCCCAGGACATGATTATAGCCGGCTCTTTCTATACCAATGAAATGATAGCTGGTCAATAATTTAATTCATCATTAATTTTTCTAAATATTTCATTATAATGTTGACTACCTATTCAAGTTCACAGCCGGTCGATCATAATTACAGCTGGTCAGTAGAGCCGGCTGTAAGGGCCTGGGGAAAACCCTGTTCATGGATAGAACTTTACAACCACACACGATTCTATGTGGGTGAGAACTATAATTGATAAGCCAATCAATGGCACAATCCATAATACCAAATGTCTAGATTATTAAACTAGTACTTTAAGGCTTTGACAAATATTGTAATATAACTACAGGGACCGATCAAGGGGGATGCATGGGGCGTGCGTCCCCCCTCCCCCCTCCTCCCTCTTTTATTTTTGCCGAATTTCGATTTTTTTATTACAAAACTGGCGCTCTCAAAGGAGGCGCTGGGAAATGTTTAATATGAGGCCCCCCCCTTTCAAGAAGTCCTGAACTAAAAGGGCAAATGAGGATAACCCTTTCTGCATGTAGTGCATTTTATAAAGGGACAATCATTTGGGATGAACTATGCTATGATGTACAATTTGCAACCCGTGTCAATGAATTTATGAATCTGATCAAACATAGATACTGTGTCTATATTGATCTACTTTTTAGGTCAAATATATATTGTATTTATCTTGATGTACATACTTATAGTTTACACCTGAAATGTTTATTTACTACACTTAATCATTGTAATATCACCAAAAACCAGGGGCAACCCTGAAGTGATTTACTTAGAAACAATTGGGAAAAAAAAGTATCTCTCGTGGATTCTCGTGTTACCTAAAATGCAAGCAGGCACACATGTTAGCTGGTTAGTGAGGCACCATAAAATGTTCCCCTGTAAGTTTAACCTCTCACTACATCACATGACCTACCACGTGGTCTGTGTCACGTGAGACCTTAGCCTCGTTATCAATCACCAGCGGCTGGTTCCCGGCGAGACACTGAACAGGCCCCGTACCAGCAACAAGTGGCCCAAAGAGGCTGAAACCAGTGAAAGTGCATGTTTACTTGAAAAAGTGTTATTTCCTATAGCATATCTGATCCTTGAATTAATTTGCAAACACATAACTAAGCAAAATTGATGTTGTAAGAATTATCATTATTTCAAGTTCCAGTACCCAGATTGTTACGAAATTATTCTAAAAATATAGTTTTTATGTCATTTGAGATACACTTATTTCATTTTGAATAATCAAATTTACAAAGACTCACTTTAACTTTCTCTATGTAAACCCTTTTCGACTTGGTACTTGTGTATGACCCTACTATGTAATCCTGGCCTATATCAAACATGTTATAGCTGCAAGATTTAATGGGACGACTTCTAATAACATTCTTAGCATTTTGATAAATCCATGGCCTATAGAAAGTGTGTTCTGCAAAATGTTACAGTCAAGGGGGCTTGGTCAGAGGCTACAGAAATTGTAAACATCTTAGAAGGGGCTTAATTTTGAATCAATAACACTCGAAAGTACATAGTGTACATGGCACCTGGATGTACTAATGCTATAAGCTTGAGGAAAAAAATTCAATTATCATAAAAAAGGAAACGAAAATTATTTACACTGTTAGTTTTTATCGTAGTTTGTACTTCTTCCCATATGCTAACAGTGTCCGAAAGGTGGATTTTGGCTGTTGCATAGAAAAATCTCTTTATATTATTTTAAAATCTTAAAGTGATCATATAATGTTTGGCCAAATTTTCAAAATCATTATAAAAACATCATGATGACTTTAATTAAGAAGTATACGAAATTCTCTAAATTTTGACACATTAAGTGCCTCCATAGCTACTTTATGTCAAAATATATTACATATCGAATAATGCATGTATTTTTCTAGAATAATGCACAAAAATGCACAAAATTAGGGAATTTGACCATGTAATCAAACCGTTTCCATAGCAACACTTATTTCTTAATAATTAGCCATATTTCTATACATTTTAGTTTTTTATAGGTTGTTCCTAAGCTAAGCTATAATAAAGTTTTTAGAACAACGTTACCATGGTAACCATGCCATTTTGTATTTTTCTTGAATTTAATTGACTTTTTACCCTAAAATAAGGTATATTTATTATAGTTTCCATGGCAACCAATAATTTTAGTGCACCAAATTATTTCTTTTCCAGAACAAATTGGAAAATGATCTAGAATTTGACCATTCAATTGATTTTGAAAATTTTGGCATGTTCTTTGCAATTTTCCTAGATTTTTTGAAATTTTGAAATTGGTTGCTAAGGAAAGTGTTGCCATGGTTACCATACAGAATGAGTGGTTGTTAAAAAAATAAGCATGAGAACCTTGCAGCCAAAGGGATGACCTTTCCAATGATACCTTACACCCCTAACTTTTCATAATATGTCAAAATGCAAACTTTTGGTGATTTTTGGTCTATTTTTCACTAGAATTGCTCAAAAAAGGATGCTGCTCCCGAGTATACTCGGGAGCAGCAGTTAAGTGGTTAAACCTTAATTTCGGACATAGGTCGCCTTAAAAGCTTTGCATTGATGGGGGAAATTATTCATTGGTTAGCCTATTGTGAACGTGTGGCTGAGTGTTGAAATGTAATTAAAAAAATACCAAACTTTTTTTACCTTTTGAATTTGATAAAATCAAGATGATCAAATGTTTTAAAAACCTTTCACGTTCTGAAATACCAAACTTTTTTCACCTTTTGAATTTGATAAAATGAAGATGATCAAATGTTCTAAAAAGCTTTCACGTTCTGAAATACAGGGAAACATACATGTAAGATTTCACCCTATTGGCCTCAGGTATATTCCCCCAAATCCCATTGGTGAAAGCATTAATCTTAGTCACTTTTCGAAGGCCTTCAATTCGTCACGGAAAACTCAATCCAATAAAAGCCACTCAGTTACTCTGACCTTATAAAGAATACTCCCCACAATCTCTCCCAGAATGCAACAGTCTCCCCTATTTCCGGTTCCGCCGGGACCTCGGCCGCTGATTGGTTGACGCCCGCTGGTTGTCATGGAAACCGCGTGCGTACACACACCCGCCGATTCTCGCCGTCTCTCGCCAACTCCCGCGAGATTTGAGCCGGCTGATGTCTCGGGCCGAGGTCACGTGACCTCTAAACCCGACCATCCATCCCATAATAACCGTCACGTGACTTGCCCGCGCGCTGGGCCTTTGCGGGTGGGGCTGGTTGCTATAAGAACCGTTCAGAAACCAGCGAAACCCCTGGTGGCTGCGTGTCTCAGATCTTTGAGACGGGGATTTTCATATTTCCTCCTTCTTCGTGATTTTATCAGAGTTGGGCCGGGATCAGAACACCTACGATTTATTACTATCTTGACCTCTATGAGAAAGGAACGTCACTTGTAACTTGTATGTGAAATATTGAGTTCTTTGAGGTAGTTAATAGAACCATCTTATCTGCAATGTTCACGTCAATGCATTGGTTTGATGATGTAATTATATGGTATTTATATGAAAAGGCTTATATGAAAATATTGACAGATTATTATTTCATATAAATATAGAATTACCATAGGATATTCAGGCACGGACTTTATTGAGGGGTGGACCCAAATGTTGAAGTAGTTATGTAAAATTCCTTGAACATTTTACTACAGCAGGCTACAAGTTCCCCGCCTCCACCCTTTCCAGAAGTTCCTACATTTTCTCTTGATTTTCGTGTTTAAATAGCCCTCATTGTATCAGACAAGGTGAAAACATATAGGCCTATTCTAAATTTCAGTTCAGAGATAGAAATATCAATTAATGTAACCAATTACGGTGCCTAATAGATGCTTATATGAACCACAATCGTATTCATATCACTAAAAGCAACTGCAACAAGTGATACAATCGGTCCACTTGGCTCCTCACTCTCCGAGGTGTAGGTGTGACAGTGAATTAATGTGACAGTTGAGGTGACAGTGAGTGTGACAGACAGAGTCAATATTGACAGTCAATAAAACGGGCCCATATTGACCTCTAGGTCAATAAGACGTCCGTGACAAAACCAACATGCTGTAACCTTATCGTATTGAGGTCTACTGCCTTACCGTAAATGCTTAGGAATTTTGAGATTTACTGGAGTCTTACTGATGTTATTTTGGTAAAAAATATATTGCTGGATTGAGATTATTTTTTATCCTATAATATCTGATGTCTAGGAAATAACCCATATAGTTCTCTTTTTGTACAACTCATCGTAACTTGTCAGTGGGGGATCCAGAGGGGGGGGGGGGGGCACGGGGGCGTGCACCCCTCCCTTTTCCTGGACAATTTTGGGTTTTTCTAATGTAAAACTCGACCAGAAAGCAATTAAGGAAAAATGTTTCCAATGGCGCGCCACCCCTTTTCAAAAGCCTGGATCCGCCAGTGCCTTGTGTTGTGGTTTTCATGAGAGTTCTACAAGCACTTCTATGTATAAAATCATATGTGCGACATTCTGTTTATAATCATAGCCTACAGCAATAACTTGGAAAATCATAATAATAGCCTATAGCAATAACATGGATAGACGTTACATATTACACTGGATTATTCCTATTCAAAATGTCTTCCTCATCCCTAATATCTCAGAAGGGAACCCCTCTGTATTTGCATCGATGATATCATTAACTTTCAACTGATACTGTAATGAACAGCAATCATTTGCCTCAGAGGTTATCATCAAGACAGCAAAAACCTCATCTTTGAATTCAAAATCAAATCTAGATATTGAGACAAACCACAAATTGCAACAATTAAAACTAGAAACCTCAGCCATTCCTGAATAAAACAAGAGTCTTTTCGGTCCACACGACTGGTCTATTCTTTCAACATCACCGTAAATTAAACACAGATCAAACCGAATCAAACACAGCATTTGTAGTTATCATCACCAGTAGTGCTCACTGCTCTATTCGCTCAAGCAGACGGAGAAGAGAGGTGTGGAGAGCCATTCAGTCGTGTAATCTCTCTGATTTCTGTCTCACTCGGACGCTCGCAGATCCCGCCTCCCTGTTTCCACCAAGTCGCTGATTAATTTATTGACTTTGTGTTCCCCAATGGCGAGATTGTGTTCTAAGCCATTGAAGATGTGGCAAGCCAAATGAGCACTTGTTAATTCAGTAAGCTCAAAGTTGTGGCTTTGCTGGTATAGTATATCGACGATAAAGACTTTAGACTAACCTGTAGGGTCCTTATTACTCAGAAATAAACAGGTCTTACTCTATTACGGTACTTTAGGTCAAATAGATAAAAAACAGTGATCTTTAGGTCTCTGATTACAAAGTGATGTATGTTATACATTACAAATTATTAACCAATGTACTTTTCAGAAATAGACTTAGATGGTTTAAAGCCTGTATTCTACATACTGATCTTGATGATGGCAATTCCTTTTTATTTGTATGATTTTCTCTGAGAATGTGGCTTGAAACCATACATCATAATACATACCATTTGAATAAAGAGAATTGTAAAACCTTTCTAATGACATATATCGTGTATAATTATATTGATTGGTAATTTCAATGGCTGATTTTTAATACAAGCAGCAAAATCAGCACGTGGAATATAGGAATAACACTTGGCTGGCAGAATAACTTTGTCTTAAATTGCACCTTCTCCTGACTCAAAGAAGAGATTGGAAATGCGGTGCGAGTCGGCCAACTGAGTGATGGCGATGCTTGGACAAATTCTCATTTTGTCTTGAAAGCGTTCATGAGAGCAAGCGTGAAGAACTAACGCCCACACTGTGAGCGAAATGGATGTGTGTTTCTTGGTGAATCGCCTGAGACAAAAGCGGAAAGATTAGGAGGCAGATTTCTAGTAAGCTTAAGATTAGGAAAGGGAAGGCCTCTCAGAGAAGACCAATAGGTGGGAATATTAGGCGACATTATAGTGGAAGACAAATCAGATCGTGATCTAGATATCAAGGCTTTAAGCTCATGGTATTAAAGTTAGCACCATAATCTGCACTATACCATACTATTAGGAAAGATCTTTTCATAGACAGGGTTGTTCATTCATGGTTGCATTCTCAATATCTGTTACTACATTAGTAGTATTTATCTAAAATTGGACAAAATTGAATGAAACAATATGTATTCTTGGAACTATAACTCCATTTAAATACATTATTTCATACCAGTGAACCAATAATACACTCACTCAATCATACACCCCATTACAATGCTAATCTAATAATCCTATGAATTTCTAATAAGCTTGCTCAATCACAAAACTCCACTGCAATATCCTTAATCATCACCCCACAACCCAGACAAAAAGCATTATTGCTCTTTTTTAGTCCTCAATATGTTTGTTGGGATGGGCTAAATTGTTTGCCAAGGCCTCAGCAGCCATATATTGAGTGAGGAGATAATGAAAGCATCAGTAGTGGTGCCTGTCATAAGGTGTTATCGGTTGGCGGAATCTGTTCACACCAGGCAGTGCGGCAGAAGCGTCAATACTTCCACAGTGCAGTGGTATCAGATCTGGTATTTTACAGCCTGACAGGCAGCAACTGGTAATCAACACTATGAGCAGTTACCACAAAACCTCTGGTTTATCTGTACATTTAACTGACTTACTTATCATGATATCATAACTAAATCATAAATAGTCAAGGACAGATAAAATGACTGGGGAATTAATTCTTTATTCTATACCAACTTCGTAGCCCCTATACCTTCAGCATTGTCCTTCCCCACGAGCAAAGGTGGGATAAAGGTGAGTGTGGGGAAATAATCGAAAATTATTTCCCCCGCAGGGAAATAACAATGCTTGCTGGAGTGGGAACCACCAAGAATCTCTCTTGTTTTTCATTGGTTCATGGTCATTTATCAGGGTTATTGGTATAGAATAAAACAAGAACTAACCTTGGGAGCCCTCAGCCTTGATTATTGCCCCTTGTCGACAGCAGGGCAATAATTGCGGCTTCGTGCCCCCTCGGTTAGTTCTGTGTATTTATCAATCGTATAGACCCCCTAAAACCATATGGCAATAATTATGTTTCATCCATAAAACTTATCAAAATCTTTATATTTACAAAGGTTGAAATTGCTGACTATAAATGAACTGTTAAAATGTACAATTTATACTTATTTGGTATCTAATAAAACATTGGATTTAGATACCACCTGCTCATTTCACCAAAGCCTTATATGGCTTAAATGTTGCAGGGAACTTCTTCCTTATTTACATCTATAATCAGCTTAACACATACAGGAATATAATTATTCTATCTCACCAGCTTGCATTAAAAACTAGCAACAATGGATAGAAAAAAATGTGTTCAAAAGACACATATGGTTATGTATATTAGATAATATTCAAAGTTATATTTTTCATATTTACTCAATTCAGAAGATTTACAGCAGAGTGTGGTACAGCAATGATAACATATTCATGATCAATTTGATTCTCAACAATTAGAATCAGTATATCTGATCTGTGTGGACAATGCCAGGGGTGTTGGATCTATAGTGAGGGCTGTATGAGTTGTTTTGTGTGGGTTGTATACATTCAGACTAGATTCAACTCCACCCTCCATCACCATGATTAATGTGCAAACATCATGTTGCAACACCTCTACCCCAACTAAAAACAGATCAATTCTGCTGGGTTTTTATTTTGAACCACACCAACAGCTACATCTGTGCATAAAATAATGATACCACCATTTTAACATCTGAATTAACCTTAATAATACAATTTACAAAATTGGGGCCTTGCTGATAGGATGTAAGGGTATGGTCAATGAAATTTAAAAGGAGTGAAATTAAGAGTTTTTCAGAAGTAAATGATGATGGAAGTAGAGTATCTGTGTCATTATACAACCCCTCTCCCTATTTAGCCTACTCCCAGCACCAATTAGGACAAAAACCTTCACCATGGAGTAATGGTTACTGCCAGCTTGTTGAATTGAACTCATTTTTTAGAGCGGGTACACATGTTTCACCCATAGCGAATGGCCGAAGCAAACAATGGCGTGATTCTAGTGGTATCCATCATACCATTAATTATACACATTGCTTGATTCTATAGTTTTTAGATAGTTTTTAATCATGACTATCTGTTACCTAAATTAAATATGATTTTATGTTGCTACTGCTTAAGGTAAAAAAGGCATTTATAACAATATGTATGCCTAATAAGTCCACTTTTGTACACATTATTTTCTCCTATTTTTGACAGTATAAATCATTTTAATTTTCTTAAGTTTCTCTAGACTCAATGTACATATTCAATCATGAGAAAAACTAACAATACATTTAAACTGCATTGGTCTGATAAAAACATATATAACCTTTCATACATGAATATTCAGAAAAAAAGAGACATTATAAACTCAATTTAATTTTTTAACTGTTACTGATTATGTAATGCCCTGTAGCGCTCGGCCGATTTAATAGAATTAGTTAATTTACTGAAATAACAAAAAATGGTTGTAAATTAGAATAATGACTGACGACTTGAGGCTATCCCTCATACTACTCGTCCAATTGGCCTTAACGACCACTAAACAGGTCCTCATTAAATTAGCCTGAACAAGGTCAGAAAATTATCAAAAGCAAAACCTCAAAAAATAATTAGCCATTCAATTACATAGTTTGCTACTATCATAGTAGTTTAACCGTACACGTTGAAAGGTATATACAGGGTTTTCCTCAGGCCCTTCATCATAAGCTGCTTCACCGAACATTTTGGTCGACCAGCTTTAGGTACTTGAAGGTGGTCAAAAATGTATTAAAAAATTGAAAGTATTCTTTAAAAGTTGATTCCCCGGGGTTGATCCCTGACCAGCTTTCATCTCTCTGGGTCCTATGTAGCTGGCTTTAATTTTGTTCTAGGGAAAACCTTGATATAGATTTAGCAAGGCGAGTGCTAAAATTGAAATATACAAAATGCATGGAACTGTATATTAGTATCAATTACATGTAAACTAATTAGAGAGAAACTATTTTAGAGAGATCATTATCCTTTAACATTTGTATGCAATATTAAATATAATGAAAATCAAAGCTCTATACTACAGTATAACACTTTCTGATACTTTTCTATGATAACCATGGTTGTGGGCTCATGCTGACCACACATTCTCTATAGGCATACCGTTCAATCTAACGATCAAAATTAATGATCCCATGCATTATTACATAAGAGGCAATTAAGTATATTGACATACACTTATTGATCTATGAATGGTTGATTGAATCCATGGGGACTAATCTATATGTCAAGGTACTATTTCTAAGATTTAATTCTTCTAGCTTTCTTTAATGCAACATGTAAGGTTCTTGATGGGATAGAAATATGTATTGTATACACATGCAAAAATAAAGAGTTCCCAACCCATTATGCAGTGTAAAACCTTTGATATGCCACATCCGAATAAGGCACATTCTTGCTTTGGTAGCCATTGTATAATTTCTGCCTTTTGACTATTTGAAACCGACAAATAATTACTAATCTACTAAAAGAACTTGGAAATTGAATTATGAAAAAAGGACATTGATGGTCACTACTTTTGCTACTAATCTATAGTACTTTGCTAATCTATAGTACTTTAGATATTGGTGATAACAATTTACATCTGTTTTATGTACATATTCATATAATTATGGAAAATACATTGACAAATGTAACCTTACTCCATACCATAAGCTGACGATAAATGGGGCACTTACAGTGTTGAAGATGCAAAGAGTATTTTGCTAACCCTGCTATGACAGTGTTGAAGATGCAGCAAGTACATCTCCACCCTTACTATGACAAACTCAGTTAGTTCCCTGACTATATCCAATACATCAGGTATATGGCACTTCCGTCTTTAATAACATCTGTAGCACACCCATCTCATGAAGTAAAAGGCCCACCCTTCTCGCATTAAGCCCCATACCCACTAGGCGATTTTTACCAAGTGGGCTGACTGATTGGTGCTAAAATTCGCCGATGAGATCATATCAGCAGGAAATCTTTAGGACACTTTCGGTATATGGAATACGGCCTTTAATGTGGATTTCAACAGAATGACAAACACGATATATTAGTATTAAGCTTGTCATGTGTATGCTTGAATGTGCATGGTTTCATCTTGTTTCCTCTTAAACTGTTAAAAATCAATGTACTTGATTGAAGCTCAAGGGAAATGTTGACTTAACCAAACGAAAAGGGGACTAGTGTGAAATAATAACTCTGCCCCGTTGATGCTATTATGTACCTAGTCATGTAGCTAGAGTAGTTGTAGTGTAGTTATACTTTGACGGAAATGACACATAAGCCTCTTTAGACTTGTAAGTTGTCAATAAAATATATCAATTCAGATCAAGCTTGAATACACAGTTCAATACAGTGCACTGATATTGATAGTTGATCATAAGAATTGGCAGATTTCTAGAGAGCAACAAACACATTTTGTCGGCTGACTAAACCCATTTTCTTGACTTTTTCGCTCTGTGGAAACCAGCCTTAAGCCCCCTTTATCCAGCCCCTACTGTATGGCGAGTGGAGGTAGTGGTTGCCACCCCCATGTCTGGCCCTGTATGATGGGGCCTGTTAGTGCCCCGTCCACGTCCCCCCCTAACGCTGCAGGCTAAATAGATACACAGGGCCACCCAATCAAATTATAACCATGGTAACCGCAAAATCGTTGTGTGGAATACAGGCTTTAAGTCCTCTTTAAGGCCGTATTCAACATACTGAATGTATGTGCTGCTGATACTGAGCATCTCCACGGAAACATTCTAAACCGGCAGCCTGTACTTTCGGTGCACTTTCGGTGGCTGAAAGTGCGTTATCGGCGGCTGAAAGTGTGTTATCGGCGGCCAGTCCAAAATCGGCCGGAAATATTTACCAACATGTTGGTAAATTTTATTGGCAATGCTGCCGAAAATACATCGGCACTGGCGAAAGTACATCGACGGATTATCTGCGGCGCACTTTCGGTATGTGGAATATGGCCTTAAGTCCCCTTTCTCCAGCCCCTACTGTATGGAGAGTGGAGGTAGTGGTTGCCACCCCCATGTCTGGCCCTGTATGATGGGTCCTGTTAGTGCCCCGTCCACGTTCCCCCCTAACGCTGCAGGCTAAATAGATACACAGGGCCACCCAATCAAATTATAACCATGGTAACCGCCCGGCTCTGGCCCACCCATACCCCTCATTGTACCCCTGATGGAAGTCCACTAGACTAGACATGCCAAGGGCTTTCACATATTTTTCATTTTTTGTTATTGCAAATATTCTATATTTCTTATCATTTTTTGAAATTACTATGAACCCACCATGATAAAAGAATGGGAAAAAGAAAGTTACTCTAGATGTCCAAATTATTGTATTATATTCATTCTGATATGTAGCTTTCCTCTAAATACAAAGTTTGATTAGTTGCTTTTTCATACAATAATATTGCGTACTTTCATACAATAATATTGTGCGGCATAAATGTAAGATATTTGATATAAGAAATGACATCAGATTCTAATTTATATCATAAAGTAAAATGATGCTTTTTAAATCAAATTCTTTTATTTATACAGTTGCAACATTGGGCCAGTTGAGTATTTCTGAAATGATTATGATTGGAACAGAATAGAGACGTTTGGCAAGACACATTTTCACATAATATGGCAACATGTTTAGTAGTCAGGCCTTTAACCTATGCCTGGGGTGGTTTTCTCATACTGTACTGTATCAATGGTCATATTTTATACTTGTATTCTCTATGTCTATATATAGGGCTGCATACTGACTGTATTGGTAACTAAGAAGACTGAGGTGTATAATATATATGGCCACCTCACTAACTAAGACTAAATTGGTTACAGCAAGCATATTATTTTGAATATATTTCGAGTATTTCTGTATTTAGAGATATTGTCTACATGTGTTTAAAGACCATAGTCCGACTTGCCTTGCTATGAATTGGGTATGTTCCATGCAGAGATTGTCACAAAATAAGAATATCAAACAACGCAAAGTAGAATGATGATGATAAGATGATCAAAAGTTGCCTGTTTTAAACAGGCAATATCCTATACTCCATATTTTGAGCTTGCATTGGCAGAGACCAGCATGTTTGCATATGAAATGCAATCCCCTAGTATTGGCTGCTTAACTACGGAAATGAATTAACAGAAGGTGGAACACCGCTCTATATTCTAATATCATAAATATGATTTGCAAAAATATAATTATGTAGATGCAGCATGATTTTATAGAAGTCTAATAATTCTTACATACATCCTAGATATATTTTGACTATACATGTACGTCTTGTAGTGAATATAAAGTTACCTTAAGGAATATGTTTGATTGATCTGCATTAATCATAATAAAATGCTCAGGGTTGGCGAAGCAGTCTTCTTCAAGTTGCTCATCAAGAGGAACTCATAGAAAGCATAATGGCTCTAGAAGACCATAATATAATCACTAGATGCACCATCTAATTTAATAATAATAAATTAAAAGGCATCAATTCTCATTTCACTGACTCGTATTGCCCACACGAGAACCATAAAATGCATACTCAGCATGCTAACCCATCATCATAATCCTAGTCAAGTGTTATATATCAACTCCCACATTGGTAGTTAAGTATAGCAGTGAACACTAAGTGGAGGAATCATGCCATCCAGTGTGGCACTCGCAGTCTTTTACTGCCAACCCGACAGCTCTGCAGCCATTTATTTCCACCAAAAATATTATAGCTACACTAAGATACATGACTGCGAGCATTCCCCGTGTACTTTTCGTGACATTGACGAAGGTAGCGCACCCTATGAGAGTCTGTGCAACCAGATACAACATTCTGTCTCTTTTGCTGTTTTCGTGACGTCATCACAGTTTGTTTACGTTTCGAAAAAGATCGAAAAAGACGCACTGTTGTCTTATTTGTATCTGGTAGCACTGACTATCATAGAGGGCGCCACTATCAATAATGTTAGGGTGAAACATAATACAGTCATAAATCTTTGCTTTGTACTATCGTTGTTTCCACGTCCAGCTTGGCAAGGTGGATCTATTTATGTGTGCTCAGGGATAGACGTTTATGGGGTATTGATATACTATAACACAGCCACTTAATACATGCTCTGACATGCTCCATTGACATGCTCACCATCATGTGACTGCCATGTGACCTGGCTGTCACTTCAACATAAAGCCAAGGTCAAAGGATCCAAGAGCAAGGCTAGGGATAGGCTAGGGATGGAATGCACCTGCCCTACAGCTTTAGAAAAAGGTCATAGTATAAAGTGTGTTTTTCTGCAAGTTTTGCACGGGTAATTAGCCTAGTAAATCATAGTACATAGGAGTGAAAATGAAGGAATATATCTTTGAAAATGTTTTAATAAGATGTTTTGATTAATTCAGTTACTTTGTATCAGGTTTAGCACGAGGCCCTTTTCTAAAGTCGCCAATTTGGTGAATTTATCATAATTTAGATTTGCCAAATGCCATATTGATTAGCAAACGCACATGCATAAGATACATTATTTTAATTCATCCTTGAATTTTGAAAGCAACTGATGTCCAACTATGGTCATTTTAGAGCATAATTTAGCCATTATGAATGACCTAAATACTAAATTTTGGCGAAGATTTCCTAATCAAATTTGCCAGATTCATTTATAATTTGCCATCGGCGATTTGGTGAGTGGTTAGTGCCATCCCAGTTATATTTTCTAATTCAGATTTAAATACTATGAGATCCCTTTAGGTTGTATCAAGAAATGACAGAATTTGAAGACATGTTTGGTTATCTAGACTTTTTGTTCACTGAATAGTTAGACACAATACATACTGAACATTTTCTTCTGAAAGTAAAAATAGACCAAGTACCCTAGGATTGATAAAAACTTCACTTAAGTCTGCAAGACTAAAGGGACTAATCCAAAAACCAAGCCTCAAACCTGACTCTGGATGTTGCATGTCAGCCTGAATTAACATGTCAGTGTTCCACCTGTGATTTATCATGTCATTTATCATGTCAGAGGCCACATGCTGGCATGCCCCATGTGAGACCACTGCGGGCACCATAAACCACTTAAATAAAATATTCTAAATCTTCCCAAACCATATAAAAAAGTTTAAAAAATCCTAACTATTTTGCATTATACATATAAGGACTAAATTATTCTGGAAATGTTATTTTTCAAAGAATAACATTAATGAAAGGATAAATGAAAAATATTTTAACTGAAAATTAAGGCTTTTACAGTAATTGAGGGTTTCAATGGCAGGCAAATGACTAAATGAATCCTGAACATGAAGAGGTTATTGATCTTGCCTTTGATCTGGCCGTGATGGAGCACTACTCAGTGAGAAAAAAGACTTGTTTCTTAAATAATTTATGAGGCTATACCAACTGAGACTGGCTGGTGGAATGGGTCTGTAGGGGATCATGAAGTCAGTTGTAGATTGAGTGATAATAGGGAGAATGCCAACATAAATGGTGTAAAGATACAATTACTGCTTTATGTAGGTTAAAGGGTCCTGGGTAATGGGGGACCTAATAGTGGAATGAGAGCAGGGAACATGTGTTACCAAATTTAGATACCACCTCCCGTGTATCGAATAATGCATCATACTAATGTGCAGAAACTGTGTAATGTGTCTGGTATTTTGGATAAATGTCTCAAGTAATATTAATTAAAAACAAAATGCCCCATACCCACTAGAGCAATAATTATAACTCACAGATCAGGTTTTCAATCAACTGGATAATTTATAAGGTTATACGTACTATACTATATAATTTCATTCTACAACAAACTCTTTACTTTTGATAATTTTCAATCTTGAAGTCTTGTATTCTATCAATAATTAATCATTTAATCATCTGGGGTGATTGTGGATGTGCCTAACTGTCATAAAAAGCAATATTAGCATTACAATGTCAAATCTACATAAACAAACTACTTCAATATTTATATTCATATCCAATTACACTGCCTACATGCACCTCTACACTTCATCTCTCAAACTAATTCAAAGTTCTGCTCACAAAAACCCATCAACACAATGAGCTTGGATTAAAATTTGAAAAGGCTGCTGAGGTAATCAGTGGGTAATTAAGTTAGGGGATGGTAGAAGTCTGATATTATAGTGGTTTATGCCCAGAGGACTCGGCTTCATTATATTAGTCTAAAGCCCCATACCCACTAAGCAATTCTGACAAAGTTGGCCGACTAATTAACCGTCTGTAAAGTTGGCTGATTCTACCAGCAGAATCGGCTGACTTTAGCAGCGATTCATCTCAAACATGTACATTTCAATAGTACATACTGACTGGTGATCTGAAACAGTGACAATTTTACCACCGATTCTGCCAGTCACCCGTCACTGGCTGCCGGGAAAATCACCTAGTGGGTATGGGGCTTAATGTCCATAGTGCATATAGGGAGCTTTTCATCTGGTTCCAGACATGATCTCCTAGATAAACAAAGTTTAATTTTGTTATCATCCGAAGAAACTTTATAATGGGCACAGTGATCTTGGTATATCATCAGAACAGGTCTGTCTCTAAAATGATGATAGTTTGTGGAGTTAGAGGAACATCGTGAAGTCATTATATATATTTAAAGGGTAGCATTCAATTACATGTGGTGTTATGAGTTTCATATTTCATATTTATTTCAAGCTCTATTGTCACGAAAATGGTATCCAAGAAGTTTGTACAATGACACATATACTATAATTACACAGCCTCTAGAACTCGATAGTAAAAACTACTCAGCAATTAACCTATGCAAATTGATACAGATGTCTATAAATTAGAATCACAGAAAAACATGAAAATCAGAAGCACATATTTCATAAGTTTTTTCTCAAATTATAGAATTACAGAAAAACATGGGAATGTGTGTCATAAAGTAGATTATGCCAATTAGACTACACAACCCTTGACAC
This sequence comes from Lepidonotus clava, assembly GCA_936440205.1. Classification (NCBI taxonomy): domain Eukaryota; kingdom Metazoa; phylum Annelida; class Polychaeta; order Phyllodocida; family Polynoidae; genus Lepidonotus; species Lepidonotus clava. Next base: position 12,646,606 of record OW387149.1, read on the forward strand.
ATAGGCTTAATCACCATAGATCTAAAGCAGGAAGATCTGACTCTGCTGAGAAATTTATGACAACCCCATGAAAGATTACATGATAGCAAAATAGCTGGAACATTTAGTGTTTTGACCCTGATGGGGGTAAAACAAAGGCTGTCTATCCCAGGCTTTAACAGGGTCTATGGGACCAACATAAAATATCCCATAAATAATTTTAGACAGTGTAAGTCATTCTGACAGGGAGATACTGGTCGCTCTACTCCATGGGAACTATGGTACTGGTACTAAGGGTGGTAGGGGTTGGCTGGCATTCTCTCATAAATATCACTGATGTTTGTTTTATTTTGAATTATCGTCCATAAGTTGGCAGTGAGGGTGCTCTGATATTTTCAAACGAATATATGTTTTTTTAGTTTCTATTTGTGATTTATGGCTGATTCTTATGTTAGCCTCAAGCGGATTTGCAACAACTTTAGTGATTCAGAAAAGGATCCAAGGGACTTCCCCTGATTATATTTGAATGCAGAATCTAAACTACTTGGTGTGTAAAGGAATGCCATCAGTATATATTTATAGGCTTTTATGACAAGCCGTTCGAACAAATAAATTTGGAGTTATCTTTGATAGGGATTCACACAAGTTAACCCATCATTTAACCGTTTTTCCTGGAATTCCATTCTTTTTTGCTTTCATGGAGTTTTATTTTCAAAATGTAAGCAGTAATTATCATTTTCTTCTTTAATTTACCTGTCTTTTGTCGGATTTCCAATTACTTTCCTTCACCACCCCCAAAAATCAGTTTCGAAATTTGTTGTCTAGGACACATTACACAACATAAACATACAATCAGATTTTCTTAGTGCTATTTCCGACTTTTTCACTGTCCCCAACTTACATCCCTGATTTAGAAAGAATCGGAAACTTCAATCAAATTTAAGAAAAAGCAGGGGTTAAAAGAATGTTCCTGTTTGCAAGGCAGTTCCAATATGATAATATATCATGAATAATTTCAATATCAATAGATATAATTTGTCTATTATGAAAGGTTATAATCAAGTTGGCACTGCCAATATCAAGCATCAAAGGTCTTGTAAGGATGGCCATTACCTGTAATGTATCCTTATAACTCAATTTACAAACTCAAATGTGGTAAAAGGTCTACTTTCATGCTGTGATCCATTCTCCAAATGGAACCCATCAATTACAGCATTGATAGCAGCCCCCTATGGCCAGAGAAGCATTTTAAGCACCATCTTTACCTTGTATTTGTTACTCCCTAAACCCACATTTGCAATTACCAAGCAAATCAGGCCATCTCTAAGCGCAACCCCTAAGCCCAGACTTAGAAGGCCTAGTCCTCTTAGGCAATAAAACAAGATGCCACACCCCATGCATGAAAAAGGTGTTGTGGTGGTTTAGTGGTAGGGTGTTGGTTTCAAAATCAGAAGGCAGGATGTTCCAGGTTACCCAGTAGCCCTGCTGATTGAAAAAGGCAATGATAGGGGGGGGGGGGACCAAGCACTGACCAAGTGGTTCTTTGGGTTCAATTCCCGGTTGGTGTCTGGGTTGACTGAGGGATGAGGTACAGCAAAGATTATTCCCAGGTTCTGATCCCCTGCTGTTTGCTTGTCTTGTCACCTTCATCTCATAGATACGATCACCATAGACAGAATTCGTCCCAACCTGTTATTGCCATGAAAATTACCCTGGCTGTCGGTATAGCATAAAACCCTCCATCACTCACTCACTCCGGTCTTGGTCCTGCTACTGAGGTTTTAAACATCCTTCCTGTGCTTAACAACAGGGTCATTAAAGGTCCAAAGCTGACAGTCATTGTACATGGTCCCCTGGCTATGGGATACAGCATAATGAAAGAACACCTGCCTCAGTAAAAGTGTGGGGTATGGCCTCTCTCTTCTTATAGATTTGATCTGCCATGAGCAAAGTGAAATGTTTAGTGCTCCAGGGCTACCTAGTCTTGAAGCTCAAACCAACAATTATATATATATATTTTTTTTTTTTTTTTAATTATCTTTATTATACTGTAACAAGAATCAAAATATAATTCTGGTCTTCCTCTTGCGTACAGTGGGAATTACCAGCAAAATAGTATTTAGGAACATCATATAGGATATGTTGAGATGTTTTAACTCTATAATAATTTGTGACATTTGGACATGCAGTAGTGATGAAATGATGATGAGATGTGATGAGATGATTACACTATAATATTATTTATACCAATTTACAGCCACCATATTTATACTCAAAAGAACCACTAGAAGCAGCTTTATAAAGCTATAGGGAGCAAGGCATAGTAACAATACATAATATGTAAACCTATAGATACTGGTAGTTTTGCAGGTTTTAACGTTCGAGATGTGTATTGTAACAAGGGACAAGTCCTCCCCTTACATACACCCAAATACCCCTCACTTTAGAATACCTAAAGAAGATGCAAAAGTACTCATGGTATTTGTTTAGGGATTGCATGTAGGATCTACATTAACACATTGGTCACGCAATAGTGTCATTTGGTGTCAATTGGTATGATATTGATATATTGATTACCCTTCGGCCTGTATGGGTTATCACAGAGTGATAGATGTCTCCAGCAAAATGTGGACATTTTGATAAATTGCTTTAAAATGCCACTGTTTGTTTCTAGTTATGAATTGATGATGATTATGCAGGGACGGATTTAGGGGGGGGGGGGGGCACCTGAGGCGTGCCGCCCCCTAATTTCATGCTAATTTTGGCCAAATTTCGATTTTTTTTTATTTCAAATTCTCGGACCTGGAGGTCCAGTGGAAATTTTCACAATAGGGCATCCCCCCTATTGAAAATGTCTGGATCCGTCCCTGTTATGAGAAAAAAATTTGGAATCTGTACTTGAAGCAGGTCCTCCCGCTACAATATGCTACTGACTACTATAAAACTCTTCATTTATAAAGGGTTTGTCTCTACAAGTCCAAATTGCCAGGATGCAGCTTGAAATAAGGGATTTACTGTAATACAGTTTAACCTTGTAATTTTGGATTTTCCAGGGCCCATTCTTACCAAATTAACCTGTACATGGTAATTGGAATTTAGGGGAAGCTGTATGGCATTATTTATAAACGCATTTTGCAATTTAAAATAGAATGCCCTTTAGCCAACCGAACCCCTCCCTTGGAATCCCCTGAAGCTACTCATTGAAAATTTATGTAACGGTCCATGATAAGCACTTTTCAGATCCCCCACCTAGAAAATTCATGACACAAAACAAATTAGGGTTTACAGAATAGTCCTAAATGATGAGTGTCACGGAGGCAAACTTGTCAATTAAAATCATTTACTCATCTTCTTCATAAATTTATAACCTGCCTAAAGCAATATAACATTTGAACAGGTGTTAAGTATTACTTATGGATAATTTCCTATCAGACATGTTTTCTGATGCATATCATAACGTTTAAGAATACTGACTTGTTTTATTTTTTTTAATTTTTAAATCTTACTTTATACACAACGCCACAAACAAACCGTTCTCTCAGCATAAGAAATGATACCATTAAATACTATTTGTGGTTTTCATGACTACTCACATAATATTATGTGGTTGTTTACAATTATCTTAAAAATGAATAAGACTATACTAGTATATTATGCACTACTGAGAGAACATACTGTGACTCGAAGTTGTCAATAAGATAAATTATGAAATCAAAAATATCTAGTGAGATATGGAAAGAATAGAATCCAATATGAAATATAGTGCAGATAAAACTGCCCTCTTGTTGAGATTTTGTACTTACATCCTATTTTCCAAAGATAACTTTAATCAAAACCTGTAGACAAACTTTAATGCCCAACCCTTCCCATTTTGTAACACTAAGTACCAACCTGTTGAGGAACTCACCCCTAAAAGGTAATTAAATATTGAGGCCCTCTGCCGGGCAAACCAGGGGTTACCATGGGAACCCATCAACTACTTATTTATAGATCAAGCGTTGCCATGGCAACATGTCACCTGTCAATCACTATGGTGACTAGGGATAGGGGGGACGTCCTTAGGGGGTAGGTGCAGGGGGCAAAAGTGGATAGGGGTGAGTGGCACAGTTTAACCATAAGTACTTGTGTTTTAATGGAAACTGTTAAATGTCTATAGGCTCAGAATTTAAGCAATTTCTCCCCATGTTATCATTATTCTATCATTAACTATATGGACATTAATTTTCAGAATTGCTTCTAAATTACGGTAGATTGGGTGTCTTTACTAAGAAATTATTGGAGTTGGGAAATGATCATATCGTGGCATTTCCCATTTCTGTATCACTATGAAGTTTATGGATTATGTTGCTTTGTCAGTGGACTGAAGCAAGTATCAAGGAGGATATTAACTGTTGTTATTATACCGAATGTATAGGAAATATCACCTGATGAAGAATCATTATAACTATAGAATGTATCAGGCCCCAGTATTCAATTAATCCCCATACACATATTTTTCTATAGAATATTTCTGTTTCGGATCATAAATGGACAGTTAATCAAGTAAATGCGCTGATCTATGCACTATTATAGGGGATATTCAACAACTAAAGTAGAGTATGAAATAATAATATTTATCAACATTCACGGAACAAACACATACGAGATATATAAAATATGATTCACAGAATAGGCAGTAGAAATTACATGGTATAGCAATGCCACATAGACATACTCCATTTGCAATTTCCCACACACATTCACTATAATGCAAAAGCAACACCATCAACTCCCTTCAGGCTTCAGGCTAGGACAAGGGGGAAACCTGGAGAGATGCAGGGTTGGGTGCCCGGAAGGGGGGGGGGGGGTACTGACTCTTTGAAGGTTACTACCCACTGACAAACTACTGCTCCTACATTTCATGACTGACTGCTCATGAATTTTAGTTGACCGTTCCCTATTTTGGGGGGACACAGATCACCGCCCCCCAAAATCAAGGTGTGCCAGTAACAGAAATTGAAAAATAATCACCAAAACTGCATAGGAATACTTCTGATACAATCCTTTTAGATTTTCATGAAATAAGGTGGCAATAAAGCTAAGTTTCAAGTATATTGTTCTTTATAAGTAATTCACCACCCCCCTTTTTGCCTAAAAAGAGGACGACCGCCCCTCAATTTTGACGTGCACCACCCCCTGCTTCACGGGTCCGTTTGGCAGTGGGTACCTTTTCATGCCCAAGTGCCCCCCCCCCCCTCTGGGGTTGGGTGGGGTGGGGGCAGGAAAGGGAGATTGGTTGGGATGGGGGGAAGGAGGAAAGGGGGGGGGGGGTTCTGAATCCTATTTTAATCCAGCCCCAGGCTAATATTGATCGGTGTTTTTAATTGCAGACCTGGTTTCCCGGGCCCAGGCAAGGCAGCAGGGTTTGGTTTCACACTAATATTATCATTCTGATGGCAGAAATTTGCATAGTATTATTCTAGGATCAAGGATGCCTTACAAGAGCCTATGTTTTTAGGACCTGGTATAGGACAAGCAATGCATCAAATTGATGGTTGCATAGGGTCCTTTTCCTAACTTTACAGGGTCGTTCTCTATAAGGAATCCGACCACTTTTAGTTAAGTCATACCTGGAATTCAAATGGTATTGGTTCATACCAATGTACTTGTTACACAAAAGACGTTATTTAAACTATACTTTAGAATAACATAAATACATATAATTATAAGGGTATCTGAAACCGGTTTCCGAATAGAACGGGGCATTGCCTAACAAATGTGTTAAGACCAGGAATAAAAGCCAAGGTCAGGAATAATTCTTAGTTATAAGGCTGTATTCCCCTAGCCGATTTTACTCCCGATTTCTAAGATCATTAGAAGGAATGCATGCAAATCATAGACATGTTAGATATCGTTACAAAGGACTTTTAATTACCTTTCAAATGGTATGTAACATGCATGGGTTCTTGTAATATTTCTGACGAAAACTTGAAAATTGGTAAATTCCTAGTTGTCAAGATCGCCTATACAGAGTGGAATAGAAGCTTTATTCTACATCTTCAGTGTCTAACAGTTTAAATTCACCAAGTAATCTGCATAATGGTTTCTCACTCTGTGAGCAGTGCTCCCATTTGACTTAACATGTTCCCATGCCCCACGGAACATGTTCCCCTCTGTCGGAAATCAATGGCGCGTATCAAAACAAACCGTTCAACTTGTAACCTCCTGTTATCATTGAGGCTCCCTACTACAAAAACTGTAGGCAATAAGAAATAAAACAAAAAATAATGAAATAGAACTTAATACTTGTATTTAATCATGAACACATATATTTTTATAATTAAAGCATTTTTGACAGAGAAAAGTGAGGAAAATATCCAAAATCATGAACCAGGACTTCACCAAAAAAAACATATTTTTAAATTTGTTTGTTTTTTGACTTGACACACCCGTCAGGAGCCTCCCTCACCCTCTGACACCCTGACGTCTAACTTCTCACCTCTCGTTCAGGTCTCGCCCAGCCCGAGACCCACGTGGAGCGGATGGTTACCACATGTGAAAAATTGGGGGTAGGGGGTTGGAGGGGGTTGGAGGGGGCTGACATGTTGGATGAATTAAGGCTTGGGCAATGGGGTACCGAGTGTATTATGTAGAATTTTGAATATTAAGAATCTGCCCCCTAAAAGAAGAAAACGTGTTGAATCAATTTTTGTTTCATCACTGTAAATACTTAAGGTGATTGGACAATATATCGGACTTGAAATTTTCAATGTATGTTGACTTTTCTGTTATTATGATATGTTTCCAGTTCCGTATATACCAATCAAAATCTATACAGATGACCAGTAATTGTAATTGAGTATGGAAATAAAAAGATAAAACAGTGGTGGATCCATGGGGGGGGGGGGGCAAATGGGGGAATGCCCCCCTGGACCCGGGCGACAAAATTTTGGCATCTTAAAATTGGAGGATCTGTTCCAATCTGGTATTTTTATTTTTCATTTTCACAAGGGGGTCAGGGTTTCTTCCCCCCCCCCCCCCTAAAGCACTGGCTCTGGATACGCCCCTGTAGAACATGGCATCCATAGAGGGAGAGCATGGGGAAATTCTGGCATTGCCAGCTTTACTGTCTAGAACATATTATAATGGTGTTCTGCTACCCCACAAATCTGTAGAGAATTACCATTTCAAACATCATGAAACTGTGGAATATTCAACAAATCTTCCCCAAAAATCCAACCAAAATCCAACTGTCCATATCTTGAAATCCGCCATGTCTAGAACGTAATAACATAGCAATGTGCAGGATATTTCCCCCAGAAATGCAACCAAAAGAAGCTTTCTATACCTAGCATTCAGCCATCTCTAGAAGATACAACATAGCAATATGCAACATATTTTCTCAAGATTCCAACCAAAAGACAGCCCACCATACCAAACCATGCACCATGTGTTAGTAGTAACGCTGCTCCAGGGGTGGTAGGAGGGGGTGGGTCTGACATCTTATCAGGGTGTTAACTGTCTGTTTCTGTTAGCAGCCCCAAGCACACTGAATGCTGTCTTTGTTATCTGTGTGTACCTGTGTTATCTTTATCTGTAACTACCTGGGCTGGGGCTATGACAGGTGGGGGGTGTTAGCTATGGTGAAGGGGACTATCATCGGAGGTATGTGGGGTAGAGTAGTGGGAAAATGCTGTATGGTTAACATTTTATACATTCATGGTGTTTGAAACCTCATGAATGATTAAGAAGACAAGCCTTCTGCTCAACTACAGGTCTTCTCTTGCCAAAACCTGTACACATTATATAATATATATTATAAAGACTATATAAAGATTATTTATATTTATCAAGATTATACTATCACATTTGAATTATTCTATGGAGATATACATTTTTAGGATTTTATTTTGTAATATACATCAAGGTTTCCCTTGCATTACACAAAGCTTTAAAGGTGAAATTCATAGGAATTGTATGCAAAGGAAAAGTAAATATTCCGTTTCAAAATGATCTTTCCTGTCTTTATTTTCGCACCTTCTATTATCTCATATCTATCTTAATCATTGCCCTTCACTTCTCATTATGATAAAAAGAAAATTCTACATCCTTTCAACATAACCTAAAACCTGTGCTATTTCAACCTGAACTCGCTCTTTAGTCCTGTAGCTCACTTTCCCTCAGAGAATTACTCAGAGAGAGGCTACAGGTGATGACGTCACGAGGGAATCCCCCTGGGGTTCCCTTAGCATGACGACTTCATGGGGGGGGGGGAGTCCCCCAGGGGGATTATGGGAAGGCTGAGCAGAAACAAGGCCCTCTAGTTTGTACTCTGAGATAAGGGTGTCATCGTTCTACAAGGGGATGAGTGACAGGCAGAAATGATCCACATTGAGGGGAGGATTTAATGGGAAAGTAGGTGATAAGGAGATGTAATTCAATAATGACAATTAAAGGGAGCCAAAAGGAATGTTGGGTCAAAACTTTGCAAATTCTACTAACTATTGAAATACAGTCCATCGTCATAACCTAGGCCTGTGGCAAAATATAGACTGTCAATAAAGATTTAAACTACATCAAAATACAGTAAAACTTGTCCCTGGTCAAGGTTTGTTTACAAACATTGCTGTCTTCGGGTATAATTGACATGAGTATTATGGAATTCGCATAAAGTTGTTGTTAGTTAGCATGATTTGAACTGTACCAATGGCTAAAGTTAGACTCTTGGAACATATTTTCATAGTTATTTGAGTTTGCAAAATTTTGTCATATTTTGACGTATCTTTGCCTTTAAGTTATAACTTATTCTATAGAGCAGGACATTGGTGAAGGTACAGGGCCTCAAATCCTGAGTAAACAAACAGGATTCTATATTCTATGAACTACAAAGGCTATTAACCTGCATGTTGAATTATGGTTCATTAAATAATTCAGTTAACTTCTATGATTAAAAGCTGAAAGCGCATTACAAAAACTAAAACAGATGTATGTTTCATGAGTTTTATGTCAATCGTGAGTGTAAACTGTTGCTTTGGTCTGATGTTACCATAACAAGCAGTGTTATTTCGAGCTACTGAATATCATGCATTACAAAAACATGGATGCATACATGAAAATTAAACTGGAAACCTCTCAAACTTTAGTGGGTGTCTATGGACTTTTTACCTGCCACATGGGTAAAATAAGGAGACACCCTTTACACAAACTTATGTATTTGTTTATCTTATAAAATGTTTTGGAATTCGGTTGATAAATAACTGTAATTCCAACTAAATAAACACGTTTGACCTTTTGTTTGGTAGCTTTCAGACCAGTTCTAAAACAACAGTAGATTCTATACTTTAACAGTGGTAGTATTTATGCACCGACCTCTCCACAATAAACTAATCTGACACGGTCTCCTTTCTCCTGTCGTCTAATATCAGCACTTTGTTGCTATGATAAACCAAGTGTAAATCATTTATCTTGAGATTATACTTTATAATGATAGCTAAAGTAGTGTTCTTTTCGTTCGAAAAAGGACCTGGAGTGACGATCATAACAATTTCGTGATAAATATCATGATTCAAACTCCATCCATGAAAAAATTAATTTAGTCTAAAAGTTTTCAGGAAGACCTTATGAGAACATTGTGTCATATTGCAATGATAGTGTGCCCTCATTTGTTTTGTTCAAAAATAGAAATAAATCGTATGAAGTTGAAAAGCATTGTTTGTGCTCAGGGTAGACATCTGTATAAACAAAGTTTAATTTTTTGAAAATGTATGTCATGTTTGCAATAACATTTGTTGATGTTGTCAATAACTTTCAAAACAACTATCACAAAATCTGTTTGGTCACCATTTCTGGTATAAGAGTATATTATACTCACTTGTTCAAATTTGGAATTCGAACTTACCCAAAATCCAAATTTATTTCATTTATGTATTTTTTATTAGTAAATACAAATTGTTTTCAACACTTGACTCCCCATTGTTTTAGTAGGGTATAGGCTCCTCCAGGGCAGCTGTCAGCAGCAGTGACAGCTGTGACAGCAGTAAACAGGCGCCGTCACCTGTCTTGACAGCTGACAGTGCCACCCCCACCCCTTATTGGGTGGTCGAGGGACTATAAGGACAGTAGGGACTTGTGAACAGGAGTTATTGTAGCTCTGAATCAGTAGGGACAGACCAATGAGAAAAGCTATGTGTTACCATACCAGAGAGACTGCTTTTCTTATGCTTGACGCTTTGGTTTCCATTGGAAAAATGCGGACACGCCCTTATTCCACTGAGGATGGGTTCAGAAATAGAAAATGATATTATAGCAATGACTGACTGTGGTTGTATCGCATTTAGAATTAGGACTGTGATAAGACGCCCATTCTGATAATTTTCCTTTCCCTTTCACCCCGTGGGGGTTCCGGGGAAGAATAGAGGCCCCCAGTACCCCTTGCTAATCATAGAAGGCAATGATAGGGGGGACCCAGCACTGTCCAAGTGGTTCTTTGGGTTCAATTCCCAGTTGGTGCTGGGTTCACTAAGGGATGAGGTACAGTTAAAATGATTTCCAGGCTTTGATCCCATGCTGTATGCCTGCCCTGTCACCTTCATCTCACTAGATTTGATCACCAAAGACAGAATTCATTCCAACTTGTTTTTGCTGTGAAAATGACCCTGGCTGTCGGTACTGCATAAAACACCCAACACTCACTCACTCACTCCTTTCCCTTTTTGGGATGTCCTGGGAAAGGGTCCAACCGGGGATTATTGTTGACAAAGTTACATAAAATTAATTAAGACAAAATGAAACTATTCTACGAAAAAAGTCAATAATTTGAAAAAGCTTCATGCTTTTACTACTATAAGAATCCCCCCTTCCTTTTATTTACTATTAGAAAGCTTCAACCTTCTATGACTGTTAGAAAGATTCACCCTTTTATTACTATTTCCTAATGGAAGTGGTTATGACCAGGCCGGTTCTGTATGCTATATTATGGCAATATGTGGTAAACACATGCTTTCCATTTATTCCCGTCATAAATGGCGTTGACAGTCGCAATACGTATGGGCTTTACGGTGACTTATGAGTCCTGAAGGGGGGACCAATGGGGATACTGCAGAGGGGAGTTGGCCCAGCTTGCCAAGTAAGAGCGGCTCTGATTGGTCCAATGGCCGGGACATGGCCAGTAAGGAAGGCTCTGATTGGTCCAATCCATCCCGGCCACCAGGTGTCAGGTCGTGAATCCTGCCCCCAATGACTACTCCGCACTTTGACATTTGACCAAATAGGTCGGCAGCCACGCTCATTCTACGCTCTGATTGGTCCAAATACCCCGAGAAAAATATCACGTGACTACGTTTTTTAAACCTTGCACTCGAAACTGACATTAAAAGAAGCCTTTCATCTTTATTTTAAGAAATAATATTGATTGAAATCAAGTCCCCTCTCAATAAAATTCGGCTAAATTGACTTAAGAAATAGTTTCATTTTTAACCCATTGGTTGAATTGGAATTACTGGTAAAATATTTATTGAGCAGGGCCTGTGCCAGCTGGTAGCTAAAGAGTTAGTATTTTACGTGTTGGACCAACCCAAAAGGGAGGACAAGCTTGCAAACTCCTTTCCGTTTCTCCCCTTCACATTCCCGGTCTTATCAGTAAAACGAGAACACGCCCAAGTCTCGCCGACTGTCACGAGACTCGCTGGTTGCCATGGCAACGGCCAGAGCGAGGCTTTCAGAAACACATCTTTTGCCTTTAATTACTTTCCACCAACATGAAAGAGTAATTTGGACCAATCGCCGGCAAGAAAAATCAAAGACTGCGGGCCTACTCTGCCACGGCACGAAATCTCGTCTGTTCTCGGGCCTTCTGACGAGAGAGGGCGAGACTTGGGACGACCTCCCCCGACCCCAGCGTTTTAGCGCCTTTTAGTTGAGTAACCAAGAAATGGGGAGCTGGAAATACTGGCTAATCTTTGCAAAGATAAGACATTTGGCAGATTTTTCACAATTCATTGGTTTCGTCCAGTACCATTAATATATATACTTCATTATTTCGATTCTATTTCATTCCAATTCGCTTTCATTTTCTCAGTTACCGGTACGTTTATTTTGCTATAGGCACTTCAACCTCAACCTTTCATAAATGCTGATAAACCAAATAAGCCCCATATTTCAGACCCAACTTTTCTTAACAAAACCTATTTATATTATCTCGCGGAAGAGCCAATTATATGACTGGATCAGTAGATCTATTGGCAGCGCTGATTTCAAAGCAAGGACTAGATCTTTGTTCTAAGCATGTACATACAGCAGTATTGCATAGGCTTATCCAGCCATGTAATGGTTTAAGTATATTCTATATCCCCACAGAATATGAACAGGTAACTGACATAAAGGTGAGTTGTAAGCGTAAGTAGTGCACTAAAAGTTGGCTTTTTCGCAAACGGTCTCCCTTCAGTAAGCCTTTTGACACTAATACTTTACAACTCATCAGTCATTTTTCATCTTATTATCCATATTTATTTGGCATTTGGCTTCAAGCCGCATATCAACTAGGATGATCAATATCTCAGTGAATGGAGAACAATTGTCTGATGATTTATCCGTTAAATCTACGAGCGATTGCGCTACCAATTAACATTGCCACAGTATGATTATCCGCAAGAAACTACCAATAAACTGGCAAAAAACTTTTAAACATGTTTGATAACTCTGGTCAGTCAACTAGTTGGCCGACAATTTTATCGGCTATTCCAGTTGTATATCACCCTGTGGGTATGGGACTTAACCCCGATACCCACTATGCAATTTTGAATGGATCGGGTGACGGAATAAGCTGATTATTCTCACAGAATTGGCCGATTCTACCACTGATTCAGATCAAACATGCACATTTTAGTATACTGTACTGACAGGTGATCATAAGAATTGGCCAATCTCCCAGTTGCCCATGGCCCATCGCCGGTAAAATTGCCTAGTGGATATGGGGCATAAGGATACCCTTCGTGTGATATCCAATATTTTTGTTCCGTATACCAAGGCTCACTGCAACAGCAGTGGTCTTTCCCATTGGTTTTTGTACCTAAGTAGTCTTACAAGAAGTGGTGCTTTAGAAGTGAATGGATATCTTTTATGAATATGTTCTGTATTCACTGTATTGATAAACTCCTTTGGATCCTATAGTTATGCGCAGATTAGGTGAATATGCATTGTGTATGTGAAACTCAGCGTATTTAAAAGCTTGTCACTCCTCCTATAGAATGAATGCCATACAAGTATTACTTAGGCTTAAAATTAATATTATAAGTGTAAGGAAATGACAATTTGTGGAAATCCTGCAATATATCAATAGACTTGATCTTATAGACCACAATCCATTAGTATTTGCCTGAGGAGACACCTTTCCAGATTTTCGAAATACTTAAAGGAGGACCCTCTGCACTGCCAAAAGAAACAAAATTAATAAAAACGGTCTATCGAATTTTATAAATATATATATATAATAAAAGCTATATCCAATATTTGGCTTATCCAATGCTTGAGACATAACCTTGATAGAAATTTAAAGTTTGATGGAAAATATGTCATGGCGTATAGGCACCAAAGGGTTAAACACTATCTACACAGTATCAAAACAGAAAGAACCATGCATGGAATAATTACTCACCCCAAACCTCCAACAAACATGTCACTCTATTATTATATACCCCAAATCAGTAACAAACCTCTCCTCTGTTGGAAACCCTAGCCTATGAACTTCCGGTGGAACTCTCCACCCAGAGAGGGCCATAGTGATGTACTTCCGGTCCCGACTGGGCCAAGGTGGTTGGGGGACGATAAGAAATAAAGGATAGCAATTGTATGGGTCTGTGTGTGTGCTGGAGGAAGGGGGGGGGGACTCGGTGGGAGGTGGGAGGGGGTGAGTCTGATGTGACATGGGAGGGGGGTACCCAGGGGAGAAAAGGGAATGAGGAGTGGGGGAAATCCCGAATGATCAGGAGGATACTTACACCTTAAAAGAAGAAAACATAATATAAAATTGGTAAAATCATATCCAATTATTGGACTGAAGCATACCCAGGGTAAAAACTCCTGAAATTAAAAAAAGTGACTGAATCAAAGCTAGCACTGTAACTGTTATTCTTAAACTCATAGGTTTATTTTTTTATGCATTTTGAATCATGGTTACCCAAGTAGCACATATATACAAGAGTAATACATTACAGATTCAGAGAACTTCAGGGTTTCATTCACGTATCACATGAATTCTCCCCCTTTCAAAATATGTAATTGGGAAAAGGGGAGAAAAATCATCTATAGACACATTATACTCAATTCTATATCTATACATTATATTGTGTATGTATCACTACCTTTTGTAGCTGGTCACAAAAGACCAGTCTTCCCAATAGAAAAAGATAATAAGAACACAATCCACAGTTTTTTTTCTCCAAATGATGAGCAGAGAGTGTTTCCTTGGAACACTATTTCTGTGTCAGAGTAACCCCTCTCTTTCTATGGTAAGGTGAGTCTGTAGGATGAGATGGAGGAGGGGGAAGGGCGAGAAAACAGGGCCCTAAATCAATCCAGGCCATCTCGACTAGGTCAGGAGGAGAGCTATCTGGCTGTATTTTATTCTCCAATTACAGATTGTCTGTAACTGGCTTACAGGCTATTTGAGACCTTTTTGGTGCCAAAAAGGGTCAACAGGTCAGGAAAGAGGGCTTTAATTACTTGCTTTATGTCATGTTTTATTGGTGCAAGGAAGTAAATCAGGGTAAATGAAAAAAGGGAACAGCATACAGAAAGTATTGATGTATCTAAACATGATGCAAAATGCATGTGGTCTGACCAATCATCAAATTAATAATTATTAGCAATATACTTTGAAATTGACTCACTGAGAACCTTTGATGCAAAGATTCTCACATTGCAATACAAAGAGTATCCAGTTACTTTCATTCAGTCAGATGTTATAAGGGAGAAAGGGTTAGAGGGATGCAATAATGATATGGGATGGCCAGGAGGGGAATGGGGGTGGGGGTAGAATATCAATTCAATTGGTTGGATGGACGTTTCCATAGTATCGATATGCAATGCAACACAAGCTCAATGCCCCACATAAAAGTAAATAGGCGACAGATCCAACCGTCACAGTTCAATCAACAAGTCACTGATGCATGAAATCGAAAGTGATATTTACTGTGCAATGGCGTAAGTCCTATATTTTTTAAACAATAGGTCATACTACTTTTTTATGACAATGAGTGTGGAAGTGAGTATATTTTGTGTATCGGTTTTTCATTTAATTTGTCCATTAACCTTAAAGTTTCACAAGACACTAGTACTTTAACTACACCATTGAATCAAGGGAGGTTTGTGACGTTTATGTTTATGAATAAAGCATATATCCCACTTTGTGGTAGGTAGTATTTGTGGTCGTTTTTTTAGGTACCGCAAGCAATTTACTGTTCAGATACCAACATGTTGGTATCCCTGACCACAACCAATTTCTAGAAAACCATTATAAAGTAGCAACTACTGCAGGCAACTACCCTAAACAACTACCGTAACTGCCTATATTCCACCTTGCGGCACCCTACTGCAAGCAAGTTTGTAGCAGTTTGCTTGCATCTTTTCATCGTGCCGCGAGCAGATACTGTACAGTGGAATATTGTCTTAAACATCTTATTGTTCTATTGGACGACGGATGGATAGAATTTTAGGCACACCAAATGTCTAGACACCCTCGATCCTCCTCATTAAATAAATATATTTATCATATTGTATGTGTGAATCATATAATTATATATATGTGCATGCTTTAATGGGTATAGGGGGGCTTCAGGCAGGCCGTCCATGCATGAAACATTACATCACATTAAAAAAATATCACACAAATACACAGATACAGACACCCAGACACATACATACATTTACACACACACACACGTTCACACACACACACACACGTTCACACACACACGTTCACACACACGTTCACACACACACACACACACACACACACACACACACACACACACACACACGCACACACCCCCCTCACACACACACGCACATTCCCTGACCCTTTTTGCAATATTCTGAGAGAAACAGGGGGAGGATACATAGGGAAACAATAAAATTAATGTTATGGGTACATGACCAGTGGGGAAATAAAACAGAGGAGTGTAAGTGGGAATAGTAGAGGGTAGGGTGTGGGTGGTGGATATTGAATGGCCCCTGCAGGACTCCGATAACCACGATAAAATCTGACACCACTCCCTCACCTTATTGTACCCCACATATCGACCAACCAGCGCTGTATGACAATGTACAAGCCTACCAGCAACAAGCTACCATGGTGGGGGAGGGGAGGGGGAACTGACTCTTTGATGGTAGGTACCTACTGCAAAACTACAGCCCCAAGATTTTGTAATATGACAGCTCTGTGAGATTTACATATCTGAATTGATAGCCCCCCCCCCCCCTCACCCTGTGTTCTGAGATGTCAAGGAACAGCCCCTAGGCCTTGTTTTAACAGTTTGCCTCCAACAAATAATTATTAAAGGGAATTGTTCTTCAAGGATTATGATACAATTAACCTCATAAATGAATTTGAACAGCCTAAAAGGTGATCATTAGGTTTTTTTCTGCCTACAAGAGCTAACCATGACAGTCCCTACATAACAGTAATGCTTGACACCTTCCCTTTTCAGAGTTGTCTGGTCAGTGACAGCGCCCCTTTTCCCTGCCTTTGCCAAGTTTACACCAAGATTAAGGTTTACTATGAAATATTTTCAAAATTGCTTCCACACTAGTCGAATTCTCTTTAGAGAGTTGCATAATATAAAATTAACCAAAGCAGTTAAGTTGATAGTTTGATCCTAAAATTCATAAAATGCAGCTTTATATTTTGGCATTTTTCTCATAGGAACCTATGTTAAAGCCTGTCAGCTCAGCCTATGATGTCCAACCCTATTTTTCCCTGAAATACACCATTTTGATTGGCTGGCATACCTGCAAATCTGTCAATTATTGATAAAATTTAAGAAATTTTAATATTCAAGCAGTAATTGAGGATATAGAAAAACATGATTCTTGCTTATTTCAGTGACACAGACTCTTGGCAACAAGGATGGCATATACAGATATTTTGTCCAACCCTTGTCCAACCCTGGGATATATCCAGTGTGGGATGGGCTTATTACAGTCACATCTCCTGGGTCCATTTTGCACTTGGTCCCCAAACCAAAGTTGAGTACCCCCCCCCCCCCCCCAGCTGCAGGCTCCCAACACTATAGGTGGGAAAGCGGACCGTGTAGGATAGTTCCCAGCCTGCTGCCAAGGCCTATACCAACATGAGAGATTCACACGGGGGAACCAGCACTTCCGGTCTAATGGAACATGGCGGGAGGTGAGGGGACAGGCCCAAATGGATGATATTGACTTTGACTTGAGGCAAAGGAGCTAAAATCCCCTTCATATTGGGTAAAATGTTTGTCATATGTAATATGTAAAGTGGGGGACTCTCTATGTTATTGGATGACACTTTAAAGGGGTGTTTGGTATATTGGTAAGTGTATGTATTGTTTATCAATTCATGGAAAAAAGGCCTTGGGGATAGTTTCTATATTTGCTTATTTTAGCTATAAGTACATAAAGAGGCACTTTAGCGAATATTCATCCAGCCAAAAGGCCATTAGCATTGCTATTTCTTTTCTTATTAGCTATAATTGTGTCCAATATATGTCTTGATAATGGTTAAGAAAATAAGCTTTTTATGAATAATCTGGCCAGACATCTTACCATTTATTTCAAAACCTGTGTTAAAATTAAAAGGTAATAAATATGTGGTCGAAGTCACATTGGCCACAAAAATAATCAGAATACAATAAGTGATATTTTGATGGCATCTCTGTATTGCTATGGTCAAACGTCTGTGAAATCATATTATTTGATTATCCGATTCCATACTTTTATCATAATGTTCTCGGAAAGAATCAAACATATGCAAAATCGACCACATCAAAATCGGCATGTGGAATACAGGCTTAATATTCCAGTTGACGTTAACAATATGGATGACCACTTGAGGCGATTATACCGTAACAGGACACAATCAATGGAGGAATGTGGCATCCCTTCCCTCCCCAATAACTCAATATCTCTGACCCCAGACTATTCCCTGATGGCATTTGACATTGGGTAATAGGGGCGATCTTTTCCCTCTGGGATATGGAGTAGTGGGAGGGGGAGGAGAGAGATAGACGTCACGGTCTGATAAGTGAGAATTGAGTGGGATTCAATAGTGAGACCTGGGTACTGGATAATGGGGGTATGATCAGGGGTTGATCCAGGAATTTCAGAAAGGGGTGGAGGGGGGGGGGGAGGGGGGTGCCAGATCTTCTGGCTGCAAGAATTTTACATGAGATGTTGTAATATTTATAACGAGACAAGTGCCTTCGGCAAATTTGATAAAACATAGTTGTAGAATAGAAACAAACTCTGCCTATCAGATTTGTTAAATATGATGGCATTAAGATAATCAAATATATTCCATGATTGATCCATCCTCATGAGGATAGTACTCCACAGACACACAGACACACAGAGACACACACACAGACACAGAGACACACACAGACACACACACACACACAGAGACACAGAGACACACACACACATTCAGTGTCATTCTAGCATATGGTAAATGGAGGCAAGTTTGGTCAGTTTTGGGGATATTTGCACACGGCCCACATATATGGATTCCCACAGTTCCTTATATAAAGTCTAATAAGGTGTGTGTGTGTGGGGGGGGGGGGGGGGGGACCCACACATACAAAAAATGATGAATTAGACGTATCTTACTAGTATCAATAATAAATGTGTCAGTTTATCCGACTTGGTTGCCATTGGGTGGGTCTGGTGGAGGGAGCGGCTTCTCTTGTGATTCTGATCCCCACCTCCAAATCGGGAAACACCACATATATGCAAAAATGTTAATTTTATTGTTTACCACCGACACCTCTATTCCATGAATAGATTTTGATGCTGGCGATTTCGTATTTGTCTGATTTTCTAATGATAGGCCAATATAAATTCTATTTTCCCTGCTGATTTTTATTAACCGAAAGAGAAATCGGCATGTGGAATACAGTCTTTATACTCAGCCCCACTATACTTTTGTGAAGTCCCAGATCTGCCATATTACTATTTGCAATTTATAATGTTTCAATAGTTCAAGCACATACTGCCACGATCTGACATTTCATATTAATTCTATTCTAAAATCATCTACGGCAGCACGATTCAAACTTGTGAACTTTCGATGTTGGCAATTTAAGTGTACCAGAAACATATAGACCTATTTCATTCGGCCAGGCCAAAATTGGTTGTACATGTAATAGTGAGTAGTAACTGAGGAATGGGAGTCAAGTCTTACATAAGTAGGATCTCAAAGGAGGGGTATGGGAAATGAGATTAGAATATTAATTAAACCTATGGATTCACACCCTGTTCATGTCTGCGTCGTTAGTGACGTCATAAAGTGTCATGGCTTCATGTGACGTCATAGTGACGTCAGAGTGACGTGGGGGCAAATCCGTCGGAACGAGACTCCAAATTTAAGCCTCTCCAAAGCCGGAACCATAAACGTTAAAATAAGCCTCGTTCAGTTACTTGAAATGGCTTGTTTGGTCCGCCAAAGCTTTTAAAGTCATTTGATATCATTAATGACTCCTCGATCTCTCTTTCTACAAAAGTTGGATGTGAGTGGAAATATTTTTGTACTCAGTTAACCCTTTATACCCCATAGATTGCCCTGGGATTTCCATGGATTACCCCAAGATTTCCATGGATCTACCCTCCAGAATTTCCTAGTTTTCTGGTAACTCAGGAAGTTCAATGGTTGACCAGTTATATTAGACAGTAGAAATCTAGTTTGGAGCATATTGGTCATGGAATCAAATAGCTTTTAAACGATGTATTGGATGATTTTGTATGTTAAAAAAAGTGTAGAAAAATATAGAATTGAAAAGAAATGGGTGCTTTTTTTGGGCGGCTACAACTGTATGGGGAGAATACACACGGGCGAATATGGCAGAGTTGGGGAGAATATTGTAACACACGGCTGGATACTTCTGAATTGGAGCTAAAGGGTTACAGAAAACTCTTACCTGCAGGAACTGAAGTAAAAACACTGCAGTATTCAATGGGAAAACATCTGCACTCACCTGCAAAACATGAAAGGCTTTTTTAGTAATGAAATTAAAGTATTGGAAATTAATTCTCTTAAATCTTATCAAAGCTTGGACAATTTAATTCTTCCTGAAAGAAAAAGTACCCTTTCAGTTAGGGCCAAAATGATGAAAAACACTGAATGATATGTGAATATTTCACAAATATAATCAATGGAAACAAATTAAATTTAGGTAACCTTGGTAACCTTTCCAAAAATTACAAAAGACTGTCTATAGACAGTTTGCAATACACCAGAAACAAACTTAAAAGAAACAAATAAATTTTTAGCTAAGTTATACATAGACCTAACATTAGGCCATTTAGAAAGCCCATAACATAGGCGCCATGGGGGTACGGTGTAGAACATTCATTATGGAGTAATTGCTAAATTGGTCATAAGAGGGCTTTTTGTGTTTGTTTATAGTGCAATAACCAATGGGGCAGGTGCTCTGCCCTCTAAATGGGAGAGTAAAAAGGGGTATATCAGAATCTGTGAGACTTTGGGGAAACCTATATTTGCATTTTGTAGCTGCAGCTATAGCCATGGTTATGAATATGAGTATAGCTTTTGCATTTAGACAAGTTTTGTTCTTGCTTACATAAAACGGTTTGACTATTCAATACCTCATTTCTCCCTTGAAAATGGCAAGTTTGCAAAAGCGATTTTTTTTGTTTTAATATTTTTTTTTGTTGGTAAGGGTATAACGTGGAATTTTTGAAAAAAAATAATTTTGAAAAATGAAAAAAAATGGTCCCACCCGGCCCCAAAATAGTCACCCGGGCGCTCCACCGGAAACAGAATTTTTTTTTACGACGGCCTGAGAGTAGTTTCAGAACTCTGAAAAACCTCTGGGTTAATTTATATTCAATAGAGGAGGCAAAGTATCTACTCCAATCTATAGTAAAATTGTATAACCATTATGACGTGCAAATAGCTTTTCCTCTCTTAGAAAACTAAGAGGATCCACTGTATTACAACCTGGTCATTAAGGGGCATGAAGGGTACGCGATCTATGAGGGTTGACGATAAAGTTTTAGTCAAGCAGGTGGATTGGAACTTGTTTTTGCCGGTACTAGAGAGAAATCCAGACCCATTCAATTTGATATTTTCATAAAAGATAAAGAGGAATCGTACGTGATATTTATATTTAGTATTCTTTAATAAATGGGAATTAATGTTAGCCTTTGGCAGTAGAAATCAAACTGCATTATTTCGAAATGCAAGGGAATTAACACCCACACAACACTTAGGGCAGCTTCTGCTTAGGGCATATACAGGGTACCAACCAAAATTCCATTTTCAAATTCCTTGTGTTTTCCCTGAGATTTCCCTGTCCCACAGCAATTTTTCCTTGTGTCATATCCAGCAAGTTGTTCAAATTTAAAAGCCTCTGCATGCACAACAAATTTGGACAACCCAATGACAAAAAGTCGAATCCCTAATATCTTAGGAATAAGGAATTTCAGAACCTGGCCAAATGAAATTCCCTGTGATTTCCCTGTGTTTTGGCAAAATGGGAAATTTCTTTGTGTTTTCCCTGCCATTCTTTTTGCCATTTCCCTGTGTTCCCTATGTGGTTGGTACCCTGCATACAGGAAAACAGCAATGGAGGAGGAGGTCCAGGGGTGGGCATTTCATGGGGAGTCATACAAAGGTTATTCATGACATATTCAGCTACAGACTGGCATGGGATACCAATGTCTGTCGGCTGCATTCGTAAAATTCTGAGCTGTTTTCAGAGACTTGATAGATTTTGATTGAGAAGGGAATTGAACTTGACACCTTGGACCATTCTTTACCCATTGGTCTTTAGGGCTTGTCATGAATTAACACCAGGTACAAATAGTACCAGGGCTATGGATGAAATTCAAATGATTTATTTTCCAACTAGGGGCATGGTTAGGCTATTGAAATCTTCACATGCGTCAAAAGCGTTTATGATGAAATGTTTTTTGAAAAATGTTGGGACATTTATGTGAGAATGTAGGGAGACCAAGTATTGCATAATGTATTTAAATTACTAAAATGACATTTCTGATTAAATCTAGGGGCAATTCACTTAGTGTTATATTGCAGCTTGCTTAGATATTACTGCCAACATAATTATCTATTCCTGAGTTCAATGACTAAATCCGCTAAAAAAAACTGTTTCTGGGAATGAATGAATGGTAAAACCAGTAATGAAGTAAATGGCAAAATCCTTTTTGCTAAATTACCATTACTTCTAATGTAAAATTCAAGCCCCCTAAAGAGTCGCCTAGGATATTCACTCTTTGGGCACCTCTCCCCTTTTTCAAATATCTGTCTCTGTCTCTGCCCTATCTTGATTCCTTTTTTTAATTAGACACTTTTGTTTTAATTGACACATTAAAAGGGTAAATTGATTGACAATGAACACAGATTAATCAGGAATAAGAGCGAAGAACAAATATTATTCCAATTATCTGATTCGGTTATCCAGGCATTTGCTGTATGTGGCGCTGCAGTAAGGTGTGAACGTTGGTGAATACAACCCTACAGGCACAATGCTTAAGAATCTGATATTTATAGGTTTTGGGTGGATCTATAGGTACTAGAAGTCCGCATTTCAAAAATCTGAGTCCTTAGATAGCTTCCGGAAAAGTGTCAAAAGTTTATATCGTGGAGTCAATAAAATGCTTCTTGAGTTGAGATAACATGTTCCTATGGCTGTACTGAACTCGGTAAAGCCACTGATATCAATTTCACAAATATATCTATTGTGGGTTATTTGTATACCAGTTTGCTTATGTTTATTATTGCATCTATTCTACAATCTAGCTGTTAATTTTTATTAGATTAAATGTCAATCATTCAATTTTATACTGCAATTATGTATATAAGTTATATTCCATATGGATATATCAAGATTGTTCTACACCTACTTGGAAGAGCACATGTATGTGAAAGTGGTTAATTAATTAAAAAAAAGAAAAAAAGAAATTCGCATAATATACGTTCTTCAATTCACATAAAGGAATAGCCTCTTATAATTTGAGATCTTAATTAAGTGTTTGAGCATATCTTTTAACTGTATTTGTTGTCACCAATGAA
The DNA here is from genome assembly GCA_936440205.1 of Lepidonotus clava. Classification (NCBI taxonomy): domain Eukaryota; kingdom Metazoa; phylum Annelida; class Polychaeta; order Phyllodocida; family Polynoidae; genus Lepidonotus; species Lepidonotus clava. The sequence continues at coordinate 12,669,863 of OW387149.1, forward strand.
AATGGCGGAGATAAGGCAGGGCACATAGCAATGAGGGGGTCCTGAATCCGAGAATACACAGTCAGGATTGAGGTTTTCCGAACGCATCTAGGTAAGAGATACAGTACGTGTGAATGGGGCCATCAAGTATTGAAGATCCCCCCATGGCAGCATCCTAACACCACCTCCAGGGTGGCACATGGAGGAGGGAGGAGGAGGGGGGGGGGTCTGTAGGGGGGGGGGGGGGTGAATGGCTTCCACATCCGGGGCTTACAGACAGGATCCATTAGGATCCGGAAATGCAAAGCCACTGGTACCTGGCGGGTGGCAGTAGCAGACGTAGTGTATAGAAGGAGCAGGCTGGGAACCAGCATCATTGTCACCTCTCTGATGCTTTATCTAGGTCGTTAAAGGCGGAGTCTCTCCATTGAAAGAAGGCTAGGGAACCAGGGGGAGGGTGGGGGGCACTCACCCTTTGATGGTAGGTACCCACTGCAAGACTACCGCCCCTTTTAGTGATATGACAGCTCTGAAATTCCAGATGTTGGTTTACAGCCCCCTATTTTCTGACATGTCAAGACACAGCCCCTTGTTTTCACTACAGCTGCTGTGTTTGGCTCAAAAATCAGTTCTTAAAAGATTTTAATACACCTTATGAAGGGGTTTGAAGACCCTGAAATGTGTTCTTGATGCTTTCTTCTGACTACAAATGATATCTTATGCAGACAGTAAGTAAGCCTTGACAGTCCTGCCTTTTAGAGTTGTCTGGTCAGTGACAGCCCCCCTTTTCCTACTTTTGCCGTGATCACAGTCACAACTCCCGGAGTCCGTTTTCCAGTGGGTACCCAAGTCCAAGGAGAGTACCCCCCACCCCACACTGCGGGGCTAGGGTCTTTGGTATGGATGCATTCTGCCCCTTGGTGGGACCCCTTTACAAATAGCCAACCTACCAGCGGAGGGCTTGGGGCCCTTCTGGCTTTGGTATAATAAAATATGGGCCTACTGGCAACTTCTTGCAGTGACTGATGATTTTCTTTATATCTTATTCTTATATTTTGAGAAATAGTCATGGCAGTATGCAGCAGCCCTCACTAAACTCCCATGACAAATTGCCTGGATCGTTTGATGGAGTGCTACTGTTAAAAGACCCTATAGGTCAGCAGTTATAGAAAATACTTCTTCTCAAAGACTCCATTTCTGAAATGAATAAAATATTTCCTATTCGTTCAGCACTTTCTTCCCATTCCCACTGCACTTCCCTCCAAGAAAAATTCTTTTTCTCTTTGATTGCAACCAGTTTTTTTAGCACTCTTTCTTTCCTCTCACCGTGCCCATCATTTTTATCAATCCTATTCTTCTGAATAAATGATCTTTGCTTGGTTCTGAAGTTCTGACCTAGGGGGACAGAAATTTGAGAAATGGGGAGTTTATCTTGATGTAATGATAAATATTTTCTCCACAGATTTTACTTAGAGATCGCATTGTTTAATTTGAGTAGAGTTACAAAATGCAGGCACAAAATGATAGACAAAATTGTTTCCTTTATAAAGAAGGTCAGCAACAACTCAACCAATCTTTGCTCAAAGAAAGTGAAAAACCCAGCAACTATGGTGTTGAAAGTTTTCGTATTTGTAAGATATATTAAGGTATATAGTTCATTAAATAAACTCATTGCTAAGAGAATAAATCTTAAAAAATTAGTTGCCTTTATCATGAAATATAACATCAGTACATGAGCTCCAATAACTATGTGGTAATTGACTAGTGCCATCCCTTTGTAAAGATCCTGTAGTCCTATTTATGGCTAGCAGTTAGAGAGAAGATACCCCTTTTACGAGAAAAGGAAAATCCCCTTTTACGAGAAAAGGAAAAGCCCCTTCTCTAGGAAGTGATCCCTTAAACGGACCTAATCCAGTGTGGTCAGCCCGTTCCGGATATTCGGGATTGGCGGACTGTTAACTGGACACATTCCATGTGGACAATCTGGAATCCAGGATGGAGCTCGTCTAAAGCTGTGTCTCCACAAGGCAATGAAGAGGAGTTTGTTGTCTGGTGACAAACATAACTCTTTTAAAACAATCACGAATTTTACTGTTTTGTGATGGTTGCATCCTACAGTTATGAAAGGGTTAATAAATGAATGATGTGTCACCCAGAAATTACTGTTTATTGCCAGCAGTTTGTTGGCTTGTGCAGAAACAACTTAAAGGTGTATCCCAACTTTGTTGACAAAGATTTTAGTTTTGGGGCGATTAGTTGTTAACTATTTTGAGGACGTGGCTTAAAGGGATTAAGAGGTGTTTGATCAAAAATAGAAATCCATTACAGATCTCTCAATTAAGTTTAATGGGGTAAAATAGACCAAGGAGAATATGATAAAACCAAAAAAAACATGTCACCATGCTTATCTCTGAGTAAATGCCTGAGGAAGGGAGTGGCCTTAACTATAGAAGTCTATGGGAATTACCAAATTTGACACTCTTACATGTCTCTATGAGACTCAATATCCATCAGAACCTAGCCAAAATTGGTCAAGATTTGCCAATAGTGGCTATGGTTGGAAAGGGTTAATACTATTTTTTTCACGTTTGTCGTCCTATGGAAGCCGCCTCTAAAGGGGAGGAAGCTTTGGCTACTTCCTCTTTGGGCCTTATTGGGATCCAATTGGGCATGTAACAAACATGGCGGATGGCGTAAGCACCAACTCAGGCGTTCAACATGATCTAGCAATTTATTGGATTTGAGAGACAATTATTTAGGTTGAGATGCATATTGTTTCAAAAAAAGATTTAATTGGATATTGCAATATGCCAAGGACATATGACGTTTAGAGAAATGCAACGTTTCAAATATCCTTAAACATTTTCTATACAATTATAATGTATGATTTTATGCCATATCCACAGAGAAAATCAAACAAATACAAAATTACCAGCATCGAAATCCTTATATATATGGAATGCAGGCTTTGCCCAGTTAAAATTGTATGATCCTGTAGGATTCCCTTCTTATTTACCCAATATAGGTGTCACCTGTCAATAAGCCTCAATAAATAATTCATTCTACCATAACATATCTTTACACCAGTTATCGATCCTGCCTGCCGCACACCACCGGAAATACCAAACATCATCACCTGACCAGGTCACGTGGGTCGGGTGGTCATGTGACCAATCGTACTAATGTGTTGTGATTGGTGATTCATTGGTGTAGGGTCTGGAGGTGTTGTAGATGAGGGAGAGAGCCAAGAGATGGGAGGAAGAGGTGGGGGAACCAAATTAAAATTTACTTAATATATCATCATTATAATATGTAACAAAGCAGTATGGGGCGCCGCCTAAAAATCCGCTGAGGACCCCTACACTGGTCGGCTATATAATCTACAGAATATACTATATTTAACAAATTTCATATATGCAAAAGTGAAGAAGTCAACTAAAATATGAGAGCATTTAAGAGCATACAACAAAAGAGCCGCTTTGGAGGCTTAAACTCCTCTGAGCTTTCTCTGAGCAGTTCCTAAAATGGGTATAAGAACAGCTTTAAAGGCCTTTAAAAGATTCTAAATCTATTTCAGTAGCTCTTAAAGTGGGTAAGTTCTTTTGACCTCTGACCCTCCGCTGAGCATTTCCAAAGGTGGGTAAATGTGCGGCTCTGGGAACTGTTAAAAACCTACAGTACTGTAAGCATTTCCAAAAGTTGGTAAATGACAACTTTCGGACCATTTCACCCATGTTCTGAGCACTTCCTAAAAAAGGGTATATGAGCAGCTCTGGGAGCTTTTAAAAGCCTCTAACCTTACTCATGTGGGCCTTATCTTTGTCGGTCAGCATTGTCCCCGACCCACCCTCAGGACAAGGGGCTCACTATGGGGCACCTGCTGCCTGCCATTTGGTGTGTGGGTGGGTTTCGTTTACAAGGAGCATCAGCTCTTGGGAAAGTAGGGCTACTTTACATGTTAGTGCCAAAGCTTTTTCAAAAATTATTTAAGACCTCTTTGAGAACTATTTCAGACCGAAGTTTTGAAACTTGAATTTTGGTTGGCCATAATATAAAGGAAACTCTGGACACAAAGTGTCATAATATTATATTGTTATTTGTTAAAAAAGAAAAAGACAACAGAAAATGCAGCAATAGGCAGTATTTTCATAATCTCTCATTATCATTTTCAAATTAGATCCAATATAAAACCTTTCCAAGACCATCTGCTACAATGCTCTCCAATTAAAGTCCATTTTAAGACCATACACTTGGGAAAGTCAATGTATATTCAATATAAAAAAGTACAATTCCTCTTGATATCTTTCCAATTCTCCTCAACCTTGTCACTTAAAAGCATCCTCTCTCCACATTGACAGATTTATTTCATGTAGAGAGGAAGCTGTGTTATTACCTAGGTTGTTGCACAATATCGATTTAGCCCAGTGTACTATAATAGGCCACACAGCTCTGATTTCTCAGAATGTAAACTGTACACTTTTAACCTTGAAGATTTTAAGAAATGTGTGGAATGGACATTCAGACCTTTCCAAATCAGGCAATTCTAAAGTTGAACCAAAGCATACTTGGCCTAGGTCTGATGATTTTCTAGCGTTGTGTAGCTATGACTCAGCACCTTATAAACAACATAATTGAAAAGTGTGTCAGAGAGTGGTAGTAACAATGTACTGGGTCAATGGGGTGTGAAGAGATTGAAACAAGAAGTCAGGAAAACCAACGGACTGAACAATAAATCTGTAAGATTTATGTCCAGAAATCCATTAAGGCCTAAAAGAACCGTTGCTCCCTATCTATAAAGTAGTGACTTGTTTATTTTTAAATGGGTGCCATTTAACACTCTTACTACTAGTATTCGACTTTGGACTTAACCTAAAACATGTATCCGAGGCACAACACCAAATTCAATATACAGTTCAATTACCAGCAAAAATGTTGATACTGACATTAAATATTTTGTAGTCTAATGTTTCCTTACACAGAACATGATAAATACCCTTAATCTTTACGTCGTTTATCACAAGTTTTTATAGGACGAAAAGGAAATTATTATTGCCTGAATATCTATGTTATAATTTATCATAATAAAATATTGATCATCTAAGAATATTATCTTATACTTATGACAAATTGGGTACTAGATTTAGAGGTCTTTCCCTACCGTTACCGTTCCAGCATGTGAAACCAGCCAACCTAGCAAACTTTGAAATCTTCTTTGAAGTCAACCCAACCCAAGTCTACCCCACCACACCCAACCAAACCCCCTAACAGCCCCTCCCCCCCCTACACAAAAACACAAAACTAAACAAACCCCATCTAGGTACCCCTAAAACGCGGAATGCCTCAGGCTCGTTTCGTTTCATCTTGTCCTAAATCCTCCAACATTTGGTTCCAATGGCGTTCCACCTGCGCCTTACGGAATCCTCTTTTTGGCGGGCATGTAGCTGATTGTCGTTCCGTTTGTTCACGTGTCGGTCCATTTAAAATAACAACACGGGGCTTGGGGTGGGGGAGACCTGAAAAACAGGATCGGCTGAACGAAACCATGTGTGAAACGGAACGTGGGGCAACAGAAAAAAGGTGGATTTCTGAGGATGTATTTGTGAAGGGTGTAAGAAGGGGCAACTCTCCAGCAGAGAATGATATATTGCTTATTTTATAATTATTGGAAAAGCAGCTGAAATAATCAATATCTGAACATTTCTGAGGTAATTTCTGACTGGCTTTCTTGTTGTTCATTGCCTGTCCCATAACTTTATAATAGTGGCCTTACATAAAAAAAATTTTCCCAAAAGTTCCACCTTCCCTACTAAAATTCAATGTAAAATTCCCTAAAACTAGTAGGAAAATATTGAAAAGTTCCACCTTTTACTGCTCGCCACCCCCCTTTCTAAGTTGAAATTGTTGAAAATATAGGCAAAAGTTTCACTTGTGGAAGCTCGCCATCCCCCTGCCCCTACGGCACAACCTGGGTACGGGTCTGGATATTAAGATAATCTGAATAATAAACACATTATAACCGATATTAAACTGACTTCTCCCTAAACTTTCATGATACTGACATGTATGACCACTACCCTAGCTAGTAGGGCTTAGGAGGCAAAGGGGGAGAGGTTATTCGTCTCCCATGTTTATTGGCTGGGGGAGGGGGCATTGGTTCACAGATCTAAGAGTGCGCAGGTTAGGCCGTTGTGTGATCATGTTATCATAAATCTTTACTGCACTGCTCATCAGAGACAGTAATCAATGACCAAACCAATGCCGTGCTAGTTATTACATAGGCCAACTGACGTATTTATCTATGAGAAGTTTACAAATAGACTATTGAATACTGAAACGAACTAACAAAAATATCATTTGAAGTTCCTTGTGTATGAATGTGATACTGTACCTGATGAGCTGTTGAAATTTTGGTGCTAGGTAACAATTTCAGAACTACTTTCTTTAATCTTATACGGTATGAATTTTGAATGTTGGCATTTCTCTGGCTTAGGGAAGACTGGTAATCGTATATCACGATAATTTGTTTTAAAGAAAACAATCTTATAATTTATTTGAGCTATTTCCTATCGTTTGATAACATTGTTTTCAATTTCAAGTATTCATGCTATATTAGGATATTTTTTATCAATAAAGTGTTGATAACACCAAAGCCAACCCCTAATACTCTCCTTGCATTAATAAAGATATATTTCTAAATAACCCTAAACCCACTAGGATTACACCTACTTTATATGATTCATGAGCTCATACAGAAAAATCACCAAAGCCCCCCGCCCTAAAATCATAACGTTAGGTGAAAGGGCACCAATATAAAGATCATTATTGTGGGGGGCAATATTCCCCGTCCACCCTCCAATATTAGGGCCGATTATTTCATGATACACGCCCGCCCAGGGGGCACTGCTGGCTTTTATCATGGCTGCCCCCAGTGGACAGGACCTGTTGTTACTTCCGGTTTGAGGTCAAAGGTCAAATGGCAAAGGTCAGCCCTAAGTCGGTCATGACCCAAGGGATTCTGGGACGGGAACCGTTTGGATTTAAAAAAAGAGAAAACACCCAAGAGTTGTTTTATAGGTGAAAGGACTTAAATCATAACCGAAACGCGTGCCATTTTATATCAAAAATAAAATTTGAGTCTGAACAATAATATCAGAACATTCTGTAAGTAAAAAATGATATGCTCTAAACCCATGCAAAAAAGCAAATATATGCTTTCACGATTGACTATTCAAAATACTATTTTGCCAATTATAGGGCCCGCCGACATATATCTCATTATTTTACCCTTCCTTCTAAAGAGCTTTAGTGCATTTCTAATGTGTATAACATTCTAGAGGGGGTCAAAAAAGCATATATCAAACAGTGTTCGAAATTAAGGGTGTGCCCTGCGCCCGGTGTCACATCTGGAAAGTCGGCGAATGTGCAAAGTCGCCGATGCCGGAAAAGGGGTACTGCGCATGCGCATGGGAAAAGTCTCTAGCCTCAACTCATGTTTTGTTAATGAATTCCACAAAGTTGAAACGGGTAGCAAACTAAATATATATCCCTCACATCTTTTAGATATCTTAAATTCATACCTAAACGGCTAACTCGTCCCTACGCCACAGTTTATGGAAAACGTACCTGTCGAGGCTATTTACTTCGAACACTGGGACTTCCTGTGAGCATGCGCAGATCCTACATCATCGCCATCGGCGACTTTGCACATTCGTCGACTTTCCAAATGTGACACCGGCGCGCACATTTCCGCGGCCGGGCGCGCAATTTTCTGGACTATACACCCGGTGTGTGCACGTTTTTTCAGGTTATTTTGCTACCTATATATCAGGGGAGTGCATGGGCAAGGTCCCGTGCGCATACTTTTAGCACAAATGCACCCGGCAGGCGCATTAATTATAAAGTTAATTTCGAACACTGTCAAATGTACTTAATGGACGGCCCTTAATACATCAATTATCCCATTTTTCAACATTGAACCAAAATTAGACTTAGAGGAGAATAATATTATACCCATTATTGTTATAAACCTGTCTAGACATGTCTCTTCTTTAAGACGTATACCCTTTTGGTAGAACCCACCATTAATCCATCCCCATACCCTACAACCTACTCTGCTCCTACTCTTGGCAGCTGGACTAAAAGGAAGCCAGCCTCGTCCTTTAAAACCTAAATTGAAAATCCAATTTGTGAAATGGCACAGGGTGTGGCTGGTTAAGGGGACCACTAATGGTGGAGGGGAGATGGGGACATTATATCAAGGGTTTTATGGTACTCCAAGAGTCAACCTTGAATTTAGTAAAAAAAACATGGAATATTCTCTATGTCTCAATTTTTTAGTTTTCAGGCTTTATACTTGAGAATGCCTAAAAATGTAATAAAATTTACATACTAATCATTGAAGAATCTGGGAGTATTTCTTTGAAGTTCTCACATCTACCTTTATAAACAAAACTTACCAATATCAAAATACATCAAAATTATTAACCTCAATTACACCTTATATTCCTGCCTATTGTTCATTCCCTCATGCTTCTTTTGTAAAATCATAAATGATGTGTGACCTCCCTCCCCACTAAAAATCTTAATGATTTGATAAAAAATTTAATCTGGCAAGCTTAAGTCATAAAACATACCTGAAAAGTTACACCGATTATCATTCCCCATTCCGTATACATTTGGTGCCCCATAACTTCCCCATGGTTGTGAGTAGATTAGGAAGCCTGGTACTTTGATAGGGGAATGGAGGGGTATGCTGTTAAGGGTGGGTTATCATAGAGATATGTTATCTATAGTGAAGGTGTAAAGAGGGGAAGGTCTGAGGGGAGGCAAAGAGGGGTCAGGGGTAGGGTGTTATGTGATAAAATGTGTGAGATTAAATGTGATTTATGGTAAAATTATTTGCTGTCAAAGTGTTATACCTGATAATATGCCTATTCTAGGGCGATTTTATCCATGTTAATAGTTCTGTATTCCAGTTTTGAGTCATATTGGAAAAGGAAAGGTGGTGTAATATTATCATTAATAAATGTTAAAACATAATATTTTTTCCGAACGGCTGTATCTGGTTAAGGGTACAATACAATACAATACTTCAAATCACATAATATTCATATAGAAACAATATAATCTATGGTAAAATAGTATGCTGTCAAAGTGTTTTCCCTGATAGAAATGTCAATTGTAAGGTGATTTAAACTAAGTAGCACTAGATTAAAGTATTAAATCATACTCGAAATGCAAATATTATGATCATCTAATCTGATATTAACGAATACATGTTGTTTGTATTTCTATTCAAAAAGATACCAGCAATGGAAAAGAAAAAGATGTATTCAATACTACAAACACATTGTCGCTTTGTGTGTCTGGTGTTACTAGACATGGGTTAATTTTCGGTTAGATTATGTAATCATTCAAGGCCTGCCAAACTGCTGATAGATGTGAAATCGAAGCTTTCCAAGTCAATTAACAATTTATGTAATCTAATTGAGTAACCGTCTATGTTTCATTGTGACAGCAAAGAATTAAGCGTGACAACCATGTGGCCCATGCAGAGAAACAATATTTTATTTCACTATTTGATTGAAAACATGATTGGATAATGTTAATGTTTCCATTAATTTTCATTTTTCTTTTTCTAGATACCTTTGCGGTTGAAACTAAGGTAAGAAGATTTAGTTTAATAATCAGTATTCTAGTGCCGTCATATTATTTGGGAAAGGATATGTGGGTTTCTTGCAGCTGAATCCAAAGAAACTTGAAAACTTATTCATTGGAAGAATTAGTCCCATAAAATACTAAGTTATAAGACAAAAATATAAGGGTTTATACCATATACCCTTAAAATATAATATAGGCCTAACTTCATGATTCTGAATACAGCAATCTATTTTATAAATATAATATTATGCCACTGAAAATGAAACTGCATACTGCCTATGTTTTCGTGTATCCATGGTGTGACATGTTTTGTGTATAGACCAGGATGATACTTTAATGAATATTCCACTTCAAAATACAATTCACATTAGGGCTATAGGAAACCATACAAAGTGCAACACGCTAAAGTGCTCTCATAGAAAAAGCCAATACCATGGGATATGTATAAGTTAGGCAATAGCAGGGCTTAACGACTGTCAAGGGCAGGCAACAGAAATACAAAATACATCAGTGTCCACAGCCCTATTCCAGCTAAAGTGTATGAAGTATGAGGGGTATAGGAATCAGTCATACCAAGCCCACTGCAAATTACCCGGATGTCAGAGTGCTACGTCATAACAGTGACGGGTCAGCGTTCCACGGCCGCCATGTTTGACAGATTTATATACCCCCTCCAACCTCTCCAACCACCCTCCCCCTTCCTCCTCTCGAACAACCCCACTCCCAACCATCCCACGTGCAGCCAGGAGGCTATTCGTTCTGCATGGCGTTTTCTTCTATTATCGCTCAACCTGACTTGACGCATGCGCACTGTGACTTATACGCCACCTGGTGGCTGCTTTCTAAGAGTGTGCTATATCCAAATTTATACTCTTTTGAGTGAATTTCTTTTTGATCCACAAGATGAGGAGGAGTAGACAATTCCTCTATCGTCCTGTAGGACCTAAATGAACTGTAGATTTAGATTTAGATTTGTCTATATTTCCAACTGCCCAAATCAACATGTTCAATCTTTTAGAGCTCTCACTCTCTGCTTCTGATTGAACTACTTAGCTCAATCAGTGCAATATTAATCCCTTTGAATCAGGTAAAAGTGAACGGTCAAACTCCACTTCTAATTATATGCCAGGGAATAACGTTATTTCAAACGTTCATATGATATTTATTCAACTCAACATATTAATATCAGTTGGCCAATTTACATTTCATAATTATGTTATTTGTCGATATCAAATTCTGCTTAACCTTGACCAAATAGCCAAATAGGCAAGGGGAAAGATAAGTAAAAAAAAACAACCAAAAAAACCCACAAAATGTGTTATAACACAGTGGCGGCAGATACGAGCTGGTTCCCAACATGCAACATGTCTGATACAACAGGCGCTGCCAGCAACCAGCCTTTAAAAAATCATAACCTCGCTCTGAATCTGACCCCGCGTGACCTCAGCTCCCGGCCTCGCGAGATCTCGTGATGGACGAGAGGCGGGGTCTGTGGTTCTGCATGTACCTGGCTGGTTACATTGCCGGGCACGTGTTGGGAGAGTGTAGGTCTGGAACCAGCGAAAGAATGACCTTGGGCCCGGATCTCAAGGTCACCTGTTCAGGACTGGGTATAAAGTAGTCCGTCCCTAACCTACTTGGCTTATAGTTTGTAGTTTGAGAGCGGACTTGGACGTAACTACAGTCTAGGTATAAAGTGTCTATTACCTAATACTGTGCAATAATTGTAACAGGTTGTTGGCACTGGTAATTGAAATGAAAGTAAACTTAGTTTGCTTAGATACAGAAGAAACACACAGATTATTATACAATCTACAAAAATAAGGCATGTAGACATGGTTAAGTGTTCATGTTATTCATCAACAGACAGGAATAGGCTTTAAAATACCCCTTATACCAGTCTCATATTATACCACAATTTCAAACTACCAGCTACAAGTATATGCATAATCCAATAGAGAGGTTTTATCATTTTTAAAAACTTCACCTTAATGATTCATCAGAATATAGCTTCTGATATAAATCATATAACTATTTTCCCAAATGCAAAGAGAATACTCTGGAACCATAACCTAAATTTCCCCAAAATATTCTTACTGTGTCTGAACACAATAAAAGGACCGATGCCTGAGGCTATACAGGGAAGCCAAAGGGAGAAGGGCGGGAACATGGACATCCATCTGTCACATCCACAGACCTGTGACAGGGAACATTGACAGTTGACAGCTAGCCTTGACACAGAACTCCCCAACAGCAGCACCTACCCTGATCTGGATACACTCTCCTAACTCTCCAAGCACATTCGGATTGACATTGACCAGCTAAAGGGTATAAGTGAGCAGGGAAGGTTCTAAAGGGTTTGTTCATGAGTTGATAACAATCTTTATCTTTTTATTTTGCATCAAGCTACATATGCTTCATTTCTTATTTAAGAAATGACAATATTGCTCTCTAAAATTAAAGTTAAATCTAAAGCCAATTTTTCACATGCTGATTTTGCTGCTAATTAGCATTGGGAATTAAGGTTAAATGGACATGATTTATTACAAGAAAGATTTTACAATTCTCTTTCAAATGGAGTGAGATATAATTATGGCTTCTTGCCATATTCTGAGAGAAAATCAAACAAATAAAATGTCCCCAGTCAAAAAACAAAACAACATCAGTACATGAAACAAAGGCTTAACTCTATAAAACATGACCAATCAAACAAAATGGCCTGGCTGCAGAGGAATTCAAATACCAAAACCACCCTCACATGCCACTCTCCTTCCCTAGAAACAGTGAACGAGAACTCTGCTTGGAGAGTGCTGCCCTCAGCACCCACGTGATCAATGACTTCCGTTGGTCACCATGGTGACACGGGGTTGGCCCTTTGTGCAGCAGGGACCGGAAGTCAGACATATTTGCCCCGCGGCCATGACAGTGCGCGTCTGCTAGTGCTCCCCCTGGTGTCAGGGGCGCAAACCCCAGCCGCCATGTTGGATTTGGCCGATTGGGATTAATTGATATGGAAATGGTGGTTGGGGGGGGGGGGGGGGCTCTGTTCTTTTTTATTTATGTAGCTATCTGTGCTTACTGTGAGCAGTTGGTTTAAGTGTAAACTTTTGTCAGTGGGGTGAACTATATCAAAAGAAAATAGTCATGTGTTGATTGATTATATATTTGGAAGAAAATAAATCCCTATTGGAGTGGTCAATCGATCATATGTTCAATAGGGCCTGCATGTTGAAACAAAAGGATTGAAATTTATTCCCGTTCCTTGTCAAAGAGGCAATTACTGATTTATTCAAAGATTTGATTTCTCTATTATGATCAACTATTGGCTTATGCATTAATTATGTTAGATAGAATAAGATACCCATAATTAAGAGGGTTTTTAAAAAAAGACAATTTCATTTATCCTGTGATAAGTTTGATTGTTCCAGTCTTTCCTCATCTCCATCCCTCTCAAAATGTCAATAAAACTAAAAACCCATCAATTCTTACCTCACATGAAAGTGTCATAATTCTTAAAATTCTAAGAAACAAAGCGGTATAGCTCTATCTCCGTTTTTAGGAAATAAAATTTTCACCAATACTAGAAACGTATTTTTTTAAAGGAAATAAGTAAGAAGATGGGTTGGAGGGTGGACGAGTGAATGCGTGGATGGGAAGGTGGATGGGAGGGTAGAGGTGACACAAGGCCGCCTACATCAATAAACATCATCAATTCAAAGCCAGGCACACACCCGAAAGGGCCCCTTGAGTCAAAGCCAAATGCCTGCACTCTGAGCATCAGCGATGTTGGCAAGGTCATAAGGGACCCCGACGGGACCCCTGCAGGTCTGGGACGGCCATCAGAGGGAATCTGGATATGAAAGTTGCCCCTGGGGTAATCACACTTCTATCTCCCTGAGAAAACCACTCTCTGATTACATATCCATGTTCCCCAATAAGTGGCCTATCTACTATTACTTGAAATAGGAAGGCCCTGACTTTAAATCATCTTCAGCTCTGGGCAGTAGATGAAATAAAGTAGATAAAATGCCGGCAAATGACCTGAAGTAGTTAATGGCCATACTGGTCATAGGGGAGTTTGGTAACCATGGCAACAGGACCACAGAAAAGACACTTCCAATTACACCTTTACATCCGGAGACTTATCACCATGGCAACCGAGACCAGCCTCGTTCTGATCATGGCGGCCTCCTTTGATCTTTTGATGGCATGGTCCTGGCATCGTGAACAAAAAGAAAGCATATGTCATATATTTTCCCCCATCATCTACAGATTTAGTTCACTCTCCGGAACAATGACATACCTTTTTCCTACTTCTCTACAAATCTTCTTCACTCAATGGAAACCTATGAGCAAGTACTATCCGAACAGAGAAAATATCATTGCTATAGAGAAAAGCATTTTTATATATTAGGTTCAGATTTTTCTGTCTTCCTACAGGTCCATTCATTTGGACTGGTTTGCCATTAAATCTGAAATATATATGAAGTCTGATTCTAGCATACAATTCATTCTAATGGGAGATTCTGTAGGGCAAAAATAAAATTCTAATGAACTTGGAATCTGAACATCTGTTGTTGACCTTGCTTTGAGAAGAAGCTCTCCTGTGGTAGGGGTGAAGATGGGGTGGTCATCTGTTATACTTTGAATTTAAGTAATACTGATATCCATGTCTTTGTTCCTTATCCATCCCAATGGCCTGTGTTTAATTTGAGAAATACTTATGTCACTGCCATTATATCTTCTGTTGCAATTAAGGACCCCTCTGTCATACTGTCAAATTTAAGAAATACTACTGTTGCAGTGTCGAATTAATGGATCTACCCCATTGTAGTAGGTATAAAATGAATCTCACAGTCTGAACCCAACCCACCCTTAGAAGCTGACACACCCTTTAAAGGGGGCAGGGGCAGATATGATGGGGTAGTGTCAGCCCAAGTCTGATTGATAACTCTTCTCTGCCCACCTCCCCAACCCCATGCCTTTGATGTTGTAGAGATAGGCCAAATAGGGATAAATGGGCCTAGGGAGAGGCCTTAGATGTAGGGGGAGAGGGTGTATTATGATATAAGGCCTCAGATTTATCATATGCCATGTTTGTGATATACTATTATGAAGATTTCTATCATGAGGGATTACAGGGAAGAACTTCTGATGTATTTTCAGACTCTACTGGCACAAGTTGCTTCTCTCTTTTTAGTAAACACTGATGTATTTTTTGGGGGATTGTTCTGTTAATATACCATTATGAAGATTTCTATCATGAAGGATTACTGGGAAGAACTTCTGATGTATTTTCAGACTCTACTGGCACAAGTTGCTTCTCTCTTTTTAGTAAACACTGATCTATTTTTTGGGGGGATTATACTATCAATATACCATTATGAAGATTTCTATCATGAAGGATTACTGGGAAGAACGTCTGATGTGTTTTCAGACTCTACTGGTACAAGTTGCTTCTCTTTTTAGTAAACACTGATGTATGTTTTTTTGGGATTGTACTGTTAATATACCATTATGAAGATTTTTATCATGAAGGATTACTGGGAAGAACTTCTGATGTATTTTCAGACTCTGCTGGCACAAATTGCTTCTCTCCTTTTTAGTAAACACTGATGTATTCTTTTGGGATTGTACTGCTACTAACTTTTTATATACCGCGTTCGGGAGTCTAGATCTGCGCATGCGTGGTTCTTTGGCGCCAGTACCTGTGGGTGGACAAGCACGACCTTTCAGCCAATCAGGACCATCCCTTTTTCAGTATGGTGGCACCCACTGGGCCCTATCCCGAACGCGGTATATTCATTGGATGTATACATTTCTCCTCTTAGACATAACTGATTTTGTCTAATTTGGTAAACTGTGAATACTTATGCTATGTTTCCCAGAAATCTCCAGGGACAATAAACACACAGTGAATAGTCTATAGAGCAAGGCCATGATACAATACTGTTGTACTTCTGGTGTCCTGCAGGCTACCTAGTGGGCCAGTATGGGATCATGGGGCTTGGCTGCAGGAACCCCAGAAAAGCCTGACCAATGAATATCAGATAACAGCATTACCTGCAGACAACCCTTCATTTCACTATTTTACAGGAAACAAATATTATCATTACTTCTGCAGTAAAAATTAAGTACATTTACATGAATGTTTTGTGGCCCATATTGGTACAGATTTAACTTTCTACATTTTATCAAAAATAAATAGATTTTATGAAAAAGGGCAGTCTGCAGATAAACTCTTTCTGTTGGAGGTGCCTGCAGACATGCCTGTTAAAGTCTCGCGGTTACAGACGGTAATCCACGAGATTTGGTAAGGCCTACCACAAGGTGTGATGGGAATAAAAGTGGCAGAGGGTCTAGGGTAGAGTGATGAACTATGGGTAGGGCAGGGGCTGAGGGGAATGAGGTAATTTACCTGGGGGCTCATGGTACAAGGCCCGAAGTTCGTGTTGTAAGAGGAATGAGATAAGAGGGGGATTGAGTGAAAGGGATAGATTATTTGCAATTGCTTTACTTTGCTTTTTATCTATTTTTTTAAAGAAATATATTGACAAAGGGAATGCAATATATGTATCCCTCTATATATGTGTAGGTATATATGTATATAATATATATATAGATATATCATATCAATGTAAATATATGTATGGATATTATATCCACCGATAGGTGTAAAATTTTCGGCACTGTGTGCCAAGTGGGAATTTATATGCTTTTTTTTTTATTTCTTGGCGGGGGGGGGGGGGGGGGGGTGGCTAGTATGTTAATGTTTTGGTGTATACATACTAAAATCCCTATCTGCATTACACTGAAATTGAATGCATCCTACAGGTGAATGGTATAAAACCTTAATTTCGAACACTGTACATTATTGCAAGCGATCTGTTTTGATCTCGAATTGTAAGATCAAGTATTAAATTTACCTTACAAAGAAACTATTTTTGAGAAATCCTGTCAGGCAGTTAACATTGGAGTTGTATTCCACTCAAACCTTTATGTGTAAACATCATTTCGTCATTTCCATTTTCCCGGAATATCACAAAGGAAAATCTTGGCAAAGTTCACAAACATTGACGACATTTGTGGCAATGTGACAAGAGTTCTGAATAACATTGCTATTTGCTTGCTACTTTTAGTCCAATAGTCCTGACCCCTCTCCTCCTTCCCAAGCAAATGCATCTATAAACATTGAAACCTTAGAAACTGGTTATTGTTAGTACAAAGATATTACACGGAATATGATTTTTAAAAAATCCCAAAAGAAAGTATTGTGATTTTAATGTAATAGTCAAAAGGCAGAGTTCCACATAATGACAAAAGTCTGTTGACAAGAGATGGACAGGATGGCAATAGGGAATATTGCTATCCTATCACCCAGGAAAATCAAGTCACTTAACTCTGATTTTATAACATTTGACCATGTATAATTTCAAAGGAAGAGTTTTATATGGTAAATGATAAAGATTTTCAAGAAGTTAGTCAAACAAAAATGTAGGACTAATCTGAATTGATCTACTTTTGAATCATTTTGAGCCTGATTATTGAATTACCTTGTCTCAACCTCACCACCACTCATAATATGTATAATCAGTTATACATCTGTCATTGTTATTTTTTGACATAAGATTCAATCACAATCTGGAAGGTCATGTATGACTATAAAGATGCAAACAAAATAATTTGAAAAGAATAATAGAATTACCTTTGCGGTTGGACCTGTCTATATTAAGTTGCTGAAAATATTCACTTTATACCAGGAGGTGGTGACATATACCATATACATGTATTACAGCCACCTGTTCCCCTCCCAGAACATGCACTCCCTGACCCTTATACCTGCTTCAACACAGATTCATATATACTCCAAAACCAACAGCTTCATAACAAAATGTTGTATGGGAGCAATCCAGCTATGTATTAAAGGAGAACTAAACTTGAAGGTAGTAAAAAGGTTGGTTACATATGTTTTTAAATGCAATTTTTTATTTTTTTTTTATTTTTTTATTTAACAAAGTTTATACAGGAAATTAAGGCTTCAGCAAATATAGATGCTGGTATTCTAGCCTCGTGCTGTCCAAAAGGCATTACAATACCATACACATGCATTATATCATCATAGAATCAATACACTAACTAATACGGTTCAGTCTAATTTTAACCATCAAATTATTTTGAATCAATCACATTCATGTAACTTCACAACTGAAGAGAAAACAACTCATTACATCATTCAATTCCACCTTATAAGTTTTAAGCAGCCATTTAGCCATATAATTTAAGTGCTGGGTGAAAAGGCAATGGTTGTAGTGAAAGCTGTGCAGTTTAGTAGTAATTTATTCATAGGTGCAACTGCTGTGTATGGAGAGCAGAGACTGGGTGTTGGTGTATGTGCTCTGGGTTGGCATTGTCAAAGGCCATTATAGGGAAAACAGGCACAACACCAGTCCTTGTGGGTGAATACCTTGTATTTTACCTGTATACAATTTATATATGGGAGAATCCTGGCATAAATGGCACTGCACTGAAATTTTTAGTTTCTTGTATGGCAGTATTTTCTCACCATTATAATATAAATTCTATCCCTTTGAAGACCTACACTAACATTGATGCTCAGTAAATTCACAATTTCTCTGTTTAGACCGCTCCTAATTATAATTAAGTAGGATTAAACTTTATCAAAATACATTTTGTCTGTGCGCTTACAGTAGTTGAATAATGCTGCAGTTCTTCCAGACAAAATGTCAATGAAGGATTTTTGTGGCTAAACATCTTTTGCTTCAGCTATGAAAACTTTTGAAAGCAATAAACCTGATATTAACCAGTTCTGTAGAGGAAAGACAAAGTGCACATAAAGTCAAGAGTGAAAAAATACCCTTTATAATAGAGACATAAGGTAATATATGTTTTGCATCAATCAAAATAAGAATATTGTTATCGTCAAATAGAAAGGCGTATATTATAGTGACATACAGACATGAGTTCCCATGCAGTTGCGCTTAGTCACAACCAAATGAACTGTGCGATATGAATTAACTGTAACCTTTATATCCTTCAATATCATCACACCCCATACTCTGGTCGTCCAACTCAAAAAGTGCGGTCGTACCTCAGCCAGCTGACAGTGTCCGACACTTTTTGAGTGCCGGATTGTCGCTTGTCGCCATGTTAACTATGGCGACCGCCGACTCATTAGGTCCAGACAGTGTCCGAACAATGGACACATAAAAACTGCCTGCACACCTTAACAATGGCCCACAGCATCAGCAACTCTCCCCTTGACCCTTGGCCCCTTGACCTTGACAGCATAAGCATGGCATGGGTGACCTTGAGGGGTCATAGTTCAGAGGTCAGGTCAAGGATGAATACAAAACAGGTTATGGAGGAGTGAGGATGGGATGGATGTAGGGATAGGTGTGAAAAGTGTATCTCTGGAGGTGTGAGGTGGATGTAGGGATTTAGTGTGGATGTTTTGGGTGTGAAGGTTTGTTAGATGGCTGTTAGGATTTCATATCATACTAGAAACTATACTAACATCTGAGTAAGGGGTGATTCAGTTAAATATAGGCAAGCTTAAGTTATGTTACATTTTGCTCGCATTGTCTTCAATGTGAGAAAAGTGTCAAAATATTACCAAAGCACAATGCATAACAATAGTATGACACTGGTAAGAACAGAAATCTTCATAAACTACGCTATTGTCAATACTCTGTAGATCATTCATGACAGGATAAACATAATTTAAGTGCATATTTGAGAACTAGTACTGTATATATTAAAAGAAAGCAAGCGTAGCCTTCGAAGATGGCAAATGAAAGAAAAACATATATAGTAGTCACCTACGTTTAAAAGCAGTACAATGTAAAAGAGACCTTTAAATTAGCACCAGCGAATTAATGTGACTTAAGTCTCACACAGTTATAAAACTGATATTTCCACATTAACCAAAGACCTAGGTTCCTTAATTTACATGAATTAGATTATAAAATGCTATTAAACATCAAATAAATAATTCATTAATTGCCCCAACTTTACTGCAATCACTCACACCTGTGGAACTTAAAAATGCAATGTTGCATTTCCCTGTCTAATTAACGTCAAACCATTTACACTAAATTAGTCTGTTTTATGCTTTCTAATTAGCTGAACCATGAGTGGATATTAAAGAGGCAAGAGCCCTGTGGCAACTCTATTCTGATCCAACTGACCTGGGTTAACTAGAATGAAGGTCTTTTTCTTATTCTAATTAGTCCCAGGTAGTTTCTGACAACCATTAACAAAGTCAAAGTTTGATTTATTATATATGTACAGATTATAGTTGTTCCTTTTTCAATCTTCTCTTGACGATCACTGGAGCTTGTATAATTACCAAAGGATTTTGACTCAATATAAAATGCTGATATACTTCCGAACATGACAATATATTACCCCTTACCACAGCTACACATCTGTCCTTATCTTGAATGGGTATAACGTCATTCTAGAAATATGCACTTTGATATACATAAATGAATATTTCTACACTGGTGATATGATAAGAATTGCCTATGCTGGGATAATATTGTATTTTCATGGTCCATTAACAGAAGATAACTGAGGTCAAAGAAGAGATCAATCTATCAAAGGAAATTAAGATTGCTGTATTGTTTATTAATTTCATTATGATATGATTAACTGAAAAGACAATTATCATGAGTTCAAGACTCAAAGTAAAGGGAAGAAATTTGAGGATAATGTCCCTAATATGGAATGTTTACCAAATATTCAACCCAAACTTGATTGTACCAGTATCAACTCGCATCAGTGAAGAAAAAACATGCAGACCCCCTCAACACCGTCCCCACCCCTATTCTTCTTGATCTCCATCTCTTTTTTTACAATAAGTTATAGCTCCAGCCATATACAATACTCATTTCAGTCCAGACTGATTGCCGGCGATTCATCTCACACACCCAGTACACATGGTGGGTACCAGCAAAGTAGTCCTTTCATGACCCAAATACCTCTTGCATAATAGTTTGAGCACCTAGTGGACTTGGACGTAACTACAG
The DNA here is from genome assembly GCA_936440205.1 of Lepidonotus clava. Taxonomy (NCBI): domain Eukaryota; kingdom Metazoa; phylum Annelida; class Polychaeta; order Phyllodocida; family Polynoidae; genus Lepidonotus; species Lepidonotus clava. The sequence continues at coordinate 12,690,553 of OW387149.1, forward strand.
TCTACCAGCGACCAGGGCTAAGGTCACGTGACTAAGGTGTCCCCCTAGCGGCCAGCGTCTCATTGACCCAGTAATTTACAGCCGGGACCTAATCTAAAGAGGTCAATCTTCACCGCAATACCTTTCCCCTGCCATACTCTCCAAGCACGTTCTCTGGCTTAGAGGACTTAGGGTGGAGATATAGGATCATGGAAGATAGGATTGGAGAGTGTAAAACGTGTCACTGCTGTCCAGATTTTGCTGGGGTGACCAATGAATGCAATTTAATGAGTTTTTTTTGCATCATGAACCATTGGCCTGATGATCATGGGCATGTATAATGCATATAATTGATATAATATTATTTCTCACCTAACATACTGACTTTTGAATTTTGTAATGAGGCCATTATGGAACTTAATAGGTAAAAGAAATGTCGCATTTACAAGACCTTTCCTTGTTTTTAAAGGTCATCTTGTAAAGCTTTTGTAGAAAAAAGACTTTTCTAATATACCTTTGATGACACCTTATGGTCAAATAATTTTGTTTTGATTCCAAGGTCTATTTTCATATAGTACATCTTTTGAAAAACATCAGTCATCATGAATATAGTTATAGAATGTCCTCACCATGAAAAAAAAGTGGTCACTGTGCGATAACTAGTTGCAATGCTTTGTGATGGTTGCCATTATTCTATTGCTGGCGACTTTGCAACGGCGGATCCAGGATTTTGAAAAAAAAAGGGGGGGGGGGGGGCGTGCTATAGATCTTGTACATATGTGGTCATGTGGTCACGTGATCAGTTTTTGGTGATCACCACGTGGTGATCATGACCATGTGGGTGTGAAACAGATTCAAAATTTCTAAGTTCTAAAGTATGAAGATTGTTTATTATGATTGCATGAGTTTGACTTAGATAAATGTAGTAGCAAAAATTGTTCGAGATACTTCTGAATTGAAAAATATCATTGATAATAAATTGATCACCAATAAGGCGGCCAGTCGATTTCAGACGTTGTGACGTCATCTGCACAATGTCTATCGCAAAATTCCCCCCGCACCCTCCAGGGGCAGGATTTTTACATTAAAAATGTAATATTTGGTCAAAAATAGGGGGAGGGGGCACCCGTGGCACTCCCCCCCCCTTTAAATATGTGCCTGCTTTGGTTATTCTATCTCGTGGTATAGCTGGTGTTTCAGTCACTACTAATTAGACTAAGATTTAAGGGTGCTACTTGACGCCATAAGGCTACCACATGACCAATTTGTCACTTGCTGTGGTTATCCATCAAAAAACCTTCCTGTTCTTAGTTAGCCCTGTTTGATAAATGTGTGTAGGCAACCTGAGAGTTCAGGGTGAGAATATATCTTGGCTGTTTTGATGTGTTCTTTATCATCTTATTTTCAGCCTAGATTGTTTGAATAGAGTTCCTTCCAGATTTTCATGAATTGGAAATAAAACTACCATCAAGTTATTCTACCATTATGGGGATCTTTTAATGCTGATTTGGCATATTATCATTGCATACTCTAATTGCCTTAAGGGCAATCGCGCTATTTGTTACTGCGCAGGCACACTGCGCAGCCTGGTTTAATGTGTGTGCAGTGGACCATGACCAAGGTGAGATGCTTAACTATAGAAGTCTATGGAGGGAAAATGCGTTTTTGCTTATATTTCTGTTGGCTGTCACCCAATTGCGATACAGTAAGTGACAAAGTTGTAGTCCAGAACCTCACAAATCCATATATTTGCTCAGATTTAATGGATCTTTATTTATGAATTAATTATGAATTTATTCATAATAAAAGTTTATTTTCGGCCCCCACCTTCATATTTTAGCCATAATTAGTCCCCCTTTTTGGAAAGTTCTGGGTGTGGTTCTGCCTGATGGATCTCCACAAAAATTGGTATATATAATGATAAAAGTATGTTCAATAGTCAGATTAAGTGCCATGTGCAATTGGGACGTTGTGTGGATACAGGGTAATTTATACTTTTTTCTAAATTTCAGAAAAAAATGTCAAAATCTTGAAATGTGTGATTGAGTTTCCTGAAAAAGTAAGGTCGGTGACCCCCTAATTTGTATTCAGGAAATGAAAGCTGACATGTGTCCCCATCAAATGTAGAAATTTTAAGAAATTTTCAATTTTGAAACAATTTCTATCATGATTTTTGTGAAATTTTTCATTTTTCTATTAGAATAGATTTCTAATCAAAATCCACTAAAATCGGTTCATTTTCTTAGATTTTGTGAAAAAATGCATTTATTTCAAAGATTTGTATGTTGGTTATATATTCAAACAGGTTTAGAACATATATGATTGTTTTTATCAAAATTATCAAGAAATGTCAAAATATAGTTTTAAGTTGGGAAAATACCAAAATACCAAAATTTAGTACATTTTGAAACACATTTTACTAAAAAGTTTCCACGGTGACCCCCTATTTTTTTTTCATTTCTGGTATGCACATACACTTAACTTTCATATCCCAAAGTTTAAAGAAAATCTCAACATTGAAACTATAATGGAGCGATTGTCTTTAATATTAAGTTAGATATTTCAGATGTCGATAGAAGACATGTCTAGGTATATACCAATGAGACCAAAAAGCTTGATATAAGCATCAAAGGATAAAACTGACTAACGCTTTGAAAATGCTTACCTGGTGCTACTAACGCTTTGAAAATGCTTACGTGGTGCTTTAAGGCCGTCCTAAAAAAAAAATCTGTTTCCGGTCCAGCAGGTGGGGTTAAAAAAGACGACCCGGGCGGCCGCGATTTTATTTGAAAAAAAAAAAAAAAAATTGAAAAAAGAAAAAAAAATCGTCCCACCCGGCCCCAAAATACTCACCCGGCCGGTCGACCGGAAACAGAATTTTTTTTTAGGATGGCATTATCCAATAAATATAGAAAAATGTAAACTGCGCTTAAGGAGGGGGCTGATCCATGGGGGGGGGGGGGGGTCCAGGGGGTCCTGTCCCCCCCCCCCAATTTTTTCTGGACCCCTAAACTACAAAAAGAGAGAAAAATGTTGTACGTCTATGCACAAATGCATGCCTATTAAGTACTAAATCTTTATGCTGACCCCTCCCTCCGTTTGAAAATCCAGTATCCGCCCCTGGTACCTGCCATAACTGCATGCACCACGCCGGACAAAGTCTCTACTACTTGTTCCTGGTATACACTACATTGAAAACCTATAACTGGTACCTAGTGGCCTAGAAAAGTATCAGAACCAACACCAAATAGCATTTATCCTGACAAGTATTGGTAGCAGCTAAACGGTTGTGTTATTTATAGACATTCATAGCCAATATCCCTATATCTTCATTATGGCAAGTGGGGACAATAATTGGCTACAAAGAAAACTACCTCCGATTGGCCTTTAGCAGTTGGCGAATGAAGTGGCACAATTGCCTTTTTCTTCATTGTCTTATTAATAAACGGAACGAACCTACACCCCGGACAGATCAATCATGATTCCGTATTTTCCTTTTTGGTAGGCCACAAATGTGGGAATCATTAGTCGTTAACTGGAATGGACCGGAAGCCAGCAGACATGGCCTGCACTGAAGGATGACTTCCTTCTCATTGGCAGCCCAACAGCCAATCAAATTGGCTGTAACAAATTGGCTTCGGTAGCAGTTTTCAATAAAGAGAATGGCTGTAACATCTGCTACGTTTGGAGGAGGAATAGGGTTTGAGATAAGTAAAGGTTATTGGTCATGAGGAACATCAAAATAAACTCCTGAAAGCTGTATTCCACCTACTGATTTTGCTGCCGATTTTAAAAATTGGGAATGGGAATAAAGGTCAAATATAGACATGTTAAACATCATGAGAAAAGGTCTTACAATTCTCTTGCAAATGGTATATGGGATGTTATATTTCATATCATATTCTGAGAGAAAATCAACTAAATGCAAAATCGGCAGCATCAAAATCGGTATGTAGAATACGGGCTTAAATCCACAATCTGCGCCTATTAATTTTGTATTAGGCCTATCAAATACATCATAGATACAAGTAAATGGAATCAATTCGTATTTGTGGTAATTAAACATATGAAGAAATGCAAATAAAGGCATTCTATTAATGAAACCATTGATATCAAATGTCCTTACACCTGCTAGTCATTACTCCTTCCTCTTGAACTGCTATTTCAAGTTCCTTCTCATGAATATTCCGAAGGACTCATGAACACACGGCCGTTAGGATTTCTCAGAATGCATCTTTGAAATATTCATATGCCCCAGTAATTCATGCAATTAATCTACATCTAAGGTTACCAAGCCCTACTATATTATGTCAATGATTAACTTTTTTTCTTTTAATGGAAATAAAAATATGCGTTGTATCTGAAAGCGATTTTTAAGAACTTATGTGAAAATCAACAATTGCCTGTGGTTTATACTTCCACACACATGCCTACTACACTTTGTAGCGGTCCGTATACTAAGACACTCGCACATTTTACAGGCGTGGATCCAGGGGGGGGGGGGGGGCTCCTGGGGGTCCTGACCTTCCCTTTTGCTGGTTACTTAAACTTGCCAAAGAGAAAAAAACGTTGCGCGTGTACGCGCAAATGCATGTCATTTTAGTACTTAGTCTATATGATTGTGGACCACCCCTTTTTGAAATCCTGTATCTGCCCCTGTTTTACATATTATCTGTGGGCAATTCAAATTCCACAGCTGATTGGTCAATTTCTCAAGTAATTCAAATCCAACACGTACATTCATTTCTATTACTGCACACTGCTGGGCGACTGGTCAAAATCTTAATCGGTGAGGTGCAAATCCCCCTAGTGGGTGTAGGGCTTTTTGCTTGGACTTAAAAACAGCTTTGATTGATTTCCTCCATTTTCTGGCTATTGCTTCGGTAATCTTTCAACAGGCCCAGAAAGGCCCCAGTTAAGAGAGACAGATGAGGCGAAGGAGACGAAAAAGAAACAAAAACCTCGCCATAACCTCTTGACTTCTCATTTCCCATAATTCCACAGGTCAATTGAAAGCTTGCCTTTCCGGTCACGTGACTGATGTGGGTGGCACCCCCTGGTGGCCTTGGGTGAAGTTACTATAGAGCTGGTCAGCAAGAAACTGCTCATTTTGTGTTTCTTTTCTTTTGGCTTGATATTACATTTTAACTTCATACTATACACTGAAAAAGGGGAGTTAACCAGTTAGTCAAATGTCCTAACTTTTTTGAAAAAACCTTAGTCCTTTTGACGTTGCATTTTTGTCCGAACTTTCTAACCTGTTTTTGACTAACCCATAGTCAGTTTCACTAACCCATGTGAAAAAAGGTTGGTCATATAAAATGAAAAACTGGGAAGTTCCCAGGATTCAAACTCACGAACTATACAAAGTTTTGTATACCAACAAACACATACTGTCCGAACAATTTGTATGTACAATCAGATCTACAGTTTCTTTAACTTACAGAAATACAGGGAAACGGTTAACTGTCTAGATGCAGCGGCAGAAAATGTTCACATTTTTTGGATGGTTACCACTGTCTCAGGTCTATAGTTCGTGGCCAACATTTCAACAAACTTTTCAATGCTTCATTTGACTATTTTGTGGTTTTTTTTTACATATTTGAACCAAACGTGGACGTTTTTGTTTAAAAAAAATTCCCTTTAAGAGATTCAGAATTTTCCAATCCTTCCTAATTTGTTTCCCTATTTTCCAGTAGCTTGCACACTTTTTCGAGCCTCATTCTTCAACTTATTTTGGTCAAAAACGGTGAAATCCCTTGCATAATAATATCGATTGGTAATATAGATCATTTATACTGTTTCATAAATGCTTTAAGTCTTAAGACATTACTAGTCAAGAAATCTAGAAATATAAGCTTCCCATAACGATCTGACAACCCACAACACGCTTATCTATATGAATAAAGTGCACCTCCCCACAACCATACACAATAAGATGAGCTCCCAATAAATAATAGTTCCTGTACCGTCCGCTGGCGTCTCTCCCAAATCAGGCCAGTCAACATCTCGCGAATTCTCGGACAGATCTCAGCGTGATCTCGCAGCGGGCGTGACTCCGAGGTCAGCCTCGTTGTCGGGTGGTAACCTTGGTAACCAATTACCTCCCTGACAGAGGCGCCCATAGTGGTGACCTCCGACACTCAGATGCGCGCAGTTTAAACAATGGGAGTATTAAGGCCCATACCCACTAGCAGATTTGGGCCTCTTTTCCCCTGATCGCCCATCGGTATGGTATATTGAAATGTACATGTTTGATCTGAATCGCTTGGAAAATCGCCCAACGATTCACCCGACAATTTTATCAAACACATACATTTCAATATATCATACTGATGGGCGACGAGGCCCAAGTCGCCTAGTGGCTTAAAGGCCATGATCCACGTTGCGATTTTGGTCTGATTTTGAGAATCGGTTTGTTAAATAATCATTTTTCTTATACAACATAAACTTTTCCAAAGAGTTTAGAATAATACATATCAGAAAAAAATATTTTCATCAGGAATATTGATTCCAAGTATGTGAAAAATGCATGAGAAGAAAATTGGTCGGCCCAAAATCGTAACGTGGATCATGGCCTTAAGAGTCGGCTGATTTTAGTGCCAATCGAGATCAAAGATGCACAATTCAACATATCATACTAACCGGTGATCATAAGACTCAGTCGATTCTGCTAGTCGCCTGTCGCCAGTCACCGGTAAAATTGCCTAGTGGGTATTGGGCTTTACAGTATGTGGGGGTGGTGGGGATGAAATATAAGGTATTGTGAGACCTGAATGCATGAAGTGTGAGAATGTATCACCTATAGAGAATGTGATAAATTGGAAGTGTCAGGAGTGCTGTGTAAATATTTGGAGGATGAAATAATTTAGGGGAAACTGGCCTGACACCCAGGAGTATACACTTCAAGAAAATACAGTACGGATGGTGTTTTGTTTATAACTTATTCATGATGAATGACTGAAAAGAGGAAACTAGATATGAAAATATCTAAACAGTTTATAAAGCTGAGATGATTGTTTTTCAAAATGTATATGAGAAATATGAGAAAGAATGTTAAGAAGGAAAAACAGTTAGTGCCTGTTATGTAGGGCCTAGATCAATAAAAACGTACAATTATCTGGCTAAAGTAACAGGTTCATTCACTGAAATGATATGCTAAAATCTTAATGTTTCTGTATTAAAGTAATTCGATTTTGGTATATACTTTACAGTACATTGCTGACGAAATGTGTTGATGCAGACCAAATACCTACCTTTTCTGACTGCATATATCTTAATCGATTCATGATATAGCCAACGCTTGTAATGATAAACAGATAACAGTGTTTAAAATTCTTTAAATGGCAATTTGCATGGAACAGGAAGATTGATGCATTTCCATGTATTAATTCCATTTTTTTTATTTAAATAATTCTTTTCAATTATCAATTATTTTATAAACTTGTCTAGACTACAATAAACCGCCACACCACAACAATCATGCTAGTTTCCCACATTATTTCTACTCCCCAGCATCAATAAAAACTACCATAATTATATCAGAAAAACACAACACAGCAATTGGAAGTACCCTGCCCCCCTATCAGGCGAACAAGGGGATACAATTATGAGTAGGTTGTCATACTTTTTCACCCACCAAACCGCAATATGTCTACTTACACTCTCCAAGCTGATGTATGGTAGCTTCTGGTACCCCTCAGCAGGGAGTGGTGTGCTTGGAGATTGGCCTCAACTAGCAGGGGTTCTGACCAGAATTATGTCTCATTATACACCCTCAGATTGCCTAGTCCATAAATCTTGGGGCTGTCCCGAAAACATCAGAAAACATCACCCGCGTAGTCGGTTCACAAGCGTCTTGGCTGGTACGGTTAATGATAACTTGTCCAAATGGAAGCGGGATGCAGATCACATTTAACTATATGGGATTAAAACTTTACTGATTCTGTACTGCAAATAAATCAAATTATATTTGTATTCTATGGGGCTGTCCCAAAAACATCAGAAAACATCACTTGTGTAGTCGGTTCACAAGCATCTTGGCTGGTACAATTAATGATAACTTGTCCAAATGGAAGTGGGGTGTGTATCACATTTAACCATATGGGATTAAAACCCTACTGATTCTATAACCTAAATAAGTCAAAATATGTTTTCATAGTATGGGGCTATTCTGAAAACACCAGAAAAATCACCTGCGTAGTCTGTTCACAAGCATCTTGGCTGGTACGGTTAATGATAACTTGTCCAAATGGAAGCGGGATGGGGATCGCAATTAACCATATGGGATTAAAACTCTACTGATTCTGTATCGCAAATAAATCAAATTATATATGTATTCTATGGGGCTGTCCTGAAAACATCAGAAAACATCACCCTCATAGACTGTACAGAAGTATCTGAAGTAACTAGTGGTAACATTTGTATGGAAGCAGGATGCAGATCAAACTTAACTCTAAGAATTTAATACCCTACTGATTCCACATCCTGAATAAATAAGAATAAATTGAGAGGCCAAAAAACTTTTTAAAACAAACAACTGGAACCTGTATACTTGAGAAACATGTTCTCAAAAGTCTGCAAACTGATACTGACAATTAGAAAGCACTATAACCTTCAGGAATGCCATCTTATCTCTCAGACCCACCCAGACTTGGGTCTGTCTATCTACAATGTAGAGGCCTACACAGAAGTTAACTTTATCTGTAGATAAACAAGTGTCTGCACCCGAAAACCGAGTAACAAGGGAGGGAAAGGGAAACAGGCCTCACCAAACACTACTCCCTGCTCACACCTCTAAACCACAGTTCACAGTTAGATTATGCTGTGCCATCTATAAGCCTTATTTGAGGAAAATTCCCCAATGGTGTTTTTGGAATGTGTTTATATATTTGAAGAGGGAGATGGTTGAAGTAATTACCTTTATTTCGTAAAAAAATCATTTTTGGAAATGTGATATTTAAGTTGGATTTGTTATCATTTGAGAATTTGAACTTCAAGCAAATAGTCTTCATGGAGTATAGAAAATATACACGTCTTGTCCCCTCTGCATTTAACAAAATTATTAAAAATGATCCAAAATTTCATTAATAAATTAACTATTTGATCATCTCAAGTATATTAAATTTGAATTAGATAAAAATTGTATGTACTTCTATGCAAGTCATATATATATAACTCGTTTCTCTCATTTTATAGGAAAAATGATGAAATGACATCTCCATTTCCATCTCAATATAAACCATCACCATAATGTGATGAGCTTTTTTGAAATAATGATATATTTTATCGTATCTTACATAAAATAGAAGAACACACACCTAGATGCATGAGTGTGCCGATCAAAAACAAAGATAAAAATAAATCTCTAAGTTTCACTCTCTTCACTCCTGTCACCACTCACCCATCCAAACACTGGTTCCTATTCCAAACTCCCCCATCCAAGTTCCACCCACCACCATGTTTTCTTGCCCTTAACCCCTACCAAAATGACTCATTCTCTCCCCATGAGATTAACTCACTCTGTTTTCCCCCTACCTTCCAGCCTTAGCTCAGAAATTGAAATGGATTGTCAGTAGGGCATTTTTATCACCAGATGAAATTGAATTTTGTTCGTCTTATAAACTTGAAGTATGATGTTGTTATATGTTATAGTGGCCTGGGTAGGAGTATTGTATTGAATTAGGGTGATTGTATAGCCTAAGTTTTAGTAGATTAGGCCTAGATTTATGAGTGGAGGAAATTTCAATTTGCGTTTCTAACTGCAATGTATATACATATACATCAATATTATACTGAATGAAAATGAAATTTTCCCAATAGGTGGAATCACTCATGAAGGTTCAAAATAGAAGGAAAAGTTCAATTATGAAAATGGAATTATTTCTATTACACTGCTTAAAAAAAGCAAAATCCCCACTGATCAAATATTTTTCTTTTCAATTCTCAATTACTTGTTTCTCAGAATAACTTAGTTTTGCAATAACAAGTGCGTAGGCCCATGGATCTGATACCCCTAGATGTGTTTATATACAAGGTTATCAAACTTCATTTTCTTGGAAAGGCCATTCTGTTTACATCGTGTAGTATATTGCAGGGTTAACGACTTTTAAGGAGACGTTTCAGCTGCTGCAAATATATACAAAAAAGTAAATGTTGCGGAACCAGTATTTAAAAAAGAAGGGGGGCGCACCTTTGCTAAATTGGTTACTGGATCGAACTTTACATAAAAAAAGCATATAAACTTTCCCAAAAAAATGATAGCTTCATCTTTTTTTAATAATATTATGCAATTGAGTAACTTCACTAAATGTAACTTCAGGAGTTTGAAATTAGGTGAAAATATATGATATATCTTTATATTATGTTATCATACAGTTCAGATCACTCTAAAATTCGTTATAACAAAACTTTCAATATTTTTGAAATAATAAATTTTAGAGTCACTATATAGGTAGCCTTCCCAAAAACACACAGTGCGACTACGGCTACGTGATGATAAATGAAGGATATCCTAACTTATGATAATATATCACATCATGATCCTTCCAGTGAACAATTGGTAATAATATAATATTACTACACTATATCAATTTAATTCCAATCCTATCAAATATCTCCCCTTTGAATATACCCCCTTCCAGGTTGCCCCAGGGTCTAGCACACATCTACTCGGGACCACACACTCTGCCAGTGTTTTCCCTGAGGCCCAGTTTCTGTCACAGGAGGAGAAAAGGCTGGGGGGAGGGGTGGTGGGTGGGGTTAGGGGTGGGGGGTAAGGGGGGGGGGCAGGGGGGTGTTATCCCCAGAGAAAATGCCAGGTGTCTCTCCAGCAGTCAGGTCACCCCAGGGGCGGGCCCCCCCGGAGGTTCCTATCAAATCCATGGAAAAAGAGTTATTTTTTGAGGAATTTAATTTTCAAACTTTTTTTTCAACTTAAGCACCAATATTTCTTCCTACTGGTGGATAATATTGGACTAGTATAGTACTTAACAGCTACTGCTGAAAATAAAGACGCTTGGGTAGATGAATAATATATTTGGAATAAAAATAGTAAAAATTAGTTGCCAGGGCTTATCTTAATGTAGAGAGTTTACCTGTCTGGGAGGTATTTCCTAGGGGTTACCTCTGGTATCCTACAAATGTGGAATCTCTACTTAATAGCATTACACTCACAACCCACCACACTTTCGATTAATAATAATTTTACCAAAATAAACCCAAGCCATACAATTAACACAGCATCATCCCAAGAACAACCACACAATCTGAATTCCATCCATTCTTATTTACATTACACTTAGCTCATGAAAAAATATTAGGCCATATATCTAGAGGAAATAGATATTTCCCATTAATTTTCGTTCTGGGAGTTCGTATTCGCTGGAATGGGAGGGTGACATAGCAGGGATAGGTGGCGTCGTCATGGGAACGGATTTATCAGCTCTGGTATGACACCTGGTGGGCAAATCATGAAGCTGTCTGGTCACGTGGGGTGTCACGTGGGGTGGTTAGCATGTCAGTACTGCCAAACATGTGAGAGCATGACAAACGGGCTGACATGTTAAATGTACCCCTGGGACTGGTACCGTAACACCGCAGTAACCTTAGTGGTTCTATACCTACAGGACTAGAAGTTTGATAGTTCTCATTAAATGTACTGCCAGGACTAGTTACATTTGATAGTTCTTGTAAGATGTACCACTGGGACTGGTACTGTAATGCCGCAATAGCATTAGTGGTTTTATACCTACAAGTCTAGAAGTTTGATAGTTCTTGTTAAATGTACCGCCGGGAAAGGTACCATTGATAGTTCTTGTTAAATGTATGATAGTTCTTGTTAAATGTACCACTGGGACTGGTACTGTAATACTATAGTAACCTTAGTGGTTTTATACCTACAGGTCTAGAAGTTTGATAGTTCTTGTTAAATGTACCGCCGGGACTGGTACTGTAATGCTGCAGTAACCTTAGTGGTTCTATACCTACAGGTCTAGAAGTTTGAAAGTTCTTGTTAAATGTACATACGTTAAATGTACCACTGGGACTGGTACTGTAATACCGCAGTAACCTTAATGGTTCTCTTTCCCGTTCTATATCTACAGGACTAGAAGTTTGATAGTTCTTGTTAAATGTACCGCCGGGACTGGTACTGTAACACCGCATTAACCTTAGTGGTTCTATACCTATAGGACTAGACGTTTGATAGTTCTTGCTAAATATACCGTACTACAAGGACTGGTACTGTAACACTGCAGTAACCTTAGTGGTTCTATACCTACAGGACTAGAAGTCTGATAGCTCTTGTTAAATGTACTGATGGGACTGGTACTGTAATGCCGCAGTAACCTTAGTGGTTCTAAAGATGTGGTTCTAGGTTCACCTAAAGGACTAGGAGTTTGATATTTTCTTGTTAAATGTACCAACGGGACTGGATCTGTATTGTAATACCACAATAACCTAAGTGGTTCTATACCTAGACGTTTCATGATACATGTAGTTCTTCTCGCGCACCCTTCTGCTGGTTGATTTTGGTCAAAAGAAATCTAACCCTCTGACAAAGTAAGCCCACCTGAGCTCAATATCAAGAACTGGATACCTGCTGACTGGATAAATGACAATCAAAAGACATAAGAGTTTTATGTTATATCAAATTACATGTCGTCATCTTTAAATTCAGAAGGAAACCTGTAGGCCCTTTTTTCTTAAAACACAATGACGCTGGGACTTGATTGAGAGGACGGTAGCGAGGAGGGAATTAAACGTGGAATGACATCGGACAGGAATTAATTTTGATTAATGATTAGTTTTAAAGAAGCAAAGTACTCCAGCCTTGAAAAGCACCACTTTCATTCTTTGCCTTTTTGTACCATTTTCCCCCAAGTTATTTTTGGCCCACACTTTTCTTCGTCCTTTATCCTAGTTATTTATCTTTGTCAACTACAAAAGGAATCCTCTTCATCCCCTTGATTCTGAATTTTAATCGGTCGCTCAAGGCATTGGTAAGATTGTGAAAACAACACAAATTCTGGGAGTACTTTGTGAAGTACTTTCATGTTTGTCTGAGCCATTCGGGGAATCCTTCTATGTGTTCTGAAACCTTCAGATACAAAGCCATGGAAATATGTAGATCCCCCCTCTAACATTGGCCTAGACATTAAAGGAAACCTTAAACTAAATCAGAGAACTTTTAAACAATTCCAAAAATATTCAACATCTAATATCTACTAGACTGAATAGTTTAATAAATCGACCGATTATCAAAATAATTTCTACCAATAATCAGGCAATCTTTGCTGCGATTTCGATTACACATGTACAAGATTTCATACTGATGGGTGATCACTCAAAAACACTAGTGGTCGGCTGCAGAATGCCCTTATGAGACCCAGGGTATAGGGCTGAATGGTCAGAATTATGGAAAAGCATCCATGGACAACCAACCACTGCCATCCAGGCAACCAAACCAGGCAACCAAAGCAGGCAACCAGACCAAACAACCAGACCAGACAACCAGACCAGGTTACAACATAATGTTACATTGCGTCACCCAGTATCATACGTTCCGCATCACTGCAACGCATATCCTGTAACGTCATGTGACGTCACGTGCCCTACCATTCTGTGACGTGACCTATGGAGATAGGACGTGACTTAAGGTGACTTAAGGTGACTTAAGACTCCTGCAGGCATATACTGGAGCGTAATGTAGCGTGGTGGCAGACGAGGGCTGGGTGTGGTTGAGATGCAGACGCACAAAGTGTAAGGAAATAAGCAGGCATCTGTATAGGGAACGGAGTGGAAAAGCTCGTAGAGCAATAGCCAAACAACACATTTGTACATTAGACTTATGGCAGTGTTTATACCAATGTCATTTTTTAGATACAGCCACTATCTCTTGATGATTACTGTGTGTTTACCATGACAACATTGATATTTATTAAATCCTAAATGATTGTAAATGCTTTGATGAGTTGGTTTGCAATGAATTTGCAATGAATGGGCATAAATATGTGTTCTATAATTCACGTAAATGTATAGTGTTCTGCACTTTACATTATTTTCGCTCATTTCTCACATTGACAGCAATGCTTGAAAATATAATTTGAGTGAAAAAACATAATTATTATCATGACTAAACTGGAAATAGCCAAAAGATAATGATAGCAGGACCATCTACTTCAGTATCACATGCGTGAAACTTAAGTACATTGTAATGCTAAATTATGTACTTTTATTACTCTATGCGTCTGCCTCGTCCTTTTGAAATCCTGGATCCACACCTTTATAGGAAACCCAGGTCACGTCAAACTTTGTTACGTCAGATCCTGATAGTGACATGCCCTGCCACTAGGGCAACAGGTATGACACATGTGCACTGGGGCTTTATAAGACACGTAGAACCCAGCAAAGGTCACCCACCCTGAGACGAGTAACGGTCCGATGGGATTTTACGGAATAAATCAGAGGTGAAAAGGGCTCATGTGGGACGTCACTTCTGATATGGGCAGAGCATGTCAGGGGGACGACAGTCACTGGATGAAGGAATGATGAGGTGCTATAAAATGCAATTCTTTTGCACTCTTTCTTTAGGGAAAGGTTATGAAAATAGTGATACTGTATAACTCTAAGGTAAAATAAATATTGCAATTTCCATATATTCATGTCATTTATAATTTTCATCAGAAAAATTGTATATGGTACAATGTACTTGGGGAGATGATAAAAAATATCACAATTTTAGGTTTCGATCCATAGTTGAATGAGGCATTAGTAGCTCTAATAGATATGTCGAGCCCAGCAGAGGTCACCCACCCTGAGACATGTAACGGTCCGATGGGATTTTACAGAATAAATCAGAGGTGAAAAGGGCTCATGTGGGACGTCACTTCTGATATGGGCAGAGCATGTCAGAGGTACAGCAGTCACAGAATATGTATTTGGACGAGTGGGCACTATGCAAAGCATGTAAGAGGTAGGATGGTCATATAGTATGTAATCCAACAGAAGGGTCTCTCTGTTTTGGTTTTGGCCTGTTTAATGAAATAAAATAAATCATTAACATTAAGCTTTAATAGACATGGGGAACCCAGCAGAGGTCACCCACCCTGAGACATGTACGGTCCGATGGGATTTTACGGAATAAATCAGAGGTGAAAAGGGCTCATGTGGGATGTCAAATCTAATATGGGCAGAGCATGTCAGGGGTACGACATAAATATTGCAATTTCCATATATTCATGTCATAAATAATTGTGATCGGAAAAATTGTATGTAGTACTAGCTGTAATGAGGGGAAAAAATTATACTCTGGGAGATGATAAAAAAATTTATCACAATTTTCAGTTTTGATCTATAGTTGAATAAGTCATTAGTAGCTCTAATAGATATGAGGAGCCCAGCAGAGGTCACCCATCATGAGACATGTAACAGTCAGATGGGATTTTACGGAATAAATCAGAGGTGAAAAGGGCTCATGTGGGACGTCACATCTGATATGGGCAGAGCATGTCAGAGGTAGGATGGTCGCAGAGTATGGATTCTAACATAATGTAAAAATAATACTAATTGGCTTGGCCACATTCTGTGATCAAGTGTGTCATATATATAAAAGAATATTGATAATTTGTAGAACATTACTCTTACCATGTTGTATAATTGATGATTATGATACCAATCATATTAATTATAATTTGTATAGTCATATTGGTCCTGGAACACATAAAGATATTTCACGTGGATGGCCGACTGATCATTGTGTAATAACACTCTCATATCATCCAAAGGGCAAGGACATTCACTACTTGCATGCATCCGCCATATTGGGAAAACCCCCGGAATCCCCTAGCTCAGAACGAGGCAAACTACTATCCATCCCTCCTAGTAATGCTGAGCTTACCTGCGATAATGGGGCAGGATATACTCTCACAAATGTTTATAACTGTATATAAGATATTTTCTGGCCTCCTATTATAGAACTATTAATTGTTTGTAAAACATTGAAAGAATTGGAAAAAAATCCTTAAATTTTAAAGAAATTGTGATTGGTTCTGTTACATTAGATTATAGAGGAAAATAGACAATCATAGTCTGAAGCCACTACCCAAATGCTTCCTCCATCAGTTCACATTATTTTAGAAGCAATAATATTATATCTTTTGTTCCAAGGGCTCCAGTGGTCTTTTCCTAATGGATGTATTGCAAAGTTAGGCTCATGTCGCACATGTTAGCACAAACAAAAGTTATATTTAGATTTTCAGTCACACCTGTCAAGTTAGCTTTTAACACCTTGCCTCGTTTTGAGGTATGTGCGACAGTGGCACCCCAGCCCCGTGCAAGTGGTGAATAGGCCGGTCAATCACGCACCGGGAAAGAACGCTACCATAAACTTTCTAAAAACATTGTTACTGGCGGCCAGTACCGGTACAGGATAATAGTGTACAGCTGGCTTTGGATAACCTTTTGAGAGTTTACAGTGTGCCCCCGTGAACGGTCCGCCCCCTGGTAGGACTTCTGCCCCCTTGGTAATGTCAATGGACCATTATGAAACTGATAATTGTGGGAATAAAAGAGGAGAGTCATCTCCAAATCGTTGGTCATTTGTACCCAGTACTTACTTGTTGTGTGACTGTCATTCCTGCTCTCCTGGGTACCCCACCCAGGAGGGGCAGGGTCCCCCTCCCCCTTACCTATTCCCTACTCAACCCCCTTAATTAATCCAAATTATCTCCAACCTTCTGGATCCATTATATTTGAGGTAGGTTTATGAATTGGAGTCATGAATGGTTGTTTAGAGTTGGTTAACTCATGGGAATTACCTGGACTGGAAGTATTCAAAATTATATTATGCTATTTTGGATCTATGATTCTTTGGGAGTCAGATTACTCTAATGGAGTCAGATTATTATATTGGAGTCAGACTATAATCTATTCATTTAGAAACCAGATCAGGACACTGAGGAAAAGGGGTTGTGGGTCAGGATAATTTACAATAAGTCACACTCTGGCTAGCATATTAATGGAAGTAAAACCAAAGGTATCAAAAAACTGTAAAAATAAATTTAAGTAAAGATAGGTAATCATAATTATTAACTAGGTATAATAACTTTTACTTAATATGATAATTTATCGTTTGTCTAATAGCAAAGTTTCAAAATCTGCTTTAATTGAATTGAATCATAAGTTATGCAAATATTTCATTAAGACATAATTATTCCATGTAAATTGTACGTTAAAAGTTCTTGATTAAAGACACTGACATTACCAAATCAAATTAACTTATGTTGCATCCAAACTTTCAGAAAAAACAAATCCATCACATCTTTAATTAAATTCTCATGTAGTTTGCTGCTCACACATGATAAGCTTATGTTTTACATTTCCAATCCTCTTTGTAAAATGAGTCATTATAATGAAAACACACACACAACAGCACTTTACATCACCCTTTATAATTACAATTACCTGCTCCCATCCCCCCTCTTGTTCTCCTGTAACCTAACCACCCCGTTATCTCATAGGCCACACATACATTTCCCGGAAAACAGGCTTCCTAGAATTAGAACCTACTCGTGCCAGGAAGAGGAGGGAGCCGTCCCGCTAAATAATACCTACTAAATGAGCCTAGAAATGGACCAGGAAATGTTCCCCGAAATGGGCGTCTGCCGACGTCATCAGGACGCCGTGCCAGGAAGTGGCCCGTGCAGACCCCAGGGAGATGACTTACCCAGGCATTTCTAGGCACTTCTAGGATGGGCAAAGTTAGATGACTATAGATCTAGGAAACAAGAAACAACTAAAAAACCTAAACATTTTCACCTCCTGTTAGTTTGTCTTTTCCTATATTCTCATAAATTCACCAAAATGCAACTCTAATGGTAGATTCAAAGTGTATTGACAATATGTGTCCTGTTAATGTACAACACTCCATATAAGATAACATTTATGATAATGAAGCCAGAACTCTTAACTATTGCTATGTCACAATAGAAAGAACACAAAATGAGCTGTTTCTTGCTGACCAGATCTATATGATGGACAAAGTTAGATGAATAGCAGTAGGGCATATAGATGACTGGGGAAAATTATCTTTTTGCTGTTTTTAGGTTGAGGGGATGATGCATCAATCAGCTACCAACAGAGATACATTGTTGGCTAGCAGTAATCATTTTCCAGAATATATACATTCCCAGTAAATGCAAGCTAAGTAGAAAGGATACCCTTCCTTCGTATGACAAAACATGTGAATTAACTACTATTTTTCAAATATGATTATATGAAAAAAGAAATACTTCAAAGTAGTGTGGCATTTAATCTATAAGCCAAGAAATCTAGTTATTGATCTTTTTCAATATTGAATACCTGGAGTCCCATATGACAGTACATGATAAGTGCATAACAAACAATTCTTTATCTAAATAAGTTTACAACCCAGATTAAAACTGACTTTTATTTGACACCTTTCTCCTTAGTAGCAGTGAAGAGAACTGACAGGCCCTACAAACCACTAGATTCACCTTACGAGAGTTGTTCCTACTAAACGTGTAAACTTGAGTAGGCTTGGCAGCCAGAGGGACTATCAGATATCAGAATAAACTGTGAGAACCAACAAGATAATAAACCTGCAAAATGGCCGCCAAAAGCCCATCACTCAAACTGTGGTTTGCATGTGAGGGAGGGTACTCACCTCTTTGTTTGTATTTTTGTAAAATAAAGCTTTTCAGGCAAAAAAATCCTGAAAGATTCTCAAAATAAAACTCATATGTAACAAAATCATTACAAATGGGAACATTGTCCAAGGGTCTAAGTTGTGGTGAAGTATAAACATTGAAATAAAATTGAAATTAACTGGATTTCTATAGACTATGTTATTTGTGTCTGTAGTCAGCAATATTTGTAAGCAATGCAGGTTTTGCATGTTCATAATAATTGGCAGGATCAAAGATAATCTCAATGATCTGATCAAATGTAAGCATGTTTTAACTGTTCATATTTGATTAGACAAAGGCTGGATTACAACTACAGAAAAAACATTTCTAGTTTATTGGATTTGATAAATGTTGGCCCGATATTGCTTTTTATTCAAGATTATTCTTTTTGAGTATTTGTTAGAAAGTCAACCAATTTTCCAAAATAATCTGCTTAACATAATAATCTATGGGTTTGACATGCTTGTATATCAAATCACGCCTTATTATAATCAAGTCCTGTGATTGATATTCAATATGATTTTCTCATAGCAAGCCCCCCCCCCCCACCTTCTCTGACCTTCACTATTTCTACTACCATTCATATCTCAGAAAAGGTAGCTGGTTCTCAGCCGTTATATCAAAGCAAGTCAAATACACACGAGGGACCCAGCAACCAGCCCTGGCCTCGTCCTATCAAAAACACGGCCTTCTGTCAACAAACATGTCTCCCCCCTCTGGGGGCCGCCATCTTGGAATCCCACACTGCCCTGCAGGTGGCTTCTTCCGGAAGCGTCCATTTTCTAAGGCGATGATTGTGAGAATTACACAACTCTTTGACTATTTAGGTTGACAAGTGAGGAATAGCAACTTTGGCTATTTGGCCATACGTCTGATGCAAAAGTAAAAGAAATCAATCAAACAGGGAAAATTAACTACAGAAACCTGAACCTCAATATCTTCATACAGTTCTTCATACATTTCTTCATACAGAGACACAGAATACCAAGTATTACCTAAGATATTGGGTTACATTTCCTTCCCATTGATTCCAAAAGTATTCCAAATATTGAAAATAAAGCATTAAACATAACTTACCCAACCCATACTTTATTCCCCTCTTCAAAAATGACGAAAGAATTAAAAGTATCACAAAACCCCCCAAAAAACCCAAAAAAACATTGATTCTTATTCACGAGCAGTAGAATAAAGACGTGAGATCAGGGTGAGTAGAAGGTGCTGGGGGAAGATATGGGTGAAGGAACCAGTAGGGGAAGAGACGTGGGGGGGGGGGGGGGGGGGGGATGGCAGACGGACGGGGGGAGGCGGGGGGCAGACAGAGGTGTTTATCCGACCCCCTTGTGTGGTTGGCCACCGCTGTGAATGCCCGGAGGCACCTCACCTACCCCCGAGCAACTCACTGAGCAGGTCTGTGAGCAGGTCGGGAAGCAGGTCTGTGAACACATCTGCCAGTATGGGAATCGTCCTGTCAACTCTAGAAAATTTGTTCGCAAACCACAACAATTGATATTTCTAGAGGATAGCAAAGTTGTAAAATTTATTGTGAACAGTTTTTCTTTCCAGTTTTCTTTTGCAATGATTTTAAACAGTCACTTATAGCTATTTATAGCTACACTGCGTAAAGAAATTCTTGGTTTTAGGGTTTCAATGTTTTTTTTTTCTTAGTCTTCTCTGGCATACCTATATATGAGTGTTAACTTAATTAGGCAACCCACTCATTTTCTTTAGAAGACATAAACTTTAAAACCTGTAAGAGACGAGCTACCTTGCGAGCATAGTCAAGGTATAGCCTACTCACTAAATTGTATCACAAAATATGACTAAACTTTGAAAGAACTCTGGATTTCAATTTCGTGAAAAATAACCCAACTTACTTTACTTCATAATATCATCTCGATTACTATCAAAACCTATTCTACAATACAATAGGTAAAGGTGAACCGAATCAATAGGCCAACAAGCGGCGCACCATAAGCGAGCAGGATGCGAGCAGATCTGTGAGCAGTTCCAACCCATGCCAGGGGTGTGTGTATAAGGGGGGAGATGGGGTAGCAGAGCAACATGTTGCAGAAGTCAACAGTTTTGGGGCACACAAAGTGAGGACAAGTGATGGCCCCGGGGCATGCGCACAATGACTGACACATGTCCGTCAACTGCGGCCGGCTGAAACCGAGCAGCTCAGGTTGTAACGGGTATCTAGAGATACAGAGCCCTCTGTGGGCGGTTTCTGGAACCATTTCCGTGCTATACATCTATAGGCCTATATTGAGGGTTGTGTTTCCTGATGAGTTGAGTGAGGGATAGATTATTGTATTGGTTTTAAAAGGTTAGTTGTTTTTTAGTTGTTCATAAAATATAGAAATAGCTGTATCTCTTGCTTATATTCTTAACCCTTTCACCGCGGGAAGCAACAAAAGTTGCTCTATGGTAAATTTCCATAGGAATAGTATTTGAAGAGGAGGAATAGAGCTTTCAGAATCTGAAAGAATTTTCAAAAAATTCCAATTAGAACCCGAGATATGGTCATTTGAATATTCTAGCATAACTTCATTGAAAAAATTGGAATTGCTGTAGAATGACATATTATCAGCAGTGAAAGGGTTAGGGAAATAGTTATTATATTTTCACTCTCATGCTCTTGAAAGGATCAGACAGCAGATTGATTGTATGGTTAAGAACTTTCCTTTTTAGTAAAACATTCTTGTATTTATGTATTTTTGCTCCATAGTTAGAATGACAGTAAATTGTATGAGTATACCATAGGGATAATTAGATAAAAATCGACCATTATTATAATCCAATCCTTGATTTGCATTATGTCATATAATTACTGGAAAACATTTTGATGAATTTCTCTCTGATTTCAGAGCCCACAGACACGAGGCTGCAATTCAGAATAGACCCTAAGGTAAGTCTAATCAGTGATACTACAGCTACACTAAGATACCTGACAGTGACACCTTCCATTTGCACAACCCTTGGAAAGCTTAAAACCAGGGAGGTGTTACCATAAGCAAGGATTTGCTGGTATTTGGGGACGTCCTCCCAAGCAATGTTAATGTAACTTTGAATGGTCACTCCTTCAATGACAGAACCTAGAATGTCCATATACCTAAATTCTTTGCTAGTTGGTAAGTGTTTGAATCAAATGATGCAAGTGCTTGATATTCTCTCATTTCGGGGGAAGAAGGTTCCTTAAGAAGTGCAAAGCTTTGTTTTTTTCGGGGGGGGGGGGGGGGGTAATAACCTGGGACTCCTAAGCTCATTTCTTGTTATATAACACTATTATATGTGTCGTAGATTTACCAATGATAACGTGAGTCAGTCAAAAGGCCTAGCATTGGAGTCATTAAATACTCAATTGACCAGATACCTTCAATCTGGTTAAGGTTAATCTGGTAATATATCACAGGTGAGCAATTCCATCCCAGTACCTCCTGGTCACACTTCTCTTAAGCACCACCAGCGGCGCCACTGTTCCTCTCCCAACCAGGGGCCAGGGGTCAAGCCGATGGCCCGGGAGCATGAATATTACATGCGACTTGCGCTGGCAGTGCCGTGTTTTCCTTACTGGCCGGCCAGTCTAATTTCTTATTCATGGTCCCACACTTTGTATTGTTTTCTGGCCAAAGGCTCTTTCCGCAGTGCACCACGGGAACGTTTGGTTAGTTCTACTAGTGGCCGCTAGGTTGGCGGAAGAGTCTTCTGCACGTAAAAGAAGGATTTGTCAAACGGAGCAGTCCAAAGCCCAGTATATAGCCTACAATGAAATATCTTTTGTCGTTCTGGAACGGTTGAAGTTTAATAGATTGCCTTCAATTACATTGAAACAAAATTTCAAAATGCATTAAGGAAAAAGCAAGGTTTGATTGAAAAACCTTGATTTATGGTTTATGGTTCTTAGCGGAGGATGTTGCTGTCTTCAAGCTGGCTTCAGAGTAAAATGCTTCACCTTAATTGTCCCATCTTAGGCGAGAAAGTAAACGCTTCATTATATAAGGCTCTACACTTGCAATCTTTCTTGTGAAAGACAACGGCCCAATATCTTATTCATCATCATGTAGATGTCTGGAACATGCCATAGGTCTATTAGTAGTTAAAGTTGACCACTAGGTAGTATGTTTCCCGCTGTGAGGGGACCCCCATGATGGCCCTGACCTCACGTGACCTTTCCCCACCAACCCCATTAATGACCCGCTGTGATTCCTATTGTTTATACAGCATAATTCAATTATAAATGAATTCCAACATACTCTCACCCTGGGATCTATTTACCCCTTGGGGTGACACCTATTACAAGGTTAAATGGATAATATACCGGGGTTAATCTAATAATCATGTTTACCCTTTCAGGGTAAACAATAACAATGGTCTGATCGTAGTCACATTTATGTCTTCTCAACTGAGAGATACAGTCCATCATCTTTTCTCTAACACTAAAAACAGTTTATTTTGTGTTAATTGGAATTAAAATGGCTAATAACATGACAACCTGGAGTGAGGAAGCAGTGGAATTGTGTGTGAATTCCTTTTTTGACAAAGACAACTTGATTGCCTGGGCAAATAATGAAAATCTACGACAACATCCTGCAGTAATTGAAAGGATTCATGCCATAGACAATCACCTGGTGAGTACAGAATGAGCTATTTTGTATAACAATTATCTGATTTTAATTAAATTCATCCAATTATTAAGAGGATGATATGTATGATCTAACTTCTTTCTTTTTGGTTTTTAGGTCGAACAACCCAGTGATGAATGGTGCTTTAATACCGAAGAATGGAAGGGCATACTAAAAGGGTTCACTTCATTGGAGGAATTAAAAAAGTTTGCCATCGAAAATGGTGTTGTAAATGATTATCAGGTTCAGCTGAGAGAGAAGGAGTTAATACATACAGCCGTAGAGCCAACTCCTGGGACTTCTAGAGATGTAAATAATATGCTTTCTGACTATATCTTAGGTCATTGCTAATATAGGACACATCTTCGTATGTCTCGATATATACATAATATATGCTATTTTATAGGTGTGCTTTGTTTATTTAATATAAGTAACTTTATATTAGCTATTCAAAGAATACCCTATTTCAGTGGTTTTATTTATTTTAGGACGCACAAATCAACTCAAACTGGCAACCTGAGGCACTTGAGGGATATGTGAGTTTCTTTTACGACAAACAGAAACTCATGGACTGGGCAGGCGCTGAGGGGTTGCTGAATCATCCTATTGTTGTGTCCAGATTGGTGGAGATCGAAAATGGAATGGTGACTATATACCTAGTACAAACATTTGTTTTGATTTTAGATTTAATGTTTGTATAACAACTAACTGTGTAATGGTTTTCTGGCCTAGGTTACTCAACCGGATGATGATTGGTGTTTCTCCGAAGAAGAATGGAGAGGTGTATTATCATCTTTTGACTCAACAAAAGAACTGGATGATTATGTGAATAGCAACGATTTGATAGAGGACGAGAATGTGGAAACCAGAAGAAGACAACTATCACAGGAAAATTATGAACCAGCAACCAAGGTACATAATCCTAAGGTTTCCTTTATGCATGAAATATAGATGAGTGAGGAAAGTAATTTTATTTACTTTATTTATTTTTCATTTACAGAAAGTAAAAGGAAGGAAATCATACAAATGTAGGACTTGCGATGAAAGGTTTCAATCACGTAGAGAACTTTACAACCATCAAGCTATACAACACGGAGGAGCTCATGATTTACAAGAAGAACCATGGCGTGAGGCCCCTTGGATAGATCAAAATGGTCAGACAGATGATGCTCTAAGACAAATATATGAAGCAAACAGGCGTCATATCTTAGTACCTCATCAAGAAGGCACGTTATCATCTAGCTTCAATTTTCCTACAAACGATTTGGAGGGTGGGGTGAGAGAATTGGTGAATAATTTCGATATAATATATCAAAAACAGAAGGATACATTCAAAATCAATGCTGCTTTAGGAATGATACTGATTCACACAGAAACGGGTGAATATCGCTACTTTGTTCCCTATCATAATATGACTCTATTTCCATCACCCTTAACCGTCTCCAAATTATCCGATGTAGACAAAGTAAAACAGCGTTTTCGAGATTTTGATTTGGGACTTTACTTTAGACAACAAAGACCCGACACAAAATGGAAACCCGTTACGGTAACAAACGTAGTATATTTTGTGACAGAAACAGGATTTAGGTTAGGAAAAGGCTTACTTCCAAAATTTCTGAAAGATAAACGATGTATCGAGGGTTTAGAACATCCACCGAATAATAGAAGTCATTATTATAATGACTGTTTATGCGCATTCCGTTGCTTGGCTCTTCACGAAGGTCAAAAGAGTAAGTTAGGGCAGTCTGTAACCCTTTATTACAACAAGTGGAGGGCGTACTTGAAAGAAGAAATTCCCTCTAATCCCAAAGAATACAAAGGGTTAAGGTTGGAAGACCTTCCCGATTTCGAACGTTGCTTCCAAGTCTCAGTGTATGTTTATGAACTCATACCAGATGGTGATAGTGAAGGTACAGCTATACTACGATATAAACCAACTACTAAACATAGATCTACTTTGTACATGAACGTTTACCAAAATCATCTATCTTACATCTATGATTTTAAAACATATGCTAAAAAGTATCAATGTTCGTCTTGCGAAAAACATTTTGATCATCTAAACAACTACAAAAGACATTTAATGACTTGCGTTAATCGCACCAAATACTCCTTTCCTGGTGGATTTTTTTCTACTAGTGAAACTATATTCGAACAGTTAGCAGAATATGGAATACCCACAACTGACGATGTTCAAACATTTCCATGGTTTGCTGTTTTTGACTTTGAGGCTATATTAGAAAAGGCAGAAGAACATCCAACTAAAAAGTTATCCTGGCTTCAGAAACATTGTCCCGTTTCTGTTTCTATCTGTAGCAATGTACCAGACTTTGAAGAACCCATTTGCTTTATAAATGAGGATCTAGATCAACTCCTTATAGAAATGTTCGAGTATCTAGATAAAATTCAGCTGGCTACTCAAAGATTAGCCAATGAAAAATGGGGACACGCATTGAATGAACTCAAAGATCAAATTAAAAAGTGGACTCCAGAAAATATGGTGATAAATTTGGAAAAAGAAGATTCTGATAGTGACGATTCTGATTCTGAGGAGAACGAGGGGGCAAATGGTCGGGGTAACAAGATTATGTATCGTAAATTGAAATCTCTGTGCTCAAAACTTAAAGATTACATGAACCAATTACCTATTTTAGGATTTAACTCTTCCAGTTATGATATAAATTTGATTAAGTCTAAATTGTTTTCTTTTATGAATTTTGGTGACAATAATAACGAGGGTTATGTTATTAAGAGAAACAACTCATACATGTCTATTTCAAATGAAAAGTTTAGATTTTTAGACATCTTGCAGTTTCTAGCGCCAGGATGTTCATACTCAAAATTTCTCAAAGCATTCGATGTTACGGAATGTAAAGGTTTCTTTCCATACGATTACTTTGACAACATTGAGAGATTGGAAGAAAAATCCTTGCCTCCTCACGAAAGTTTTTATTCCAATCTCAAACAAACCAACATCACCACTGAAGAATATCAATACCTTCAATCTGTGTGGAAAAATGAAAACATGAAGACATTCAGAGATTTCTTAGTGTGGTATAACAATAAAGATGTATCCCCTTTCGTAACTGCTGTAGTTAGATTGCAAAAGTTTTATTTTGAAAGAAACATCGACGTTTTTAAAATAGCGATTTCAGTTCCAGGTCTTGCGAGGAAAATGTTGTTTCAAGCTTGTAAGAAAACAAACACTCATTTTCAAATTTTTGGTCCAGAAGACGAAGACTTGTACAGAACTTTTAAAACTAATATTGTTGGGGGACCCTCAATTATATTCCATCGTCATCACAAAGTAAATGAAACGCGTATTAGGGGGATAAAACCATGCCGAAAGGTAGTAGGATATGATGCCTGTGCGCTTTATCTATGGAGCATTGGTCAAGAGCAAGCAACTGGAGCTTATGTAAGGAGATTGGTGAGCAATGATTTCAAACCTGAAAGACAGAACCGTTATGTCAGCATGTACGAATGGTTGGATTGGAAAAGCATGACTGAGAACGTTGACATCGTACACAAAATGAATAGCGGACACGAAAAACGCATCGGACCATACCTCGTGGATGGGTACTGCTGTCAGAACAACACGGTTTATGAGGTAGGATTATTTGTCTTTTTCCCAAATTTATAATTAAATCCTGTATAAGTGAAAGAATGATGCATTTATAAAACCAAAAGTCACACAAGTTTCTAAATTGTCTTCCCTTTTCAGTTTCAGGGATGTTATATACACGGCTGCAAATGTCAAATAGGAAAAATGGATGAAACGGACAGAGGAAAACGAAGCAAAAGAACGGAGCTTAGACAGAAATTCATTCAGGATCTTGGTTACAATGTTGAAGTAATGTGGGAATGTGACTTTCACCGCTTGAAAAAAACGGACCCTAGACTTAATATCAACAAGATTATACCTCCCTTTGCAAGAAAATATCCAGGACCTGTCACGCAAGAGGAAATTTTGAATGCAGTTGAGAAAGAAGAATTATTTGGAGCAGTTGAAGTAGATATATCAGTAAGTGACATTCCATTAACATTTCTATTCGATGTTGCTCCGTAATATTTGTTGATCTGACGTTTAAAATCATCTTTCTTTTAAAAGGTGCCGAGTGAATGGGAAAATGACAACATAACTCCACAGGAATACTTCGCAGAAATGAGCCCTTTGTTCTGCACTACAGAAATACCCTTTAAAGAAATGGGAGAACACATGCAGAATCACATCCGTGAAAAAGAGCTTTCACAGGTAATACATTATCCTAGTTTTCTATCACCGAGTTAGCTATTTGTAATGAAAATATATGGTTAAAGTTTTCTTCTTTTTTTTATTTTCAGAATCCTCGTAAATTATTGGTTGGAGGATTGGCAGCGAAAAAGATTCTTCTTGCTACACCGCTTTTGAAATGGTATATGGACCATGGTATGAAAGTCACTAAAGTTTACCAAGTTGTAGAATTCACACCGAAGAAATGTTTCAAATCATTCCAAAACGAAGTGAGCGCTGCTCGATGGGTAGGAGATGGTGATCCTAGTAAAGCTATAATAGCTGACACAATGAAACTCATTGGAAATAGCGGATATGGTTCTTTAATCATGGATAAGGAAAAACATCGTAACGTCAGATATGTCACGGGAAAGAAGAACGCCTGTCTTGCGGCAAATGAACCAGTTTTTCAAAAAATGTGTGAGCTAGACAACAATTTGTATGAGATTGAATCCAACAAGAAGATGATGAAGTTAAATTTGCCAATTTATCAAGGATATTTCATTCTACAGTATGCTAAATTGAGGATGCTGCAATGGTACTACGACTTTCTGGATAAGTTTGTGGACAGATCCGACTTCGAGTACATGGAAATGGATACGGGTAAGTTGGTCATAAAGTGATTTCTTAGATCTAAAAAGCAAGGACCTCAAATATGAATATACTAAAGTATACTCTTTTCCCTTACAGATTCTGCTTATTTTGCAATATCTGGTGATTCACTGGAGGCGATTATCCGACCAAACATGAAACAGCAATATCTCCATTCGGTATATGGAAAATGTGACTCTACTAATGTCGAAGGGAACTTGGAAAATTGGCTTCCTCGCGACTGTTGTGACAAACATCGTAACTTTGACAAGAGAACTCCTGGGTTATTCAAGGTAAGAATTCAATAAATAGAGATAAGGTATAAGCATTATAGTATCATAAACTGGATATAAAATATCTCACTTTTATTTTTCAGCTCGAAGCGAGTGGAGATGAAATGATTGCCCTGTGCAGCAAGACTTACATTTTGAAAGATGAAGACAAATACAAATTCAGTTGTAAAGGTATAAACAAAAACTCTCTGTTAAATCCCATGGATTCGTATCGCACAGTTCTTGAGAGGGAATCGTCTGGAAGTGGTTACAACAAAGGCTTTCGCCTCAGAGGGAACACAATTTTCACTTATGAACAAACGAGATCTGGACTATCTTATTTCTATTGTAAGAGGAAGATCTTGACCGATGGCATCTCAACAGTTCCACTATCCATAACTCTCTGTCCATGGGACATACCAGACTATATTGGATTCTGGGGTTGTGAGCATCCCTTATCCAGTTACTTTCCAACCCGTCTTAAAATGTATGACAACTGGTTCAACAATGCAGCAGAAGCGTATGACTATCAAATGAGATTACAAAACAATGTGAACATTGAAACGATACGAGAAGAAAAACTGTCACACAACTGTTTAGAAAAAAGAAAAGGAATAATGATGGCTATTTTGATAGAGAAAATGAGCGTTTGTGATGCCGTACGAAACTCTTTATTAAAGTCTAAAGATCTCCCCCTCATATATTGCACGAGAAACAGATATTGGGGGGTTGGCATGGGTCCCAGGGTAGTTGCAGTCACTACAATGCATAGAGGTGCTAATGTTCTGGGTAAGTTGTGGGAAGAAGTAAGGGAAACTAGATGGAATGAAATCCAAAAGAAAGATGTTCTTCGTTGTACCCATTGTGTGAGAAAAAGAAGTGATGCAAAATATGACAGAGAGTCGGAAGTTATCCTTTGTGAACCTTGCAGTAAAATTAAATATCTTTAAATCAATCTTGTGTTTGTTTGTTTGTCATATAAAACAGGATTAAAAACAAAGTTTACTTCAATTGACAATATTCCATCAAAGATGTATGATCTTCCGGTATATACTTTTCGTTGTCCGACAACAATAATGATAACTGGAACAACAGGATCTGGTAAAACTACTTGGTTGAAACGATTACTAGAATCTAAGGAAATGTTCAGTTCAATTCCTCAACGAATAGTATACTGTTATGGAACTTGGCAAACAGCATTTAATGGTATGACTGGAGTGGAATTTAGAGAAGGTCTAGATATTCCGAATGATCTAAATGGCGAACACGTTTTGATTATATTAGATGACCTTATGACCGATGTAATGAAATCTAAAACCGCAGAGGATTTGTTTACCAAAGGTTCACATCATAAGAACGTTACCGTTATCTTTTTAGTCCAAAACATGTTCCAGCAAGGAAAATGTTCCAGAACTATCATATTAAATACTCATTATTTGGTTTTAATGAAGAACCCTAGAGACGTTCATCAGATTAAGTTGTTGGGTAGACAGCTTGGCATGGAAAATACCCTGGAAGAAGCTTATAAGGATTGCGTATCCATACCGTACGGTTATTTGTTGGTTGATCTTTCACCGCATAGCACGGGAGATTTTAAATTGAAGTCAAACGTATTTCCTGGAGAAACTGAAATCGTTTATCTTCCAAAATAATGAAATATCCTCGGTATGCAGATTTAAAAGCTAGACAACAAAGCTTTACGGAATGGAAACATCTAGTGAATTCGGAGAAGTTGAGTAGATCTGGATTCTTCTGTTTAGGAGGTCACGACTCTGTGCAGTGTTATTTTTGTGGACTTATAACTCATACTTGGAATATAGCAGACAATCCTGATGTTGAGCATCTAAGGTATTCCCCTACATGCCAACACATAAGAGAAAAAACAAAAGATGCTATCAAACTGTCGACTGATCTAATGTTTAGAATTTTAGAAGATTTACAAATTCAAAAAGAAAAGATGCATAACGTGGAAGTGCGTCTGAAAAGTGAATTATTCAAATACGCTGAAGATGAAGTGGACAGAACCTATAAGTTATTCGACCACTAGAGAGTTCCATCAGTGCTGAAAGGATGTCACAACGGATAAGATCAGCAGCAGATTATTTGCGATTGTTGTTAAACACGACTAAAGAACAAGCTCGTCTGTTATTGAATTGTGCAACTCCTAAACAAGTGGAGGCTATTTGCGAAATTGCGTTTAACTTGCTAACTTTACCCTTACCTCCTAAGATAAGAAGATTTCTTAACCGCAACAAGAAGTTACTCCAAAGGTTAAGTAAGAAAAAGTTGTCGGCCAAAGGTAGAAGGACAATTTTAAAACATAATTTCCGCCTACTTCTAAAAATACTCGCAAAGGTTAAACAATTCCTTTTAAAGTTACTATGAAGAAAATGGTTTTGATTCCATTTGATCAGTACATTAATGGCAACCAAAAAGACTCAGAAAAATGTACATCATCGAATAGACTAAACAGAGACTTGATTCTTCAACCTTTTGGTAAATCTCAAAGGAAGCATGCAGAAACTCTTTTGTCATACGTGGAAAGAAAATTGGATTGGAATGACAGAGGAGAAATAGTTATTCAAAATGTCAGTATTCCGGGATCACACATTACAGATTTGTTAAAAGATGCATTGTTCAAGTACAAAAACTTTGAACCTAATGGATATGTTTCATTTTACAAGGAACTTTCTGACATTCCAAGCACCCTCATTCGAAATCCTGATAGAAGAGCTTTAATCGGGAGAGGTGGTTCTACACGCACACCACCTCCAGGAATTCCTATGGTAAAAGGACTGACTGATATTAAATCTGCTAGCATTGATAGCGGTTGGTTGAGTTCTTGGAAATCATTATGAACGAACAGTTAACGGCCATTTATTTTGATCCATCACATCCAGCGTCTTTCGGAAGTGTTAATGATTTGTACCGAGCGGCAAGAGATTTTGGATATAAAAGACGCGAGATTAAATCTTGGTTGGAAAAACAAGAAGTTTATACTTTACATAAACCAGTTAATAGACAGATAAAAAGACCAAGAGTAATAGTGTCGAGTAAAGATCAACAATGGGATGGAGATACTATAAATATGACAGCGTTTAATAAAAACAACAAAGGTTTTAGCTATGTGTTAATATTGATAGATATTTTTACCCGATATGTTTGGACAGTACCACTGAAAACCCTAACGGGAAGAGAAATGGTTGAAGCTTTAAAAACTGTATTTAGAGATGAAAAACCTTTGAAACTAAGAACTGATTCTGGCTCTGAATTTAAGAACAAATTTGTTAAAGATTTTCTAAAACGTAAAAAAGTCCACCATTTCACAACAACAAACCAGGTCAAAGCCAACTTTGCCGAAAGGGCTATTAAAAGCTTAAAGACCAAGATAACTCGTTACATGCATAAGACACGGAATAGAAAGTGGTTGAATGTGTTAGAAGAAATAACAAACAGTTACAATAATGCGATACATAGAACTATAAAAATGACACCTAAGCAAGCGAGGGAAGAAAATCATGTAACAGTCTGGAACAATCAGTACGGTTTAAAAAGGTCTAGAAACAAACGGAGACCCCCAACACAAAAACCAACGTATAATTTTAACATTGGCGATAGAGTTCGCATCGCGAGATATAAAAGTCCTTTCGAAAGAGCTTACAATGAAAAATGGACTTACGAAATATTCACAATATCAAATCGAAGCGTTCAACAGTCAATCCCTCTGTACGAGGTTATTTCTTGGGATGATGGAAAAATTACGGGTAAATTTTTTGAAAATCAGTTGGAAAAAGTCCATGTTGACGATGACAGTGAATACATTATAGAAAAGGTTATCAAGAAAAAGAAAATGAATGGTGTAATGGGTTACGTAGTTAAATGGTATGGATGGCCAGATAAGTATATCTCTTGGATACCAGAAAATGAAATAAAAGATCTAGAACAACTCAATTAACTTTCATTTCGATCGCAGAGATGTATCTGTTTATAAGTCCTGAGGATTCCAAGAACATTCACCCTGAGAATTCAGTGACTGATTTTATCATTGAACTTCCTAATCACATAGAGTTTGAAGGAAAATGGAGTTGCGCTCTCGTGGAATGTATGTTGGATAAACCTAGCAACAAAGATTTACTCGTTTATTGCGATTTGATTCAAAGTAGCGTCGTTCAAGGAAAAATGTTGCCTGTCTTGAAAATAATCCGAAAGACTAGATCATTTTCATATCCTTTCTATATTCCTATATCTCGACAGTTTGTGAATAGAATTCGCATTTCGATAAAAACAGCAGAAGGTCATGCTCCAGACTTATCCGCCTCATCTTGTCGATTAGTGTTACATTTGAAAAACTATTAAATAAGACTCCATCAGTTAAGAGTTGCCATTTTAGAGACGCGTGCGAAACCGTAAAGATGAGTTTTATTCCTTACGTTCCAGACATGGATGTCTGGAAGCATCTTCCTGATAGTCAATCATCTCAAAAGTTTTATCCTCTACAGAGAGGTAAAGGTTCTGCCATTCAAGTTGTATCACCAGAAAAAGCAACAATCGAGAGAGCCAAATCCAAACTAAAAAGACAATTAAATAATAAATCGAAATCGAAAAAACGTCAGTCAGCTGTTGGAAACAGAAGGAAGAACACCTCTCGTGCAAAGAATAAAAAAAGGAAACAAAATAGGAAAACCAACAGTAAATTACGTAGGCGGTAAAAATGAATTTCGTACTTAACAAAGCGGAGGAGGGTTATGACAGCAGACTGGGTCTCTTCAACGTACCACCAGTTGAGACGGGGATAACGGACATATATTATAAGGATTTTCGCCCTACGGGACAAATTTCCAAGGGAGCTACTCTAGAATTCGATGTTAATAACGCTTCATCAGACTATATCGTACTAAGCGATATTTCATTGCTACTAACGCTCCAAATCCACGATGATAAAAACAAACCTGTCGCGTCTGAAAACGATGTGGCTTTTGTTAATTTTCCAGCATGTTCGATATTTAGACAACAGGACTTTGCTATTCAGCAACAAATTATAACTACCTCTGTAGGAGCTAATTTCCCATACAAAGCTTTGTTTGATGTTCTTCTAAAGCAAGGTCGAAACGATCAACTGAGTTGGATGGCTTTGGGTGGTTTTGAGAAAGATACCGCGGCTGCTATGAGTGAATATGAACCCAAGGATACTGGTAACACGGGTTTAAGTAACCGTTTTAACAAAACTAAAGACGGTAAAAAAACAATCTACAAAACTAAACTGTTTGCCGATATTTGTCAACAAGAGCGTTTATTGTTAAACGGCCTACCCATTAATTTGAAATTGTACCCCTCTACAGATCAGTTTTCTCTCCTGTATAAAACTCAACCGACGTCAAGCGAGCTTTCCAAATCCTACTCTGTAAATATAGAGGATGCCACGCTCATTGTACCTTTTGCCAAAATAAATGCTGGTATGTTAACCGCACAAGCTGAAGTCATGAAAAGAGAAATGGCGTTGTATCCATTTACTAGAAGCGAAATAAAAGGTTACAATATCTCCAAAGGGAGCTATAGTTGGACTATGGATAGTTTGTTTCAAGATCGCATACCAAAACGTATGGTCGTAGGGTTTGTTGAGTCAGCCGCTTATTCTGGAAATAATCAAAAGAATCCTTACGATTTTCAAACATTTGATGTATCCTATGTTGATTTCCAAGTAGAAGGTCAAACGAGTGGAGGTCAAATTCTACAACCAGATTATGCGAATAAAAACTATGTGTCATCCTTTTCTAAACTGTTTGAGTGTATGCCTCCCAATCAAAAGGAACCTCCCAATATATCGTATTATGATTATGCAAATGGGTATTGTTTGTATGTGTTTGACTTGGAAAAAAGTAAAGATTCTACTTACTCGAATCCTTTAAGAAAAGGACAAACTAGACTTACGGTCAAATTCAAGAAAGCTTTGACTGAACCCGTTACTGCTGTTGTTTTTGGAAGTTTTGAAGCTTTAATGAAAGTAGATCTAGCCAGGAACGTTATTGTAGAAACATGAATGAATTAGAGATTGCTCATTATTTATCGAGAGATGCCCGTACGCGTCAATATTTCCGAGGTGTAATGGCCTACGATGAACTTCCTAGTGACTTTCCAAGACCATCACTGATAGTCGTCAACACCGATAAATCAACTGGAGTTGGTAAACATTGGGTTTGTTTATTTCTAAGCGAGTCAAATGAATACTTTGATTCTCTAGGAAAACCTCCGACTGAAGTTAAGAATTTTCTTGTCAATGATGGAAGAGACTATGTATATAACACTAAGAGATTACAAGGTTATACGAGTGATGTTTGTGGAGACTATTGCGTACTCTTTGCTTATTTTCGTTGTCGCGGATATAGTGTAGAAAGATTTGTTAAGATGTTCAGTAATAACCATATGTATAACGATGTACTCGCGAAATTGTAATGTGTATTCTAGGATTTGTAAAGATGATAATGTAACATTGATATTTTTGTATACTATCCTTCCAATGGTCACTGGCACGCTATTGATTTAGCTGTAAACCGTCATCATCATCAACATCATGGTCACTGGCATGCTATTGATTTAGCTGTAAACCGTCATCATCACGAACATTAAATGGTCACTGGCACGCTATTGATTTAGCTGTAAACCGTCCAAAGAAAGAATATCTATGCTACATTGTCCCTATCGAATCGATTCCTAATAGAATGGAAATATATAATCGTGTGTATGCTGCTCTTAAAGAATAAACTGAAGTATAAATGACATTTACGATTTTGGTTTTTATTAAACCTAGTTTCTCCAAAACGTTTATGATATATCAATATCTATATGTTTGTTGACTGCTATCATACTAGTACTATGCTATACGTAGTTGAGGATCTATAATGATAATAATAATCATTTTCACAACGTGCTAAGAAACAAAGACACAATCACACACATCGGGTTACATGTCTGCGGATCTCACTTTATTAAAAATCCATAAGATAACGGTCTATTCAGGCTTATAGAGATAAATATGCTCATTATTCTATCATATAAAGTATATATATATATATATAGTTATACAGATATTTGTAAATTAAACGGATATATTCCTACATAGAATTCAAAACTAAATCTACATAGCATATGCATGCTATTCTAATGGGTAAAATAAGTGTTCCCTTGACGACTATAGATAACATAGTTTTCAAATCAAAAGCTGTATATCATGTGCATCTAACTATTAAAGTAATGTCCACAAATTATGTAGGATTCAAAACTAAAACTGTATATCATGTGGTTTTATGCTCGTTATACAATAGAATTCCATAATAGCGGGAATAATATATGAAATTCATCCATAGTAGTATTTTACTTCCATGATATTATTTCTAGTCTTGAAAGTTGATTTACAAACGGTCCAAGTAAACATATTCGTACTCAAACTTTGGTTTCGGCTCCAAGAGTAATTTGGCTGGAATAGCCTCTGCCAACACAACAAGTGCTGTACTGTAGGAGACGTACTGGAACCTATCAAAATATGCAGAGATCACGCTACAAGCTTCAACGAGTCTTGGAGCAGAAACTCTCAAATGACAGGGTCTAGCATATCTCTGGACAATCAGCTTTTGTTCGTCTAAACAGCCGTCAACATGAGAATCTTGGCTTTGTACCTTATCCTGACACCCATTACATCCCTTCCTAACCCTGACTTCTAACTCGTTTCTTAAAAGATAGTGATAAACTTTCCGTGCTAATTCCTTGGGAGTAGGGAGGTCGACTTCCACCTTTGCAACTCTGATAATATAGTCCTGTGTGTCCTCATTCAACACGAGTGTGTTTTTCATTACCTCTGATTCAGCGTCGCAGTTTTCTTCTGTCAAATAGTCAGTTTTGGATTCCTGAATAATACACCCAGTCCCTTTCTCAATAACATAACGCCATAAGTCCATAGTTTGCTTGGCTTTTTTAGCCGGAGAGGGGACACTATAAGTGTGATCATCAGATTTCCTTTTTAATTCTTCTACTGCCACCTCTTCATTAACCCCGATGTCTGGGTGTTTGTCACAGCCTTGATGAATGGCACAGAGCTTCACGAAGTCCATTTCGTCAAGATTGATGCAGTCTAACCTGAAATATAAAAATATATATAAGAATTATTTTGAACATGCTATTACTTGTTTTTGAACAGAGTGAGTAACGTGACATATCTAAATGAAACATACATTTAACTTTAGCATTTTATCACTACATTTCTGATTACATATACGTGTAATAATGTGGTAAATATGTTTTTTACTTACCCTATTCTCTGACCATCCACGTACTTTGCGTATCCTATGTATGTTCGTCCTCTGAACAGACTCTTACACAGCTTCCATTCGGGGTGGGGACTGTCCAACTCCTCCTTTGTGTTATCTGCCATCAGCATTAACCTCTCAATTTCCTGTTTAACTTGAACAGACCAATCCACGACACCGCTTGGTACAATAACATAACGACGTCCTTTGATGTTTTCACGAATCATTTTAACTCCCGTATCTAGAAACTCTACGGAGAGTTTAGAGCTAAGATGATGTAGTCCAAACATATTTCTGCTGTGGCGTGCACTATCCAAGACAGTCAAAGTTCAAGTGACGTTGCAAGGTTGGAGCTCCAGCCTCGTTTCCACTGGCATCTACTTATTATTTCTAGAATTTGGTATACGTTAACACTTTACCCCCCCTGAAGTGGATAGTTTATGTTTACCAAATGTTTGTAGTAATATTACAGAATACTAAGTTATACCATTTTAAACTCGTATAGTTCTGGTTCAGGTTCACTTTTTAATGTTTCTATAGGATTTTGTTGAAGCAAAACCTCCTGAGCTAAAGCGTAGGTAAAGTACGAATCAATTCCAGCCATCATTGTAACGAATGACGCAAAGCGTGCCACTTCCATCTTGTCTATTTGCGAGTGGCATAGTAATGCTAATTCTTCTGGTTTGGAAGTATGTAAATTCTCATTTTTCTTAAATTCTTGATGTAGAATATAAGTATAAGCTTGTGACAAAAATTCTTTTTTAGAAGGAATCTCGAGCACAATAGAATATATATCACAACCAATTTTATCCCCATAGATTTTTGATTGTTTAAGATTAAGCAATCTCCGTTTTCCATGGGATATGCAAACAGAGTCATTCATAAATCTATACTCGCTCTCCTCTAAGACTTCGTCGTTTTCATTGAGTATTCTCCAAATGTACTGTATCATATAATCACCGTCCATTTCAACATAATCTCCAATGCCTTCTTCCATAACTATCCTTTTTAATGGAACTCAACGCACGGGAATCATCCAATTTAGACTGTTTATAGTTACGTTTGGAAATCGTTCCTTTCTTTGTTGTACAGTGTCGTCCAAAACCAGATCATTATCGTATAAATATTTGTCCATGTCCTGTTCACAGGCAAAAGTATAGAGAAGATCAGTCCATTCTTCATCATCTGGTTGAGAAACCTACAGAACAAAACCACAAAGTTTATGCATTGGAGTATGGGAAGGGTATCATTATAACTCTATAGATAAACGATTAATTATATTGATAACTCACCATGCCGTTTTCTATTTCTACTAATCGAGAAATGACTGTTGGGTGGTTGATAAGTCCTTGACACCTAGCCCATCCAACTAGGATATCTTTTTCAAAGAAATAACCTATGTAGGCTTCCAGATAGTCTTCAGTCCACTCTCCATTTTCTGTGTGATTAGCCATTTTATCCGTGAAAAACATCTGTTAATGGGAATCAATTGATTCATACTGAACGCATTGGTTATAACACCTCGTATACGATATATTCTATTGCACGACTATCCAGTTAAGTACGTTAGCCAATGACGACACGTACACTTCTTTTTTAAGTAATGAGACAAAAATATGTTCTCGTGCGCTATTCTAACGTGTATATATTGTTCTCGTTTTGAATCTCTAGGTTTCAATTCATAACACCAATCACACATCAAATCCCGTGTCCAGCATACTTTGTAAAATGGCCAAAGATAGCCTCTGCATTCGTTACACTTCCTCATGATAGTGAGTTGTATTTGTAAACACATTAACCCAGAGAATGTAATGATTGTTTAATAGATGACACCCTGAGGGGTAAATGGATCCCAGGGTGTGAGTATGTTGGAATTCATTTATAATTGAATTATTAATAGTTTTTACCCCAGGGGGCTGGAGTAGACAAGAGGAATCACAGCGGGTCATTAATAGGGGTTGGTGGGGAAAGGTCACGTGAGGTCAGGGGCATCATGGGGGTCCCCTCACAGCGGGAAACATACTACCTAGTGGTCAACTTTAACTACTTCTATTCTGCAGATGACTTCACAACATCATTCACATGGGACAGCAGACTTGTACCTTAATCAGTTAATGTGATAAATCATATTCTATAGAAACTCCAGTTTAGTATTACCCTCCCAAACAAATTATTTTAAAAATCCTGGAAAAAAAGAAAAGATTGGGGGTGTTAGTGAAACGAGTAGATCAAATAACAGAGGTTCTAAGGTTATACATTATAGGAAGTTAGGTTGTTAAGGTTTCAGGGAAATGTTTGTGACACCAAAGATGTTTTGTCTACCCATTTAGGCCCATTTATGGCAAGTAATAGTTATTCTATATTAGCCCCTGGAGTCCAGATTAGGGAATAAATGGTTTTATATCAGAAACAGATGTATTAATCAAAATGGCCGAGGGCCTCCATGGGACACCATCTCCTTCACAACACGATACCCTGCCACAACGACCTCTGGTGGAATGACCTTTGCCCTTTAAAAGCCCTCCCTATGACCCCAAAGGTCATTGATATGACCCTGATACGACCTTGATTAGAACTGCTCATGTTTAGTCACATTTCAATCATGTTTTACTCCTAATGGTCATAACAACATAAGCTAAGGATGTGTTTGGTTATAATAAACATCAGGCTGAAGAGCGAACTCTTCAGACACTCTCCAGGGCAGAGGCATACGGTGGCGCCTCCTATATCAAATTGGCGAGGCTTGCCTCCAGCGTTTTCTGACAGATGCTCGTTATTTTACAGCTGGCTTGGTGAAGGGAGGCATTTGTTTCACGAGGCACGGTGGTCGTATTTCACTTGGCTGCTGCACGCTAACGAGGGTTTGTGTCGGGAGGTTGTGGCACCAGCACGAAGCAATGTAATGCTTATTTTACAGGATATGGGTTTTTGTTGTTGTTTTTTAAATAAACAATTTTTTCTATTAATTCGAGGCAATGTAATGCTCATTTTCAGGATGTCAGCTATTTTATTGCTTTTTTAATAATCTATAATATATATCTATTTGTTTATCCTTTGGTTTGTATGTCTTTCAATTAGGCCTATAATTATATGTTAGATTACTATCTTGTAGATTATCTTGTCTATCAGCTAACCTGTCCATATTTTTTGTATGCATTTAAGGCCAGTCTGTCACTTTAGGAATATAGAAGTGCCAAGGCCACTTGTTTTTCATAATAAAAACGCATACTCACTGAATACAACAGCGTGAGACATTTTCCCATAAAAATATCCATCTCCCTCCTTTCCTTTTTTCACTCACCCCTACGAACTCTGAGAAACTGAGAGATTAATTATGTTTATATGGAAAACTGGGTACCTCATGTTCGCAGGACAGATTCATTCCCAGCTGTCACCTTTCGATATACAAACATATCCGCCGTCATGTCCCTGACAGTATGGAATCGATTCAACTCCAGTATCTCCCACCAGGGGGCCGACAGGGAATGGGCGTGGCTTAATATGCAAATTATCTTATCAGAGACGGACACTTTTGATCTGGGAACCCTATCAGAAAATGTCACCCTCTGTTGACACTTAATCAGGTGTCAAATCAAGCCTTATTAAATATGTCCAAGGTGAAAAATGACTTTGATATCGGGCTGGCTTTGAGAGATTGGGTAGGGTTTGAGATGAAGTATTCTGGTTGAAGCTTAATGAATATCAATTTGATATGATTAAGGGAGTTGAGCTTTTGAAATAAAAGTCATGATTTCATATTCAATGGCGACATTTTAAAAAGTAAAGTTGACAGGTAATTTAGTGTTGATCTTAAAGGGTGGTTCCAATATTATA
The DNA here is from genome assembly GCA_936440205.1 of Lepidonotus clava. NCBI lineage: Eukaryota > Metazoa > Annelida > Polychaeta > Phyllodocida > Polynoidae > Lepidonotus > Lepidonotus clava. The sequence continues at coordinate 12,731,128 of OW387149.1, forward strand.
GTGGTGTGATTTATAATGTAAAGTATAAGAAAACTATCATTTCTTATCATAAATCTTTACAAGGGCGTTAACCCTACACATGTTAACGCACGTATGTGTCAGGGAAATGTTTACATGTCAGAGTATCATTTAATGTTGATAATCCATCAATGTTTAGTTTCTTTTCCAAACCAAAAAAAATCAAAAAAAAATCGATAAAACGTTTGAGGAAGAGCGTAAATAGTATTTCTGAATGGGTATTTTCCTCCTGCCCTCTTCCTAGCAGCCCGACCTTGTTTGGCCCCAATGACCTCTGAGTAGATTCTTTTGACAGGGTTAGGTGATTGGTCGGTGGTCATGTGATCCAGCCACCGATCATGTGACCTGGAATGGGACGTAGAAAGGATACATGAGGCTGTTGCGTGTTTGGAAAGATTTTGGCCAAACACAGTAGTTTACTTTCAGCTAAAATAAGGCCTCACAGCACTAAATCGATGTCTTTACCAGAAACCCCTTCCTTTCTTTGAAATTACTTTTACCTTTTTAAATGTACTGATTTGGATATTATTTTCATGTCTCATATATTAATAATATGAATATTAGGGGAAGTAGTATCATTCAAAAACACTATAGAATTTTGATTTCGGTGAGGTTAATTTTGGTCATATTTTAGGAGAAGACAGGCTGGGGCAAAATGTACATGTTTTACTGTGTCCACACATGTTTTCCCAGTGCTTATTTTGTTCTGGGACCGGTAAAAAGATTGTATTTGCAGTGGAAACAAATAAGCGTCAAATTGGAAGTAATTGTTTGTCCTCACTCGAGGACATACAAATGTAGAGGGTCTAAATCTAGTTCTTTGAATTGTTTATTTGTGGCAAATTGTAGAATGACAGATGCCACAGGCAGTTATTTAAAACGTGGACATTTGAAGTAGTATAAAAATTGAATATTTGCTTTGGGTTGTTTATGGCATATATAGATTGAAGAAAATGCACAAATAAATAGTTTATAAAGGTTCATATATATATATATATATACAAAAATAAAGCCTTTATCCACTGCCTCCACCAATTTAAAAAGAATCTGTTCCTAGGACAAGTCACTAATAAGATCAAAAATATAATCTAAGGTGCCCAGTAGGCTAAGTCACTGAGCAATCCTTACATCCAAATAGACATTTATAATGATTTATTACAGTAAGTGAATTAGGGCTAAATATCCCACTGTATTTGAGTAAATAAAATCTCTCACAAATCAACATAAAAGTCAAGTTAATTAGGGTATGGGGGTCACACAACAAACAATACTGTTACAAGACAGCTACATGGGGGTAGGACAAATTAGACAATAAATCTCCAGGGAAACATGTCTGCTCTTTTTAGGTACTGGAGGAGCCTGGGGGGGGGGGGGGGGTACTCGGTCCAGAAATGGGTACCAACTGCAGTTGGAAGCTCTGTGGGCTGTAGCTGTGAATCGCCAATATCGCAAAAAAAGGGGGGCTGTCAAATAATCAGACCATATTTTAGGGGGGCTGTCGATGATGTATTATATTTTGTACTATATTAAGAGTGTATTGTATGCAATTCAGTTACATCATAATGCTTCCAAAACAAATTAGTGAGTTTAGAAATCAACCAATGACCAATACTAACTTTGTCATCAAATACATTTTTATAGGGGCTGTCCTTGATATAGCCTTAAAAAAAAGGGGGGGGGGGGGGCTGTCAGAGTTTTCCCCTGAAAAGGGGGGGGGTGGGGGCTGTCAGACGTTTCCCATCCCAAAAAAAGGGGGGCTGTAGTTTTGCAGTTGGTACCTTCCTTCAAAGATTGAGTGCTCCCCCCCCATCCTCCTGGGTGGAGGAGACGTTGAGAAGGTCTTACTCCAGGTTATGTTCCCACGGTCCTGGGACATTGCCCCTTTAAGTGAGACAATAGCCAGGAATAGATTCACACGATGGGGTCGTGGGTGGGTGTTTATAATAAGTGTATGTATGTTTGTGCAAGTATGTATATAATCTTGTGTGACATCAACAATGTACCAAAGGATAAGTGGACTTGGTGATTTCTGAGTTCTGATTTCTATATTTGTAAATTGTAGAAAACAAATTTTACTTGAAAATAGAGGAGCGCGGGGGGGGGGAGACTTAGCTTATGCATTATAGCAAAATATTTTGACATCGAAATGTTTTGGTGTTTATAAATCAATATGTGTCAACCCTCCATAGGTAAAATAGTATGCATGTGTATAGAGAGTAAACTGCACTTAAGCGCCATAAATAATTATAAGCAGAATCTTTTTTAAAGACAAGGTGCGTTTTTATACTACCGTCGGAGCTCTCTCAGGGCCAAGGATAGAGTTGGAAGGTTAGGTTGGCAAAATGCAGTTTATATCCTACGTCCAACACAATGTACACGTGTAGAACGGGTCTATTATGGTACTTTATAACTCTAAATAATCATAACCCCTTAAAGTTTTACATGTGAATAAACGCTTACCTAATCAACTTATCTGACCACCTTGATATATTCTGGTAATATTCAAAAGTAATAAGCTATTTCAAAAGATGGTTTGATACATAGAGTTTGGTTCTTATTGGGCTATAACTATCATTTGTTGCTGCACTTTTCTACATTGACTCGAATGACTATACTGCAGGTGACATAGTACAATTAGTAAACACTAGGGGGCCCCACTGTTAGCCAGAAGCAAAACACTATCAAATATCATTATATCAATTCAATGATCCTCCTCATAAAATAACATTCACAAATTATTGGGCAACTACAGTATAGTTGTATAAACTTCTACATCTGTTCAAAACCATGTAAATTTACGATGAGCTACATTAATGAGCAAGGCACTAAAATCAACTAGCAAAAAACTCCACTTAAAATTCAATTTGATGGTGAAATAATAGGAGCCACTTTTACTAAATTAACCGACTGGGCTAGGCTATACTTTTTTATTTCATTACTTTAATCACATACTGCACCAACATTAAGTTGGGGGTCTGGAAGTGGGGGGGGGGGGGGGGGGTCCGATGTCGCGTGTCGAATTTAAAAATAGCTAATGTCACAAGTCTATGTCGCTTATTTTTCTTTATGTCGCCTGTCGATTTTAAGATGTAGTCATGTCGCACGTCACTATGAATTTTATCTTGTCTGTTGCGTAGTAAGGCCCCCATGTCGCATCTCGATTTTAAGAAATGGCCATGTCGCCGGTCAAATTTAGTGGTCAAGACCCATTAAGTTGGCGTTGTATAGACTCAGAGGTTAATTTTGGATGTAGTAGTCAGCAGGGCGTCCACCTACCTCCAGGCTTAGGTTATTAAATCCTATTTAGGTCAGACACAGACAAGTGCCTTTATCAGATATGCCCCCTGGCAAAACATTAAATCGAATTTGCTGCATAGTTTGGTGAAATATATAATACATTCTGTGTAGACTGTTAGACTGATTACATGGTATACATAAATGCAAATTTTCGACTCAGTATAATGATTATTCAAATTACATGGGCCAAATTGGATATTGTTTTCTCTACTTGGTTAGGAGACAACTTACTTCTAGACTTAATTGAGAAAATGCAATGGGAAAAAGACAAACCGACCAGTATATCTTTTTTGTTACACAGCATAACAAAAATAAACTGTGAAATACATATAAATTGTATATTACTAGATAGGAAGCCAAATGTGATTTTGTTTCATTATAACACCCTACCATCAGACAGCACGTATTCCAAAGTACTAGTACTAGAGTAATAGTACTAGTACAAGAGGGTGTAGTTAGGGGTTGTATGGATATAAATATATAGCATAGACGAGGATCTTCCAAGTAATATATTTTAAGTATGAAAAGTCTCCTTGCACAAATTTCTATGGGACCATTTTCTTGAGGTCTGGACATTAAATTTTAATAGATCACCTTTTTTTCCCTTTTTCATAGAAAAATATTTATTTGGGAATGACCCCTTCAAAATGATTAATTCCTGATGCAGGAATGGCTCATCCCGAAGACCTGAGAATACCCTTGGCCTGTTATACAAAACTTTTGTTAGAGAAACTGAAAATGAGATTGGTAGATGGTTGGTTGGTTATTGGTTGCTTTATGCCCTAATTAACTGCCACTAGTGCCAGGGTCATAGGTAGATCTGTAAGATTAATGATAAATGATCTAAAAACAGGATGCCCACGATTGCTTCAGAAATCAAAATAAGACCTTTATAATACCTTGTCGGGTACCAAAATATGACCTTTTGAAAACATTTTAAAGAATTTCATTTGGCCTATTTAAAAAATTAATACATCCTACCAAATAGAGATAAGCATAGAAATGAAAAAGGAGAAATAACATCTTGTAATAAACATGGATTAACCAAAAATAAGACCCTTTTAAGACCTCAGGACTCAAAATAAGACCTTTATGATAGCCTTATAAATGGCAAATACAAAATAAGACCGTTTAAGACTTTATAATGCCTGCGTGGGCACCCTGAAAAAACCCTCCAAAAAAGGTAAATACAAATACTGTCACATTAAATTTTACCAGGTTACTCTAGTCTGTCATTAGCCCCCCACCCCTTTCAGTGGCGCCCCCATGCGGTCAATGGGTGTAGCGTGCTGTGGTCAGGGATGTCTGGGTTGCCATGGCTACTTTCCGCCATTATCTGACCATTACCGAGCTGTGACCTCGAGTTGACCCCAGCATGACCTCAGCAGCCCGGAGCCATAGCAACAGATCTCTGCACTAAAACTTAGACAATAAATATTCATCAATTTATCCCACTCCACTCCCCCTCCAAAAAAAAAAAAAAAAAAAAAAAAAAAAAGTAAAAAAATTTGCCACATACATTGAGATTCAGGTGGCAACTGGAAATAACCTATGCCTGTCTGAGCTATTGGATCTGATATTTTCTGGGTGGTTTGGGAAGTCTGAAATCAGCAGATGAGGAGTTAACATGTCCCCAGTAGGATGGAGTGTGTATTATTAATATAACCAAATGATGGCAGTGGTGTATGATGGGACTATAGATGGGGGGGATCCGATGTCGCGTGTCGAATTAAGAATTAGCCGTGTCGCTGTGTCGAATTTAAGAAAAGCCCCTGTCGATTGTCACCAAAGGCTATGTCGGTTGTCGAATTTAAGAATAGGCCCTGTCGCCATGTCGAATTTGAAAATAGGTCCTGTCACATGTCGTTAGTCAGAAAATTTGCCGTGTCGATTTTAGGGGTCTAGACCCATTATGATGGCTACATGCATACAGACACAGGACTGACCACGTGACACTGCTGCTGGTAACTGGTGGGACCTGAGGTGGGACTAGGAGCAGGTCCATGACCAGCAGGCTAAAAGTAGGAGGGGCTAACACCAGCTATGAGTTGTGGGTCTAACTCAGTTTGGAGAGTGCTACTACAAGTTCAGAGATCTACCTTACTTGACAGGGAATATAATTCAAATCATTAAGTGGAAATCTAAGGGGAGATATAAAGGTAAGACTTAAATTCATTATAGCCATTTCTATACTTTGTTTATTGAGTCTCATCATAATTGTGCTGTCTGAAGTTAAAAGATCTCCAGGCATCAAAATTGTGATGAACAATTATTCCTTTTGGCAAATGAAGTGTGAACTTCACATTATGATTTATTTTACCCATTTTTCCTAGATGTTAGATAGACCTATTCATCAGATGTCAGAAATACATTTCTATCAATTCAGATGCATGATAATATTATTATGATATCTATCAGTGATGTAAAACTCTACATGTGCATATTTTTGTCGTGAGATGTCAGCGATATTGTACATTGTTTATTTCCCTGGTTGTGCTGTGATTATTTCTTTCCAAAGCTTGTTGTAATCTAGCATACGGATCTCATATCAAAACGAAACGATATTATAAAGATAAACATGTTAGAATATATAAAGTGTCACACCTTTTTTTTATTGGACACTGATTGGTGACGATATTAATACTATAGTATAGGTGTTTATCAGCTATCTTCTGGCTTCAATAAAAATCTGAAATGTAGCAACCATTAGAATGTCACATTCTAACATTAGGTCACATTCTACATTTCGATTAGTAGTCACTTAGCTAAGTGTTTTCCTTGTCAGCAGTAGGTTGATAATGACACTAAACACATCTAACTGCTTCTATTTTTGTTTAATTCAATTTTTATCAGGCAAGCTTTCCTATCTTTTTACCCCAGCAATATCTTGATTTAGCTTTCTGGGTTAAACCCATTAAACCAGGCATTTCCCTTGATGCCCTTGGGCTGACCTTGAAGAGGGCAACCCTTAAGTCTGTCAGTCAAAGACTTACATTATCGCCCACTGGCTTGGCTGCAGGTCCCTACAAAGAGGAAAAGGCCACTTGAGAGGGGTAAGCCTACACCTTCCCCACACCCTGCTAAAAGGAAACCACTTCATGTTGTATCCTGCAGATTACTCTCCTATCTAGCAATCTGATTGGTTCTGGGAATAGGGCTCGGGTGGTCCACGTCTAGGCTAAAATGTACTGGGCCACTCAGAATTTGGCCTATTTTTTTTTTCTCGCACAATTGTTCCGCTAGCCTAATGTCCATTCAGTCCCTACATTTTCCATTCCATAGATCTACTTAATTCCACACTTAATTCTAAAATGTTTCAAAAATAAGCTTAATTTTAGATTTTACCTCAGTAAATGCGGTGCTAAGCACTCATCAAGCATAACCAGAAGTTTGATCTTTTATGGATAGAAACAAATATAATCCCCAAATTTCATATATTAGTTAAAAGACAATAGTACAATGTACGTATATGTTCTAATGCCACACTAGTTAGCCATCGATATGTGTCTATTTTCTAGATATATTTATAGAACGTTGACCATTATAACTGCACTATACACGAATATCTGTTTCTTTGTACTTTGTGAGGCCTGTAGATTAAAACCGCTGAATAATGGGTAAAATGTTGATGAGTCCATTTCCTTAAACAAGCCTTTTACATTATAACATTTTGTTTTTATTGACGCTATCATTTCGTGTTTTTTTTTCTAAATTGAGCAAATGTTGCATTGTGTATTATTTTCTATTGTACATTCTCCATATCCAATAGTTATAACTTAGTTTAGGTCGTTTCGACACCCATTAGATAAGTAATTTCCACTGGTTTTCCATGCTCTTGCTTGAGGAAAATAAACCAGTATTAACCTGCATTTTTTTAAAGACAAAGAAAAAAAGGAAAAAAAGAGGGAATTTTGTCAGGGACAAACACAGATGGGGTTATCAATCTTACAATGCAGGGGCCAGAGAAGGAGCAGGATATGATAACAAACAGTATAAAAACATTTCTATTAGTAAATACCTCAGCAGATCTGGTTGCAATTAATGAGCACTAAACAGCATGGTAGGAATCAGACCCACAATCCAGCAGCCTCCCTCTTCCTCCACCCCCTCTCTTTTTTCTGGACAAGATGAGTTCATGTAGGTTTGTTTTTCCTCTCCCAGCTAGAATGGCCGACATGACTGACATGATTGTGACATGATACTAGTATGATTCTACATGTAATGAGGAACATATGTATCGTTGGGTGTATAGCCTGACCCCAGGGAGTAATCATTAGGTATTCTAGGCTGGGTTAAAATATTAAGTGTGATAAATGTGCTATAGGTCAGTTTTTTTATGTAGGTACAAGAGAAAGACAACACAATCCACCTGACACTCTTGCTGTCCTATATGTAGTGTAAATGTTTATTATAAAATGTAGTAATTTATTGTTCAAAGTAATACAAAACTATGACTTGTGACATATTAAACTCTTGATGCAGAGCTTATCAGTGTTCGAAATTAAGGATTTATATTACGCACACGCACAAATAAAAGAAGAAATTAAACTATAAGGTTAAGGTGAGTTTTAAAATCAAACAGGGCATAATCATGAGCGCTATTTTACATTTAGGGATATATATCCCTAAATCCCTAACTGGTTCGTTCAGGCTCGACTGCATAAATAAAACCATGTGTATATTTACTAAATTCCTTTATTTGACAATCATTAACACTCAAATAATATCTAAAATAATACACGTATAGTGTTAATAAAACTGGCAAGAACAAAAAAAATGTTATCAAATATCACACTGTAAGTAATATTTTGATATGTTCTGGGCATATCAATGTCCATCATTTCATGAAAATGTTAGGCTTGGTACCCAGGTATATAGAATGGCCTTACACTATTGTCTATGTTCATGATATCATTTGATACCTATTAATACTAAAAGAAGTACCTATTATGACTTCTGAGGGCGGAGAATACCAGACCAAAACCAGGTTTTAGGTAATTTATCATCTGGACCTAGTCAAATAACTGGCTGAAACCAAAGTATTATCAGCATACTTTAACATAAATAAGTAAGTAATAAATGATGAATCTGTGACTGTGTGGGTGGTATATCTGGTGTTTGAATATAATATATAAAAATCTGCACTGCATTTCAAAATCCACTTTTTTTCAAGTTTAAGAAATGGCTTTGTAATTACTAAGCTCGCAGATGGCAGTAGCGCTATGGGCTGGAGTATGATAGGAACCACCATTTTTTTAAAAGTTATTTGGCGAATTAAGTAATTCACAAAACAAAAAAGTTTGTTGTTCAACCTAGATATAATTGGTAATTTGAAATGTGCTATTTGGACTGAAATAATCATGATGGGAAGAAACTTTATAATTGAAACATGTTAACAGCAGGAATGTAAGTCTTGGGTGATGAAACTCTAAACTAGTCTAAAAATATTTTAACAGTCCTCCAAAGGTACAGTACTATCTAACTACTGTTTAATTCCATTTACATTTTAGACAATAATATTATTGTTATACTCAACAGTACTCAATGCTATTTTCTGGCCATTGTTTGGTTACAATTCTACTGAAATTTAGCTGCTTCAATTTTGATAAAACTCTGGAAACTTACATAACTGTAATTTAAGTGGAAGAATCATAGAAGGATACAGTTGTGTGAGATCAGAACTCTGCGGGGATGGGTATGGATAGAAACTGGCCTCCGCACCAGCAGAGACAAGATATACAACATTCCATTGTGTCTACCAAAAACACCCTACCCTCTATATGCCCCCTTGTTCTAAATGTGTCATCATTCACCCACAGAGTTCCATTTTTCTTTGGTTCTTTGACTTTTGTGTTCCATTTATTCGCTTACATTTTTATTCCATTTATTCTTTTGTACAGTAGAGTCCGCAGTTGTGCCGAATTGGTATAATATGCTATGATTTCTTTTCCTGAATGTATTTGTGTGGTTTCTTCATATTATGACTGTTTGATTTTCTGAGGTTTATCATATCCAGATGGTAAGATATAGATACTTGTTCTTAGATCAAAGACTGCGCTTAACCTTTGCTATTGCCTGATTGTGCATTAAACGGAAAATGTTCTTGGGGTCATGGATTATGACCAGGCATACTCTTGAAGTGGTCCGCAACTTACCAAAGACCATACCTAGCTCGAGGTGTGACATTATAATAACGTTGCAGAAACGTTCTGGTTGGTTATGCATTTGGTTCTTGTTACGTTCTTTTGATGACTCCCAATTACATTGTTGCAACCTACTGCTGTGATGTTGCACTGTGACATTATTATAACGTTCTGGTTATGTTCTTCAACCTAAACAGAATGTTCTTATAACGTTCTGTTTTGGTTTCATCCTAACCTCACCAAAAAATAATGTTATAATAATGTTCTTATTTGGTGAGGTTTCAACCACACCATCAATAACGTAATTGTTATGTGCCAGCTTAGTAAGTAACAAACTGACTAAAAAAAGTTTGGTTGTAGAAAATTTCTGTTACGTCGCAAGCTGGCTGGGTAGATATGTAAGATTCTGAGCCCTATGCACAAAAAAGTTCCCTATTTGGATTAATGAGAGAAGGGGGCAACCCTTGGAATACCGTTCTCGCTTTGTTTTTTGATAGATGGTAGTATACTACCACGTGGCAAAGTTAAAAGAACAGCTTAATTGGTTTAGCATTAAAGTGCTTGGTATAAAATGTGTTGATGAACAAATTCTCTATGGTGTGCAAATCATTTATCGCATAATTTATTCAACTTTCAAAACACATTTAAAAATTATTTTATTTCAATTGAACCACTTGTTTTTTCCCCGCTATATAAAGTTGCTGTCCCTGATCTATACTTCAATAACTAAAAGGGAACATTTCTAAATATTTTTGTGAATCACTAGCCAAAACACTAGATCTCAGAGCTCAGCCAGCCTCCCACCCGTCAAACATGCGTGCCCCTGGCATGTTTGGGTGGCTTTTCACATTGTTTCTGGTTTTCTCAAAAAAACAGGCAAAGAAAGCGTCCCCAAACCACCCCTGTATTCTAAGGGGCATGCGTTGTATACCTTGGGTGGGTGTTCCAGAAAATCGGAGGGGCGGGAAAGCTTGCAGAAACATGACCAAAGTTATCAAACAATGCTAAGCCCAAACAGCTCATACTCAAGAGGATTTTGTTCCTATCAACTCTCATCATTTCTTCCAGAAATATATTTAAAACCAAATTATTCATACATAAGTGCCGATTTTATGTAGTGTTTTTCATTGAATTTATGTGGGAATTACACAGTTTTGGGAGAGTTTTGTCAAGTTTTGTCAGACTTTTTTAATGTATGACATAAAAACAAGATGGCTGCCGAGCTGCGTCCCATGAGACGCTTGTTTACCTCGTTCTGACACGACCGGCGTTCATATTCCACAATATTGTGACAGATGGCGTTTAAGGAACCAGAAGTCGGGAAAAAATAGTGTCAGTCATTGCTATGGGCGGGGCACTGGAAGTGGGTAGTCACAGTCAGGAGCGGATCCAGGGGGGGGGGGGGTGGTCCTGGGGGTCTTGCCCCCCTGCTTTTAGTGGACCCCTAAACTGCAAAAAGAGGGGAAAATGCCACACGTGTACGCGCGATTGCACACTGTTTTAATACTTATGCCCCATAGCCACTAGGCGATTTTACGGGCGACATGCAACGGGCGACTGGGAGAAAAGGTCGATTCTTAGTATGATATATTGAAATGTACATGTTTGATCTGGATCGGTGTTAAAGTCAGCCGATTCTAGAGGTAGAAATGGCCGATTTTAGTGCTGATTTGTCGGCTGACTGTGCACAAGTGTCCTAATGGGTATGGGGCTTTAATTAGCCTTTATGCTGACACCCCCTCCCCCATTTCGAAAATCCTGTATCCGCCCCTGACATTAGCAACAGCCTATCGGAGAACATCTTTGAGGCATGTCCTTAGTGACATTTCAATATACTTTGGAGTTTTTTAATACAACTATGAGTATAGCATAGTATAGATTCTATATCTATAGATTCTTAATGTGTTTGCCTGTGGTGTGCTTGAAGTGAGGAGCCAAATTTAGAAACTGTAGAGTATATTGCCAAACCTCTTTAATTTTCAATATTTGTTGACATTGCAATCTGCTTTGGATATAGGCCTATCTGAAAAATACTTCAGGCGAATACTTTATCAATAATCTTCTATATTCCACATGTGGGAACAAAGGCTCAATAACTATAAAGATGTAATATATCAATAGAAAGGTTTTACAATTCCCTTTCGAATTATAGGCCTATATAGGATGTATGCCATTTTCTCAGAGAAAATCAAACAAATAAAATTGTCAGGATCAAAACCGTTATGTAGAATATTTTCTTCCCTGTGGTTCTTCTTTGGTCTGACCTAAGACTGAGCCCCCTACTTGAAAACAAGGGGATGTCAATATATGATTTGTCATCAAAACTACGTTTTTTTCTCCTCCTTAAATAAACCTCCACAAATGAAATCCCATCCCAAAAGATATGACTTAAAAAACGTTGAGGATCAAATAACATATTTATTGTTCATGATGCGCCACCACCTCCACCGATGCATTTCGACCAGAAAATATATGAAGTTTCTGTGAATCCTTTTAACTTGATTGGTTAATATTTATAGGATTTCATTGTTTTCCTTAATAGTAATAATACAGTTATAAAAGAACAGATAGCTATCGGATGTAATACATCTGGATCGTGTTACGCGTTTCTAATTACCTAGCTTAGAATGTAACGTTGCAGAACGTTCTTCTAATGTTGCAGAACGTTACTACAACGTCACAGAACGTTACCGTTACTCCTGTCCTTGTCTGGGACAGGTTCTTCCCAAGGCCTGTGTCCTTGGGCGCGTTTCTAAATAGTTCCACCGATTGTCACAAGGTGGCAGGAGTGCATGACTGGCTTCACGGTCTATTGTTGGAGACTAGTAAAGGCAGGATAAGCAATAGACCTTTTTATAAATGTGGCGCCATGCTAACGGTAAAGGCCTGAACCTATGATTTGGGATATGGATTCCTATGGGCCCAGACTAAAAGAGTTGGGATCAGATCAAGGTGTAGACCTATGGGAGTGTTCACTGCACGGACTCATTATAAAGGTGTATAATATTAAAGGGAGCCAAAAGCATTGTAACGTCAACATTTTGCAAATTCTCTTTACTCTTTAAATATATTCTATGACCATAGCCTAGGCCTGTGGTTAAATATAGACTTTGAATACAGACATAAACTACATCAAAATACATTAAAACATGTCCCTGGTCGATTTTGGTTTGTTTACAAACTTTGCTTTCAACAGGCATACATGACATGAGTATTGTCAAATTCAAGCGAAGTTACATCTAGATATTATACTCTCCCAATGGCTAAAGCTAGACTCTTAGAATGTATTTTCATAGTTACTTGAATTTGCCAAAATTTGTCATAACTATTTTGACACAACATTGCTTTTGGCTCCCTTGAAATGCCCAACAAAAAGACACTTTCAAAATATTGAAGCTATACGTAAACAGCTAAATGGCCGAAGCATACTTCTCAGAATTATTGGACACAAAATTCACGCGTTCTTATTCATTAAGACATGATTATCAAATGTAGAATACCCCAATTGTGCAGCTGGTTTTGAAAAAGACTATCATTGGAATACGATTATTGCATGGATACCGAAAAGTAGTGAAAAAGTTGTAAAGGGATCAAATGGTTACTTTTGAGTTCACTTATTGTTTGCACAAACTGAATCCATGACGTCATAGAGTCAGTTGAATTAGGACAAAATCCTATTCAGAAATAGCAATTACATGACTATGCCATTCTGTGTTGGCAAGAACAACTAGAAACATGACGCTTTAGCGCAGTATCAGATCTAGAGAAACGAAAAAAGAGGTAGCCCCCATCCAACTTGACTGCCTATACCTCATCCTATTTGAGACAGGTTTTCAGAACTTGTGCCAACAGATTTTGGCACAGTTGTTGGCCATACAGGCAAAGGTGATGGACGAAAGATAAAAAATGTTTTTAAAAAGTGTGGGATGAAAATAAGTTGAATAGAAATGTCTAGTATGAAAGTGACAAAGTTGGTTTATATTGAAGTTATGATATTTAAATGAGATAAATGAACGTGACTCAAATCGATGTGTTTGTGTTTTTTTGACTGATTGTAATTAATCTTTATGGTTCTATGCATGGGGTGTCAGAAAGTTCACAGGATTCTCATGAGCTTACTTTGGTTATCAATTTTGAATGTGTCTGCATGATGTCACCCAAGTTTATATACTCACTAGCTCCCACGAGTTTATGATATAATTAATGCACATTAGCATGACATATGAGCTATTATGATGGTAATGTTTCATAACTATATTTACTTTTGTCAGACATTTATGTGCCTTCTAATGTTTAAAGTTGGATATATTTCTTTGGCCTTCTTTTATCATCTATGGTATTGTGAAATCAAAATGAAATTTTCTGTTCAACCCCGGTGTATGCTGCCGACTGTTTCTGCGAATTTGTGTGATTGTGCATCAATAAATAACTATATTAGTTTTGATGCATAAAAATAATGTAAAATTGGTACACCTTTTACAACCCGGTCTAAACAATGCTATTGTTCATATTGAAATATGAACACACCATTTTCGTCTGAACACCTTCTGTCTTAAAGAGTTGATGCTAAAATGTTGTAAAGTTAAATTTTGCTGAGTGAATTCAATAGTCCTCCTATCTAAAAAGAAAGTTATTGCACATCTTTAGTATGGTAGATGGGTCAACTGTAATGACACAATATCACCGTGTGTAGAATCTAAATTAGGATAGAAGGGAAGTAAACAGAACTCATGGCGCCTTTGATGACCACTAAAGAGGAATAGAGGAAAGAAATAATAAACAATAAAAGAAAAGAGTAAAAAAAGAGAGAAATCATAAATCTTATAACCTCTTTAAAAATGGTTTCACTGCCATATTGTGTGATGACATTTGCTCCTCCATGAGCCTCTGCAATAAATGTATTACGAGATGAATCTCATATACAAAGCCAATAACTTTGCGATTACATAAATTATCTGTTCTTGCTTTTCTATCGGTAACTTCTTTCTCCTATTTCGATACTTTTTGACTCTCGACTGAGCTGTTAAACTTATGGCTTAATGTCATCAGATTCTATAAATGTCATGGTGTTAATTACGTCAATCTCACTCAGAATGTAAAGAGATTAAAAAATCAAAGAAAACTACTATCGAAAAATCAAATATACAAGTATGCATATATACACAAAGTCTATGCATACAGAAAATGGTAATCTATATATTGGACTATGCATGGAACAAATAAGCATCTCTATAGACACGCAAACTGGTCATAACCATCGCATCCCTCCCATACAAATAGCAATTTCCCCTCCCATTCACTCCCCCGGCTCGACTTGACCTGCCCCTTTACTGACAGTACTTCTGGTAGCTATATACATTCTGAAGACCAGCCACACTTACCAACTGAACTCAAGTCAACTTGCCAATTGATTTAGGCTAAATGGAGTTCAAGTCGGTCAGAAAAAATAACAAGGAATCTTGTTGTCCAGTTTCAGTTTTTTTTCCAATTCTTAAGATTCAAGAAACTGCACATTTCTAAAAGCAATTTTTCCAGAAGCTCCATACACCTTTAATGACATTTAAAAACTTGACCACTTTGAGAATAAAATTATCATTAAAACCGTGATAGTGACAACTTACAAGGGGACAGAGAAATTTGTGGGAAAACGCGGGGACTTTGATCATGAAATTTAAGTGGGGACCCTGTATATTACAATATGCACTGGCTCGTTGAAACGGTTGAAATTATTCTTTTGTCAAAAATAGACTTTTGTCAAAAATAGACTAAAATATATGTACACAGAATTATATGTACATTATAGTGTACATTTAAATCATCTGGTTAATACATTCAAAACTACACCTTTTTTTCATAGACACGCAACAGGTTGTATCAAATACCCTCCCTACACCACCCCCTATCCACCACAACCTGTTGACAGCCTTTGCATGTGCCAAGCCAAACAGGTCCAAGCCTAGCCATACTAAATGAGGAGAGTTGGGGGAGTCTGACTCTGAGTCAGCCCAACCCCCACTGCTCCTGCAATGCCAGGAGTGCCAACCCGGGGGGGGGGGGGGCACTGACTCTTTGCCGCTAAACTACCGCCCCTGCTTTTCATGACTGACCGCCCCTCTATTTTAGTTGACCACCCCCTATTTTTGGGTGTTAGAGATCACTGCCCCCCAAAAATCAGGGTGTGTCAATACCAGAAAATATACAGAATCACCAAAACTGTTTAGGAAAACTTCTGATAACATTTCATTAGTTATTTCTGGCAGAAATAAGTAGCAAAAGGGCTAAGTTTCAAGTTATTGCCCCTGCATTGTTCTATTGACGAAGTTGACCGCCCCCTTTTTTTGCCTTTGAAGTTATTGACCGTCCCTCATTTTTTATATTCACCGCTCCCGCTGTGCCTGTCCATTTGGCAGTGGGTACCTTTTCAAGTCCAAGTGCGCCCCCCCCCCCAGGAGTGCCAGTAGGACGGGTGTGAATTAATGTGACAAACTTGGCACTCTGGAGGTGACATGTGCCTCCTGGGTAGAGAGTATGCCAAGTCTGGGGTTGGGTGCAAGGGGCTGGGTGATGATTTGCCATTGTTTCATTTATTTGCGTTCTTTGTTTTATGCATGGTGATTGTTGCTACATTTTAAACACCTTTTCGGAGTAGGACTTGGCCTACAGTGCAATAGGGTCGTGGTAATATTAGTGCAAACTGTGGAGTTAGTTTGTATTGTCATATATATATGAATCGGGGTGGATCCACCCTATCCTCACTATTTTTGTGACAATTTGGTTTCCTATATATGTAATTATGTGTAATGTATGTTTACATTATCCTGACTCAATAATTGAATATCCTGAAAAAATCCTGAAAAAATGTGTTAGTCTAGCTGAAAAAAAAAGAGGTTTACGTTGATTTGACATTTTTTGACACTATTTTGGGACGATTCCTTTTTCCAATGCGTGAACGCCTCCTCAATCTATAATTGGTGAGTCCACCTCAGGAAATATTAGTTTTAGCTTAAAACAAGTTTTACATTCATTTGATATTAATTTGGCTTTTTAGACATACTAACATCAATGAAAATATAATTATAAAGATGTCCCTTAAATCTTTCAACCTCATTTACAATGTACACCTGAAATAAAGAAATAATGTTTGGGAGAAAACGCATCTACCTTACCTTAAATTCAATAGTAGTCTATGGGCGTGAAACTCAGCCTCCTCAGGGCCAATGACGAATGTGACGTCACTGGTGGTGACGTCATTGAGCAGCGTCTGTAGGTCTGACAGTAGGGTTGGTACTCCGGCCATGGTCTTGTCTGACGTCAGAGAGGAGGGTAGGGGCTTCGATCCCATCTTGGGAGAGTAGATCCTTTGGCTATAAATCTTTCAATTTCTAGTCCAGGTTTCTTTTCTGAAAATAGAGATGTATAATTTTTGCTAGTAAGTAATAAGCCCATCCCAGTTTACATCAACATCACATTTTACCATGAAATTACATTGCAATTTCTTTAAGATGTAAATGCCAAAGATAGAAGTGTAAAACAAAATGAACCATGGTGATTTAGTTGACAAATTGCTCCAAGAATTTGTAAAATGCAGCTTTGTATATTTGCCTTTTTCCCATAGGAACCAATGTTAAAGCCTGTCAGCCCCACCTATAATGTCCAACCCTATGTTCCCTAAAATGCAGCATTCTGATTGGCTGACAAACCTGGAAATCTGTCAAATGTTAAAATTTAAGAAATTGTAACATTTTATTAGTACTTGGGGATATAGAAAAACATGTTTCTTAGTTATTTCAGTAATCCCAACTTTTGGTGACAAGGATGCCTTATACATCTATTTTGTCCAACCCTTGTCCAACCCTAGGATGTACCCAATGTGGGATGGGCTACATGTAGAACCATAGAAAGTATGATTTATGAACTAGCCCTATGACACATGCCATGGAGGATTCTTTAAGGCCAAGTATTAACAATTTTGAAGCTTTTGATTTTAGTAAAATGAATCATCAGGCAAATGATGGATAAAATATTTTACATGTGGGTTTTAGAAAAGCATGTAATTCCACTAAAAGTTACCCAAACTTATTTATCAAAAATGTAATTTGAACCATTTTTGACACCACTTCCTTGATGGGTAACTTTAAGTTTTTGTAGCGCTTTAAACAGGGCCTAAAACTGATCTAAGACCTTAAGCCTTAAGTCTGTTTAAAGCATTGGAAAGCACCCTGTAAGCCAGTGAGGTTATATTACATAACGTGAAAGGAATTCCAGGAAGACCCCCTAAATACTCCTACAAATACCTTAATTAGACTATAGGGAACAATATATCCAGGATTTTGCATCTATTTTTCATGATTGCCATTGCAATGACTTACACCACAATAATAATAAGATTAAATCACGATTTTAATGTCGACTATAAATGAACCAAATCATGTCTATTCCTCTCTTTGCTATACCCATGAAATGAGCGATAATATAAGCAACTAGAGTAATCTTACCGATTTACGCTACATGAATCCAATAGGGAATCTCAAAACGTCGGTGATATACTCCACTTACTAGGCTTGTATGTATTACATAAGAATTCAAAACGATCAGGGTCTACAAACTACAGAAAACAGAATGTAAAAGTTACTTACTTTGGCTTGCGCAGATTTTATGGCCCCCGCATTCGCTGGTTATGGTCAACCCACATGGGCTGTTGAATGGTTACAGCAGGATCACCGGGAACAAGCTTCAGTTGCACCTGTTCTTACCTGTGAATGTCGTCTGCTCAAAAGTTACAAAACTGCCGTAAATCTCTTAGTTTGACTTCCTAAACTTCAGATAAACTTGCTGAGCTAACTAGAAATAGTTAGAACTGGTGCAGAATGCGTTATTTATTGTTCGATCGTCAGTTTTCTAGTATTTGTCGCTTGTTTAGGTGAATGTTCAGTGAACCATGACGATTGACCTCTTTACCCAAGTTCACGGTCGCGGTGGCGCCCCCTTGTTGCAAACATTACACACTAGGGGGCGCAACTGTAAAACACTTTTCCTCTTGTTCTTGCTTACTTTGATCATTTGTATATAGTTATCCACCAGAATATAAAATTCACGTACAATATAAGTTAGGACCTAGATAAAAACTACGATACACGGTTCCTTTCGAATGCCTACCTAGTTGGAATTTGATGGCAAACCTTTTTTTCTCATTAAATTATTGATATTGTAGGACGTGGCGAAGTGTCGTTAAGCACCAACAAAAGATTAAAAAAGAAAATTAAAAATTGATTATATAATAGTAGTATAAAAGTAATATAATAGAATTGCTGAGCATGTCTCTTAAAAGCTTTCAAAGAGATTATGATCACGTGGGCTAAATACATTTCCTCAATTAGTGCATCAGAAGCTAGGCCTACATAAGGGCTTCTCTCAAGACATATCTTGTCATAAGACATGTTTTGCAAGCACACACACATTTTGAAATTATGAGGCATTATTAATGAGTAGGCCTATGATTAAGATTACCAGGAGATACATGATATGTATAATTACATACACCAAACATTATCTTCAAGGCCAATCTATTTGAAGAAGAGATGCACGATTCGTTTGAAGATCTTAGAGATCTTGTCTGTGGACTTATTGTCATGTGGTAGCTATACTTCTTATCAATAATGTAGACAGAAGATGGAATTTAGCTGGAATGTGGGTTGAATTATTCAGAAGTGTTGCAGGCGGTCTAGCCTTAGAGGGAAGGTTCTTATTAGCTACTTATGCAAGTGTTAGAGGTTGGGTTGTCGGCAACAGAATATAATATAAATATAATATAATATAAACATGATTATACGACAAAATGAAGAGTGTGGTACAATTTAATTAATCGTTCAGAAGATTTTAAAAAGACAAAGGTGAAAGGAACTCACACCAAAGTTCTCTAATGAAAAAAAACTAAAACGTAATTTGAAGAGAAATTGATGGGAGGTTAAAGTACAAGGGAAAGGATGTTAGGATGTATCAATCTAATCTTAAGAATATCAAAAGGAATTCTTACAGAAAATTAAAGTATTGTAACTGTAAGATACACTTTTGGTAGGCCCTATATAAGGCAAGAAGAACTCAAATAATACGAAATAAGACTATAGTATTAAATAGCTTTGGGAACACCCAATGCTATTACATACATATAATGTAGATATAAGTTGGCTCTCCCGGCTATAATATACAAGTCGTATCAGTGTCCGCTGGTACCAGCCTTAACCTCTCTTCTTTTGATTGCAACAGCCCAGATCGCCAGAAACCAGCACTTACAGACTAATGCTGCCTCCTGGCGGCGACAAGTGACGTCACTAATGCATCCTATAATTCCTTGCTCTTTTCAAGCATAGTGTAATGGTACATTTTCATCTGTACTGAATATATTGCTATTTTAGCATCCCCACTACTTATATGGAAGAGGAGGGTGGGTGGATGGAATGAGATGTGTAATGGGTATGTCTGTCGGGAATAACAGCGTTTAAATAACACTAGCAAGTACATTTCAAAATCATTTGGTTATAATATAGAGATACATATGTTAAGTATGTCTATGGTTATAAGGTCTACTTTAGAACTATCATAGCAGTTTTAGTATGTAATTTTTCATATGTTATGATTTGCAGTTAGATTTAAAACGGGTTTAAAATGCCAAATATAACTCTGTAAGAAACCAAACAAAAGGGAAGTTAACATAATGTGTGGTTAGGCCCATGACAAGGTTTTGTGTCACCCATCGAGTGATTAAAAAGAAGTTGCAATAAACTGGACCCCTAAACTACAAAAAGAGGGGAAAATTCCGCGCGTGTGCGGGCGAATGCACGTCATTTTAGTACGTAGCCTTTATGCTGATCCCCCCCCCCCCTATTCGGAAACATGTACATGTAATGTTAAATGCAAGAAACGTTACCCGTTTCATAACCTCTGGAATATTATATTCAAGTTGGTAACTCTGTTTTATCTGGGCTTAAAATATACACTTAAACACACACATGAAACGAGAAACCGAACATCCTTAGGTCAAATTCCGGCTTTTGGTATCCAAGCAACAAAGGCAATAACGTCCTTAAAACAGTATTACATTTCAGCCAAACGATAGTTTAAGACGCTAGGTATTCTAAGTATCCCCCCCAGACTCCATGGCAACCGATTTATAGTCGTCTTCCGGTGAGCTATTTTGGAGTCTAGATTGCCGTAGAGCATTCTCCCCTCCTCCATGGCTGTTTAGGAGAGTTTCACTTTCTCCCAGAAGCGTCAGTTCAAAAGGACATTAGTGCGCATGCGCATACCCTGGAGAACGCCAAGGCTCATCAGACATGCGCAGTGACCTCAAGTGACCTTGAGTGTCCTTAAGACATCTAGAGGGTTGACCTAAGGAGAGTATTGGGGAGAAGATAGTGGACTAAACATATTCTATGGGTAGTAGTACATGAAGGGAATAAATTGACTCAGGCATTAACTATATAAATAAGATTTGCGTTTTTCTTTGTAATTGCCATACAGTTATCAAGATCTAAAGGGCCGTACCCAGTAGGCAATTATTCCTGAGTTGGCCGACTGATCAGCGCTAAAATCGGCCTATTCTACCCTTAGAACCGACCGATTTTAGCAGCTATTCAGATCAAACCTGTACATTCCAAAATTCTATACTTACAGGTGACCATAAGAATCCGACTAGCGACGCCCATTCTCCCAGTTGCCCGTCGCTAGTCGGTGTTAAAACTGCCTAGTGGGTATGGGACTTAACTAGTTGATTATGTGCATGTATAGATTTTATCAACCAACCCCATTTTCCATGTTATTGTTCTTACGCTCTCTTGGTGCATAAACAATCACTCAGGTTATGTTCATTTTAATTCATCTTTAAAATAAATTCTGAGTTAATAAGTACCCTATAATTCAAAGTAAGTTCCTGTAAAATTACATGTTTTCCGATATTACAAAGAGCATTAACCCAAGATCATGATATTTAATAACAATAAAACACGATAGGACTTTGGATCAAGTTACGATCTTTACCACATATAGCACACAATTCACAGCCCTGTGTTCAACAGTCTTGGGCTACAAAGCGATAAATAAGCTATCATAATGATATGATTTCAACCTTCACTTTAAACATAGCTCAGCCAGCTTGCGACCTAACAGAAACGTCCTGCAACCATACTGTTTTAGTCAGTTTGTTACTTACTAAGATGGCATGTAACAATAACATTATTGATGGTGAGGTTTCGACCTCACCAAATTAGAACGTTATTAATACATAATTTTTTTGTAAGGTTAGGACAAAACCAAAACAGAACATTGTAAGAACATTCTGTTTAGGTTAAAGAACATAATCAGAACATTATAATTACATCGCAGTGCAACGTCGCAGCAGTAGGTTGCAGCAACGTAGTTGGGAGACAATAACCAGAACCAAACCAGAACCAAATAGAACGTTAACGTTACTGCAACGTCATTATAACATCACTCCTCTGGCTGGGAGTTTATATATCCGTCCCGACTCAAATGTCCTATGTTGAAGAGTCTAAACGGAAAGCTTCAGGTGTAATGGCTCTCACTATTGTGCTTTTAAAAACAAAACGAGAAGAAATGAAACAGATTGCTGTTGTAATAGCCTGGGAAATAGTCTCACGCCCGCCAGACTTAGCGCCGGATTTAGCGACTCAAAGTGGTTGTAGCAACAGCCCTGGTAAATGGGGATGGGGAGTGGGGGTTTACTTAATTGAGTCTACAATGAAAATGAGATCGATTTGTCACATCAGATCTGAATAATAACTTGTAATGATGAAGGCAAGCCAAAGTATATTTTCTTTAGGAGATTTATAGCATTTCTTGGAGTATTTCAGGAAGATTTATAGGTAAGTTGTAATCAATGGAGAAAAGATTGCGAACTCTCTATAAACATTGAACATCACATTAGTTATCCTATTACCCGTTGTCCTACTGATCTCTTCACGATTTAACATTATACCTATCCGATGGCATAATTTAGACATTTACTTAATGTCATTACTTTCTGAGACATTGATGTCTTCATTGAAAGCAGAGGCTCTGGACATGTCTGAATATTCCCCCCAACCACATACACAAAAAAATACTCACAAATCATCACCCTTCAAGGCTTCAACAGTTCGCACATATTGTGATCAGAATTGCTCACCGAATTCAGAATGGTTGCTTGGCAACAGAAAAACGAAGGACTTGACACCTGATCCCTACACACCCATTCTCGTGGGGTATCGTTACCACTGAGAGTGCCTTGCTCTCGTCTCAATATGGCATCCCGATCTTGGCTGATCTGGAGAGCTTCAAGTTGACAACTGGCAACAGGCAATAGTGACTGTAAGGAGGTTGTCCCTTCCGTGGGATTAAATGAGTATTATGCCTCTTAAAAAACATGAAAAATAATGCAAAGTTTTCAAGATAAATAACAGTTATAGTTATAGTAAATCCAATTTGTAAAAATAATACATTATGGACCATTGGTAGTAACAATGATAATTGTTTGTTGTTGTTGTTTTTTTCCTATTTTTTATTCAAAAGCAACAATTTTCAGGAAATTGTTCTGGTCTTCAAAATGTGCCAATCTAGTAGCATCAGAGCCACTAGCACAATTACTTGATGGAGATAAATGTGTTACATAACTCTACTTTGAATATCATTACATTCAGGATTTTTACTTACTTAACCACGAACCTTAAAAGTGAATGATTATTTGTACCCATATAGAAATTAGTAAACTGTTAAATTCCTTTTTAAAATGTAGGGTTTTATATTAATAATTGCTCAATGTCACTCAGGTACCTTATATTTCAGGCCAAAGATATAAAGCAATAAACTAAAAGACGGGACGATATTCCACAGCCTTGACATATCGGACCTATTAGGGACAATTTTTCCAGCGACACCTACTCCATCCCTGATCCAACCATCCCACTCCACTCTCTCCAGCATTGATTCCTCCTTGTCTCCTGGTTGCCATGGTTACCATCCAGGTCCTCTGGCAATCCCCCGAGATCTCGCGAGGATCGGTGAGACTTAGCGAGCGTTGCCATGGTAAAGAAGGTGGTGGTCGGGTTCAGGTGGCCAGGGGGGTTGATGAGATTTCAGACCAGATGTTCGTGTCTCCGCCTTTTAGTGCGCATGCGCTTATAGGTAGGGCTTTTTGGCGTATTGCTCTTACTATTAAGATTAGATCTTTGCTTCCAGATTCTTATATTGATTGTAATTATTAGTATGTATTGAATGTTTTTTTAAAAGAATGTGAAGATTACTTTTCTGTTTCTTTATACCAAAATGAGCAATTTACGCTTATCATACAGATCTGCTGCACTTCAGAATAAGAACAACTAATAACATTTCATGCACTTAATAATTGTGTTTTGGGGTCTGTGTTTTGTATTTATAAAGTACTGACAGTACGTTCTATTAGCCCAGTGTGTCTGCAGTGTTTTTAATGAGGAAAGAGTGCCATAGAAATTCCTTTCCTGTCATTATCAAATATATGTAGCACCTTTATGGGCTAAAGTGCACTGCCCTTGGGCTGTACGTTAAAGTTGAATTTTAATGCATTTAATCTCTAACTATAATTATAAGCAATAAGGGCCAATGATACAAATTGAGCCACATAGTAATAAATTATACTCTATGAGCCATCATGACAAATAATTTCTGCTGACAACACACCTGATCCACAGAAGTGTTTTACGTCCGTAGATTAGGCCTGTGACACGAAATGGACTCCCACACAAATATATAGATTACATGCAATTCAGAATTCAGTTCTTTGTCACCCTTAGGATCTCGTGACATGATCTTAGAGGGGATGCTGAAATCAAGGTAGTTAGTGCCACTGTTGTAGAATACTGATTGTAAAAGCAATTTTACAAAAGAAAATTAAATTGCAGCTCTTGGGCAGTTTTATAGAACGCGTGTTTAATGAAATTAGAAGACTTAAATTATCATGATAATATTGTGATTTTCCACCATTCGCCTCTTTTCATCGAATTGATAAATTTAGATGGACCCTGTGGTACTTAACTCCCCTAATTTTAGACCTCATACCTTAAAGTTTCTTGGTGTGAATTTACAGTAGATAGTAAATTATAGTTTCTTCACATAATGGAACTCACCACTTACAGAATCTGTTGTAGAGCCAAGATTTAAAAGGAGATCTGACACTTTTGGCATCTGGTCTTTTAGACCGAGTCTAAAATTGAAAAATTGAAAAACAAGTATTTTTCCCAAAAAGGAGAGGGGTGTTCTCACTATCCGCCTAAATCCACCAATGAAAATCCCTACTGCTTCCACTGATTGCTCCCCTAAGCAACTTCTCATTTCCATTTGCTCTTCTCCCTTCTCTCCTATTTTGTATCCTGTCCCTGGGGGGGGGGGGGGGGGGGGGACTCAGATTTAGTTTTGGTATCCACTGTGGGCAGAACCCTATGAAATGGTGGTGGCGTACTGACAACATTGGGAAGCAGTCCCCCCACCCCTGAAAGCCTATAAGTAGGGGCGGTCATACATCCTGTTTAAGACATTCTCTTTGTTGATGCATTAATTAATGCACCAATGAAACTGTATAACATAGGTGCTATTTAGGCAGTTTGCACAGGTTTTCTGGAGCATATGCTCCTTAGAGAGCAAAAACAATGGGCGGTGGATCCTGGGTGGATCTCAGTTACCTTGTTTGGGGAGCGGTCAGCTTTCTAGAAACTCCCCCCCCCCAAAAAAAAAAAAATTGAGCGGGAAGTCCCACGGAGGTTACCTTCATCCAAAGACTGAGTAGCCCCCCTCCAACCCTGTCCTGCTCCCCTCCCCATCTTCCTCTCTCCCAACCCCTATTCCAACCCCCCCCCCCTCCCTCCCTCCTTCCCCACCAGAGGCAGGTGTTTCTGACATAATGACGTCACAGACGCCCGCCTGACGAGCCCACCATGTCCTCTATTATCGCCCAATTATCTCCGCCGGAAATGACGCGGCCAAACCGCATCCGGGGCTTGGCCGGCGCGCTACCTGGCGGCATAAGTCGGAATGACAAGATTGGCTGTAACCCGCTCTCCGCCCTTGTAGCGTGAGACGTGTTTTGCTTTTTCCAGTGGCATTTTTGCCTGGGCTAATCAGGGTAGGAGACAGTGGGGATATTAGCTGGGACGCTGTCAGGAAAATTACATCTCAGTGTGGAGGAAAAAGGCGGGAAATGAGTTGCAGAAATAATATGTCGCGCCCTGCAGGCTTCATTGTCGTCTGGTGTTGTAGCTATCTGATGTATATATCTATGTGTTAGGGAACTATTGTGAGGCAGATAATACATTTCATACGATGGTTCACTGTATAGACAAACTCTGCTTGCTTCGGTTTTTTCATGTGTGAATTTATTCCATAAGTCTTTGCAAAATAATCTTTCTCTGTAGGCCTCTATATGCATTAATTGAATTACTGTCCTAATTCAAGATAATAATGAGGCAAAAAAGGAAACATTTTGACCTTATATACAAATATTACATTCTCTGGAGAAATGCGTGCCAGAAATTAAATCTGCAAAGGATATTTTAAATATAACATCAATTTCATTTACAAGTCTATTTGCTTGAACTACATTCTAGATCTTAAGTCAGTGTAAAGTGTGCACATGTCTACTTTACACCCATACGCCCTTCAATGCGTGTCGATTTAATTGATGAACCCATAATAATGATTGACTTCAGGATATATATACATGGGCAGCGTTCGGAATTCTAAATAATCCGCCATATCTACTCCTAGCTAGTATGAAATGCTAGTTTTGCCTGTGCGTCAATTCATACCCATATTGTCTGGCATTTTCCCGGTGCTCATCTTGCTACGTGTCTATTCTGTAATTCTCCCGCCAAAAGTCGATGTAACTATGGGCTAAATGCCGTCTGCTCCGTTCTGTAGCGTTTCTTTGGGGGCCTGAAATCGACCTGATTAGTTGCCATGGCAACGTGACAAACACTGGTCACTAATGGAGCCTAATCACCCAGAATGCCACTCAGTTCCGGCTGCCTCAGCCACTTCCGGTTTAGACCCGCGCCATGTTTTCCCGCCAAAAGTCAGAAACTGCCTCGTTACTTTTAAAATGCAGGCGCGGATCCAGGGGAGGGCCCTGGGGGGAGGGGATCCAGGGGGTCTGGACCCCTTCCCCCTTTTTTTGGTGAGGCCTTGGTAAAGAAAAGAATGTTGCGGGCATATATATGAATGTGCGACATTTAAATATATGTACAGTACTTAGCCTTATTTGAGGACCTTCACTTTCTGAAATCCTGTAGATATCTGCCCCTGAAAAAAGGACCCAAAATAATACGTTTCTAGTATGCATTTCAATGCTATTTTGGGCATTAGCAAATGTTAATTCTACACATTACACGAAAGACTATTTAGGGTATTTAGGGAAGATTAATTCTGCACAATTTGCAGAACATGCTTAAAATGGATGTCCTAAGAGGTCAAGGTAAGGCGTTTCCATGGTAACCGGAAGAGAGGGGTTGGTGCCCGGATGTCATTACCTGGAGCAGTGCCAGAGGCCTTGTTGTCATGGAATGCGGGTTGAAACCCTAGCGGTGGGTTGGGTAATTACCCATAATCCCCTGCTGGTAATGGCGGCTGACCTGACCACATTAATGACTCCTTCTATGGGTGTAGACCCTTTAAATCGACAGGGCGACATGGCCATTTCTTTAATTTGACATGCGACATGGAGTTTGACATGGAGTTTAATGACAAGAAGGACAAAAAACCCGGGACAAAAAACTAACGACATGATATCGGACATTTTTAAGGGTTCTAGGGGATGCAACATAGCCATATCTTAAATTTAAATTTCTTAAACACCAACCCTTCGAAATGGGGAACCCGCATCTACACCCCTCCTTCTGCCATGGCCGTTACAGGTACTCTGCACTATAGCCCCATGAGCTGAATTAATGCATAAGTTGGTGCATGAAATGGTGCATGGGGCCCTAGTTGGTGCATGAAATGATACGTAATTGTTGCATAAATTGACGTATAAATTAGCACAAAATGAATAGAATTTCCTTTAAAAGTCCGCAATTCAGATGAAACTTTTACATTTCAATAACACCTGCTAAACGGTAATCACCCTGCAATACAGTTAACAGCACTGATGCTATGAATATCACAAACTTAGCAAAGAAATAGACGCATATCAATTAAGAAAAGTAGCCAGGGGATTCAATCTTGAAGAAATCTATTGTTTCTTATACATGTGTAAAGTTTATATAATTTGGAAGACTACAGGATGCCTTGAACATTGATAGCTTCTTGATTGAAAGAAAAAACCCTTAATTGTCCCTGAAACTATGGATTTACTTCATGATTAACACAATAACAAGTTTAAAAAGAGGAATCATTTCTGCAAGTATGTAACAACTGTCACCTAACTAAGGTAACCAAGGACACCTTTATAACTGCAAGGAAAGTAAGAACAAGATAAACAGATCTGTGAAGCCTCATTGAGTAGCCAGCCCACCGTTCTTTTCCAACTTCTTTTAATTTCGCCCACCCACATGCTGTGACCAATTTTAATCACTCACAAGTACCTTTGCCCCCCCCCCCCCCACCCCCCCCCACCCCCCCCCCCCCACCCCCCACACCCCCTGAATTCCCTACCCACGCGCTCAGGCTCAACAGTTTCCCCTTTGAGCATCCTGCCCTTCCCAATATGGCCGACAAAGCCTCTTTGTGCGCATGTGCACGGACCCCACTCGTCACGTGGTCAATTTGAGGGCAGGACGCTGGCCTTTCATCCGGGTCCTCCTCCCCACACCTGCGCATGCGCAGAGCTGGGCCTCCTTTTGAGATCAAAGCCAGGGTTGAGAGATTCTCCTGGCGGGAAATCACTTAAAATGGCGGCCAGTAGTGCCCCCTGGTGGTTAAGCAGGTAGGTGGGACATATTGGGCGATAATGAGGGCATGTTGTGACACTTGACTGACAGCTAAGTGACAGCTGGTGGGAATGTCAATTTGAATACTACTGGAACCTTAATTTGATGGTGTATATTAGATAGGATCTAACCATGTAACTTTAAATGATAATCAAAGTGACTGACTTCAAATTACAACCCCCATGAGGTTTTGTTTCCTTTTGACTTTAACATGGAATGAAAAGAAATATTAACTCCAGTTTACATTGCTTTAATTCTTAAAATGAGAACACCAACTTAAGGTGAGAAATCAGAATCTAATGTCAGATGCCATGCAGTTACATTGAGTATGTTTCTACCCATGTTACTTTATCCATTATCCACAGCAGCTAACAATGGAACTCATGCTCATTATTAGAATGAATCAATTCTTAATCAAATCTCTTTGCAAAGTTTCCTCTTTTTACCCAAATCATTTATGGATTGATAGAGATCTAATCTGCTTAGAAATGGCAAGGCTGCTTCACCTATGCAGAAAGAAATGGAGACATCTCATAATAGTCTTTAGAGACACGGAACAGAGGGTGACAGGAAAATTGGGCATCAGCTGGTGGATCGGAGAGATATGTTTAGAGGAGAGGACAGGAATGTTATCAGGACAGATCAGTGGATGAAAAGGAGAGGGTTCTGGATTCTTTGTCATTGAAAGACTTTACGGTGACAGATCAGACCAATGGGATTTCAATAGAATTACCGTAAAGTTAGTACGTTTTGTGAACATTTTAGTCTTTTTGTACAAGCATGTAGAATTCGGTGATGAATACTTTAAAGCAGTTAACTATGGCTTGAATATAACATGTTCCTATATTTTGCAATTCCAATTGAAATTGTGTGGAACTTAATGCTTTGGATTATTTGACATAGCCATTTGAATATACTAAATACAAAAAAGCCAAGCTCATGTTTCCGCTCTAAATTTATTGTACTACCTTTACCATCTATGAAAAGGAAAAGTCTTAATGATAACTCAAAACAGAATATTTTGACCAAATATGTTTAGCTGTTGCCAAAACACTATGTTTTTGGACAAATAAACAATCAAAAATAGATGATTAATTTGAACCAATCTATGAAAAGGCACGAGAATTTCGTGACGATTGTTCAGCATCACGGAATAGGGGTTAAATACGTCTGAGTGCGCATGCTCAGAGCAAAGTTCAAAAGGTCACATAAAACATTGACGTCATGCAAGTTAATTAATTGATAATTAACCACGATTAACAACACAAATTGTCATGAACCATGTCAAGTTGACACTTTATTTAAACTACAAAAAGGGTAATACCGTCACATTTGACTTTATCCAAAATTCTTCCATAAACACATCATTTTCAATCGGCCACTTTAAATGACCTTTGGTAAATAGGTCAAAGGTCAGCATTCAGAAATGGATCACACAGGAACGGTTAATTCATTTATTCACGCTTTTCTGGTTACAAAGAGAGCTGTTGTCCACTCAAAATAGACATCAAGTGTCATCAAAAACCCTTTCAGGGAGCCATATTCAGAGATATTCAATTATTGAATCTGTGGGGTTCATTTCTATTGTTTACATACAAAGAGATGTACATTTCAAAACGATCACAGAGGCCGCGTGTACATTTCGGCTGAAAGGGACACAAAGAACGCGCAGTGAGACACCCTTAAGTTGTCAGGTCATAAGACCAGGGACTCACCACTCCTTTGTATCCTTACACCTCTGGAAAAGTAGGCCCTTGACAAGGCTCACTCTTCAAACATAGTTGCAGAACCACTTGTTACCACAATTGTAATTTCCTTCCAACTTCTATATTACACACACATTTGATCTACATCAACTAAGGTTTATCATTATGATTATGTCTTTTTGTTGTGTCATATGTAATTGGATTTAATAGATTTAGAATTTGATATGTAGTAAGGGTTACATATCTATATAGCTGTCTTTTCTTGTATAATGAGTTTTATCAGTAATATTATTTATGATAGTACACTCTGCAAATGAAGCTACATCTATAACTATAAGGCTTGAATAAGCTTTATAAGCTACATGTATATGTAACAATACATAATCTGTGGGGCCTTTACATCATGACACTTTATTGACTCTAAACTACTAATAGGCTACAGAAGAAAAAACTATACAATTCAGAATTAATTCAGATATACCTCCTTTCTTAGCATGATACAAACTGTGGGAATGTTGGTCACATCAACATTTCAATTCATCAGTCAAAGTGTTAATCTGCTTGGAGAGTGGAAACAGGGCGACATATTGAGTTGTCATTCTCACACCAGAAGTAGGGCTGCTTAGGGTACTTTATTTTGGGATGTGACAATATCTTCTGACAATTAGCCTGGGTTCTTTTTGTCCTGTATTGGGTGGGTAAGAACCTAGGTTTTAAGGGTAGCTTCTGAGGATGTGACAGCTGGTTGGGAGTGTGCTGTCACTTTGATTATTTAACTGTCACAGCGGGTCTACTGACAGTGGTAAGTGGTGCTACTGTATGTCACTACTACTACTTATGTTTGAACACAATATCTCTCATCTCTGCTTTTCAGAAGCTCTCGACCCTCGACAGTTTAAATCTGAATTTGATTAACAAAGTAGTGCAATTACTGAACAGCAAAATTAATTTTGTGCAGAATCAAAAACGGATTTTGTGAGAAACGGTATTTAATCTAATTTTAGATTGTATGTGTTTCTTTGATCCCTTATGCATAGATCGAGTGCATCTTGCATATTTTCATGTTTTTTTTCTTTAAAAATGTTAGATTCATAATGCAGGATTAAAATGCATGTGTCAATAGTTGGTCCCAACAAAAACCAATATGGATAAGGTAATCAAAAAGATCAAAAGTTGGACAAAAGAAAAAATAAATATACAGGAAATTATGAAGGTATTTGTATTGACCGAAGGGGTCTGTCAAATTACTGAAAATCCATAGGGTATTGAAATATTGAAGAAAATATTTACCATGTATTAACCAACTTGTTTCTCTTTGTTTTCAGGTCATTTAATGCGCAATATCAGCAAGCCTAGAGGTAAGTCTTATTAATGCGTAATGTAGGCTAATGGGGTGTCTGGGAATGGGCTGATATCTAATGGAGGAGATCAGATGGTCAGTTAATGACATTAGTTCCCGTGTTTCCCGCTAAATTATTGACGGCGCCACTGTTTTATTGTCATGACACAAAGTGGCAATAGGCAGAGTGTTTTCAGAATGGAACGTTGCTATTGATAGTTTTCCTTATTTGTTTCTATTTTTTAAAACAAAGAAATGTAATCAACCTAAGCAGTTGTTTTCTTCCACATTATGGCCGTACCATGTATGCTTCCATTCTTCAATGCATACATTTTTTCTAGGTAGAACATCGGAAATTGTGCAAAAGCACACAATACTTTTTCGAAAGCCCCACATTTGCCACTACATTATGTTTCTATGAAAAGAATGTAAATCCTATTGGAAAAATCTTTAAATCACATACACATACAATAATAGTCCAGAAGTTGTGTTTTAGAGAGAATTTTTTTACAAGGATCAAATAGGCCTACTATTTCGTCCTATATAGGATATTCTCTAAAATGTTATAACTTGAAGTTTCACAAGGTCAACATTCTTCTCTGTTGTCTTGGTTAGATACATATGTATACCATGTACTACAAAATGTGCAGCTCAGGCCTTTGATACTCTCTACAAAGAGATCCACTGCCCCCCATAGCGTGTTGACATGACAGTCAAATCGGATGCCAAAAGACAACAAATATAACAGAACATGCCAGGCTTTTAGGGCTCCAGACAATCCAAACATGCCTGCCCTTTATTTTCTGTAGAAGGCTTATTTCCTCTGCTGTGTTAACCATTCTACATTGTGGGCATTTGGTGAAAAGAAGTGTGGTTAAATAAATATCATTGCTTTATTAGAATTGAATGGTAATTAGGTATAGTTATCAATAATTGAGGAGCTGCAAATGATGGGAACATGGAAGGGTTGAGCAATTTCAGACTAGAATGTACACAGCACATTAGGTCCTTAGGAACCTTGGTTTGTGAAGCTTTGATTTGATTGATAACTATTGTTTGAGAAGGGGCACTTCATGAGAGCTCATAGAAATATTTTTCAAGGGGCAAAGACGAAGTAAAACCCCCAAAAGAATCTAGAATATAGACTTATATCACCTTAAACCTATGGTTGTAACATATAATCTAAACCATTAGCTATCAAATGTATTTTTGATTAAAGAAATCTGGGAATATTGTTAATTGTCTCTCCTTTTTGCTCCAATATCAACCTATACATTTTCATGAGTGGAACATCACACTAAAGTTAAGTCTTTGTGAGAAGAGGCCTAGATTTTAAAAGACTTAAATATGACTAAAACTGTTCAAAAAGACATAAAAACAAAACGTTTTCCAATACCCACACTCCCTAATTGATTTAAATGTTCCAAAAGCAACAATTGATTTAACTAACGACATCGTGTCTTCACCTTAACTCAGGTCACGTGATGCCTTAATTTATTCATAGATCAGATCGAGGCTGACAAATCAGAGGCCATCTTTGAGTAACCATCACGCAATGGAGCGTGCAGTGATATAGACAGACTGGCGCCAGGGGTATTTTAGTTCCTTAGTGTACTTATGCATTTGGCAGCTGCAGAACTGTTTCGTTTTTGGACCATCAATATTGTTAGCCCAAAATGCATTTATCTTTTCTTAAATAAACAGCGGGTTCTTAGAAACAATGTTAAAGAGAAAATTTGGGCCATAATAAGGTTAAATGTTATTGGATTATCTATAAGGCTAACACTTTACCTCTATACAGATTTGTCAATATTTAGCGAAATAATTATTGAGAATCGTATCAAGGAGGAGACTTCTGACATGTAGCGATTTTGAAAATCTCACAGGAATAATATATCCAGTATTAACTCAAATACTTTAATGTACCTAGAGGCTTTATTTTTAAAGTAGATTTGCAGTTCTCCCTCAAATGATATACATTAGGCATTATGTACTAGTCCTACAAGTTCCCCTTCTCTGATTGACAATGCCCAAGTAGGATATGGTCGGAAATCTAGAATTTTAAAATTGTTTAATGTTGAAAAATTGCATATTTCAAGAAAAATGAGAAGGGCATGCGTCTTAATCCAGTAGAGTTTAGCCTGACCTAGGGTTTTACCTATGACAAAATTAAAGTCAGCCACTTATGACCCAAAGATCTGAAAGCCGGTCAACAATGGATTATCAAAGGAACGTTTTCCATATTTTTATATATTTTTTACCACGTTTAGGTATTGAAAGCTGGCCGATCAGAAATAAAACTAGAAGGAAGAGCAGGTTATGTGGGCCTAATGAAAACCCTGTGACCTATGGGAATCTGAACCAATATGTACCTTGACCCTATGAGATTCCTCGTCCGATATCATTGCATGTCTCCTAAAGTAGTCTGAGAATATGATGCCTATAGGCCAGATGTATCCTAAATTAGCTTACCACCCCACTTAGAGCAGCAAAGGACACAGAACTCGGACTGAAAGCAAATATTGAAGACTTCTGTCGCCACATGATTAGACTTACACCAATCCTCCGAAAATGCACCAATTATCTATTACAATTAATAGTCGTAAAGAGGCATGAAAAACATAGAAAAATATTTGATGATTCAGAATCAGACAGGGTTCATTTGTGAAAACTTGTTTCTGAAGAAACATACATTTCCTGCCCTTAAAGAGAAGATGTTACAAAAAGAAATTGTTATCAGAGGGGCTCAGCAAGTCTACGCAGCTATCTCTGTCATGCGCAGACGTGTTTTGTTGCCCGGATATGGCGTGCTCCCCCTGTCGGCGTTTTTTCCCGCTTCTTTCCGAGCGCGGCGTTCACCTGACCTAGATTAACTCATTGTCGTCTGCTTCCATCAAAATACAAGTTTTTGACATAATAATTTACTTAAATAAACAATAACGTCAACATTGTTCTATATCTATACAAAATACAGTTACAAATACAATATTGCGCAATATTTGATACGCAATTCATTTGATACATTAAACATAACATTTTAAAAATAAAGCAAATATTTCTCTACCTTATCCTTACCATAACGCTCACCATGAAGATTATTTTGCACACAACCTGATAAGGTTCACGTTAGGAATAACATGCTTTCACTGCCATATCTCTGGCATATTTTTTGGACTTAGATTAGGTGAATTAGGCTGTGATTAGCTGATAAGATTGACGATAAAGAGTTAACCGAAGCGTCATTATCCTCGGATCAGCGTTCGCTGGGGAGGAGAGAGGGACGGAGATGCGCCAGACTTCACCTATTATCACTCAGTGTGCGATGGAGAATACCTGAACGCAACAACAACCCATCACCAAGCAGATTTTCGGTTGACAAGGACCTCCATAACTGATTTGCACGGCCAGAGGTTGTTCTGAAAGGTAGGGGATTCATTTTGTGGATATTTGAAGCAGTGTAGGTGTAGTTCCTTCTGGAGAAGAATGTATTTTCCGTCGCCTTCGCGTCAGGAGTTGAGTGCTCTGAAATCTATAATGGTACTGCCTGCAGATCTATAGACCTCTGCCTCCAATCATAACCCTCATTCATCATTATCAGCACACTTTATACATTATATTCACACATTTTACATTAAAAGAACTATAAAAGGATACAGGGATTTGTTCTTATAAGTTGAGTTATCCTTGCTGGGGAATAGCCATCCCGGGAAAGTTAATTTTTTCAGTTTTTTTCTTTCTAGAATTATGTGCATGCACTTATAATTTTCCTCATACTTTCCAATAGAGATTTATTGGAGAATTGAGTGCAACATTTGCGTTTTTTGGGGACACAGTATGCACACCAATGCTTGTTTTCCCCTATCAAATTTACACTTCTTCTGAGGAAATGTGAGTAGTAATTTAAAGGCTGAGGTTGGTGATTTGGTGGAGAAGTCTGTAGTTCAATACACCGGTGGTTGTATGGGTGCCGCAGATGGAGGTGAACTGACAGCTGAATCCTTACAGAAAGGCCTGAGGTGGGGGTGGGTGTAGGGGGTAGGTGGTAGGGAGAGGCAACACTGAGAGGAGCAGTGTGAATGAAGGGGACAGCAGAGGCGGATACAGCATTTCCAAATGGGTGTGTTCGGCATATAGGTTAAAGTACATTTTAGAAAAGGTGTGTTTGGCATAATTTATAGGTTAAAGTATGTGTACTAAAAGATGCATGTTCATGCACAACCGTGCAATGTTTTTTTTCGAAAGGGTGTGTTCGGCATAATTTATAGATTAAAGTACATGTACTAAAAGATGCATGTTCATGCACATACGTGCAACGTTTTTTCAAAAGGGTACGTGTGTTCGGCATAATTTATAGATTAAAGTACATGTACTAAAAGATGCATGTTCATGCACAAACGTGCAACGTTTTTTTCGAGAGGGTGTGTTCGGCATATAGGTTAAAGTACATGTACTAAAAGATGCACGCTCCCACACAAATGTGCAATGGTTTTTTCTCTATGTGGACTTCAAGTCTCCACCAAATGGGGTGGGGTCAGGGGGTTTGGGGGGTTTGGTCATTTGAAATTAAGGTAGAAAGGTGGACTGATAATGCTAGTTAATGACACTCTTCACATTCACCATAATCAGTGTAAATAGAGGTAAATCATGGACATGCTGTATATCATATATTAAGATGGGTTTAAATGATTTTGAAAAGTATTTTGATCTCCTTTGAATGGTATAAAGGATATGCTGGGCTTAACTTATAAATTATGTAAAATTTCAGGCAATTCAGAATAGAGAATATGGAGAACAATCACATCATATTGATACCATAAAGATATCATGTACACAATGTTTGGAAGAAGATACAAATTAATCTAATAAATAATAATTAACAATATAACATAAATGTGTATACAACATTAGGCTACTATTTCACCTGTAGGTGTAGCACTCCTGAATAAGTTAACACATACCTGTACAATATCCCATAATCATGGGAAAGACCAACTGATTGGCCTATCTGATACACTTTGGATTTTTACCTATAGGTATAACCAGATAACAGGCCTTTCTGTATCTATTTAAGTAATGTGTCATCAGGTTACCATTGTAGGCCTGACCTACGTTTATTTTAGGCCTACTTGTAATAAGTAGGACCTGGTGGTTATCAGTAGAGAGTACTGAAACGTTGTAGATACATATACAATGAGGGTACTTATATTATTGAGAATGGCAGATTATCATATATGAGTACATTTACGTGTATTATTGCACGTGCACAGCACTGTTCACTGTTTCACATTGGATATTTGGATAAAAATATAAAAAGTATTAATATGGTATAAGAATCACAAAAAAGGAATGGATATATAGACTAAAAATTGACTATACTTATAAAGGGGAGGGGGGTCAAATGTTGAATAGATAGATCGAGAAGGAGATTTTGAGAAGGAAATTGCTGAGGTGATGTTTAGGAAATAATCCCCACTTAATTATGAGCAAATCTGTGACATAAGAATATAGAGCTTTCTTTGAACATTGTGTTACACACATTGTATTACACACATTGGTACCCACACAAACACACACTCCTGCCCCCAACACATTATTCCATGATAGTTTTGTCTTACATAATTATGTTATCCTAGCAGGGATACCCAAATAAATTCTCTCATAGCATATATGTTGTGAACCCAGGATAAGAACAGGTAACATCTTTGAAGATGAAGTTATCTTGAAAGCCTTAAGGGGCATACCCACTAAATGATTTTACCGGCAACCGCCAATAGCCGGCCAACAGACCAGCGCTAATGTTGGCCGATTCTACCCATATAAGAGTCGGCCGTTTTTGGGATCGATTCAGATCAAACATGCACATTTCAATATACTATACTAACAGGCAATTGTAAGAATGGGTGATAACGACGACGATTCTTCCAGTTGCCACTCGCCCAGCGCCATTAAAATTGCCTAGTGGGTATGGCGCTTTATGGAATGAAGCGCTGCTTACACGTAGTCAAACTCATCTTACAATAAACTACATTCCTGACTAACATAGCGTCCCCATCATTACATTGAGATCTCTCTACCTAAGATAGCTGATTTCCAGTATTTTAAGTATTTTAAGTACCTGCAGGCTAATTTGGGCTACTTTTGTCGACAAGACCCAATGAAAAACTATAGAAAATAAACAAATAATTGTTATATATCCATCCATAATGAATGAATTTTCAAACAACTCAGGAATATCAAATGTAGGTGAATACTTATTTGAAAAATAATTACGAATTGTTTTTCCCAATTTTAATCTACAAATAATGATACATTTCATGAAAATTCCTATAGTAAAGCCTTGACTTTTGTCGACATATTACCCAGCATGCACCTGGTTGTAAGCTAACCTGTAGGTAATACTCAAGAAATTGGCTATCCGTGTTTGGGAGAATTCCTGGATAGATACGATTATACATAACATCAGCCTCCTCCCCGTTCACCTACCACTCCCATCGACTCAGCCGGTGAGTGAGCAGTACGTGAGTAGTACACCCATACCGCACCGAGCAGCTCAGGGCCAGACGCGAGCTGCGTGTCCCACTGCCGCCTACAGCTGAGCAGGTCATACGCGTGCAGCAGGGGGAGGGAGGTGGGTAGGTAGGGTTATAGACGTTATGCATATGATACCATACTCCTACAGGGGCTGATCGAGAGATTTTCCATAATTTATTGTATATATTCCTAGAGGCGGATCCAGAGGGGGGGGGGGGGGTCCAAGGGGGTCCTGACCCCCTCCTTTTGGTGGGCCCCTAAACTAGGGAAAGAGGGGAAAATGTAGCACATGTCTCTGCGAATAGATGCATGTTTAGTACTTAGCCTATATGTGGACCCACTCCTTTTGGAAATCCTTGATCTGCCTATGTATTTCCTCAAAGAATTAACATAATAACAGTCTCTTTGATTAAAAATTAGGGGGGGGGACCAAGGACCCCCAGCTCCCTAAATTCACCAACGTTATAGTGGGAGAGCCAGCTCAGTGGTAAAACACTGGTCCACTAATCCAAGGTTCCATCCCAGCTGGAGGTGTGACGTTATATTTACGATGCAGCAATGTTCTGTGTTGGTTCTTGTTACGTTATTTTGATGACTCCCAATTATGTCACTGTGACCTACTGCTGTGACATTACACTGTGATGTTATCATAACATTCTGGTTATGTTCTTCAACCTAAACAGAATGTTTGCATAACACTCTGTTTTCATCCTAACCTCACCAAAATATAATGTTATAATAATGTTCTAATTTGGTGAGGTTTCAACCTCACCGTCAATAACCTAATTGTTATGTGCCATCTTAGTAAGTAACAAACTGCCTAAAAAAGTATGGTTGCAGAACATTTCTGTTACATTGTGAGCTGGCTGCGTTGGGTTTGATTTCTGGTTTAGTTTTTACAGGGGTTTCAGATTAACACGGCATGTCTCATGCATGCATCTTACTCTGTGAGTGGTTTACAGTGTGGCAAAGGCCATGGCTCGATGCATGATTCTTATATGGATTCGTAAGAGTTGAGAGCAAGCGCAGGGAAACTGTTTTCTCATCACAGCAATAGATGTAGTATACTCCCTCATTGTACTACAATGTTTAAGACTATTTGCATAAATGCATTAGCACCGCGTGGAAGATGCTTATATTTATCAGAGGGTGATGTGCAAAATGCAATAACGTGATCCTGTCTGCACAAGGTCTATAGAACGTGGAGATACAGACTACGATGCACTGTTTTCCTGGATGTTTAACTCCACATCTAGATCTATAAGTATAACGGATAGGACAGGCATAATGATAACTAGATATGGGTATGGATAGGGTACTTTCGGGTTGCCGAATGGAGGATTTTGGTTATCACCATACCTGCAGGTGCCAGCAATCAGGAATGGTACTGGCATTTGCATTTTTAACAGTCACACTATAGTGTAGCAAATAGGAAATTAACAATAACCCTTTCATTAAGACAGGGAAAGGTAACTAGGGAGAATGAAGTGAAGGGAATGCAGGGTAGAATTGGACTAATAAAGGGTGGTGGGGGGAGGGGGGCATGAATAAGAAGAGTGAGGGAGGAGCAGGTGGGAGGAGAGGGAAGGATAAGAAATTGAGATACAGAGAGTGATATGAGATAGGAGCTGATAACAGGTGACAGTAGGAGAGCAGCTCTAGCAGAGAGTCTCAGCCGCGAGCAGCATGTCGTAGTGCTGAGTAGGTCACCTGTGTACAGGAGAAGGGAAGGAGGGAGGGAGGGAGGGGGGGGGGGGGGTTGTTACAGAGGATTTATATAGGAAGGGGGTGGGGTCAGTTAAAATGGGCTGGTTATCAACCGTAGGTATGTGAAATTGACTGTGAAGTAGGACGTGATCTTTTTTTACTTTCTGATCTGTCACCTGTCATCCGCGCCCTCGGCAAAGGGAAGAATAAACATTTGTGTTTGTTTGTGTAACAATGATAAGAGAGACATGAAAGGTTGACACATGTGACACTACTAATACACCTTTCAGACTACACGGCTATGCGAATCGAACCAAAGCGAACCGAAGTGAACGGCACCGAAGCGGTGCGCACTGTAGTGGCCCTTTCAGACAGCTAGTAGGAATACTATTATACATCGTAGGATTCGTATGATAACATCACGGATTCATATGATAACATCACGGATTCGTATAATAACATCACGGATTTATATACTAAGGATATGGTTCGCTTCGCATCTGTGCCTTTCACACAACAATTGGAAAGAGAACCGAACTGAACCGTTTTCTAGAGTGCTGGTTCATATGCGAATTCTATAATTCGCTTCTGAAGCGCATTGAAGCGCATTCTAGAATGCTGATGTGTTCTGACACACATTAGGAAGCGTATTGAAGCGATTTGATGTGCTTTGATGCGCATTCTAACATGTAGTGTGAAAGGGGTATAAGAATGAACAATGCAAAAACGTTTGCTCATGGAATTTTTCTCTCTACATGGGTATATAGGTGAGAATTATGTAAACTGGGCATGGCTCTAGTAGGACTTATCGCGACATGTGCCACATTAAGAAATATTGGGGACGAAAAATAGTAGAGGATATATAAACAATATATTTGGTTAGGAGGACAAAATAATGCCCCCCCCCCAACTGGTTATGACTAAATTGTTTGTAGGTAGTACATTTTTTATAATCTATAGATTTTGAAAAATGTACTACCTAAAAATACGTGCTACATAAAAAATGACTTATTACACCGGCCTATAGGTTGATTGCGACTCATGTCTTGGGGATCTTTATTAGTTTGCTTTAAAAGAGTTCATCCACACACCACAATAACCTCAAAACATTTACACCAGATCTGGACGTCAGATCTAAAAAGGGATACAGTGGGCGACTCAAGTGTCAGATATAACCACTTGAGAACATCGCAGTTTTCTTGATCTAAATGTCAATAGGCTGTTCTTGTTCCTTTGGTGGTATTCATGATCACAGAACGATCCGTTTTGGTCTAACCCTTCTTGCAAAGTAAGCAACGTTGTTCTTAGAATTAATTGATGTTATATTAAGTGGGCGTGATGGTGTGGGGGAGGTCATGATGGTTTAATTGCTGGTTTATAATTGCAGTTTATTATCTATTTCCAACCCACCTATACTTTTTTGGCACCACCAAGATTAGAATATGAATATGCTATAGCCAAATTTGATTCTTTACAATTTTAGGTCTACCATTTGCTGGTCAACCAACCACATAAATGAGGGATTAGGGTCAGGTGGCAGTGGTGGTCAAAATTTTCGCAAAAATTACAAAAATATTTTCAGAGGAATATTGACTTGATTATCAGTTTTTTAATGAATATTTGTTGTAAATAGTGGTTAGGATTCAGAGGATGTGTCTCTGAACCGCCTTTTTATATTTTCCTTAATTTTCTTTGGAATAGCCTCATAAACAATGATCTACAAACCAGTCGACCAACTGAAGTAACAAAAGCAATATGAAATTATCCTCCACCAAAACATAGACAACTGAGGTAATGCCAACCTTTCTGACCCCTTCTTTCTCTATGTACCCATAATTTTGAAATGATAATGAACATAATCAGAAAATATAATATTTTGTTTACCAAAACTTAAACCAAAATTGTTATTTCGAGAGTGGTGGTGACGTAACTGTTCCATAACCATGGATCCCCACTGTTGTTGCCATGTCGCTATATAAAACCGG
This sequence comes from Lepidonotus clava, assembly GCA_936440205.1. Lineage (NCBI taxonomy): Eukaryota > Metazoa > Annelida > Polychaeta > Phyllodocida > Polynoidae > Lepidonotus > Lepidonotus clava. Next base: position 12,772,798 of record OW387149.1, read on the forward strand.
ATCCATAACGGTTATTTTCATCCACAATACAACTACCCAACACATCACTTCACCAGAAATTTTAACTTTTTAGAGTTGATGTAAGTAGGAGGATAAAATAAATGTCCCTCTTTTTATATTGTCCAAACCAATCACCCATTTTTCCTTGTTATTCACAACCACTCTAATCTATTTATTCTAGCCGTGTAGTAAATAATAATTCACGTCCTTAGAGGCTACACTAGTCTAAATGGCTATACCCATAAGGTGATTATCCCTGAGTCGGCCGACAGATCACCGCTAAAATTGACTGATTCTAAGGGCAGAAATTGCTGATTTTACCGACGATTGAGAAAAAATTTGCACATCCAATAAACCATACTTACAGGCAACCTTGAGAATCGGCCGATTGTCATCGGTAAAAACACCTAGTGGGTATGGGGCTAAAGGCGGGTCCCCACGTGGCGACTAAACCACAGCGATTAACATTGATCGCCCAGCTATTAAGGAGTTAGTATGTTGTCGGACGACTAGTTTGTCGCCAGTGGAAAAAAAGTTAGTCGCCACATTCGGACTTTCTTCCCATCAAACTGCTGGCGATTAAAGGTCATATTGGTCATCCTGACCGGTGATTAACTGTGCTAATCGTCGCCGACTTACGAAATATATTAAACATGTCAAATATCATGCCCCAAAACCATGGCGACTAGTGGTTTAATCGCCAGACATCAAGGTGCCAGTGTATGGTAAGTCGTCGGATGACTAAACCGCTGAAAATCACGTTGGTCGCCGCTGTTTTCGTTTCAACTAGGCCTAATCGCCCTGTGGGGACCGGGCTTTAACAATACACCTCTGTACTCCAGGATCGGGTTGTACCCAATATTGACCTGTTTGCTGGTACCTGGCAGAATGCCTTAGGGGGTAGGAACCACTGGCCGTACCAGCGGAGTACACTCTTATTGATCTCCCATTGGCTGACGTCTGGGTCAGCGTTCGTCTGACCTAGTTACATGACCTAATTTACCTGACCTGATTAGGATATCATATTAAGATTGAAGACATTTCAAGGATTTCAACAGTAGACTTTCAACAGTGTCGGTTAGTATTGAAATAAATTGTTAGTTTGAAAGAATATGAATGTGTGTTGAACTGAATGATACCTTTCGACATACCTAAACGAATAGTAAAAGGATAATGCTGAAAAATGAAAACGGTTTTGCCTTATAGTGAAAACGTTGGATTTAATTATTTTGTTAATTTTAACAAAATAGTCCTGATGAAGGCCTTAACACGCCGAAACTAGTCGATTCGCCAACTTTTACACATCTGATTAATAAAACCAAGTCATCAACACTCCTGTGTCGGGTTCGGTGTAGCTTCCAACATTTTATTAACTTTAACATGTACGAATTCAACATGTTATGTAAACATAACAAAAAGGAGTTAAATGACCACCAGTGCAGATATCAGAATATCTATTTCGCCACATGATCTTACCCTTACATCACATGAATGCATTTTTTTTCGTACACTTGCACTTCATGCAATGTCTCATCTTAGCCAACAAACACCCCTATTGTTTTTTTCTCCCAACAGGCTATGCGGTCAAAACACACATATCATTACATTGAACTAAATTTGCATTTTTCATTAACATTTTACATGGCATAAGAGTGGTTTCACAAACTAGTTCCGCTCTATACCTATCTATTTCCGGTCCTCCTGATTGGCTGTATATCAGGACCCTCATTACCCTTATACCACCCATATCATTGGCAATAAGTCACATTGGTGACATACGGTAGCAGCGACTGCTAAGGGGTCTTGGGAGAGTGTGACATGATAAAAGTGACATGTGGTGAAGATAAGTGAGTGATAATAGAGAGATTATCCCACGTCTGGCTTTAGGCTTAGGCGGGGCTGAGAGGCCACTGATAGGCGGTTAGGCCTGGCTAGGATTAGTCCTAACGCCTAAACACCTTTTATTATCGATCATGAGGGGTTGAGGGTTAAAGGTGACAGTATCATGACTAAAGAGTTCTCGATGGAGATGTCAATATAGAACCCTTTGGTAACAGAGTTATACAAGAAGTTTGGGATAATTTTTCATATTTTCCTGTGATTATATATCTTGTCCCCATGATAGACAAAGCAACGCTAGACGTTGCAAAGAAGCTGCAAGCTTATCATAAACTTCCTATTATCGCCATTTCATCTGATAACTATGTATTCAAAATTATGACACAAAATATGCAAATCTGCTCTTGCCAATATGTGCAAGGTCTATGGATGAAGATCTAAACATGGAAAACTGAACACATTGCTTACATTATAAGTCATGGATCATGTGATATGAAAAAGACAAGTAGGCCTAAAAGGAAAAAGACAAGTAAAAGAGAAATAATATAATTATTCAGTTCAATTTGCTAATTCAATTCAGGGCCTGTTCCATGATTTGAAGAGGTAGGGAAGATGGGGGAGGTGGGTAGGGCTTCCTCAAATAGGCTGAATACTTCGTGCATTTGAACCACACTCTCTGCAGTACGCTGGTACCCACGCCTCAAACTCACGCCTCAAACTCACGCTAACGCTGTATGTCATGAATGAGCGCAGGTACAGGCCACTGCCGAGTTAGCCAAAATCTGGCTAACTCGGCGTCACGTGATCACTTCTCGACCAATCAGATCCATGGACACAATGGCCTTCACCTGCACTCTCTCAGGCTGATTCCTCCTAGCCGAGAGAGCAGGGGTACCAGCATATCTCTGCAGTGACCCTATAGGCCTGGACATCTACAACTGAAATCGTCCCTACAGTACAAAAAGAGCATACCATAAACACTAATGACAGCAACAGACTGACAGACTCAATCTATAGATCCAGTCACCAAATAGTGAAGATACTGGGTCATGAGATTTACCTCAGGTTTATGCCTTAATAGACTAAAGATATATCTATATTTACCATGTATAATGGTGTTAGAACACCTCTAGAGGAGGTCTGATGGTTTTAAGACAGTTTTAGACAATTTGTATATATCATGGGGACAAAAGAATGAATATTTCCAACCAAATTTGGCTGGTTTATATACACCAATACTCAAAATCTATGCATCTAAATCCACAATTTTGTTTTCATGGTTTGACCAGTTTATTTGAATGAGTAATAATCATTCACTTCCTGAAAGAAAATCAATAAATAATTAAATATAATTCATATTCATCTAAATAACCTTTGTTTTTACTTTAAAAAACTAAAAATAGGCATTGAAATATGAATGTTTAACACCTGTGAGTGCTAGATACGACACCCACACTTCCTGTATGAGGATATGGGCCTGGTGCTGAGCTGGATCATCTAAATCGAGGCATCATTTAAGAGGCTTGAAAGCCTTCCAAAACATTTTCTTAAGATTTATCTGACATTAAATAGCAAACTGACTGTCTTTACGAGTTTGAATTAATGTTATTTATGAGAAACAAGCAGTGAAACAAAAAATATTCTGCTATAGAACTACTTATAATGTTATCAACTGATAAGAAAATGTATGCAAATGAGCATAAATACCAAAATTATGGAATTTCACCTCAGCCTCCAATTGGGATTTATTCCATACTCATTCTCAGCATACAGTCATATTATACATCATTAGATTGCAAATTCAATTCTCTACTAGGAACCCTGTCAGAATTCTCAAGAAATTATTTTTCTGCATTCTATTTAGAATTTTCTGGTTGCAAGTCAGTAAAAATGACAAATTTTGGCAAATTTTCGGAGACATTCCAAACATTCCAAATTATTTGGAATGTTTTCTTGGAATGTAAAATCCCTGTGTTATCAAACTGCAGAGTCCTAGCTACAAGGTGATACCAAGATATTTGAAATTGATTAGATAGTTTAAAAATTATCAGTATTTTTGTAAATCAAGTCAAGGCAACTTTAAGTTTAGCCTCGCTATTTAGTGACAGGATCTATAGCATGCACTGCCATCCCATGAGACCTCGCCTTGTGAAGAATTAATCACTTAATGATCATTAATTGTAGATTGATGGATTAATCGTTGTCATTAAGTCATGGGATTCCACCCACAGATGAGCAAGACTTGGCTTTTTGCCATGTAGAAGGATTACATAGTCTGTGGGAGTTGGAATTCCCAATTTAGTGATAATTAATCATAATGCCTGCATGTCTAATGGCAATTTGAATGGGGAATTTCACTTGCAAGAGGGCCATAGTGGCATTAAGCAAATGAGCATATTTGATGCTCATTTAGATCATGTGTTGATCTCAAATGGCATGCCTAATTAGACGTAATTTGGCCCTTATACTCAGGCAGTAACATATGGTTATATAAATCTATTGTTATGATCTGTTGTTGAAATGGTCAAGTTGCTGACACTCGTAGATAGTAAAAACTATAATAATTGATATCACAGACGTCTGTTGATATTACACACGTGAATAAATCAAAATTTGGGAAAATATGAAGTTCACCTCAGTGGTTTTAATATAATGATGTATTTTTTAAAACTAATATTGCATGTCAATCAGTTAAAAAACCAAAAAATCGCATGGTAAATCTCTCATGAAACCCTTCTACTGTGAAACCTGATTTGTCCTATTTGCTGAGACTCCGTCTGCCATCATCCACCTCTCTATAGGGTAGCCCATTCTAACCTTTCTCTGGAGAGCCCCACACCCCAACCCTCTCCACATCTCAAGAGGTACTTCTGTTTCTATACCCAGCCCCTACGAGGCCTAGACCACCTCGTCCCTAATATTATTGTGACCTACATCCACGACCAACAAAGGCTTTAGGATAAAGCAAAGATTATTCAGTTTTAGCAACTTGCATAACAAAAGTGTGCAGTTTGCATTAAGCCCCATACCCACTAGGCGATTTTACCGGCGACTGGGAATGGGCAACTGCCAGAATAGTGGTAATATCGTCACAAATTCAGATCACTTGTTAGTATGCAACATTTCAATATTGTATACTAACAGGTGATCTGAATTGTTAACAATTTTACCAGTTATTCTTGCAGTTGCCCATCGCCAGTCGCCGGTTAAATCGCCTAGTGGGTATGGGGCTTTAGACCCTGACCCAAATCCTCATATAAATGGCAAATCTACCAGATCAAATATCATCTATCATCTTCATGAAACCTCACTCACAACCAAAGCATCCCAACTCAAAATTCCCCCTAAATATTAGAAAACCATTGAGTTTTTTTCAAACTTCATAACCCTGTTGTCCATGACATAAGTGGCCTTGTTTGGTGGTGTGGAGGCCCCTTAGGTGAAGGACAATGTGTGCTAGGGTGCTCAGGCTCAGTTTGAGGCTAATTCTGCTGTGTTAATCTCCTGTGCTGGGAGACAGTCGATCTGTTGGGCACACATGCTAAGAGGAGGGACTGTGACTGAGCATGGGGATCAGCCTAAGTGACGCCTCCCACGTCTCTGCTTAATCCCCATAAATAAGTCAGGGCCCTGGGAATGGTTCACACACACCGAACATGACTTATGCCCCATACCCACTAGGCGATTTTTACAAAATCAGTCGACTCATCAGGGCTAAGATTTTCCAATTCTTCTAGTAGAGTCGGCCGATTTTAGCAGCAATTCAGATCAAACATGCACATTTCAGTATACCATACTGACAGGAGATCATAAGAGTCGGCCGATTCTCGCAGTCGCCCGTCGCTAGTCCCTGGTGATATCGCCTAGTGGTTATGAGGCTTTATGCCAATATTCCACACGCTGATGTTGCTGATGATTTTAAGAATTGGTAGTGGGAATTTATGTTAAGTAAAAATGTGTTATAAATCACTAGAAATGGTTGGTAATTCTATTTGGAATGGAAAATAGGATGTTAGGTTTTATGCCATATTCTCAGAGAGAATCAGACAAATCCAAAATCGGCAGTGTCGAATTTGCTATGTGGAATACATGCTTTACCCATCCCAATCTCTGTCATGTCCCTCTCAAGAGGCATTCATCACGATTTTGCTGCAATTTTCTCATGACTTTAGACATGGCATACTTACAAGTAACACACATAAATCGTCTTAAATCTAGAAAGCACCTGTTTTGCATGTTGTTTTTTATTATTTGTTTTTTATTCAGCTTATTTATACAGGATACAATTCAAACATTGCAACAACTTCTTTCTTAAATTAGGTATCGGATTTCGGTGCAGCCTAGTGTATTTCCATTTAGAGTTGCTAATACTCATTACACCTTACGTGATATCCTCAGCACCTATTTAACATCATTTCCTTCTATATATCATATATAACAACAAACATACAACATGGAACACCTACAACCCTACCTGTGCATTGACCTTACAGGTAACTATGGTAACCAGGTAGACAGGCCGACCTAGTGATAGGTGAGATGGGTGGGGGGTGGGTGGTGGTGGTGATTGTGGGAGGATTAGCCTACAAAAGGTGGATCAACTGGTGACAGGTGTCAGAGGGGCTCAAGGCTGATACTAGTCCATCCTGACCCACTTAGCTTTTACATAATGGGTCTGTAAACCCCCACAGTTTTCATGTCTGTTACTGGTCAGTTCAAATTTTTCTATTGGTTCTCTTAATTTAGCATGGTTAATATATTTGGTGACTGTCTCTTTTTGGCCCTAATTGAAAAATACCAGCAGCATCCCAACCCACTTAGCTTTTACGTAGTAGATCTGTAAACATCTACAGTTTTCATGTCTGTTACTGGGCAATCTGTTAAGAATTTGTATATTAACCCTTTAAATTTAGCATGGTTAATATATTTGGCGATTGTCTCCTTGTGGCCCTAATTGAAACATACCAGCAGGATGTAAGGGGCAAAGCATGTTAGGATATGGATGGGATTTCCACCTAAAATGGCTGCATGATACAGACACACTTTGGAGAGCAGTAGTTGAGCTTGACAGACTAGGTTGATCCCAATCTGCTAACTGTCTCTGGGTTTGGCAGGTCTGACTGCCTGTCAGGGGCTAAAATATCCCCCTGCCATTATGGATGATCTTCCACTTTGTCAATGAGTATTTGACCTCCCAGATACCAGCACACAACGAATGCAATGAGTAAATGTAACATTTTAGATTGGCAGTTTATTTATATTTTGATAATTCATATAATGATATTCATTTGAACAATTGTGAATTCCACCAATACCTAGACTTCCCTAATCTATCAAAGTGATCCTCGTTTCTTAGACACATATGAACATTTTTCAATCAATTTTGATGTTTTCTTAGGAAGAAACCGCTTGGTTCTCTGCCAGTTTTACCAAAATTTAATATAGGAGAAGTTTGCAATTTTCCAGTCACATATCTTTCATGTTCTCCTATATTTATAGTTATATCATACAAACAACACTACGATACTAATTGTATACACAAAGGAAAAACATATTTTTAGAGATCCAGAAGCAGTATAAATCTAGAGACAACAACCTTTAATGTTTTTCTTACAGCATCATAACTCTAAGCTGACTGACATGTAAATTGATATGTGAATAAATCCAATTAAACAAATCAATCCTGTTTAACCATTCTCAGGTTTCACCAGAATAATTCTTTGCCTATGGGAATATCTTAGGCTGTTGCAGCAATTACTGATCCATTTCCTCTAATATCACTCAGGGAGTTCTTTGAAAATAATGTGAGTGAAAACCCCTGAATTGGGGTTCTTTAATTGACTGGAAATGAGGTCAAACTAAAGGCCCGGCTCCACTGCCCGACGATCGAGTTGAGTTGAGTTGAGTTGGACTCAGTCTTATAGTGGAGCCGGTACTACAACTGGAATTGTGGCTATTTGCTACGACTGATCTGTCGGGTCCTACATGTTGAGTTGTTGAAGATGTAAGACTGAATCGTCGGGTCTTAGGGGGGTGTGCAGTAGATAAGCATATATATATATGGCCTTGGTAATATGACAGTCGAGTCGCATCATATGGCATGGTAGAGTTTCTTTGCTAAGACTAGACAATCGTGGGTACTGGCGCCGTAAGAAGCTGCGACAGTCGAGTTGAGTTCAGTTGGTCAGTGGAGCCGGGGCTTTAGAGTTGGGTGCTGGGTGAATATCAAATTTAAGGATAGACAACTGTTGATAAGTGATGTTTTGTCACTGTTGCAGTATTTTGCTTTCTATAAATGGACGCTGTAACCCATCTACTTATATCATGTACCATTTAATAGTTAAAAGAAATTGCTATCTGTTGATATAAATCATAAAAATGTTTTTGAAGGGATACCTGTGTGAGAACGCTGGGAATTTGAAAAACACATTTTTTTCACATATTTTTTGAACAAGCATAACTCAGTTAATATTCTGTCTACACACTTTAAATCTGGAACATAGACAGATTAGAGGCATTTGGAGGGAACCGTGTCTCAGAATTTTGATTAAGGTCCTAGTTTTCATTTTATGAAATCTAGAAAATTAAGTTGCAAAAAGTTATAAAAAGTTACCCATTTTTTGACATAAAATAAAAACTAGGACCTAATTAAAAAATCTGAGACACAGTTCCCTCCAAATGAATGTTATTAAGAACTCAGTAAAATTTGGTCATTGTATCTTTTTTATTAAGTGAGATATCCATGTTCAAAAAATAAAAGTGAAAAAATAGGTTTTTAATTGATATTTTCTTTATTTTTCACATGATCAAAATGATATCTCTATGAATGGAAAGAGACAAATATTACCTTTTATTTGATATATTATATGATGCTCTGCATAGAATAGCCACAGAGAGAAGCGAGATAATCTAAAACACAGTCTATCAACAGTTGTCTATCCTTAAGGACACTGAGATTTAGTGCACCTGCTGACACACTGGGGGTACTCTTTAGGAGATGCAACTCAAATTCTGGTCGAATTTTGACGTCTAGATATCCCTTCTTGTATCCCTGAAACCAATGTGTGTATTTTGAGCGATAATATACATTGACAAATATTCAGATAAGTAAGTAGTTAATGACAAGTTACATTTGTATCAATTTTACCTCATGGAAAAATACAACCATTTGGTCTATTGTACTTCGAATGCTATTGTTCTCCCAAGGGCATGTCAACAAATATGTATTACTTCACTTATAGGTGGAGACACTTGATAAAACGTTATTTTATTTTGGAAAATAGAGTTAAATTTAACAATGGTCTTTAGAAAACAACAGTCGATTTTATCTAAACGTGTCGTTTGTGAACAATAGATCCTTGCAGAGACACTGACCGAACATTAATTAGGTGAAGACAGGAGAAACACTGAGTTGGTTGTTGTAGACCTTAAGCCCCATTCGCCATGACCAATTTTTCATTGCGATCTGAGATACAATTACAATCAACTTCTCTTTAGAATGATCAGTTTTTGGAAAGTAGAACATTGCATGTGTGGCTAACAAAGGAGCTGCCAATATATATAAACCTGTGAGATGGTTTTTCATGCTTGAGATTTTAAGATCGAATGAAACATTGCTTCATACTAACTTTAATCTATACATTATCGTTTAGCCAAAAAAAGGAGAAAAAAGGCTTATTCCAACTCGTCTATGAAAAAAACATGTAACCTTTGTTTTTTTAGACAATTGATAAACTACATTTGAGCTCTCTATGTCTCGTTGAACATATACTACGTGTATATGCATGTATTTTTTCTGGGTTCTAATATAAATCCAACAACAACATAGTAATATATCCAGAATACAATGGTTAAAATATTCAGAACACTGTCGCCAACAGGGATCTAGGAAAAGACCTGATCCCAGCTTATAACATTAGGCCCTGTCTGATAGGCGGCCGCCTATCTCACCACAGATAGCCCCACACATTAGGCCTATCTGGGAATAGGCCTAAACATTAGGCCTATCTGGGAATAGCCCCACACATTTAGGCCTATCTGGGGCTGACAACAGGGGCAGGGAGGGTCTTTAAATAAGGTCCTTTTAGTTACTGTCGGAACCCTTCTTGCAGTTCTGGACCGGTAATTTTCTTTTAATGGAACTACAATTTAGGTTGCTAAATCTTATAGTTGTTAATATCAATCAATACTCATTATGTGTAAGCAACGTTTAATGCTGGGTCGAAATTTAACTGGAGACAAAATACTCGTTTAAATATTTGTTGTGATCCGTTTTCTACTTCTGATGTCAGGAAATTAATTGCAACTTAGTCAATTTCTATCTTTTTTCTGATAATTCCATTCTGATATTCCAGGACCATTATAGTTGGTCTATGAACAAGAAAATTAATATTTTGGTCATTAGAAAGAAGGACATCTAGATTTTAAATTCGTGGATCCGGTATGCTACTTTATTTACAGGGATGTGAGTTTTCAGATTTTTGTCTGATTTCAGATTTTTTTTTCACAGCACCAACTCAAATAATTATTTTCAAAATGTATTTCTTACATCACGTTTATAGCATTTTAAGATAATTTCAAATTTCATTTCTGGAATATCAGATTTTTTCATTAACCCTGACTTCCAGTACTGTATTTACTCAACATACCCCAAGAAAAAGTCTTTTAACCCTGCTTCCAATGGGAATCATTGGCAACTGCACGGTACACGAAACGGCCACAGGTGACATGCAAACCCTACCCTGATGAAATCAGTGTAAATAAAAACCACCAAAATTAAAACTAATTGGAAACCAAACAATCAGAACCGATTTTCATAATAACTTCCCTTGTAGTTCAAGCAGATAAAAACAAGTATTTCAGTTTCTAATATTTTTCACCATTTTAATGGAAAGTTGGTGCCACTCTTTTTTTGAAATATAATTTTTCGCCAGTCTCCCAGCCTATTGCCACTAATTGTACACTTAAGCTCGAGTCACGTGTCACTTAGACATGCGCAGTTGAGCGCCGGCCGACATGTGGGCAGGTTCCGGTATGGCCGCCATCTTGGATTTAATTTCCCCAGGTTAACTTTTGCCTTTTCTCAGCGCAAGTTCGGGAGAATTCTCCAATGGCGGATCAGGGTTTTGGAAAAGGTTGGGGCGCCTAATAGAAAGATAAGGGACAGCACAATCATTTTGTCAAGAATTCTACATAAAAATCATCTAAATTTGGCCAAAAAAAGGAGAGGTTACACTCTCCCTGCGACAAACCCGCCCTCCCCTCAACTATATCCGCCATTGTTCTAAATTTAAACATTTACAATCGATATTCCCCTTAAAGGCATCTACATAAGTCAGAAGTAAAATACTCCCCCATTTTTCTTCTCTAGTGGAGAAAGTTCTTGAACGGAATCGGTGCAAGATCGGTGAAAGCACATTTTGAAGTCCCTGGGAATAGGAGAATTCTATCAGAGGAGAATGATCTCCTAAAAAGCCACAATTTCTGCTCAAGTTGGACCAGGGCGATTATCCGCTCCCCTCAGACGCCTCATATCGTTACTCCATTTTTCCCAATGTGAGTGTCCAACTTGGGGCCTCGTCAGTAGGGGGTCGGCCAGTCGAGATTCAGTTTTTAGACAATTGCATGTTGTATTTCCTGATTCACGATATCGTGATTCAATAAATCTAAGTTTGCTAGCCTTCTCCATTCCATACCATAACACATATTCTTTGATCTGTAAGATTATGCTGCATATGATTGTGTATTTATGCAAATCCCTGCATACAACCCAACATGTGATTTCTTTAAATTCATTATAGACCAGAGGAGGGCTGTGCTTGCAAAGCTGCCTGGTTGGCTTGGGGGTCGGGGGCAAAGTCCAGAAGAATGATAATTATAAAAGAGATTGTGATTACATAATTATGTAGGCCTATGAATTGTACATCTACACTTAGCGCAATCATTGATAAACAAATGTGCTGAAAACCGAACATTCACTTATCCCAAAATGGCTAAATAGTGATTAAAAAGATGTTTACTTTCATCACATAGTTCCAAATCAATAAATATGTATCTTAATTATGAAGTAAAACACAACCAGATGTACGATGTTTTGTAATAGATGTGGCATTTATTTTAGTCAACAAAAATACAACATGGATTCATAAAATAATCAACATTACAACATGTGAAATTCAAGGTTTTAGGCCCATAAATTCACCACTGCTCCCGCGCATACTCACTCAGTATGCTCCTCTGTCTGTATCATTATTTCTAATCACAATAATCCTTACCTCTTTATCACCCGTCACATTTTGTCCCCGCGCCATCCAAAGATCCCTTGGCGACGTCTCTCTCCTTGAAAAAACCCTCAGACCTGTCAATCAAACTCTCACCGCCGGAAGTCGTCTGCTCGCGCGTGACGTCACTGCCGGCTCGAGCGTCCTCTGGCGGGAATCTTGCGCAACGTGGATTGTTTGCCATGAGCCGTAGTTTCGGTAATTAGTTTGGAATTCACCAGGATTTGGTGCTTTAGATGGTAATAGGTGCCTCCTGTTATCCTGGCGGTAAACAGAGAGAGTGACAGAGGATAAGATGGCTTAAGAGATCATCTCTGAGCGGGCAAAGTGGTGGCAATCTTTCCATTCTTACTTGATTGCTTTCTTTCACTTTTCTCCGATTTATGATCTATATTTTTGATTTAATGCACATAGAGACACAGAAGCTTGTACTTTTTGAAATCGCAAATATTATGATTAATTGTTTGTATGTTTCTTTATTTATATTGGGGTGTGGGTTCGGGGGTTGATTGCATGTGGTATGTGCACGGTATCTTAAAGAAGATTCAAAATGTTAGAAAATATACATGTACGTAATGTAGACCGTAATTATATGCTTTCTTCCTGAATCTGAATACTGTATCAACCAATACTTCTACTTATAAATTGATAGTGTATGAGTATCAACCTAGACATCTGCTTATATCTCATAAGAGTCCGAGTACATGCACTTATATGCCCTCAACATATTTCTTTATCTTTTTTCATAACTATATCATATCCTAATCTGGATATATTTTATCTTTTCAATAACTGATTTACCATTATCTGGGTGTTCTTCCTGCTGCCTCAATGCTACATTTTGAGGAGATACCTTATCAGGCACTTAATGTTCAGTTTAACAAACTGTTCTTCCACATTGTCATTGGCAGTATACTACCATATATTGCTGAGACAAAGTACCAGTGCAGGGGCGGATACAGGATTTTCGAAAGGGGGGGGGGGGGGTCAGCATAAAGGCTAAGTACTAAAACCGCGTGCAATCGCACATACGCAAGGGGCATTTCCCCCTCTTTTTGTAGTTTAGGGGTCCATCAAAAGGAGGGGAGGGGGTCAGGACTCCCTGGACCCCCCCCCCCCCCTCGATCCGCCCCTGCCAGTAGGGGGCAGGATGGTATGGTGGATAGGGTCCTTGCTGTGCACTTGGGAGGCCCAGGTTCAAGTCTGGGTTGTGCCTGTTATACCACCTTGCCTTGGCCGTCATTTCCACCCCTATAAATTTGATCACAGTACTTTGTACAAGCCAAAAACTGTCAGTTGGTCCTGATATAGCTGAAAAATTGCTGAATGGATGTCCAACAATCATCGTCATCATACAGTGTTTCCCTAGCTGTCCTTATTGATCTGAATAGGGATCTCGGTTCACACCCACGTCTAGCCTTTGGTCAGTTGTGGACCTCTCCAAGGATAAGATGCATGAAATATCCATAGTAAGTCACAAACACAGAACAAAACCAGGTCTCAAATTGAACCTGACATTTGGATTAGCAAACCAATGCTCTATTTTTGACCTCACTTTCCTCTCTAATACTTAAATTTCCTCTGAATTTCTGCCCCTGTTTCTGCGCAGGGTTGTCAACACAGCCACTTACTTGTCAGCATGTCAAAGTAGACTTTACTCAAGTCCCGGGACTCAAGTAGAGGTGGGTGGTAAAGAGGAGCATAAGGATTTGGGGCGTGACACTTAAAATCTGTCAATCAGTGTCTTGTTTGTCATGTTGCCCACTAATCCTAGTCTGTAGGCCGGTGACAAGCGAAACTCTGTTTATTTACCTTCATTCAGGTCTCACAATGCTAAATCCCCCGTCTGCCTAAAAGGGCTGTTCTATGGGGGATATCCTGGGGGTATTAAGGATGGGATAATTCCTACAGGGTCAAGCGCAGTGCTTGTCCTTAGATTTGAATGAAACTGTCTGTTTGAAAAAAAAGGATCTTAGATGGGTATTTTGGTTGTCAGAATGCAGAGACAGTGAAATGGAGGGGGGGGGGGGGTCAAGATTTCAAAGAGTTAAGCCCCATACCCACTAGGCGAATTTACCGGCAATGGGCGACAGGCCACTGGGAGAATTGGCCGATTCTTATGATCGCCTGTAAGTATGTACATGTATATTGGAATGTGCATGTTTGATCTGCATCAACGGTAAAATTGGCCAATTTTATCCTTAGAATCGGCCGATTTTACCGCCGATCAATCTGCCGACTTGGTCAAAATTGCCTAGTGGGTGTGGGGTTTTAGCATCTGCATTGAAGTACAGAAATGCAGCTCATTTTCACCATTGCATATGATATTTTGCCCTTTTTGTGTCCTGAGTGGTTCAGGTCCGCCACAAAAGAGGAATGGGGTGGGGGTCAGGACCCCCTGGACCAAACTCGTAAAATTATCCCTGAAATATCCTAGACACAACGAGAGTTGAATTAAGAACCCATGCCGCCTTTGCGAAGTTTTTCACTTTAAATTGATTGCTGGCCACATGCTAATAACTACGTCTTGCTTACTCATTCAGGTTTTTCAAAATCAATGGGGATTCCTTAATTCCTTTTTATACTTAGTGGTTTTTTTTCATATGTATCACTGTTCCAGTATATCAATTACTAGCAATAACATGTAGAATTGAACATATTAGAATAAAGCAAATATCCTGACCAAGTGTAATACACTCAATCATAAAAATGTTATTTCCATGACTCTTAAAAAGGAGCCCCAGCTTTTCATGTCGGTTATTTCTGTCAGCCTACTCCCTTTAACAACTCCGACATTGGAGAGTTCCACTACTCCCAGCCACTCAATCCTCTTTTCACAAAGTCTCGCTTTTTCTCGTCGTCTCGCACGTGACACTTCTGGCCACTTCACGCATGCGTGGAGAGGGTTGACCTCTCAAGCTTGGCGGTCAACTTTGGAACCAGGTGCGAGAATTCACGAGTTGGTGCGAGATCACAATCCCATGATTCAATATAATGCGGTCTGGAGTTTAAAGCACTAGTCTTGTGATGTCCTGTTTGAAATTTATATTTTCTTATAGACCATTACACTTTGATAAAAGCTGTTGTGATTTGTTTTATGGATTGGCCTTGTGCCGGTGAATGCGAGGGAGGGTTATTTAGGCAATGAGTAATGGTGTAGTTGAATACATTTTCTTCAGATTTTACACTACATTATATATAAAATGAATGATATCAAATGCCATTTTGGTGGTTACTACCATATTTACATGATCAGCTGTTGTTCTGTGACAGGATATTCTTATACACATTCATCATTTTTGTACAACATGCATAATGATTGTCTTAATGGTTTTGAGGTTTCAAATGAAAGCTTCTCTGTGCTTCTAATAATTATATAAAGATAGGCTTAATGATTATATAAAAATAAAGGAAAAAACTATAAAAAAACAATATATATATATATATATGTCTATTAACAGACCTTGATAGAAAGCCTTATAATATGCTTCAATACAACATAGCAATGTATAGAATGCTTAAATACTTCATAGCAACCTGATCAGCAGAATCTCTGCAATTTCCTGTATGGCATTCAAGATAGGCTTGAAACAAGATCCCTTTGGCTTTATTTTACAAAATGAGGCCTAGAGTGCAGGGCAAGTCGACCATTGTCAATAGACAGCCTTGTCCCTCGAGTGTTGGTTTTATACGCATGCGCAGAAGCAGCATTTGCGGTGTCGTCTTCTAAAATCTCCTCCCCACACAAAACCTTCCTCTCGCAGCCTCCTTCTCGAACCGACCGCCCCGCCCCCTACATCTAGCAACCGTTTGCCCGGTTTGTTTTCGTATTTACCAATTAAGACCCAAAGGCAACATGTATTTGGTGAGAGGAGACAGGCAGGACTCCTCCTGACCCTCAACTGAAAATAAAATTCTGGTTTTTAAGCGGGCGCGATTGTATTTCGAGAAAGGTGCAAATATTGGCAACAAGTGGGGGTGTGTTCTCGAGGTGGAACAGCGGCCATGCCTGTCGTATATTACAAATACCACCTACCTGTGAAGGACTTTCAAAATATTTGTGATTTCAGCAAAGAGGGGAGGGGAGTAAATACTGGGCCTAAGCCCTAAAGCTACTTATAGAGAAAGGAGGAAGAGCAGGGGTGACAAAAAGTTTGGCATTTTAGAAGGTTTCCCAATCCCTCCTCTGTCTTTGTCACATCTAAAATAACCAAATTGCCTCAATTAGATTTCATATATGTTTTTCTCAGTTTGGTCTTTTTTTTCTAGTTCATTCCTTGCACATAGTCATCTCATCTTACATAGGCCTATAATATATTTTGTGTGTCCTAGGTGGTGTTAAAAGTGTACATATTAATATGGAATCAGGATGATATGAAGTTATATTACTTTGATATTTATTGGGGTACACAATTCTTCTTTTAGTATTCCATATTCATATCTTAATCATTAAGATTTAACAGAAAAGCTACCAAAATGATGACAAACTGGTTAAATCTCAGCTGATAAAAACAACATACCATTGCAGAGGTTAGATTTATTTTATTTTTCTCTGCACCTGTTCCTTCATGACTAATAACTCATAGAATCCTTTTAGATGGCCATATTTCAAAACCAAGGGCAAACGTGATTTGAATGGAATCTCGCCACAAACGAGACTTGGGCAAATGCAAGGTCACACTCTTCAAGCAGAGATCCCCTTTACCCCACCAGGGCAACTACTAAAAACGCGAAACCCGCTTGGAGATCGGCATTTTTGGTTTTGAACAAACACCACTTTGTAACAGTGGCAGCCATTGGCTAATCCTATCGCATGCGCAGTGGCGTGTCCAAATATGGACATAGCGATATCATGTCACAAAATGAATAGACAGTTGTTGTATTGGGAAACCTAAATACCATCAGGGAGTGGTGAAAAGCACATTATGTGTCATTATGATTAAAAGTCACTCGCCCCCTGTCACTCAGTGGCTGCATGGCAAATTTGCTCAATCAAAATGGAATAAGAGTTAACAAACAGTGCATTTTCTGCCCATGATAGAATAGGCTGGGAGGCTTAGTAGGTTGTATCTGACTGAAAATATTCTGATCCTAAATAGGATTTAAAATACATAAGATAATTGAGAGATTTAGGAAAAGATAATTGAGAGATTTAGGAACATGCTGAATCTGTCAATCATACCATAAGGGAAATGTATATTTATAACCTTGGATTCCATCCCAATCGCGAACAATTCTTTAATGTTATTCAGACCGAAAAGAAACCGACAGATTCAAACCGCCCATTTGTCAGACATTCAATTTGGGCGAACAAATATTTGGTCCGGATCTTCTCCACTTCAATCAAATCTTTTTTCAGATAAAAAGAATCTCATTATGTTGCAAGGGGATGAATGAACCTTGCCTTTAAAGAAATCTTCTTTCGAGATTATTTTTTTCTGGTTGAATATTGACTCTCTGCTTGTCAAATGACATGTCCTGAATACACCATTTTCCGCGTGCCTGTTGATAGGTCGAGTTTACAAAGGTATATATAGTACAAGTTAGTTTTATTCTGTAAACATGATTTCTGTGACAAAATACTTTATTGCTGACCTTGCAGTAATACAATGATGAGAATCAAATACGAAGGTTAGAGGAATGAAAGGTTAGATATAATTATATATGTGTCTGCGTCTTATATATATATTTTACCTCCACACTATTATAGTCTATTCTAGGTCCACTGCTGAATGCATGTTTCTTTTGTACACTTCTTCTTCCTTCTCCCAACCAAAGAAACTTATTTCCTGTTTTACCTGTAGGCTAGCTTGGGCAATATGCCGACAAATCACAAGGCTTGACTCTTTATGAGTTATTTAACTATGAGGTTAAGGTGATGGAAAACTTTTATTGGATATCATTTCAGTTCGTATCTTTTCATATTGAATATTTTCTAAGCTGGTTTTGAAAATGTATTCATTAGAGACAGAGAAAATCGGTGAAAATTGGTGGGCGACTGCCATACAAATTACCGGCGAGTTACAAATCAACCTATAGATTTTATGAATTAAAACTTTTCCTCCCTATCGTGTATAACGATATTAGAACCTACGCCACGTCCCCCACTCAACCTATAGATTTTATGCCATGGGATTTATATTTCTGCTACTAAAATTTATCTCCCCCCCTCCCACCACCACCCTCCCACCCCTCGCCATAGTGCCAAACCCTTCTCCCCGGTTACCTGATATTTCTAGGAACTTCCCGGAACACCCGCGTAGGGGCGCTGGGGGTGTCATTGCCAGGAAAAGGGCCTGGGGGGCATCTGAGTCACACTAAGGGTGCACGGTGTGTGAAGTCTGAGGGGCAGTGAGGAAACCTGATGAGCTGGTGGTTGTCTGCCCCCACAATCTAGGCCAACCAGAACCCATCTCTGAAATTATCTGAAAAACCCACACGTTTTCTTCCGCGAAAACATTGCAAAATTGCAGTGAATTATTTTTGTGCTCTCGTTTTTCCTGCGAAATTCATTTCCCTGACGTTTTGTCTTTTCAATTAGATATTCTGGATTCAGGATTTTCTTTTCAATGTTAATACTTATTTGGTTGAATTAAAGATAGTAAAATGATTTATTGGCAAAATTATGAGGATTCATAAGTTTAATATGTCGATCTTGTCTTACAAAATATCAAATCAGGGAGAAAAAAACCCATAATAAAACCACTCTAAAATCAAATAAAATCATGAGGATTCATAAGTTTAATCAATTGATGTTGCCTTAAAAGATATACAAATTTGGGAGGGCAAAAACGTAATAAAACCACTCTAGAAACAAAATTAATCCTTCACTTAGTTTAGCATGATCCAATTCTACTTTTCCTTCTGCCAGTGCAGGGACAATAAGCCCAGCATGTCTCCGTTTCGTCCCCTTGTCAGCCCGATCCGTGTTTTCGGCTCTATTGGATCATCCGGGTTCCTGAGCTGACCTGTCACGTGACCCCGTCATACCCGCAGGGCTCGCTAGGTGGCGACTCAGGCGGAAGGATGGGTTTTGTCCAGATCGAGGCTTAATTCCACACTCTCCAATCACATTTAGCCCGGTTCACCTGGTGTGGGGACGTTCAGGCAGGCAGATCGAGTATCAGCTTGGAGAGTGTTTAATCCGCTCTGCTGAGTCGCTCCGAAACTAGGTCAAGGTCAAGGTCAGGCAGACGCTACCTGCTTGTTAATAAAGATGGAGGAAGGAGGCGTTGGAAATTAGGCAGAGTGAAATTCGTTGCCAGACTTTGACAGGTTTTGCAAGGTTTATCTTCATGTAATACTTGGTTTCTTAATGTACATATTGATTTCCGAATGTACCTGATACAAACTATGCTACCAGATGTAATAATAAATGAATTGTTTCTAACTGAGGTTTTCTGTCTATTTTATATTCTCTATTTCGTTATAATCCGTTCAAAAACACATGTTTCCAATCATAGATCTATTGCAGGTCTGCAACTTCATGAAAGAAGAACCAAATCGTTACAGATCTAGTCTTAATTTCAGTTTGATAAAATAACTATGCTAGTAGGATTATGTTAAATGTATTTGTAAATCTACCTCGATTGCATCTGTTGTATCTGCACCTCTACTCATAAATAGTTCACTAATAAATATGTTCTTTTGTAAGAATACTCATCCAAGTCTTATGCAGTTTATCTAACATTCAGAACTAACAATGTAATTTTCCTTCTTTCAGATACCTTCAAATAATTCAGCCGTCAAGTCACACAGGTAAGCATAGGCCTATACTATATTGATTAAGTTTTATCAAGAATTTTTTTTTTCAACAAACAAGAGCATATCTCCCACAATATTGGTCACTTCAAATCCCTTTTTTGACTGCACATCACTTTCAGTGTCCACTGGGGTAATAATCAATCCATGATCAGAGGGGTCGGGTAAGGGGCGTGGTTAGGGGTTGGGCTATGGAGAAAAGGGGCGGGGCTTGATCAGGGTGGGCGGGGCTAGGAGGCCATCCAAGGGTGACTGAGCGATAATGAGGAAGATGACCTGGTCAGCCGGAAGTGACGTAGGAGGTCACGTGTCGGTCACGTGATTAGAGGTGGGGCACCGGGGGGTGTTAAAATTTCAGGGTCCCCCCGTCTTGGGGTCCCTCCCCACCCCAGCCAACCCCACACTAACCCACTACTAATTCCTTTGCCTCTCTCTAAGGTCAATACAAGGTCGATACAATACTAAACGTGGGCCTCGATTTCCCTGACCTTGGATAAAAAAAGAAGCTCAAAGGAAACAGAGTCAAAGCAGCATTTAGAAACTAGCAGCATTGAGAAACGAAGTAACCAGGTGCAAGTATATATCTAATAAGTAATCAGCAACTTTGGCAAATCTAGGAATTTCAGGATACTTTTAAAAGGAGGTTTTGTATTATGGATGAGGTTTAGATATCATTAAGTTTCATATAGGCCTAGAGCACAATTGCCATCTTCGGTTTGGCCCAGAACCATCCACATGTATTAGAGGAATTCTGGAGGACCTTGTCAGGTCTTTCTTGTCAGGTCTTTATGATACATCCAAAAATATTGATTCAGTTGTTTTAAATGAACTTACATTTAAAGGGATACATTCAACATGTAAAAGGACAATTTCTGTAAATTGTGCACATTGTGAAGGACATTAAAATGCTCTTTGATTTAAAAAAAAACCTTGAAATTTCAACCTTAAGGTCATCGGCGTTTTCAATGACCGCAATTCCACCTGTCACTCACCTAAAATGGGCCCCAATTTTCCTCTTTTGATCACTGATCTCTGCGTCGCCATGGAAACAAAACGCTGTACCCTTGAAATGACCTCTGCAGATGGGCAGATGGACTCTGGGTGACCCCTGGACGTCCTTGACCCTGAGACGACCATCCTCTAGCGGTGACCTTGAGAACTAGGACTGGCTGTGGGGCATTGCGCATGCGCCTGACTGTCATGACAATAAGAGCCTCGTTCTCGCTCGGCTGATTCCGTCCTTTTATTTTTATTGCTTCAGTGGCCTCTCAGTTTCCCGGATGAAGCTATGACGTCACCCCAGCCGCCATCTTTGATCTTTCTTGTCCTTAGCCGCTGCACTTTACTTCAATTTCTCTTTGAAGAGAGTTTGTTCAGAAAAGCTCAAGAAGGAAACCCCTCGTCCTTTTTGATTCATTAGTTTTGGGTCTTAGGCCTAAAGTCAATTATCTATCGGCCAGGTTTTTTCCTTTTGACATACAACATATAGAAAGTTTAAATTTACAGCTGTTAGGGACATATTTTTGGGTGTTGCAAACAAGAATCTGAGATGACAATGTTTTTAAACATTAAATATATTATGTATGATACGATGCAACAATATAATGTTTTGTTATATGCATGTAATAAAACTTCGCAAATTTACAGTTTCAACGCACAGAGGAAAGTATTCTATACCATTGGGAAATGGGACAGACACCCTCAAAATCAGAATGAATGAAATTCATGTAGACGTAGAGGGAATTAGTACTAAAGGAAAATCAATAAATTAATAATGGGAGGGATAAACCTTACTTCCCCGTCTGGAATGCCAAAGTTCTCGTCAAATTGAACAATTGTTGCTTTTTGACTCAAAAACAAAGGCCAAATGGAATCCCGGAAACCCAGGCCCCAGCCAAGACGTTTCATCTGTACCCTGAAAAAATGTCGTCTGCAACCCTCAAAAAACGTCAACAAACCAAAAGGAAAAAAAGAATCCCACCAGGGCTCGTACTTGGCCCAGATTTCTAACGAGACACGTCTAATAGAAGTCTACGTACCTGCAGGCTAGTGCGCGCGTCCCGAGGCACGGGTCGGCCAATTACATAACAGGGGCTGTCATTTCCATCGCCAGAGGGCGTCCTTAAGTCCCCGGATGTCTGTCGTTGCCATGGCAACCGATTTGAGACAATGGATGCTTAGCAGCAGATAAGGGAACAAAGCGGGAGGGGGGGAAAGGGGGGGGGGGACGCTGTGACTTGTCTGCAGGTCGACTGCAGACGAGAATTGTGTATTCCTGAAGAGAGATAGCCTAGAATTAATTTACTTTTTAGACGGATTTGTCGTCTGCTCAGATGCTTAGGATTTATCTAATTAAGCTCCGGGGAATGTCAGCTGAATAGACATCTATAGGGCGTCGAGAGGAAATAGCGGTTGTTGAATTCTGGGACCGTAGATGCCCATTTACCTTACATTCTGTAATATTATGGCTTTGCAGAGTTATCTTGAGGACCCCTGAGAGATTATCCCCCATTACCTAAACAATAAGTTTTATAGGACTTGGAATCGTGGAATAAAATTGCTAATTGTATTACATAAAGCAATTATGTTTTCTCATATTGTGCAAATTATATATGAGTTATTTCAAATGAAACTTTGACATTTCTTTCCATGACTTTATAAAACAGCCTACTTTTAAAAATGATTTATCAAGTTATAAACATCAAGGTTGCCCTTGGTTTTCATAGAAATACTATTATAGTAGTCTTGCAAAATTCCCTGGCCCTTGCCGAATCTCGGATCCCAGAATCCCTTGCGGATCCCAGAATCCCTTGCGGATCCCAGAATCCCTTGCGGATCCCAGAATCCCTTGAGGATTCCAGAATCCCCAGGCCCGTAGCCAGCTTTTTTGACAGGGGGGTTCGTTTTGTCAGAGGGGGTTCACTTTGTCAGAAGGGGGGGGGGGGTCGTTTTTATAATTTTGGGCTAAAATGAGCATATTTTCTCATTTATAGGGACCATAGAAGTGATATTTTAAAGAAGCGGTTAACGTTGCTCCAATGGGGGCTACGTACGAACCCCCCGAACCCCCCCTGGCTACGGGCCTGATCCCTCTCGGATTCCCTAATCCCTTGCTGTTCTCAGACTCCCTTGCAGAACCTACAATCCATTGTGCATCCCAGAATCCCTCGCGGATTCTCAAATCCCTCGCAGATCCCAAAGTCCCTAACGGATCCCAGAGTTCCTTGTGGACAATCCCATAATCCCTTGCGGATCCCGGACTCCCTTGCGGATCCTACAATCCCTTGCAGATCGGATCCCAGAGCTCCTTGCAGATCCCAGAATCCCTTAGTTTGCGGATCCCAGAATCCCTTGCAGATCCCAGAATCCCTTGCAGATCCCAGAATCCCTTGCTGATCCCAGACTCCCTTGCGGATCCCAGAATCCCTTGCGGATCCTAAATCCCTAGAGTCCCATGCGGATCCCAGAATCCCATGCAGATCCCAGAGTCCCTTGCGGATCCTATAATCCCCAGAGTCCCCAGAATCCCTTGCGGATCCCAGAGTCCCTCGCGGATCCCCGAATCCCTTGCGCTCCCCTCAGCCGACAGGTGTCGTGATAAGAGCGAGATAAGTCTGGGCTCAGGAAGCTTTTAGCAAAAGGCAGGAACCGTCACGACATTTTACCTCCCCTGACCCCAGCCCCCTACAACTCTGGGGGGGGGGGCACTCAGTATATAAAGGTTGGTTGGTTATTGGGGTTTTACACCGTATCAACATCTATGGTCATATCACGGTGAGAACAAGGTCTTGACAATTCTGTCGGTTTGATGATCGTATCTATGAAATGAATGTATCTATGAGAAGGTAGAGACCGTACCCCTACACTTTTACCGAGGTAGGTGTTCTTTAATGTGCAGGGTCCCATAGGCAGGGCCCTACACACAACAGCCAGTGGCCCTCTAGGAGCCTTTGATAACAGTCATATATGAAGGTAGGTACCAACTGCGAAACTACAGCCCCCCTTTTTGAGGATTTTTCAACCCCCAGAAAAACTGGGATGTACTCTGAAAGCCCCCCGGCCCTTTTTCGGCATCCCTCATGGACAGCCCTTGCAAATAAGCATTTAACCCACAAATTTCTCATGGTCACAATCCAGTCCAAGAAGGTGACAATTTGTTTGAGAGCTATCATGAAGGAACTTGATAACCTACAATTGGCTTTTAATCTAGTATCATATAATCTTTTATTGACAGCTACCCTTAAAGGTGGTTACATGATTTGACAGCCTCCTCTTTTTAAGTGAAATTGGCGATCGACAGCTACAGCCCCTTGATGGTCCGACCGCAGTTGGTACCCGTTTCTAGACCAAGTACCCCCCCCCCCCAGCCCCCTACAACGCCCCCTTCTCCTACCTCTGCCCTTAGCCACCAGAGGGCATAACCCCCCACCTGCTGGCTGGGTAAAACACCAGACCGGCTACAAACGGACACCTGCCCTTTTACCCGATACAAGTGACATGTGTCCGCACTCAGAGATAGACTTTAAGGGGAAAGAAAGGTTGGTCTCAGCTTTGTTATGAGAATGTGAATTTCTCAGAGAAAAATTGGATTTTCGTTTTTGATGTTGATTGGCTTGGTGCAGCAGAAGGCCATGCTGATATGACCTTATTAAGGTCATATGCCCTTAACTCCAAAACTGAACGTGCACACTCAAACAGCTTCACTATAATAATTGAAGGTATATATGCGTACACACTGGCAATAGTAATAAAAGGAAAATAATTTTAAAAATAAACCGGGGGGGGGGGGGGGGAGATGCAAATAGTCCTCTTGACCAGAAGCAGATTTATTGCAGTTGAGAAATCAAGTAATTGAAGCAGTGTTTGCATTGCTGCAGTTATCATTTGGTTCTTGCAATGCATGACCAATTACTTATTTTTTCAGAATAATCATCCAGCTTTTATTACTCTTAGCAGCAGGTATAACTCTTGACATACTCGGTCCTTATTAATATGGGTGTTTCTAACTACCCTGCCCATGACACTGCCCTTACAGTACTTTGCATGTCCAGCCTCCTTCCACCTCCCCCCCCCCCCCCACTGCCTCTCACCTTGGTCACGTGTCACTGTGGCCCCTGGGGCAGCCAACCCCTCCCCCCACTCACCCTGATAATTTGAGGGGCGGGGCGCCCCAGCTCCCCCCCCCCCCCAATCTCCCCACACACCCCACACCCCACATGTGACATCACCAGAGGTACGCTTGGCCAATGGCCTACCCTGATTGTAATATACTGACCAGGGGCGGGTCCAGGGGGGTCCAGGGGGGTCCAGGGGGTCCTGACCTCAACCCCCCCCCCCCCCCCCCATATCTTTTCTTTATTAAATTTTGATATGGCTATGTTCTGCATTATTTGCACTTTAAAAAAACCTGTCGAACCTATATGGTTCAATTGAACTCTGCAGTTTCTATTCTTATTCAACCAGGATTACATGGTTTCATACTAGGCAGCTTGCCTTTACAGCTTTCATACAAAGAAGCTGTATCCATGCAATATAGGGCCTACACATCCAATTTCATATACATCATACACATCTGATTGCAGTTTACCTGATATTCATACTTGTGTCTTCTGGTATATACCTCTGCAATTCACCATTGCATACTTCTAAAAATTCTTAAATGTGAGCTAAGGAAGTTCGGCCACGGATAGTGAGTTATAAAGCAACAGTCGATTTCTGTCATAACCCTAGACTCCCCCCTTAAGACCCACTCTCCAAGCTGATATTGTCAGAATCAATTCATTAAGTAACCTGAAGCGCCAGCCACATAACTACGACTCGGAGAGTAACACCCACCTCAACAAAATGGCCGCCATCCGCCACTCCCATAATGCACTGCTCTGCTTCATATCCGGTCACATGACACTAGCAAAATGTCCATCCGGGTTCTTGTCGTGTTTCGTTTTGTCCCGGCATGCACTGCGCTGAATAGGAATGATGGGATAGGCGTGTGGGAAAGGACATAAATGTGGGCGAAAATGGGGGAAAGAAGCGTAGGAATATGACCCAGAATGTGTGTGGGAGCGTCCAAGATGTGACCCTCATAATGAATGTATCAATGTAGCACATAGTCTGTGTTTCTATAGAGAGCATTAATGTATTTCTCATGACGACTTCAGGAACATACATGTGTACTTATATTGGTCCAAGCTGAAAACTGTGTAGGATTTGTCCTACGTAAGAATGCCCTGTTAGAAACAAATTGTGTTGATAGAGTGAAAGACATGAGTAATAAGTATTCCCTTCTGGTTTTCCTATATGATACTTTGTAAGTACAGATTATATCTTAACTTTTGTACTGATTAAGATTCAGAATGGTCACCTTCTGTGCGTTAAGTTAAACGTTTAACTTAGGATGCGTTCTTGATAGTCATTTTGAAAAACTTAGCAGAACCACAATAAAGTATTTGCTAAAAGAACTGTATCTGTGTTGCGATTACACATATATCTATGTTATATAATTATTGAAAAGTACTAAAAGGAGCAGAAAGCATATAATATTATGCCCATTTTAGCAGCGGCATGACCCGAGGAAGTAGGGCGACCCACAGCAGACGACAATCACACTCAAATTAATTCAATTTGTTCTGCGTGCGCGTGTCCTCAGATCGTCTACCCCCTGCTCCTAACAGCTCTCTCTCTCCCCCCCCCCCCCCACCTCATCTCCGGAGGTGGAGGGGGGGGGGGGGGTACTCAACTTGGATTTGGGTACCCACTGCAAAACAGACTCCAGGAACTGTGGCTGTGATTATGGCAAAGGAAGGAAAAGAAGGGGGCTGTCACTGACCAGACAACTCTAAAAATGGGGGCTGTCAAGGCTTACTGTCTGCATTTATGATATCTTTTGTAGTCAGAAGAAAGCATCAGGGACATATTTCAGGCTCTTCAAACTCCTTCATAAGGTTAATTGTATTATAATCTTTGAAGAACAACACAGATTTTTGAGCCGAAAATTACAGCTGTAGTGAAAACAATGGGCTGTGCCTTGACATGCCAGAAAATAGGGGGCTGTATACTAACATCTGGAATTCCACAGAGCTGCCATATGGTGAAAAAAGTAGGCTGTAGTTTTGCAGTTGGTACCTACCATCAAAGAGTGAGTACCCCCCCCCCCCTCCACAAGCCCTCTCCCCACCTCCACTCCTCCAGTACCCTCTCCAGGGTGGGATGGAAGCTGAAGCCTCTCAAGGAAATTCCTCTCTGGGCAGACGTCCCTTGATGGGCCTCTAAGACACGTGATAAGCAATTGCTTCATTAGGCAGACGAAAGATCTACGCGATTTCCCGCCAAATTCTCAAAGTTGCTCTCAGTGCTTCAGATTTAATTAGTCAGGCTTAGGATTTCATTGAAATGTACTTGAAATGGCTGCACGGATGTCCTTCAAAATTTGAAAGATGATTGGAACAGGATTTTTCGAGTTGTCAAATGAATTGTTTGTAATTTAGTTGTTGATCGAGAGGATCCTATTGGGTTCGGTTTGGTGGATGATGTCTGGCGTAGAAACCACCTGTTTGGGGCCTTGAGTATCATATTCAAGGTATAACGTCAGTCGAATATTCTTGAGGGATATAGCATCAAGCACGTACTTGTTGATGATAATTTCATGGATTCTTGTTTTCCATTTACTTAAAAAGACAAACAAGAAGAAACATGTTCATGCAGTGAGACTCAAACATCGACGATCGTTGGTTGGTCAATGGACTAGCGACTCGCCTGCCGATTTCACATTTGATTTAAATGCCAATTGGCATCAAAATATCAAACATGTTTGAAATCTCTTGATGACCGTTAGTTAGTTGGCCGATTGGATGGAAAACGTCTTGTAGGTATAGGGCTTTACATAAAAGCAGTGAGCAGATCTAGAGAATGCACACCCCCAAATCTACTGAAAGATTAATCTCAGAACGTATCTAGGGACGCTGGGAAACCTGATAGATTTGCTACTGACCGTTGCTAGGGAGACGGGGGACCGCCATTACCGGATATGGAACTCTCCTGTCGCTACTGGCCAGGGAATGATTAAAGGCGAAGCCCCACGGTCCCTAAGCGGATATGTAGGCCTAAGCCTTAAACGACTAACATTTTTTTACCAATTTATAGCACATACTTCCCTTTCTTATTCCCCATTGAAGATATAAGGAAAAGACTGTGCAACTATACACCAGTCTTAATTATTCGTCTTTTTGAAAGGGTTATATGGGGTAAAAAGAAAAGGCGGGAAAATTCTGAAAATGTCGTCTGCTCCAAGAGTTAACACGCCGTCTCTTCGGGAACTACTTTGTGTCTGAGCGGAGGAAGTTCAGATCCGAGGCGGGTGTGATTAGGCGTGTGTAGGGGATAGGGACAGATTACTCCCCGGGATAACTGCGCCAAGCCTCGTTTTGGTCTATATTACTCCTTTCCCCTGGCGGTAATGACGAAAACTGATTCAGTCCATAGAGTTGGCTTTCACATACGGGTGGCAGCAGAAGTGTTTTCAGTATACAACCTTCATCTTTTAAATTTCAAAGTCTATAAGTATTGCAACGTTCAAAAACTGCTAAATAGGTCTTTTGATGGTTGGCCTTTAATCTGTAGGTCTACAGTACTATTTTGAGTAAAACCTTGCTAGATGAAATAAAGTTGGAAATCGCTGACGGATCCAACATTTTATATTATGGTCTTTGTGTAATATCAGCTGAAAGGAAGAAGAAAAAAGGGAGGGAGGGGGGCAAGATCAAGACTCCCTGCATAGATCCTTCTCTCCAAGTAACTATAGAATCTTTGAAAAGGGTTGAGAAGTTAACATGGATGGGAACATTAATACTGCATGGATGCCCTCCCTCCCAGGGATTTGACCTATGACCTTGAGATCAACAGACAACATTTAAGCATTGACCGAATGTTTTGCCACACGCCCCTTTATAAGGTGAAACCGTATACCACCGACCTATGTGACTGCTTTTACTCCACCTGTTCATTTCCCTGCCCTTTCCCTTTACTACCCCTCCCCCATCACTCCTCCTTTTCCTGCCCTCTCTAAGTGACACGTGGAGAGATCCCAGGCCTCCATTGTCACGTGACCTTTGTCATGTGACCTGTCAGCTGACAACCCCCCCTCCCCCCGACAAAAAAAAATCTGAGCCTTTGGAACTGCATATTGGTCTCGATTTTTTAATTTCATATGTTTTACCTGTAGAGTTTTGTTGTTTTATCCAAAAAAAAATTATCAAATGTTTTATCAATTGCTGGGATAAATAAAGGATTTGATAAAAGTGAGCAGAATGGATACTTCAGATATGGTAATGAAATGACCTTAATTTCTTTCAGTTTTCTATTTGCATTGAACGGTCATCCATGTAAAGCAGCAATATAATACTGCATATTGGCCTATGTGGTATTGCAAAACAAATAAATTCATGTCCATATTTCATAAACTCAAATTCACATTTCTATAATTATACTACAGGGTCAAGTAGGGGAAAACTAGCCTCAATAGTTGGAGGAACACAGTTACAAAATCAATTCAGCGAAAATAAGCCTACATTGTAGCATTGACTTTACCTGTGAGAACCACAGGTGTCTGTCTGTGTGTCCCTGCCACCTGACCCCCAGTGCCCCCTGGGACCGGAAGAGAATAAAGGGCACACTGCGCATGTCTGTAGAGGACCTCCGGGGGGATAGTTGAAGCCCGTAGATACGTCCAAGTCCGCTAGGTGCTCAAACTGGGACTGTTAATCAACAACCATTTTAGGTGGGAATTCCCACCCATATCCCAGCATGCTTTGCAGCTGCTGGTTTGTGGCACGGAGGACCGTAAACCGGCCAGCACTCAAATAACCATCAAAGGGCTTCCCCATGTCATTTATAGAGGGCCAATAGAATAATTCCTTGCAAACTTTAAGTAGCCACTAGTAGACATAGACTCTTGTGGGTGTAAGGAGCTGTTATGCAAGAGGTGACTAGGTCATGAAAGGACTGGCCCAGATTCCTAAATAAACCATGTGGGTCCGCAAAATAGGCCCACAAGTACTACGTATGGACTGCAGTATTTCCGTAAGTAAAAGCAAGTGTCCCTAAATAGCTCTATAATTATGTGGAAAGTGTGCACACCATCCACATAGGTGTAGTCCTTTCAGGACCTATAATTTTACCTGTTGCATAATAGTTAGAGCAGCTAGCATACTTGGATGTAACTACAGTCTAACAAGTAATTCTGTAACATGAGAGAAGTCTGAACAATCATCCGGGACCTGGCCAAATAAAGTTAGGCCCCTATAGGATGACACGAATACTCATTTATCTTGACATTACTTAATTATTTCATTTCTTGATGTACAATTGATTTGTTTAATTATAATTCACTTGCCTGTAAAGGTTTTTCAGTAATCTGTTTTGAGAAAACCATTTTAGACATTTACAATTGTGAGTTACAGCACCTCCGACCCTCCCGGTTCGTTTTTCCGTAAATATTGTAATTTTCCGTAAATTTGTACCTAATAAGGGATACTTAGGGACACTTTTTCCGTAAAGCCCTATAAATTCTTTATATCTACGGAATTTTGATGTCATTTTATAGATTTTTCTAATTTCCGTAAAGTTAGAAATATCCTCTTGACTTTTCCGTATTTTCATATTTACGGAGGTTATTTTACGGATCTAACCCTCGTTCGTATATGTACGGACCTGTAAATGGACTTAGGAATCTGGGGTGGGGTGGGTGGGGCCTGGAGGGGGGATCAGGTGTTGTCATGGTAACGAGGGATGTAGGGGCCTGTGGCTCATCACCTGAGCATGGACATAGGGGGGCCCTAAAGAGGGATTGGTAATGGAGAGGGGGGAGGAGGTACTCTGGCCTTTAATAAGCCCATCCCAGTTTACACCGAAATTAAGGTTTACCATGAAATATTCTCAGAATTGCTTCCATGCTTATTCCATGAAGACAATTGCATAATATAAAATTAACCAAGTCAATTCAGTTGGCAAATTGTTCTTAGAATTTATAAATTGTAGCTCTATATATTGGCTTTTTCCTCATATGAACCAATGTTAAAGCCTGTCTGCCCAACTTTTAATGTCCAACCATATTTTGCCCTGGAATACAGCATTTTGGTTGGCTGGCAAACCTGTAAATCTCTCAATTGACGAAACTTACAAAACCATAATGTTTTACCAACATCAGGGGATATGGAAAAACATAAGTTTTCCTTATTTCAGTAACCTCAACTCTAGGGGCAAGCATACCTTATAAGTTATTTTGTCCAGCCCTTGTCCAACCCTGGGATATACCCAATGTGGGATGGGTTTATTGTGTTTTTCTTAAATTGACTGCTGAAACTGTACGGATAGGTATACATTGTATATGGACGACCAGCCTTTGGTTTCAGTCCTTTATGTTTCGTATGGAGGCGGGGGTTGGGGTGGGGTATACATGCAAAATGAATAAAACAAAATTGTTTGTCATCTGTTATACTTATATATGTAGCAGATGTAATATCGAATATGTACCATTATCACCATTGGACTGAGATGACATAAAATCTTCAAAGTTAAACTGATCAAATTAATACTTTCATTCTGGTTCGCCGAGGTAAGCTAACTTATCCTTTTCCAATCATAATGTTAATCCACTTTATGAATCATTGGATTGTGATTCATGATTATGTTAACTAACTTGTGCCTGCATGCAGCTTTCACAAGTACAAGTCATTACTACTTTGTTTTCAATCTGAACTTTATACAAATTTAACAATCTAGAGGCTGATAAGCTCAAGCATTGTTTAACTAATCTCCAGAAAAGAGGATTAAGTTTCCCTTTATAAAACAACACATCTTTCCAAGAAATGCAAGCACAAATGACATTAAACGTTAGCTATTTAAATACAATGTTATATTCAAAAGAAACTGTTGAATAGCAAAAGGTCAACCACTTTTCTTCTTCTACAAGGTTGGAAACTACATAGCGACCTTTGTGCCCATGCTTTTAAAACTGAGGACTACACACTACCTTTGAGTTTCGCATAGTTTGGCTACTGTAGTCTTTATATCATTACTTATTGACAGAATTTCTTAGCACCCGCGTTCTAAATCCTTAATCCGCGCCATATTGAACTTTCCCGAGGCAGCAGACGACTTTTGGTTAAACAAGTTGTGTGTAAGTTTCCCGCCACTTGAGATCCACTTGACACAGCGTTGCCAAGTTGACGCGGCAACACCCAAAGCTCTATGCACGTCATTAAAGTTAACACATTTTTCAACATTTTCTTTGAGCAACTAAAACACCAAGTAGATTCTATAGAAATTCACGATCATCTCTCTAAAAATGAGCAGTGATTAACATCTATGATTTTTGTGAAATTTAGACTTTTAAAGAACATTTTTTGGGGAATAGATTTAATTTGAATGGTTGGGAATAGAGTTATTAGTAATAGTTTGCCTCCCTGGAGTTGGTGTTTGTTCTTGTCCCTACTTATAGGGGGCGCCCCCGTCAATCAGGCTCCATCCGGGTACTAACCAAGTAAGGTCTCACCTTACTGAATTGACAGAAACGCTCAAGACGCTTTCTCGAGTATTTAACGGACAGTAAGGGGCCCCTTCAGCATTCCGCTACCCCACAGGAAGTACGTGAACGCGCATGCTCAGAGCAAAGACCGCAAGATGGCGGCCATGCCAGTCGAGGCATGCGCTGTTACGAGTGCCTGGTTAAGCCTTTTCAAGGAGGACCGTTGGGGAGACTGTATGCTGGTGAAATCTTTATTATGGCTTAAATTTGGCAGCTCGACACCTCAAGTGTTTTTAAGGCTAGAGTGGTGGACATGTGCGTCTAATTAGAAATGGATATGAAGGGAGGGAAGCGGACTTGTGGGGACTCGCATTTGTATAACATTTAGTCTGGTTCTGCTAATTTACGTGCATTATGTAAATAGCTGAACTTTTGAACTTTAGGCTATCAATACAGAAGAATTAAACATTCACAGTTTCAATGAATTTGAAATCATGAGTAATTTGCGCCAAATGTTTATTTATACATGATGAATCTATGTGAGCTAAATACAGGCTATGCTCATTATGGGAACCCTCTTGTTTTTGAAACTGTAATTTTGGATCCCATCAAGCGTTGCAGAGAGTAGGTCTCTTTATGCTAAATATGTGTTCTAAGACAGTGCATAATTGTGGATTTCTGATCTCATTAGATTAAACCATGCAGCCAGAACCATATGTAAGTTGAAGAATGGATTACATGTATTTATAAACCATATGCATTATTAGATATAACCTATACTGTGCCTAGAATACAATACACACCAAATAATATCTTCCAACATGGCAATATGCTATTTTTTTGTAAATCATTAATATAATTTGTATTTCAACCCTTTCCTTATAATTCCTGCACTGGTCATTATATAACCATTGCATTCACCAATGATAGAGACACAAACATATCCTTATTTTCTGTTCCCTTCACGTCTCATACAACCCTCAGTAGCCCCCCAGACAAACTGGGTGGTCCCTTTCTATATGATATACATGGATCACAGATTCACATGGCCTTACTCACATGCTGTGACATGTGACTGACATGGTCCTGGGTAACATGTCTGAACCCCGACCCGGACGCTGGGATCGTGAAGCTATTCCGGATTGGTGTTGACCAGTATATATATATGGGGAATTGTTGTGTATCAAGAACATTATAGGTAGAGGTCAGATAAACATACTTACTGGAGATGACGTAGTGCTACTGAGGTAAATATACAGAACTTGGATTTTCTTATTCATTTCATAATCCTTCCTGTAATATATCTGAAAACCAGTGGAAACACTGAAGATGATTACACAATAAATTTTTGAAAAAAAAAAGAAACTGAACAATACTGATTACTAAGCAATGCCTAATTAATTATCTTTGTGCCAGGAACTAATCAAAATTAATATGAAACATAGGTAATCTTTATGTATTCATAACATAAAACAATTAGACTAAGATTAATAGGCACATAACGGGTATTGAACGCTTGCTTCGTTCATTTTCATTTAGAAGTAGCATCAGAGAAATATCGGGAACATTCCTATTATACAAACCAATAACAAGGAACAGCATGAAGGACACATTTTTTTCTCTTTTTACTTTCAAAAAGACAAAATAATATACAGAGTTGCCCCCCCCCCCCCCCATCCCACGCACCCACACATGCATGTAACGTTCATTTCCTTTCGACGTCTACAGAACAATAAGAGAAAGATACATGATAATAGGAAAATAACCGTCTACCCTTCAAAACGAATCAAAGTGCCCCTCCCACAATCCCCATGGGTGTGACGTCACTTCCGTCGAGTGGTTCCATGCTGTGACCTTGACAACTAGTCCATTTAAACGACCCATCATCCCCACTAGAAGCATAAGAGAATTAGAGAGAGGGGATATGGTACTACAGTCTACACCCCCCCCCCCCGCCGCGGGATGTCACTTCCGTTCAGTTGATGACGTCATAGCGGTCATCCCTCCCACATGTCAGTCCCCTGGTGGTCCAAAAACGCACTAGTGTCACCACCCGAGGGCGGCCATCTTCCCTAATTACTATTAATAAGCTAATTAGATGTATCGCTCCACCTTTAAGCCCGATTGTTCTAAATTTACCCCATTGTTGGGTTATTGTTTTAAGATTGCATTGTAGGATTGGTGTAGACTTGGCAACGGTTACCACCTGGAGAGAGGGGAGGGGCGATTGCTGGTTTTAACATGGAGATAATCACATGTTAAGCCATGTTAATACATGATAATCATTTAACATGGGATTAGAAATCGGCGTGACGTCCTGTCACATTAATGTTTAATCAGAAACCAGCAACACAGTGAAAGACATGTTCTTATTATCATCGGAAGACGTTGCATTATAATAGTGATGGCATTTAATCAAATAGTCTGATGATACTTTAAGCTAAATTTTGATCAAATGACAGTAAAGTTTCCAGTGTTTCACTTGTTTTTCTTCTCCGAAATATAACCTTTTTTTGCGGTGCAGGGGTGGATCAAGGGCACCGCAAGGCCCCGTCCCCTCCCCCTTTTTGGTGGGGAAAGGGGGACAAGAGTTACGCATGCACATGCAATTATGCGACGTTTCTGTACTAATCCTGCATGCTGAAAAAGGGGGGCGAGATGGTGTAGTGGGTAGAATCCTCGCCTCTCACTTGGCTGGGCCAGGTTTGAGTCTTGGCCTTGCCTGCTACACCACCTTGCCTTGCCGTCATTTTCACCCCCATAGATTCGATCAACCAACTGGTATACACAAACGTGAGTAGTCTTGATATAGCTGAAAACTGCTGAGTGGACATTAAACACCAAAAATCATCATCTGAACCCTCCCCACACTTTTCTATCCGCCCCTGCTTTGTAGTATCAAAACAGTAACTACCACTCTTTGACCACTGTTATGATTTAACATGTTAATATTTAACATTTAACAAGCCATCTTATTTGGAAAGTGATGAAAACGCATTTCAAAAAGATTTAATGATTGAAACCTTTATCATGCTGCAAAGTAAACTAGTATGAAGTTGCAATGTTTGACGTTTTTACCCAGGCACTTCCATGCACAAGGTATCTATACCTCAGAATTGTGTTTACAATCTTCCCGAAGGACACCCTTATCCTATGACCTTGGACCCATAATTCCGACGCAGCCTGGTTAGACCAGATATGTGATCTAATACACCCTTCCATAATACCTCCATTATCGTCCACCTCCACAGCGACCCCTAATGGGCGCCATAATAAATACTACCCCACAGAATTATTGGCTGAAAGGCTTGCCATAGTGAGCGATAATCGAGGTAAGCCTGGGTATATTCTGGGCAGGCAACCATGACAATGCGATTTAGCTATCCTGCAGGAATGTGGCTGGAGAGTGTGGGGTAGGACTAAGGAGGTTGGGAATATGGCTGGAGAGTGTAGGGTAGGACTAAAGAGGTTGGGACCTGGAAAGGCTGACTTTAGAGAGCGTATGTCAATGGAATATTGAGAACCTGGGAAGGAATTCAAGAGAAATGCCTCTCACATTTGTAAGGGATTGGGATTGTTCGGAGAAATTGGAGAGATCAGTTCAATGAATTGTGCAATGGGAGAGAGGGTTATTTACTAAAATTAATAGAATATCTTTATTGAAATGCAGACATAATTATACAGGGTCGGATCCAGGAGGTGGGCGGTCAAGAGGCTCATAAACTAGGCAAAAGGAGAAAAATTCTGCGCAGATGCACGTAAATACATACCATTTTAATACTTAGCATTATGATATTATGCTGACTCCACTTTCAGAAATTCTGGATCTGCCCCTGTATATATCAATTGAGTGCGGTATCATATGGATATCCATTTTTCTTTAAGTTAATAAATTCTCCATGTTGGTTGTTTAACTTTACTTAAATAATAATAAAATGTGACAAGTTATCTCAATATAGGCACTCACTGTATGTCAAACAAGCTTCAGAAACTAGACACTTTTACAACAGTTATAGTTATACCTCCAACGATAGAGCGCCCCCACCCCACCCCCACCCACTACTTCCCCACTCCTTCCCCAGTGGAATATGAAAGGGATTTGCTAGTTAGGGGCCTGGCGTTGCATTGTGGGAAGGGATTAGGTTGTAACGGGTTGGGGGAAAGGGGAGAATGGGGGATGAATAGGGGAATGGGGGGGGGGGGGGGGCTGGGAAAGTCAGGGTGTATGGGTAGGAACCCAGTATGGGGATTAAGATAGAGTTATATGGCTCTAACGCTCGTAACTATTGATCCAAAGCATACTGAAATATTTCTCTGAATACGGGGATATGGTAATAACTCCATCCATAAAGAGTCAATTCAGAAGGTGGAAATAATTGGGCCATGGTTATAATTGCAATTCGAAGTAAGACAATGATTTATAGGAGCACTTTTTAAAGAAGGATTTCCAAGTTAGGTTCCCCAAGAGGGAAAATTCCGCTACATATTACGACTAAAGTTTACTTATAATGTGTCACACTACATTATCATTTAGTTTTATTTTTACAACTACAGACCTCCCTACATTTAGCTCCTTGTTTATGTGACAAAGAACCGTTCTTTAGAATGTTCTAATAACCCAGCTATAAAACCATAATCAGGAACATTATTGTAACATTCCCACTATTACAACTCCCTTGTATACTTCCTGTCGGACATTATAAGCACGCGCAGCGGTACAGCCTCGTTATGACTACACAAACATGACCCCCTGGCGGCCCTTTAGTGAACCTCATTAACAGGTTGACGTTACAATGATTACCCACCTCCAAAAACAACAAACAAACGTCGCCATGTTTGTTTGGGCGACGTCTTCACTCACCAAACATATTTCTCACCAACCTGTGGTGCGAAAATACTGGGCGAAAATAGGGGAAACTGTCCAGCTGCTTTGGGGCGGATTTAGCAGTGTGAGACCTTAAATTGTTCCTCAAGTGGGTATGAAGTAGGATTGTGGATGGTGAAAGGTGAAGGGGCAGGGGTTCTAACCTTCAGGTTTACAGCTGATATTGACAGGAGACGTAATATGGTGGGTGACTGGTAACTTTATTTGGTGATTTAGGTTGGGGTATGTTTGTGGTAGGTTTGCAGGTATATAAACATTATGCTGGCTTCAGCCTGGCAGAACTAAGTCAATTTACCCACTGTCGGACCTATTCACAGAAGTCTGACAAGTGGGAGGTGACGACTTGTTTCCATACATGCTCATGTATAAGCAAAGAGTCTCATTTAGACCCCACTTGGCAGATGTAAAGTGGGGTCACTTTTTGGTCGCTTATTAGTTACAAAATTTAGACCCAACTTAGCAGATCTAAAGTGGGGTCACTTTTTGGTCGCAAGCTTATTAGTTACAAATGTCCATACATATACATAAACATTATTACATCTGATTACCGTTTAAACTGAGCCATATGGTAATGATTTAATGTGATCCTGTGTATATTAATTTTCATATTTATAATCGTAATAACTCAGAAGACCAAGGGAAACCTTGAAGATTATGACTAATGAAAACCTTTTTAACAAAAATAAAAGTATGCAGAGAAATCGCACACGACATGCAGTTACATGTATTTTGTAAACTTATTAACAAGTTCTGAACGGGTCAGGTCATAACAACCATGTTTGCCTCATTCGTATTCTTCTATACACTGAACTTGCTGTTTTAAATAGCTCAAGCGCAACACTTAAAAATGCCAGAATCCGTAGAAAAAAATCATTATTTCTTTCAATTTCCTTGATCCATATGTAACTTAGAGACCTTAAAGAAACTTTAAAGTTTATATATAGATCTAGAAAGGTGTCAACTGAAGTATACCTCTTCAGTGTGTCAGATTTTGTGAAGAATATCTCTTGAAAGTTCTTGTATTTCTATACAACCGGCCATACAGCGCTATGTATACCCAATTCACTACCACTCTCTTTGTTTCTCAATCACCAGATGTTGTTTCAAGAATCAGCCCTTTTTGTTCAGATTTTCTTTTGATTAATTAACCCACAAAGGGCCTTAATCAGTAATGCTTTATTTACCTGTCAACTTCGACCAAAAAGGTGTTTTAGTTAATCCCCAGGTGTTATGGATTAACACCTGGCGGCAGATGTAAGAACTAAAGGTGTGAGGTTGTAGATTGGGATTGTTGTGCTTAATGAGAGGAAGTCCTGGCATTGGTTTTCCTTTATAGACTGTATACTGGGAGTTCTTACTATTGTTCCAGTGCTTACAGCATCATTAGCAACGGGAAATATTGATTGCCTGCTTTTGGTTTTCAATGCATTCAAAGCATTCCAATGTGATTCAGCTCTATTTAAGAAGAATTGAGAACAATTGCCTTATAACATCGTCATGGAATTTATTTTAGAACTCAATAATTTGATTAATATTTTTTTCTGGGTAATTCAGCTGTGTATGTAAAATGGCGGTTACAGTGTAGAAAGTTGTTTAAAAAATCCCCTTCCAAACTAAATATAAAAAGGTTTTACTTAAATACTCCGATGATAACAGAATTAGGAATCTCTCATGTATTTACCCTAGAAAATATATAAAGCATAAATATTTTTTAAAGAATATAGGCAAACTAGGATACAGTACTGGTAACATACAAATCATCGAACTGTGACGGGTCAGACGACCAGATTGACCAAATCATTGAATTGCACACAGAATGACAATAATGACATTACCTTCAAGAATACCCTCGGCTTATTTCCGTTATCAGGCAAATAATAATATTATGTTAAATCTTTCTCAATTAATTTTTTATCTTAAAAGAATTCATCAAAATACTGCTCGCCTCATACAAACACCATAATAATTATGTCAATTCAGAATACCAAATTAATAAGTAATCCTTTTCTCACAGAACAATACTAACCTAACCACTAAATCCCTCAAGTACCCCCCCCCCCCCCGCCCTCTCTCCATGTGTCAGTTAGGGGGCGGGGTGCCCCCTGTCTGTGTATACGTAACCTGACCCCTACCGGCAGCCCCCCACACCAGGGTCCCCTGGTGGCAAGAACCAAAAGCAGCCCAATGTTTCCAACTTCCGTTCCCGACCCCAGCTCTCCAAGCGGATTCTTAGACTGAGCCATGGGGCTCAGAGTGTGTGTGATTAGTCCAGTAAATTTCGGGTTGGAGTTTGGAATAAGGATCTTTGATTTTAGAATCATTTTAGTAGGTGTTAAGGGATCTTTTATGGGTTAAATAATGTGAAAATTGGCATTATAAGGCATTGGATTCGTTTCTTATCGAAATTTTGTTAGAAAAACAAGATGGAAACTTTTGTTTCTCTTATACTAAACATAGACACAGATGAACAACTTCATAATGTACCTTCGAACGTTGATATTCAATTCCAATCACAAACCAGGAAAAAAAAAACATCTGGGGAACTGGGGAAATGGTTGGTTGGTTGGTTGGTTATTGGGGTTTTACACCGTATCAACAGCTATGGTCTTATCACGGTGAGAACAAGGTCTTGACAATTCTGTCTGTTTGATGATCGTATCTATGAAATGATCGTATCTGTAAGAAGGTAGAGACCGTACCCCTACACTTTTACCGAGGCATGTGGGGAAATGGGAACTCAGGGATTTTGAAATCTAGGCACAATAAGTGGTTGTAAAGTTGTGCTTGGAGACTGAGACACGTGTACAAGAGAGCACAGTGTTGTTTAGACCAGAGTTCTCCGCCCCACTCTTCTGGTCCAAACCACAGGGCACCACCAGACCCCACTGATACAATAACATCTTGTACCGCTTGTTC
Source organism: Lepidonotus clava (assembly GCA_936440205.1). NCBI lineage: Eukaryota > Metazoa > Annelida > Polychaeta > Phyllodocida > Polynoidae > Lepidonotus > Lepidonotus clava. The sequence goes on from OW387149.1 coordinate 12,812,999, forward strand.
TCATGCCCAGTTCTAACTCGGCAATTGTTTTGTGAGGATGTTACCAAGATTTACAAGTCTGATGTGTCTTAATTGGGAAAACTGCAATGAATTTTTGATGTCGGAAAGCGAAATAAATTTGTGATGGTGGAAAGTACAGCATTTTCTATTTTTCTCCACCCCCCTCTTCTGGTCCAAACCCCAGGGCACCACCAGACCCCACTGATACAATAACATCTTGTACCGCTTGTTCTCATGCCCAGTTCTAACTCGACAATTGCTTGGTGATCGATGTTGCCAAGATTTAGAAGTCTGATGTGTCTTAATTGAGAAAACTGCAATGAATTTGTGATATGGGAAAGCGTGATAAATTAGTGATATCGGAAAGTACCGCCATTTTCGATTTTGTTTGCCCCACAACCCAGGGCACCATTAGACTCCACTGATACAATAACATCTTGTACCACTTGTTCTCATGCCCAGTTCTAACTCAGCAATTGTTTGGTGGTTGATGTTGCCAAGATTTACAAGTTTGATGTGTCTTAATCGGGAAAACTGCGATGAATTTGTGATATTGGAAATTACCACCATTTTGTATGTGAAAAAATTGTTACAGTGAATCACCGCTATAAGAATTTTTATTTCCCCAGTTTTGGTTAGAAGCACAAAGAATATTTAGAACTAGTTAAAAACAATGAAAAAATACCATTTTTGCCAATAGAAACAGAATGTCTTGGTTTTAGCAAAAAAAAAGTAATGTAGCAATTTAATAAATTGATATTTTAGTAAGAGAGCCCACACATATATACAGTGGTTGCTGAGTCAGCTTTCACTAATGCCTCAGCATAGATATAATCTGTCATTTTTTATCCTGACTAGAGTAATATCAGACAGGGAAAAAGTCTTGATTCTGCAGATAAAAAGCCAACCATTGCAGTAGTTGTTATGATTGGGGGACATTGGGAGATATGATAAATATTTGTCTGTTATTGTAGTTAGTGAGGCCTAAGGAATGCTGACATGGGGTGGAGACCAATGTTCCTGCTCCTGGGTCTTGTCTGTTTTAGCTCTGTTAAAGATCTGGAGATCTTTTGTATATTGAAAATCTGAAAAATGGATTTGCGTAGGCTTTTCAACCAAATTTTTAACATTGAAAGTATTACTGCCAATGGTTCTTCATGGATAACAAAGTGTTCATGTGATATAAAACCAATGATATTTCGTTCTGAAGTTGATAGTTAAGATTTGTTGTAATATCATTTCTGCTTGTTTGATTTTATATACTTTAACCAGATATTGTGATTATTCATGATGTTTAAAACCAACTATGTTCATTTACATGCAATTCCTATTTGTACGAGGAATGGAATGGAATAGGGAAATTAATGTTTTAGGATTTAGTTATAAAGATATTTACTTATATTTACTTAATATTAGTTTCAGAAACTACATTTCTGTAGGAGAAATATATATATATGAAATAATAAAATGGTGAAGAGTACATCCAACTCAACGACGGCTTGTTGTAGACTTACTATTTATTAAGACGTAGAATTATTGACGAATTAACATGTTTCGGATTTTTACATCCTTCATCAGAATTGATTGTAACCGTAAATTGGGGGGGGGGGGGGGGGGTAGAGATATATATGAAATATAACGATATGACAACATCCAACCTTTCTTAATACACAGTTCTATTATATTTTGTGTTCAAGATAGAATACAAAATAATTATTCTCAATTCTATAACCCATTGGTAATTCTATACAAATTTTAAGCTAATGATGAGTCATCATTTTCCACTTAGATTCAGGCATAAAGAGACAAAATAAGTGACCTCCATACAAGCCAGGGCACCACCATACAAACAGACAGTGCCCCGAAAACCACACAGTTGGCAGGTTTGTCAGGTGTCACTTTTTCAATTTTCCCCAAATTCAGGAGTCTGTGAGATGGTGGGGGGACCTGTAGGGGAATCCCTGACCACGTGACTTGTCTACAGCACGTGTCAGCGTGTTGCGGCACAATGTCTTTTGTCCAGGTTTGCATGTGGCCCACTCCTCAATAGACTTTGCGGTTTGTCAACTAGACAAAAGGGGCAGGGCCCCCCATGGGGAGATTTTCTAAGGCCCTAGGGAGGTAGGGGTTCGGGCTTGCCTAGGGAGAGGAAGGTGGGGTAGGGGAGGGGGGGGGGGGGGTTCGTTGTGGTTGGATTGGGTGGAGTGTTCTATTAGATTTCAACCTGGTTTTGAAGGACATACAGGAAGTCGGCCTATAGATTATATACAAAGCTTAAGAAAGCAGCCTAGATTATAATTAAAGCAGAATGGACTACTAATTGGGTGTTATACTCGCCAGAGGTAGGGTAGAAGTCAGTACATCTATGTGTAAGACCAAGTATCAGAAGGTTGTGAAAACAAACACATCCTTGCACGTAATGGTAGTACCCACATTCTTAATAATTATATAAACTCAAGGATTGGTCAGATGAGCTATAGACAAAATTTAAGTAATGCATCCAAGTGACCACAAACACTATGGTCAGTAAGTGTCTAAACCTCATACCATCTGGAAACCGAAACCACTCCACAATCAAAACAAGTTTTGGTCTTAATTAAGTCAACATTTGGTGTCATCCAAAAAACACAAACAGATAAGCCACCTTGGGCCATCCTCTCACAAAAAAAAACGATCTCCAAATAAACAAAATTTGAAATGATTACCAACATGGACAGTAGAAACCAACAAAAGGTGAGGGAACCAGCAACATACTGGTTAGTCCTTTCATGACCCAGATACCTCTTGCATAATAGGTCCTTACATCCACAAGAGCCCATGGCTACTATAGTGGCCACCTAAAATCTGTAAGGAATTCCTTTATTGGCCCTCTATAGATGTTGTTTGGGTGCTGGCTCGTTTATGATCCTACCTGCCATAGACCAGTGGCCCCAAAGCATGCTGGGATATGAGGTGGAATTCCTACCTAATATGGTTGTCGGTTAACAGTCCTAGTTTGAGCACCTAGCGGACTTGGACGTAACTACAGTCTGCATACGGGTGTTGCTGCTTGACCTTGCACAGATGGCGGAGCTTGGAGCTGTAACTGGAGGCTGTTTTAACCTATTATCGCCCATTAGGGGGTCGAGTTCTACTGCCATCTGGTGGCAGAAACAATAGGAGAGCTGCCGCTAACAGGCCAGTTTCTGACAGCTATAGGTCTGGGACAGACTGCTCGAAGGTTGGAGGGTGATTAATTTAGTGATGGGATTACCACCATTTTGTATGTGAAAAAATATCACTGAATCTATTACACAAGAACGCTACCCAAATCTTATCACAGAAAATCTATAAAATCTATACCGAATCCAGGGGTATCCAGTAGAGCACATCGATGATTAGTCTAATCCCCAGCTCACATCATCTGCCGACTATATAACCCGAGCCGTGCACTGCCTTATTGTAACATTAGGAGCTATTGTTAGGTACTTTTGTTAACATTAGGACCTATTATTAGGTACTTTTGTTAACATTAGGACCTATTGTTAGGATCTTGTATTAACTTTAGGACCTTATTGTTAGGGGCTCTCATCGCGTGGCCTGCTATAAAAGCTGGTACACCCTTTACACCTGCCTCTCCCTAACTGCCACTTGAAGTCTACACTTGAGAAACGGGCAAAACTGAGCAAAATTTGGCATACTTTTAACACAGCTAATTTCTTTGTACCTCTAGAATATATTTTGTGTGTGTTTAACACCGCGGTGTTAGAGAAAGATTCTGTTATGAGTATTTCAAGAGTTTAATATAATTCTAACTATACGAATCACTAAATAAACGTGCTGTTTTACTGCAAAGTTAATTTCCTGCTACTCAATTATATGCATGTCTATAACTGCATAAGAAATTGATAAATCAAATCAATTTTTGAATGGAGCACTGTAACCAAGACTTCTTAAACCTCAAATTGGTTTAAACCATTATATATATATATATATATATATATATATATATATATATATATATATATTGGAAAAAACGAACACAACTAAAACACAGGATTTTTCCCCACACTGTATAAAGTTATTAATTATAGGAACGCTATTATGGTAAAACAAAAGGTATTGCATGGTAAAGGCTTGGACGTGGGAGCAGAAGGGCTGGAGAGGGGACAGAAGAGGAGAGAGGGGAAATGAGTAACGGTTCGAGGTGGTCGTGATTCTAAAGACAATTACAGCTAGGGCATTCCGGCTTTGAGGGGTTTCCCGTGTTCGTTTCCATGGCAACATGGATCTTGCTGGGTTTCCTACCCGTGTTTAATCTTAGGTTGTGTTACCTCAGATCATGAGATGTGGAGATTCTGCCTTATATGAGAAGGTGTAAAGATAATCATTGACTTATTTTGTTTTCCCTCGTAATTCCGTAAAGGGGCATTCCGTCAAGGGGGAGGGAGAGGGGGGTCTAAATTTTCCTTAAATGTGCATATTTCCGTGAGTAGTGTATAAGTCCGATGCGTAATCCAGCGCAAGGGAGGGGCGACTGATTTTTTTAAAGTGGTGTACGTACTTAATGGAGGGCTCCTTATTTTGTTTATTTTACTTTTTTTTATCATTTTCAATAACAAAAATAAAGTAACTGGACCACAGCTTCTTATAACATCATTAAAGATCAATTAGATATGTACCACTTATTGTAAAATAAATGCTCCCTGGGAATACATCATTCATATATATCAGGGACGGATCCAGACATTTTCAAAAAGGGGAGGGAGGGGCGCCCTATTGTACAAATTTCCGCTGGACCTCCAGATCCGGGAATTTTACATCGCAAATATCTAAATTTGCTCAAAATTGGGGGGGGGGGGGGACGCCTGAGGCGCCCCCTCTAAATCCGTCCCTGTATATCATAAATGTAAGCCAATGAATTATGTAGCCAAAATCTGGAGGGAATATTTCCCACAGTTTCCCACAAATGCACATGCCCAGTCGTCTCTGAATTAACCGTGGGACTCATTTCTCTACTGGTTTCCATGGCAACCATCAGGACTGTTAATTATCCCCTGTGTCCTCTGTCCACGAGCTTGGCTGATCTGCTGGGAGAGTGTAGAGGCGGGTAGCCTCAATAGGTGGAAAAGAGGGAAGGTGTGCAGGGGAGTGGTTAGGCCAATTGTCATCTGGTTTCCTTGAAAGGGGGGAGGGCCCAGTGAGGGAGGGAGGGAGGGGGGGGGGCACTGACTCTTTGAAGGTTACTCCCGACTGCCAAACTACCGCCCCTATTTTTTGTGACTGACCACTACTGAATTTTAGTTCACTGTCCCCTTTTTGGGGGGCCACAGATCACCAGCCCCCAAATCAAAGTGTGTCAATACCAGAAAATATACAGAAAATTTAATCACCAAAATTGCTACAGAAAACTTTTGATAGAATAACTTTTTTTTGATGAAATAAAGTAGCAATTAGACTAATTACTAAATTATTGTTCCTATAGTGGTCTATGAATATTGTTCACTGTCCCCCAATATTTTGCCTAAAAAGTGGTTGACTGCCACTCAATTTTGACGTTCACCGCCCCCACTTCGCGGGTCCGTTTGGCTGTGGGTACCTGTTCAAGCCAAGTGCCCCCCCCCCCCGAGTCTGCTCTAGAAAAGGGGGGAGGGGCAGCGTTGGAGTGGGAGGGGGGTGATAATAGGGGTAGGACGCCCCCCTTTTAGTGGCTCCACCTACTGGACAGTGGTGGGAAAGCGGGCAGTGTGTTAACAGGGCATGTGCTTTTGTGCATTTCTATTTTTTCTTTCTATTTTAGGGCAATTCGTTCATAAGTTTTTGTTTTAATTGTTAGTCTAACAAGATGCACACACAACCCTTTTCTTCTGTTTTTCCCTCTAAAAATCGTTCGTTATTGTGTTGACAATCCTGCCAAGTTTTGTTAATTTTTAATTAATCTGAGCAAAAAAAAGTGTAGGATGTACATGAATGACTATAACAATGCCAGTAGCAGTTTGCTATGCATAGAAAAATGGAAAGTAAGTTCGGATAAGTGGATTTAAGATTAAAATATTGAGACTGTACGTACTGAATTTTTTAGATGCCTTTTTCTGGTATCTATATATTCTTTTTTCTTATTGACATTAATTTTACCCCTTCATGAGTGATTTTTAGAGTTATCAAGGAAGCCATGGTAGAAGCTGCATCACAGCAATCACATTCTGGGTCCAATAATAACGACATAACAAATTAGGCGCAGATTTCGTTTCTAGATCTACACTGGAGAAGAGAAAAATCCTAGTCTTTCTGTTACCATGGTGATCCCATTTTCTGTGGCACATCCTCCTCTCCAAGCAGATACTCGTTTGATCTCGCAAGCGCTCAGAAGTGAGCATATATGTGATGGAGAGTGGAGTGGCTTGTCGCTTGGTCCTGGCAGGTCCTGGGCTCAGCGTTGCTTGTCTGCCGGAAACCTCCTGCCCGCGTTTGTAAAACGACCACCAGGAGGCATGCCAGTCTATTAACACTTCCGGTCTGTATATATTTACACCCATTATCGCCCAGAAATATACACAAAAACACCAGAGAAAAATGCCACAATAAAAATACCCAAACAATAATCAGGTTGTATCTAATCCAGATTAGTTTCTCCATGTCGGCCTATTCGGGTGGGTAGGATTTGTTGGTTATTTTGAGAGGCGGGAAAAATGGGGAGCAGACGACTCTGAAACCACAAACGTAAACAGAACTTGAACCCCGGCCTTGTGCCCTAGACGGACCACTCTGGATACATTGGGCGGAATCCGGCTCCAGAAGATTCTGGATACAGATTATCCGGAACGGCCTTGGCGGATTTAAGGGGATCTGAAGTAATTTGCTTGAAATAACGCAGATGGGTCGATGACAGATAGGCGCCACAAAAAGAAAGTATTGGAGAAATAATCAATCGTCTGTTGGAGAAATAATCAATCGAGGAATAAAGATAGAGATAAATAAAAAAGAACAACATAAAACAACAAACAAACATAGTATTAGCCTATATGAGATGCATTTAGCAACAATCTAGATACTTGCATTGGCCTTGATTCATGTAGACTGAATTTATATAATTATGGATGTGAAGAGTTTTACCATGCATGTTAATATCCAAGTGGAACGTCTTAGCTACATGTTTGCTAAACAAATTCCAAACGATAATCACCGAAATGGATTGGAAGTTCATCCAAATCATTTATTGCCACAATCTTGACAAGTTGCGGAGATTTCAATGCACGCTGCTATCCTGAATTGTCCCCTAGTCCCCATCTTGAAAAGCCCCAATACCAAATTAGCCGCCATTTTGAAAGGCTTCACCTTGGCGACATGCAAATTAGCACCCACTTCTCGCGAGACGTCCGCGCTCGCGAGATGTCCGAATGTCGTCTGCCGCGCCAACAAAAGCGCGCCAACTCAGTAGGGGGCTCTAATTCTCCCACTTGTTCCCTTAGAGGGATCGAAAAATGTCAAACTCGTCGACGAACGGGGGTTAAATTAGGCCAATATGCGTGCCAGACCGACTGAATCACGCATGCGCCCTGGGACAAAGTAACTGTGGTTCCTACTTGCGGTTTTAGGGCAAGAAATGGAGATTTATTTTAGGTGCGTTTTGTCAAATGAATTACATAATATACTAAGGTGGTAGGTGGGGGGAATTGGGATTAGTTTGTTGAAGAATAGGGCCAGTCGAGGTTATCAGCATTTCTTTAGTTCTATTGATTCTTTTCTTTGCTTTCAATGTGTTTTAATCGATTCTATAGTGAAATTACCTATGCTCAGCTTAGTATATAATTGAGATATATTGTGAGAAAATGAAATATTCTTTAGTTCTCTCGATTCTTTTTCTTTGCTTTCAATGTATTTTTATATCAATTCTATAGTGCAATTGCCTATTCTCAGCTTAGTATAATTGAGATATAATGTGAGAAAATGAAATATTCGACTTACGCAGGTGTTATTCACCAGTCCACCTTTTTAACCATTATCATTATAACTTCTTTTTTTTTTTATAGAAATGTGCTTTACATGTGTTACCAATGACTTTTTACTTTTATCTCCGGGTTATCAAGTGTCAATATGTAAGAGATAACACAGAACGGACCCATACTGCACCAAACATACTTCCTGGCGTTAGATCTGAACCCAAACTTTTTGCGGAATTCTCCATTCTCGATAGCCTCGTCAGCCTCGTACATAAATATTGTTATTGGAACGAGAGAAGCATACCAATAATGTGCAAAAGTAATTTCAAACAGCAAAAAGAACTATCCCATTTTATTTAATCTCAAAAGCTCTCGCTCAGTAAATGTCAAAATAAATGTTCTATTTAAGAAGGTAAATTCTGCGCTTGGCAGGTGGTAAATATTTCCTGTCCGCGAAAATTGTGTGTCCATAATTGAATATTGCTGGGGGTGGAGGAGCTGTCAGTCAAAGTTAAGTAAATATTTGCGGATCGTTTTATTTAGCGGAGGGCAAGGTTTCACCGGTTGCCCTGGGGACCACCCCTGGAAAAACGACCCGTTATGTGGCGCCCCCCCCCCCCCCTCCCAGTCCTCCGCCTCCCCTACCCTCGGCCCCCAGGCCTCGGCCCCTGCTCCCATATAGCATATAGCTCTCCATATGCGGGTTCCACCATCCAATTGTTCATATTATTTGTACAATTTTATTTTTCGCAGAATTATGAGTAAGTTTAAATTCTTACCTTTTATAATATTCTATATTATACTGACCATGGGTGTTCCGCCTATAATAGATCAGATTTTTTTTTTACAATTTTCTTTTTCGCAGAACTATGAGTAAGTAGAATTCTCAACTAGTAAACAGGCTTAACTTCTTGTTTAAAATTCTTTCTGTAAACGTTCCAGAAGGACATTTTTTAAAAGAATGGCCTCGCAAACGAATTCATGTCAGAAACAATATATGTAGTTTCGGCGTTTTTGATTGGCTGAATTGGGATCCTTATAGGGCAACATATCTATAACTCTCACTCATTTTAATCCCACAACTGATTTTACATATCATCAGTCATTTTATGACAATAATTTTGTGTGCAACTGTTAATTATCCCCTAGAATTTAAAACTAAAGTTCAGCAGCATCAAATTAGTGTTAGAAATTTCTGACAATTGTAGAATCCGTCTCATGTCGACCGTGTCATTTTTTCCTCATTATTTCGAAATACATTATCTAGAAAATGTTAATTATTATTCCCTTAAGATATATTGTTTTAGTGTTCTTGATGATCAGTATATTACAGTACTTGGCTACGGAGTAACTACTGTTTGTTTTATAAAGTTTTTTTGATAACCTACCTAATCTTTATGAAAATCATATGCTATGCACACATATTGATAACCCATAAATGTTTGAATTAGATAAGATCTTTTTTTTTTTTTTTATATCGCCTTTAGGCTGCTAAGAAATATAAGAATATAGGACTTTTAAAGTTTAGAAACTATCCTGTAGCTGCACCTGGTATTTGGTATAGTAGTAGTGGGCATTCCTACTTCACAGTTCATAGAGTGCAGGTGTACACTTTTTACATCCATACACCCCTCTCCCACATCCCATCACAATGAAATGATTGACAGACCCGACAAACCACATGATAAAACATGTCTAAATCATGTCACTTAACATGTTCCGTACATCCTCTAAACCACCCACCCCACCACTTGCCATTCCAATATTAATAACTTTTATTCCTCAATTACTCTATCACCCACCCCTCTCTTTCTCTCCAAAAGCTCAAGAGCTCTTTCTTGCTCTATTGACAAGAGAGTTCCACTCCCTCCTCCTCCTCCACAGGAGAGTTCCCATAGGACGCGGGCACCCCATTGCGCATCCGCCACTGTCACTTTTAAACAAAATTCTGGCGACTGTCTGTCTGGAAAACATATACACCAAACACAAAACTCACCAAATTTTACTTCCCCTTCCACCACAATACAAGATAAGCAATGTGGGCACACGGAGAAAAGTTTGTGTAACGACCAAAGTGTGAAAAATCCTGAGAAATGTGTCAGACTTTGCGGAGACTTTTGGGGTTGTGGTTGTGTATGGAACAAAGAGATATCTAGCCAAGGGGTCTTTGTTACTTTGGCCCCCAAGATTGACACCTGTCAATCAAGTGTTGTAAACAAGTGTGTGCTTGGCAGACCTCCTGGAGGGCCGCCATTTTGTCCCAGGATGTCCATATAGTGGACCCCCAGGATCCCCCTTTCCTGACCCCTACTGCCCTCCTCCTGCCCCTGCCAACCCCCTCCCACTGTTACCCCCGCTCCCCTGGATACACATTTAGAAAGACCCCTACTGTTCTTGGTCCCCCCAAAACTCTTTGCAATGCCCCTATGCTGTGGGACCAATTAATATTCTATGCAAGGACAAGAAAAAAATAAAGAAAAAATAAATAAACGTTGGTCCAGTAGAAAATCAATTTGTACATACATGTCAAAATCAATATTTTAATATCAACGCATAACGCGATTGAAAGTTTTATGCATTGATGCTTTCACTGAGAAAGCAAATAAATATACAGATCTTTAGAATTATCACTTCCCAATTATATCATTATTATCCTGATATCTTAACATTAATCGACGGTAGTTTAATTCAATATAACAGGAATAAGTAGGAATTTTTCTATTCGGAATCATTTGTAGGAGGAATACTTCAATATAATTTCTGTGAAATCGTAGCCCGCTTCGATCCTCTGACAACTATAGACAAACAATACCCCTACCAACACTTTCACTTGCCCGCCCCCCTCCCCCCTCCCCCCCGCCCCCTTCCCACACCACCCAGTCCCTGGTCGCACCCTCTCTGTCGCCTCCTGTCTCCCCCCTGCCCCTGCCCCTATCCCAAGCCGCCCTCTCCCCCTACACAACTCTTACTACTCTGTCTGCCTGTCGTCGTATGTGTCTCCTGGTCTGTCTGTCACCTCTTCCAGAACACCCCCCCCCCCCCCCTCTGCCCAACGCACAACCCCCGAACCTCCACACACCCCCCCCCCCCCCCCCCCCCACCCATACCACCCACAATACCCTGAGGGTATATAACCCCTGAGGGAATATCCCGGTCCAGTCAGTCACCCACACCCCTCACCACTACCACTACTACTCCTACCCCTGGAGGAAAAGGAACGGCTACATACATGTACTTTACCTAACGTACATATGATACCTAACCTAACATAGGTATACCTAACCAACGTACAAGTCCGCACATTGACTCATCCTCAACTACATTTTACTACATCTCCACGGAGACACCTTGGACATTGACTTTATCTATATATAGTCGGAGTATATCCGGGCTGAGTTGGACTTTATCAGGAGATTATATACCATTATCCAGGATTAACTCCGCAGACCCACTGCTCTTATTTGCATGGAAAGGTATGTTTTGTGTAATTTTATCCCTTTTCTTTCTGGGTACGTTCTTGCTGCAATCAAACTACCTGTTGCAAATGACCGATAGGACTACACTTTAGAGTGATGGAGGTTCAGTAGCTGAAAGCAATGGTAACGGACCAAAACGTTCCTGAGAACTTATAGAAGGAAAGGGGAATAATCATAACTTATTTTTTGGCTAAGACATATCCTTTCACTAATAGCCCTACTAATAGAACCAGGCAGCCCTTGTTCCCCATTGTTCCGCACTCGCCCACATTTTGAAATTTCTTTGATCCCTAAGTGCAATACATTTTATATTATCAAACCAATTTAAATCAACGAAGTAAAGGCCCGGTCACATATAGAGACTGAACTCAACTCAACAGTCTTAAGGCCCGGTCACATATAGAGACTGAACTCAACTCAACAGTTGAGTTGAGTTCAGTCTCTGATAGTTTTGATATGTGACATAGGGTTAAAACTGGAGTTTTAGGTTTTCTCAAGACTGATCAGTCTGGTCTCTAATCTTGAGATGTTGAAGATTTAAAACTGGATAGTCTTGAGTCTTTAGCAGTCTTAAGGCCCAGTCTCAATATGTGACCGGCCTTAAGACTGGATAGTCTCCAGTCTCAAGCAGTTTTAAGGCCCAGTCTCTAAATGTGACATAGTTTAAGACTCAACTCAACTGTCTTGAGTCCATTATCCAATCATATAAAGGCAAATAGACGCACCTTTTTTCCCTACATATCATTGAGTTTAAAGGCAGAGGATAGAAGACACAAGACTATCCAGTCTCTATATGTGACCACTCATCATTTTTTCCTTAAGACTGGTTTGTCTGCAACTGTTCAGTCTCAAGTTCTTAAGACTGTTGAGTTGAGTTGAGTCTCTATATGTGACCGGGCCTTTAAGGACTTGAGACTGAACAGTTGCTGACAAACCAGTCTTAAGAAAAAAATGATGAGTGGTCACATATAGAGACTGGATAGTCTTGTGTCTTCTATCCTCTGCCTATAAACTCAGTGATATGTAGGAAAAAGAGGTGTGTCTATTTGCCTTTATATGATTGGATAATGGACTCAAGACAGTTGAGTTGAGTCTTAAACTATGTCACATATAGAGACTGGGCCTTAAAACTGCTTGAGACTGGAGACTATCCAGTCTTAAGGCCGATCACATATTGAGACTGGGCCTTAAGACTGCTAAAGACTCAAGACTATCCAGTTTTAAATCTTCACCATCTCAAGATTAGAGACCAGACTGATCAGTCTTGAGAAAACCTAAAACTCCAGTTTTAACCCTATGTCACATATCAAAACTATCAGAGACCCAACTCAACTCAACTGTTGAGTTGAGTTCAGTCTCTATATGTGACCGGGCCTTAAGGCTAAACATAATTATCAGAGAATAGGCATAACATGTCGGAATGATCCTAACAATACTGGATATAGATAAATATAACAATTTTTTAAATCATTTTATTTACCCTGGTTGGGGTAAGGAATTAATCCTTGTCCGCCCCCCAATCCAGCCTTAACATATTTACAATCAGTTCATAATGTCATAATAATGTTCATAGTAATGTACATAATGTCATAATTATCCCAGTGCCTCATCAGTGTATCTTCTTCCATTATCGCTCAACTCTTAAAGGTCCAACGTTACCACTTTCTCACCGCCAGTATTATGACATGTACATAAATCAGGGCGACATGAGGCAGTCACCATGTTGAACATGTCGCTGGTCATGTGACAAGGCAGCGCCATTCGCGCATGCACCTCAAGAATGTCGCCATGGCAACCAGAACACGTATCTGCGTCCACAGCGTAGCGGGTGGTGGTGAGAATATGACGTGATGTTGGGTTTTCTCGTTGCCCCCGTGACCTTCTTGGCATAGGAGACACTTTTATATTTTGTTATTTTGTTAACCAGGGACCTGGATATGTGACGGGAATCTAATGTGCTTCGATAAGTGAATGTTAGAATTATATGATGAGTAGCATTGTAATTATAACATGAACTTAATTTCTTTAATGCTGTATATGTATAAGAGTAGAAGATAGCATATCATATAGTCAGAGGAGCTTTAGTTTACAGAATTATGTTGCTAACCTCCAATATAAGAACATGAAGAAAGGTAGGCATGGATATCATAATTATTAATAGACTGTCTTTGAATGTATTTTTCTACATAGATTTTACATCATAAAATAGCATGATTGAAAATATAATACCGATGTTCAGTCTCGAAGAAAGTACATGTAGTTTTTTTTTCATTATCGGAAACCAAGAAATATGAATCACAAAGAATAATTTACATTGAAAAAGTATGAAATACAAACGATTCCAAGTGTAAAGTGGATCTTTATACGGGAAAAGTTCTTGTATCTCCTAAGTAATATGACATTTCATTACCAGACTCTCACCCGCCAGTGAATAGAGACAGACTAAGGGATATTTGAAATAGACTTACCCTGCCAGACACATATTCCTCACTCGTGCTCATTTCTGTAGAGTTTGAAATAGAATTTTGTACATCTTTTTTTACTCCATTGTAACAGGCATTTCTGCACGCCTATAACAAGGTAGAGACTAGAATGATCTTTGGAGTAGATTCATGACTCGTATGAGTAAAGGGGGAGGGGTATTTGTATTGGTATTGAGAGGGATAAACTGGTATTGTGGACAGAAGATTTACCCTGTAAAATGTGGGTGAATGGTGGAACAGGGAAAATCAGATACTACTATAGAGACCGCGAGACCGTCATTGTAGGGTAAAAAATGGCATGTGCTACTGGGTTCTACATGCCAATATAATGTAGGAAGATAGAGCGATTGGTGTTTTTTCCATCACTGCTATAACTCAAAGCATGGTCACATATATAAAGACTTGATGGTCAAGACTAAACTCAACTCAACAATTGAGCTGGGTTGAGTTGAGTTTCTATAATGTCTCCAGAATTTATTAATTTTTTTTTTACGGTATTTCAATTCAAGTTTCATCTTGGTAGTTTTATTAGAACACTCTCCTTTACATAACCATCTGAAGTTTACATGTTGAAAGAACAACAGATTTCCTGATTTTCTAAAAAAAAAAAAAAAAAAAACGTCATGTGCATTAATCATCACTAACACACTTTATTTATTTCACAAATTCGACACCAGGGGTCAGTGTTACCGGAACCGGAAGTAATGAAACCGGAACCGGAAACATAATGAAAACCCCACTAGAGGGCGTGGAAGCCAGAGTTGTGAAAATACGAACTCAATGACTAAAACACGGATTTGTTTTGTCGTATGTGGAACGGCATGAGAGAGGTGCTTGTTTAAAACACTATCTTCACTTCCTACGTAAATATTGTTGTGAACAAAAAAAAGATGATGGGCAGTTCATTTCTGCTTGTAAAAGGTCAGGAAACAAATTAATACAAATACTTCAGAATAACTCGGATATTTTTACAGCTAGACGGACATTGTAAAATGTCTGTGACATTGCAAAACAAAAAGTGTAGGACCTTTATTGTGGAAATATTTACGAGAGTATTCAGAATAACAATAGGGACAAGAAAAAACTAAATGTCATTTACTTCCCTCAATGCAAGGGTTATGGACTTCTACGTAAGCTCAATTGCTAATATCTTTTAGGAAAATAACTAAATCAAATCTGCTAATCTATTGCGAGGCAAAGTTATCCTTAGGAAGCAAACCAAACTCACAAATCTAAAGGTGGGAACATGTGATCTGTTGTTGAAGCATCACACCTTTCAGGATTTTTATTCTATTATCACTCACCAAATCTTAATCATCCTCATTAGAACATGTTCTGTGCAGGCCCAATCATCACCGACTTAACTCTAATCACCAGTTTATCTCTAGTCCATCGCTAATTTGTCGTTAGTTTAGTTCCCTCCGTGTCAGGTCTTATTCAATGTTTAGGTCGACAACCAACGCTGCCTCCTTATGTAAACAGACCTTTAGTCGGACATAAGCCGTATTTACACGACTAATTGTTACAACCCGACGCCCCCACTGACTAGTTTGCCACGTGCACGCTAGGTGGCTCTGATTGAAAAGTCAATATTGAAAGTAGGATGGGTGTGATTTCGTGTGCTGGCCTGTTACTGGTTATAGACTGTCAGCTTTGTTGTGATGAATGTCAGGACGGACGAGGGGATGGAAATTAAGATCGGGTGTTGTTTACCTGTAAATATTTTCAAGTGGTTAGGGGAAATTTAGCAGGCATGTGCCAAATAGGTATGACAGCAGACATTAGAGTATTTTTGCTATTATACTGATCTTCAGTTTAGCATCAGAGACGTTTGCCCTAGATACAAAGGGTATGCAATCACAAAACAATTTTGGTTTGGACGAAAGATACACAATTTTGAGAATAGGAGAGAAAGAAAGAAGTATGATCCTAAATAACAATTTTCAAACTGAATTGATTCTCTGTGTTAAACTTTTCATGCTTATTTTTTGTATAAGCTATCTACGAGTAAACAATTTAGTTATAACTATCAGAGACGGATCCAGATATTTTCGAAAAGGGGAGGGGGCGCCACATTGTCAAAATTCCACAGACCCTCCAGGTCCAAAATTTTTACATTAAAAAATCGTTTATTTTACAAAAAAAACAAACCCAAAAAATTCGCCATTGAGTTACGGTTCACTTTTAAAAGGATTTGTCAGAAAAGTATACATAGGTACAAGTACTGCATTCATATAAAAGTATACATCATATATCATCCTTCACAGAGTCCCCTGCATTGTGCACAGCCCATTTAAAGATATCCAAGCTAAGACAAGCCCTTTTGTCACACAAATAAAAAAAGTTAAAATGATTATTTTGAAAAAGAGTTATGCCATAAAGGTCTACACTTGGTGACACGTTAAGAAGCTTGGCACTCAGGTGCTAAGACAACAAAGTCTGTAAGACCCGACTGCAGCACTCAAGGCACGGCCACGGCTAGACTTGACCCCGACCTTTGGCAAAATAAATATTGATCTTCCTCTCTTTAGGTTTATCCTATGGACTGAACTTTAATATATTTTGAATATCAAATGTTGTTAAATTGGTGGGTGTGGGGAGTGAGTTTCCATGGTGATTTGATGGATATTTCCAGAGGGTTAGTATCACAAAATGGAAGGGATATTTTTATCAAAGTCACTTACAAAAATACAGCCTATTTGATTCTAAATTGTTTGGTTCTATTATAAAGACGTGAAGTAAGTCTAATTGTGGGTTCAGATTGCAGTATTTTCCCTTGGCGAACGGCAGCATGACCGACGGGCCACTTGAGACTTGGAGCAGACGACATTTAAACCCGATCTAAACATGTTCCCGCCTTTCCAGAGAAGGCTGTTAAAGTATAAGAACTTTCTGCGCCCACATGAGATCTTAAAGTTGAAATCTCACAAGTATCGCTATTGGCCCATGGGATAAATTTCACTTGCTAACTTTTAATTTTGAAGAAAAGGATATTCTATTTTATAGTAATCCTTTTTCTCTTTTGGCTAAACCATTATGATCTTTATGGAACACAGAGGATATTAAATTAACAATTTGTTATAACAAATTACTTTCTGGGACAGGAGAGGAGCAAGAAAAAAAAATTCAAGGGAGCTTGGGAAACCATTCATCTCATACCTCAAAACTAAATAATACATTTGTGGAAAATACATCCAACTCAAAACTAAATACATTACTTCGAAACTTCTCATAGAAACCAAACAAAAAGCCCAAACCAAATGCACAAATCATAATTACACACAATAATTCAAACAGATCTCTCAGGAAAAACAACATATTTTATTTCACATATTTCCCCCCTTGGTGTCCATAATAATCATAATTACACACACAAATTCAAACAGATCTCTCAGTAAAAACAACATATTTTATTTCACTTATTTCCCCCCTTTGGGGGCACCCTGACAGGGCCTTATGTGTCTTGGAGAGCGGTCTTTTGAGTCGTGTTTACACAGGGGGTTTATTATCGACTGGCGGCCGGGTCACAATGTCAACACAGCCCCGTCCGTGACGAGGTGTGAACACACAAAAACCACTGGGCCGTGACGGCCGCCTCCTCAGCCCAGATCGGTGGGGCGGGGCTTAGCGCGTGACGTCACAGGATGATTGACAGGTCAGGGAAGGGGTGTGGTGGGGAGGGAGGGGATTTGCGGGGCGTCAAGGCTTAGACTTTAGAAGGGTGGAAGACGTAACTTTAGATGCTAGATTCTAAGTGTATAGGGATGGATATCGACAATATGACAGAGTGTAAAACCTAGTTTGATAATTATGGTGTTATTGTGCATATGTCCGAATATATTTTGGGCAGTACAGATCATATGGGACCAGATTATATGGGAATAATGTATAACAACAGAATTGCCCTGAATTTTGAGAAAAATCAATAATTATGACTATTCGCCTTTGTCTAACTTAAAAAAAACCTGCAGCTGCAAAGAAGTATTAAAATTAACCTCTATATGAACTTATTGACAAAAATAATAGGGCACATAGGAAACGTTTGAGCATTACACATTAACCATTTCTTATACATTACTACATGAAGAATTGGAGAAACTTATATTTTCGCACTTGATGCTCCGACGGCTATCCTTATGCTCCAGCGTTTTGTCGCAGGTGTAAAAAATTGGTGCATCCAAGCGACTTTCAATATATCATTAGAACGCATTTGTAAGAGAATAGTGGAGAAGAGTTAAGCCTGACTTAGTAGTGGTTAGGGACTTAGTATAGAGGGTCACAGGGGAAGGTGTCTAATCGTTTTAAGGTTAGACACGAGGTAATCGTGCATGGAAAAAGGGTTTGGGCGCAAATTGGGCGTGAAAGCCTTCTATATAGTTCAAGGTGGGAGAAATGCTATTTTGTTTGTTGTTGTTATTGTTGCAATTGCTGTTGTTATTGTTGTTGTTATTATCATCTCTTTTATTACTATTCACTGCCCGCATTATGTGTATGTTTTTGAATTGCCCATGCAGGTTCCTTGTTTCAGGATATAAAAGAACAGTTGTGAAAGTTATTTTGTGTATTGGTAGAGTCATTATCAACCATTTGAGGCTAAGTTATCAATTATCTTTAGAATTACAACCACTGTTCAGAATTCTATATAGTTGTGTTATTGCTTCATATTGTTTCTATTTTCAAAATGCTCTTACTCTCCCAAAATGCGCAAATAGGCTACTGTTAGACAAACAATATGACGATTAGAAATTCTTAATTCCATCCTATGAGCAATGTACACTTCCTTCCAAAGAATATGTGAACATCTCCTTTTAGATTGCAATGTTAATCATTCTGTCGGGGATCCCACCTTGAAAAGAAACCCTGACATTTCCAATGAAAATATCCCTCCATCTCCCCCAGAAAAAAACCAACAACTTTAAACTTGTTAAAAACTGTCATGGTGGTGGGGAGTGTGGGGGTCTGATTTAGCCACCATTGTGGGTGACCGTGGCTGTGTATTTGTTCACCGTGAACGGGCCGAAATGCCTTCAAAGTGCCGGCGGGTAACTCAAGACGGGGTCCGGGCTCCTCTGTCAACCTGCCCCCTGCCTCTGTCTCCGCCACGAGCTATGTAAATGGGTCAGCCCTGTGTGTTGGTGTATGCTCTAGCCCCAAAACTAACCCCCCAGTCGCTTCTACTCTGTCCCCTGCTACTCCTGCTAGACCCTCACAGTCGTCTACCTTTGCCTGTTTTGCAGAGAAATCGCCAGCGGCACGACGGTGTGATTCGGCGACGAGCAGACGACATTTGGAGAAAAGCGCGCCCTTTTCTCCTCCTGCTCTGCTCCTGTCCTCCTCGCTGAGCCTGGAGCAGCCAGCGTCCTGTGGGCGGAGCCTACGTCGGCCTGGGCTGGTGATTGACGTGTGACGTCACGGGGAACGCTGCCGACCTGCCCGCTGCCCGCTGGAGCCGTCGTTTGGAGCAGCAGACGAGATTTAGTGACTTCCCAACCAACGCTGCGGCGGCGCGGCATATATCACTGCGGATATACAACACTACTTCACACCGCCATGTAGCGATCGTCGGGAGTGATTCTTGACTTACAAATTCACTGAAAGTTGGAGAGGAGGTTCTTAAGGAAGATATGCTGAAATTTGGAGCGGCTACGATCCTGGGAAACCTGTGAAACTAGTGCTTGTTTCTGGGGCTTTTTGGACGCTGCAGCTTCCCGGGCGGAGGTTGGACGGCCTGCCGGCAGGAGGGCGTAGGACTCCCGGGGACTGGACCCCTTAATCCGCGGTCTCCCGGGCTAAGAGGCTTAGGCCCCCATGCAAGCCTAAACCCGAGCCTAACCTTAGGCGTGCACATGTTACTCGGCCTAAAACCCAACCTGTATTCTCTCTAGGTCCGCCGTTGTGTTGTTATTCCACCAAAAGCACCTTGTTTACGCCATATGTTGCATGCAGGAGCAAGAACAAGAACAATTACTCCTTTCATGGACCCACATGGACAAAACACTATTAGCATAATTTCCAGGAGAAAAATAACCAACGGTAAACTGCTACAACTTAGAGCCGCCGAGACAATTACTCTATGCTCCAGCACAACCAACCAAAACAGTATTGCGAGCCTAACTAAACCTGGAGAACTATAACCTGTGTGCATACACACAATCAAACCTGGACTTACATTACATATGCCATAAAAAAAACTGTGACATTGTATAAGGAACTGTGACATATCATTAGAAAAGTGTGGCAAATATATAAACGCCACATTGTGACACACTGTGGCTAACACCTTTCGCAGTGGCTTTGCTTTCTGACACGGCAATAACAAGAGTTGGACTTCAGCAGCGGCGCTCGGCATTTATTTGAGTACTTTTTTAGTGACTACTCGCCGCCTGCTCGGAGGTGAAACTTCATCAGTGTGACAAGCCGTGAGTGCAGGCTGGGTGGCGCGCCACTGTTAGATTTCTCACATGTTAGAGAGCTAGAGCTCTACCACTGGGTTTTAACTTGGTATTAAAGTAGAACTTAGGACCCTCCAGCTTCACTCAACACTGGGCGCTCACCCCAGGTTCGTTCATGTCTGATTGAACCCAAACCAGCGTGAAACGACCGCCGCAAGCCACTAATACTCCAGCGCCTGGGTGGCTTCTGCAACAAGACTAAACATCACACTGCTACGTTGAACTTGAAGGAAAGAAAAAATATCATCTATTTTCTTCAAATTTCACTCAGAATTACCGCTGAAAAACAACATACTCGGACTCTATACAACCCTGCTGGTAATTCCCCTTGAAAAAGTTTGGGTTTTGGCGGTGTTTTTGAAAACCAGACGACTTTTGGGTTGATATTGATAAAACGCGGGTAGAAAGTTCAGATAAACCAACAGAGTGGTTGGCCTGGGGCTGCGGCAGACGACATCTGACAAGGTAGTGGTATTCATTCAGAAGTGGATGTGTGCCAGCCGTGTTTGTGTTTGACTTAGGTCGCACGGAGAAAGGGGGAGAAGAGAGAGAGAGGCGACGTATATATCTACTGGGTATAGAGAGGAAGGACGCGTCGGCGCTGCAAAGTTTACCATGGCAACCTGCGGATTTAGCCAGACAATCAGTGGAGGGGTTAGCAGGAGGCTGCAGGCGGGGGAGGAGGAGAGAATGAGGAGCGAGTGTAAAAGAGGACATGTTTCAAATGGGGAGAAATCGGCCGCGGCGTCGCGACGGTCGGGAGACCGTCCCGGGCGCTTCAACTTCACCGGCCGCCCGGCCTGCGTTCCCCGCCTACTCCCACTGCTGCTCCTCGGTCTCCTCATCCCGTCCGCCGTCATGGCAGCCAAGAAGGAGCCGCCGAGGAAATGTCAGGAGATCACCATCCCTATTTGTCGCGGGATCGGCTACAACATGACCTTCATGCCTAATCAGTTTAACCACGACACTCAGGAGGAGGCTGGGTTGGAGGTTCACCAGTTCTGGCCTCTTGTGGAAATCCAGTGCTCCCCAGATCTGAAGTTCTTCCTCTGCAGCCTGTATGCTCCTATTTGTATGAAGAACTATCACAAGCCTCTCCCAGCCTGTCGTTCTGTGTGTGAGCGTGCAAAAGCAGGATGTGCTCCGCTCATGCGACAGTATGGATTCGCATGGCCTGAGAGGATGAGCTGTGAAGATCTCCCAGAGTATGGGGATAAGGATAGGTTGTGTATGGACTTTAATACAACTGAGCGACCTACAAGTTCTCCGAGGTACCCTGCACTCCCAACACAGCTTCCGCAGCCTGGATCCACGCGACGCGACTGTGAATGTCGCTGTCGCGAACCTTTGGTGAAAATTACCAACACCAGCTCGGGATATTTCAATAGGATCAGCACGGGTGATCAGATGAACTGCGCTATGGCCTGTGATGGTGCTTATTTCAGCACCAATGAGAAGACCTTCGCTCAGTTCTGGATCGGGCTCTGGTCCGTACTGTGTGCTATCAGCACTTCCATGACTGTGCTCACGTTTTTCATCGACATGCAGCGGTTCCAGTATCCAGAGCGTCCGATCATCTTCCTCAGTGCTTGCTACCTGATGGTATCCATCGGCTACATCATCCGGCTAATCATGGGTAATGAAGCGGTCGCCTGCGACACTTATGGAGACCAGAAGATAGTGCGGTACATGACGACTGGCCCAACTGCCTGCACTTTCGTCTTCCTTCTCATCTACTTCTTCGGGATGGCCTCAAGTCTGTGGTGGGTCATCTTGGCTTTCACGTGGTTCCTCAGTGCTGGTTTGAAGTGGGGCCAGGAAGCCATCTCCTCCTACAGTCAGTATTTCCACCTCGCCGCATGGCTCATTCCCTCAGTCAAGGCCATAGCCGTGCTCGCCATGTCATCCGTCGATGGTGACCCAATCGCTGGCGTCTGCTATGTCGGCAACCAAAACTTAAACAATCTGCGGGGCTTCGTACTGGCCCCCCTCTTTGTGTACCTCATCATCGGCACCAGCTTCCTCTTGGCTGGATTCGTCTCACTCTTCCGCATCCGAAACGTCATCAAGCAGCAGGGCCGGACCAAAACGGATAAACTGGAGAAGCTGATGATTCGGATAGGTGTGTTTTCAGTACTGTACACAGTACCTGCTACCATCGTCATTGCGTGCTACTTTTACGAGCAGCACTTCAAACTCCGCTGGGAACAAGCTCACAACTGCCCGTGCAGTGAGGACTATGTGAGACCGGATTACTCCGTCTTCATGCTCAAATACTTCATGTGTCTGGTCGTTGGGATCACGTCCGGATTCTGGATCTGGTCCGGAAAGACAATAGACTCCTGGAGGCGGTTCTACGGTCGCCTCTGCGGTAAGAGCCAGTACGCGCACCCAGGACGCATGTCAAAATACACGAATCCGTCATACCAGGGTTCCAAACAGATCCCCATGAGCCACGTATGAGGAAAGCTCCCCTCTGGCTATCGTACCAGGCCAGCTGAAATGAGTCGCGGGAGACCTAAAAAACGGGAGCACTCTCTCGTTTCCACCGGAAGTACCAACAGACGCTCACATGGAGGCCGCCATTCTGATGACCTTGACCTTGCCCCCAGTAGCAGAGGGGGTCAACGACCTTCTAGCAGGACCCAAAAAAGCAGGTATTGAAGGCCCCTCTCCATTTGTGCATATTATAATGGAAATGAACACATTTGTCATATCTGCGGGCACATGATCCAGAAATTCTGCTGTTTGATTATAGACGTTTATTATATCAGGAACAATGTTGATATAATTGCTCTCAAACCAGTTTATATGAAGGTACATAAACTATGTGTCCCAGAAATAAGTCCAGCCCATATGGAAAAAAACAACACAATACGAACAAAGAATAGGAGAAATGGAACTAAAAGGACGGAATTTCAGTCGAGGTCCTAAAGCATAAACCCTATAAAATCCGGCCACTCAGCTGTCAACGTCCTTATCTAATCAGTTTCTGTAATAATGGAACACAATGTGACTGCCGGGGTGAGAGGCCCAGTAGCCGTGATAGTGTGGAGTGGGGCATATCACTGCTGAAGTGGACCCACTCATTGTTGTGCAACAGTTTGCGCATACTCTCCATAATTCTGTAGTGTGCAGGCTCTCCATGTACTATTCTGCAGTGCATAGTGCACTCTATGGATAGGCCTGAGGATATAGCCGGGATACACAAGGGATATGAACGCTCCTTCATTACGTATTTATTACACAGTATTCGCCCCCACGTCAGGTGTGCCACTAGATCGTATCGATTAGTAGGTGCTCGACAAACGTCGATCAGTTGTGATAACCGCTGCTGGTTAAATAATACACCAAAGGGTGTGATTTTCGAATCTGTGGAGAAATGGGTCAAGGTCATGCCATCCAAGGTCACGGGGGTCGAGGTCAAAAGGTCACAGAGACGCTTATTGGTCCGCCGCGGGCTGGTTGGATCAATGAATGTGCAAACGAACGATCGATCGTCGAGGAAAAAAGATGACACTGGATTTTGTCAATCCGTGTCAATGTACATGCTCGATTGAACAGCATGTGACGGAGACTGCACAAGTGACATGCTATCTTTGACATGTTGTCAGTCTCCTACATGTCCCACGAAGCATGTAGAATCCTATTTTGCTGATATGCGCATTGGCGGCGTCGTTGGTATCTCCGAGAGTCAGATGTTAAATAGCAGACGACAATCCGTCAATTGGAAACAGACTTCCCGCCAATAGTTCTCGCAATGGAGGATTTACCCAAAGAAGCCAAAGACCAAAAACTATGAACAGTAAAACTCACTGAAATGAAAGACATTGAGATAGTTCAAACAAAATAATTTGATACTATCGATTCTTTCTATCATCCCCTCATCCTCTGGTAGGATTCATGATTGACGTCATTGTTTTAATGTCAGATCATGACGTCATATGGGAGGTACGTACGTCGTCATTTATACGGACGTGACATCAGAAATGGAGGTGACGTAAAGAACTCGAATTCTCTATGAATAGTAATGATATAATTAGTCTACTTGTGAATATCCATAATATTATAACAATATCAACTCATGTGGTGCTGAAAATTAGGAGTACAATATTTCATCTCCAATTCCTAACATGATAATCATATACAAGTCATTATAGGGAAATAACAAGGGTTATCTAGCGTTGAGTAACATATGAATTCGGAAGAAATCCTACTTTTGTATATTTGGTGTATCTCTCTTTCGCATAATGCTTACAACTGTTATATCAATTAATGGGATATTACGGAATGCTAGGTTCTTGTTTTGAGTATATTCAGTCTTTTTAACACACAGCATTTCTCAAGACTCTAAAATGCCACAGAAGCCACAGAAAACTGTGTATATGTTAACTTTCAGTGAAATTAGTGTTAACATTTATTGAATTAATTAAGTGTAGGAGTGTATACATGTAAAGGTGTTATTTAAATTGTCTCCGGGTGAGGAAAATGTGGTCTTTTTTATAATGATACCTTGTATGATATATTATAATTGTTCCCATTGAATATGACCCATTTAAAAATCAGTAATACAATTAATTTGGTAAGAAACAGTTTTATGCTAGTCCTGATCGTGGAACAAGGTTTATGTATACATACGCCGGAAACCAGAAGATTCAGAACTTCCGGTTTTATTCATCACGTGACCTGAGTTTAGTTTCCATGGCTACCACGTGATATGGTGAATTATCGATCAATATGTAACATTATATTGGCTGTCTATTCTATAATTATTGACTCATTAATCCAATACTGCTATGCTATTTTTGTTTTATCTGTATAGTACCCAGTTTACTAAAAAAAAAAAAAAGGAGAAGTTCCTCAAGTTTCCGTTTCCGTCAAAACATAAGTGCAATGGATTATTATCATTATACTCGATTCTGTAGTATACGTATGAAACAGAGGTGTGTACAATTACCATGTTAAAATAATAAGCACAGGATATTGTTTGTACGTGATTTTCCTGGTTACGATTTTGTAAATATGGAAGCTATTGTTCTCATTCGTTTCGTTCTGAATTGTGTCAGTCGAGTCATACAAATTGATTGTGAGTGCGACATGAATAATTGTGTTGCCCTCGAGATAATGATTTGGTCTGGGAAAAGAGGAGGATGTACATTCAATTGATTAATTCTATTTACGTGAGTTTGAGGATGTGAGGGAATAAATGTGGTGCAAAAGGTCAGAGTAGAACACATGGGAGGAAAAACAAAAGTAGTTAATCAATTACATTTTCTCTAGAAGGAAAAGTGGCGGATGTTTGAGGAATAAATTATTTGTTGCATGACCTAAATTCGGGGTACTGCTATATATAAAGACACCCCCAATAAAGTCATAGAAACATAGGTACTTTCTTAATTCTATGTCATACTTTTCCATGGTTCATGCTACATATCATGCTATAGAATGCTACAACTTGTATTTTGTTGTTATATATTTATACCCTGACTATGTTTCAAAAACAGCACTTCTTTGCTACTACTCAAAAACTAAATAGGAACGATCTCTATCCGCAGACAGAAGAAAGATTGTTAGACAAATTAGCGAAAATAGGAGAAAACACTGTAAAATACTCTGAGCGTTCCTTTGACCTACATTTTAAGGAGGTCGGGTGCGCACGCATCCTCTCGGGGCGCGCCTGCGCAGATGGACATTAAAGAAGGGTCTGACAAAGGTACCCGGATTTAGTGTCACGCTACCAAAGAGTGTAACTCTTCTCTGTTGGAGGCGCCCCAACGATATCAAAATCAATATCAAATCTCTGAAATAGCTACTCTCTGTGTTTTCCACAAGTTAATCATTCAAGTGATTTTCTTTTCAATAGATCCCTTTCGTTCAAAAACGAAAATAGCTACTCTACTTCCTGAGAGAAAAATGATTTGCGAATTACTTTCATGGTTACAAAGAGTGTATTTTTTCCTGGAGGAAAAATTGTTTTCCAAATATTCCGCTATGTGTTATTATTAAGCACTGCCCTTGAGTTGGTATAAGAGAAGTTGTGTTGATACATTACTAGAGTTTCCTGATTTCTGTGAGTGGATGAGAATCACTGAGCACGTTGATATAATGTATCTGTTATTATGATATACCTTCATTGCTATAGCCTTGTTTTGATACTTAGTATCTGTGAACTGTATTTGACTGTTATGTATCTGCATATTGAACCTTCTTATTAAGTTATTTTGAATAAATAAAAAGTCCAAATGTACAACTAAACTTTGATTTTTGAATGCAGAAAACTACAAATGTCGGTACAAATTAAAGCGTACATTTTAGTATTATATAATGAACTATCAATATGCGAAATTCCCATGAAACGAAGTAAATTTTGGTCTAGGCATAAAGAAAAGAGAAGAACATTATGAACAGTCGATTTAACAGTAGTTTTCCGTGGGTGTTAAATAGTTATTTTTTCCCGTGAGAGTCTTAGATATTTACCTGGTTTAGGCTGATATTTAGGCTTTATTTAGGCCCGCGTCACGACCTGACGCTAGGCCTAAAGCTGTATTAACTGGGCCTAAAGGTAAACGTAGTAATTTGTTCAGCTTTAGTCGAGCTTTGGCTCTTATTTCGCCTAATCCCCCAGCGCCACACCACCATTTAAACATTACTCAATTGCACCAGCAAAACTCAGAAGGAACATTCAGGAAAAATAAATGTTTCTGAATAATACCAGGGACATTTTTTGAGAAAACGCAATTTCAAGACTGGTTTTAAAGTGGTGTTGTTGTGGAATTATAGGGGAGAAAGTTTTGGATTTGTATGATTGTGAGTAAAATTGGGAATGGTTTTCCATGTTTACACAAGTTAAGCAGGTTGGGTAAGGGCTTACATAATAAGGCTTATAGCAGGGGACAAAATGAGCTTGGTTTTGTACGGACCTCACCAGTCCAACCTCTTATATAAAGACCCGTCCCTAACCTTAACAAACCACCAACCATTTTACTAAACGCATAGAATACTCCACACTTTTTGGCCATTTTAAACGAACAGAAGAGAGGAGATAGAGGATGCACTGTTGTCAGACAACAATACATTGGTATGTCAATTTTTGAAAAGTAAAAACACGAAAAAATACCCATTGTTATGTGAATTGCGCCGCTACTTATCCCTGCTATATCCCTGGATTTGGGACTTTTTTCTGGTAAATTCTAGGCCTGGGGCCGGTTTTGTGGGTGGGTAGGGTTGTTTTGGAGTGGCGCGGCCAATCCCCGGCCCTTCTCCCACTCTCTAGCCTCTGGGATACGCATCAGCATTCTAAAAATCGCGGACAAAGCAAAGATGAACTAAGCTAAGGGTTCTTCTATTTTTGGACAAAGGAAAGTTCGCATGTCTGCGAAAATTGAAAACAGGGAGTATGTTTTTCCCCATATTTGTCATGTAAAAACACTGAATTGTTACGCTTTAGAAATATAGCTTTTTCCAATGGACATGACAAGTGTCTTAGTAAGTTATTTTGTGTTTACAATATGACTGACAATTCGTGTTTACTGAAAAAAATGGGGTGTATTTGAGGCCCCAAAAGTTTGCGTTTCAGTGAGAAAAGCCATCTTTTTTGGCTGAAAAATTCGTGGAAATGGAGTATTTTTGGAGAACACTGATGGGTTCTCACGTCCCTGGTTGAGTTGGGGTACCGGTCGCGGCCTACCCCGGCCCTTCCCCCACCCCACCCGGCCCATCCCGGATAGCTCTGACGGGATGCCCCCCGAACGTCCTCCGGTTGGTAATCGCGCGTCGCCCGCTCCTCCTCGCCCGCGCCCAAATCAAAATGGCGTCGCCCCTGAAACAGGATTCAAGCAAACAATAAGCAATTGCTAATGTAAGTTTTGGAGATGAAGCAAACAACAAGGAATTGATGATATGAGTTTGGAATGGGGTATGTTTGTACTGTTAGAAAATGTCTGTTTTTGGCGGGAAATATTTGGGAGATCTTATAAAGAGCAGACGACAATTCGTTTGAAACACACGGGCGAAACTGAGATTAATAAAAGCATTCAGCCAGGTATTCACATGCAGTAAATATTTCAAATAAATCATCAAGAATTTCTCTTCAACAGATCAGCCTCCAAAACGCACAAACCCTCGTGAAATCCAAATAAAACAGTTTAATTTTTAAACGAAATCACAACCACTCTCCTCTCCCACTCGTGCACCCCAGACCCATCTCCACCCACCGACCCAAGAGTTTGTTTTTTCTATCAGTTGCGTTTGTCTATTTTTTCCTCGCCGCCTATTTTCAACTCGACTAAATAACTGCCAGCTCGGGAAAGAGCCACATCCAGGGCCGTATAATATTCTAATGGATGTGCTTTATCGAGCGCCTCCCTAAAAGGGGGAACCTGCCAATAGATTTATTAATTTCGACATTCAATCATTTCGCTCGGGCGCCCAAGAGTCGGGCCGATCGCACTGTAGGCACGCCCCGTGAAATCTACATTGATTACTCGACGCTGATTGGTCAGTTTGGGCGCAGGGAACGCTGGGTCTCTTGCTGGTGTTTAGGGTTGAAAATAGACCACTATACTAATGCGATTTTATCAGTGAGTACAATTGAAAGTATTTGTGAAGTGTTTTCTTCTAGGAAAACAATTGTTTGTATTTCAGATTTTGAATTGCAATTATCTTTAACTGCCATTTATGGTATTACATGTTTATCTTTTATTTGTGAAGTGCAACTGCAGAAGCACATTTATTTCTAATAAAACAGACCTTAATTTCTGATGGCCCTAAATACAGTTCATGGATACTATACACTTTTGAATTATTCTCTCATACACAACTTTTGTTTAATTGTTTACCTTATCTATCATTTTCCTCTTGGCTTTATCTAACCAACTTTGCTATGTTTTTGCAAGATATTAAATTATGATTTGTTTGTATAAACGTAACTATTAATGTGAAAATGAAAGAATCTGATGTAGATTGATGACTGACAGGTATGTTTGATGCATTGACAGAGTGTGACAGACGTTTTGACAGAGTGTGACAGACGTTTTGACAGAGTGTGACAGACGTTTCTCAGTGTGACAGACGTTACTGAATGTCCAAAGAGAAAGTTGTGTGCTCCATTGTAGGTGCTTTTGTACAAAGGTCCATTATCTATAGTTGACCTTGAATTTTCTTGATCAAGGTCATGTAACATAATGAGGTCAATATCACCATGATAAGAAATATGTAAATACAAGTCAATTAAATGAGTGTTAATTAACTAATATGTAATATTAATAATGGTACAAATTTTTCCTTTTTTGATTTTTAAGATATAGCGGTATATTACAATATTTAGTCTTTGGTCGTATTCCTTTTCTATTAATTTTCTTTCTGGCTCTGAACTGCTATAATAATTATTAATATGAAAAAGATTATCTTATATTATTATATGATAAATATGGGCAGTTGGATATGTTCATAACCGTTTCCTATTGGGTATAATGTTATGTAAATGTATAGTTTAGTACCATAATGTACAACCCTTTGACCGCCATGTATGATATCTGTTTTGGAAATGTGGATTTTGTATCATGTTGAATTGAAAGGGTACCAAACATTCTGCTATTTTGACTTGGAGATAAAAAGATATTGTCATCCTTAACCTGGTTTTCTTGTGTATATGTTCCTGACATATATAAAACTATATTAGTTCCATATAACATGGTCAGATGGGAGGTTGAGGGTGGGGTACTTTCTTGTGAAAAATCAGAAAAGCCTGTTAATTTCTAGTTCTTATAGGATGCAGTTCTCTAATGCTAATTTTGGAATGTATTTCTATAGATTTTCAAGATTACAAAATACGATAACGTTTCAAAGAAGCAATTCTGTTATTATAATATTATTTGTCTGTCTTAGATTAATTTCTAACATCAAAATACAATGTCATAACAAGGCCATTCAAATAATCGATTAACAGTTGGTTATTGGATTCAAAATACAATATATACTGTGATATAGGTCAATTTCTAAGCCCTTTATATATATGCAATCAAAGGGATATTGGTTCATTTTGTAGGCTTTAGATACAATCCACGGTAAATGCACCCCTTCTCTTCTATAACCTCTCCACCTCCTCCTCCGCCCTCAGGCCTGTTTCGCGGCGCTCAGCTTTCTGTTTGAGCGGTAAATATTGGATCAGTACTCCCCCCCCCCCCTGGCCCCTCCGTTTGACCCTGTGACCTCTATTCTCAAGGTCAGGTGGGGGAAGATGAAGGTCAGCTCGTTGGCCACTTCTCACCCCCTTGTCAGACGACTAACGTACACCCGGCAACTTCCCGCGCAAACTGAAAGTTTGATTGAAAGTCGTCTGCTTGGGTGGCCGACAAAACCTGGGAATAGGTGAGATTTTTCTGAAATCGGATTTCATCATGATACTTTTTAGATTCAGAATGTGTGTGACTCAGCTCATACACCGAATCCAGTGGCGGATCCAGGGGGGGGGGGGTGCGGGGGCAAGCGCCCCTCCCCTTTTTTTTTGGAAAGTTGTGGTTTTTTTTAAATGTACAACTCGGCCAGAAGGTAATTAAGGAAAAAAGATTCCAATAACGCCGCTCCCCCCTTTTTTTCTTCAAAATCCTGGATCCGGCAGTGGAATCGCAAGTTTCAGTTATTGTTTTGTTCTGAAAAATATGAAGATGAACCATACTTATCTGTTTATTAATATGTAGAGGTCAATTTGGGAAATAGATAAAAGTTATGTCCAGGGAGCAATTGATTCGAAAGGAATTGCTTAATTCCAACAGGACTGTTTTTGTCTTTGCACATCAACAACTAGAAAGCTTTCTTTTGCAGGAGTCAAAATATGTAAATTAATAATAGGTCTCTTCATGTATTACTAACACAGGCTGAATCCACTATCTGCAGGCTCCAATGTATCCTATTCAAACATTCTTGATGCCCATCAAACAACCTTCCAGCATCAGACAAAATGCAGCATTCCTAAAGGTTCAATATTTAATGTAGAACTCGCCTAAAACGGATACACATCGTCGACCTGGGCGCTGGAACTCATGTAAAGTTATCCAGTCGATTGTTGCTCCCGTGTTTTGGTTTCTGTAAAAAAAAAAAAAGTTGCACTTGTTTCCCTAACCAGTGACCCTTACACCCCTACCTACCCCCAACCAGTCACCTAGTGCTTCCACCCCTACCATGGCACCTCCGTTCAAATTTCCCCCTTTCTAGGTCAACTTTCAGGCCTCACTACACCGATTTTTCCGACTGAGTGACTTGTCGATTTGGCCACGAGTCAAGCTACCTGATAATATACTAGGGAGGGCGAATTAGGACATAGAGACCTGCAGGGATGAGGGAAGGATTGGGGGAGATGGGTGGGGGGGGGATGAGAGGGCAATGCCTCTAAATAGTTGCCCACATTCCCATCTGTTATGGTTTAGGTAAACCTGGGATGGTTGTTGACTGTGGGGGGGGGGGGGGCACTTTTTATGGTGTGTACCCGGTACAATACTATTATTATTACTACTGATATACTACTATTATCAGGGGCGGATGCGGGGAGGTCCAGGGGGTCCTGACCCCTCCCCCTTGTTTTTTTTCACAAAGTGAGGAATCTGCACACGGAATCTGCACACAAATGTGCGACGTTTTTAAACATTCGGATCCCCTTTCATTTCAAAATCATGGACCCGCCCCTGCTACAACTGCCACTACATATATTACTACTATAACCATACACCTGAAATTAAGAAATTAAAAAATGTCAGCTAGCTATTGTCTCACCAGCAAAAGGTAAGTGGTCTGAGATGGACCCCTTGATTTCCTCTCTAGTCCAAGATTTAAAACTCCTTAAAATAATCATAAGGTGCTTCAGGTAATTTCAAAATGCCTCACCTATTAATTTTGATAATCTGCCTTTAATATTTAGAAAACAGTCAAGGTTTTTCAAATGTATAATCATCTGGGCATAGGAGGTCACACTATTTGAGACCCTTTCTTTAAAAAATGCAACTGTGCATCTCTGCAACTAAAATCTATTACAGTGAGAAATAAAAATATGAAATATATCTACATTTGGCTTTTTATTAATGGGGCCCTAGATGGGGGCCCCCCAATGTCGCATGTCGAATTTAAGAAACACCAATGTCGCCCTGTCGAATTTAAGAAATGACCATGTCACCATGTCGAATTTAAGAAATAATCATGTCACATGTCACTATCTAGTCAATATCCCCTGTCGCATGTCACTAAGCCTCAAAAAGGCCCATGTCGCCGTGTCGAAATTAAGGGTCTAGGGCCATATTAATATAACTATCGCTAAGAACTATTTCATACTGTAACAATATCATTCTTCACTTAATTCATGATTTCCTGGAAAATTGTACCTCAGGCCCCCACCCTCCCACCACAGACTTTCCTCTACCACACACCCAGTCTGGTCATGGAATGATTCACTAATCATGAGTCTGTCACCATCGACCACCTCTCTACCCCTCATCCCATAATCTGTAGCATTCTCCCCAGCCTCTCTCCTCCCCCTCCCCCAGCCCTGACTATAATCTCTAACATTGTTACGTAAGCCACGTCTCCTAAGCCGGTCATACACTCCCTCCCTACCCCTCATTCAGATAGAGAATTAATAGACTTGCTGTAAGTCCAATAATTTGAAGCAAAAATGCATTATTCTAGTATTCTTTTGTATAGTTTATAGTCCATATAAAAGGTGTGCTTTTTGGAAAAAGGTTCATATTTCAATAAGAAAAATGGTTTGATTCTAGATATAGTATATCACCGGAGGATATTGAGGAGAAGTGGAAGAAGAAGAAATAAAAAGAATGAGGAGGGGAAAAAAGAAAAAAAACCCTGAAAAATAAAGCAATGACTGAAAGCAGAAATAAGGAAAAGGGAAAGGGGAAGGGAAAGGAGATGCAGAAAGAAATAGGAGCAGAAGAAAAAGAAGAAGCATTACATATACTTTGGGTGGGTCAGAGGAACATATTGATAACCCAAGGGATCTGAAGATCAGAAAACCCACATGTAGATCATTTCTCTGTGAATAAACCCATTAAATGCTAAATAATTCACATACCCTCTGAATAAAATATCCACCAACTACTCCCAATAGTACACCCCACTCCTGTACTAGTCTACTCTACTCCCACCTGCTTGGAGAGTGCCAGACACTGCCAGGTGCTCTGGCCTTTATTGTGTTTGGAGAGTGAAGTCAATCAGAATAATTAGGCCGCCGTTCAATGGACTCAGACAGTGCCACCTCCCCAGTGATCACTTATTGATTAGTCATCGATTAGTTATCGATTCACTTTTGACCTATTGGCCGATCACCAGTGCAGGCAGGCGAGGCAGTGGACCGGAGCGGGGAGTAATTTAATAAATACCTAAAGCCCCATACCCACTAGGACATTTTTACCGAGTCGGCCAACGGTTCGGCCCTAAAATCGGCCGATTCTACCCTAAGAATCGGCCGATTCTAGGCCCGATTCAGTACAAGCCTACACATTTCAATATACCATACTAACTGGTGATCCTCAAGCTGGTGATCCATGTTGCGACAAAATTGAACCGATTTCCAACCGATTCTCAAAATATTTTCTATCTTCAAAATCGGTTGGAAATTGGTTGGAAATTGGTTGGAAATCGGTTGGAAATCGGTTGGAAATCGGTTGGAAATCGGTTGGAAATCGGTTCACCTTGGAAAATATCGTCACGTGGATCATATCAGCCGATTTTTTCAGGCCGATTTCCAAGCCGACAAATGAAATATAAAATATTCCAAACCGATTTCAAAACGACAATGGACCGACGTAATTATTAAACTTGTTTAATAATTTTGGACCGATTCTGGACCGATTTTATCATGTCTATGTATTTCCAGTGTTATTTAATCTATTTTTGGGAATAATAGAATGATAATGTTACCAAAATATATCATAATGAATTATCTTTCACAGGATATATTTTTTAATGCTTTTTGACAAATATTTTACTATTTATCAATCAAACAGATTAAATAATATATATTTGTGGTCCTACTGACCATATTTAGACATAAAATATGAAAATATTTCCAAAATTATGATAATTTAGTTAATCGATTTTT
Organism: Lepidonotus clava; assembly: GCA_936440205.1. Taxonomy (NCBI): domain Eukaryota; kingdom Metazoa; phylum Annelida; class Polychaeta; order Phyllodocida; family Polynoidae; genus Lepidonotus; species Lepidonotus clava. The sequence goes on from OW387149.1 coordinate 12,847,430, forward strand.
TTCCCACTGTTTTCCTATTAATTTGTGGTCCAGGATGCAAGAAAATAATTGGTTTTCACCTTCACAATGGATCATAGGTAGAAGACCGATTGTGGACCGATTGTGGACCGATTTTAAGGTTCACATGTTTAATTGTCCAACTGATTCTCAAACGACAAAAAACCGTCGGTCCTGAAATCGGTTCACTCCTTTTTTCGTTGTACTGGAAAATGTCGCAACGTGGATCACCAGCTTAAGAATCAGCCGTTTCTACTCAGTCACCCGTCACCGGTAAAATCGCCTAGTGGGTAAGGGGCTTAAGGGAGTGTGATTAGGGCAGGTGGGTAAAGAATTTATTTTATTTATTTATTTATTTATTTATTTACTGAGGCAGCTTTGGGAATGTTTCCCAGAGGTAACTTTTTCTGTGTGGTGGAATGCAATTGGGTTGTGGTGACTTGTGTTTATATTGGCAGAGGTGGAATTGTGCTAATGTTGTGTTAGTACTTTATCATTCTGTCTGAAAATTGGGACAGAGATTGAAATTGTTTGGTATATGGTTTACAATGTGAGGTAAACATTTGTGAACAAGTTCAGCAATTTCAATCAAACATATATTTAAAAGAGCTGAATTAGCCAGCACTTGTTTAAATCATAACACACGCACGCACGCACGCACGCACGCACGCACGCACGCACGCACGCACGCACGCACGCACGCACGCACGCACGCACGCACGCACGCACGCACGCACGCACGCACGCACGCACGCACGCACGCACGCACGCACGCACGCACGCACGCACGCACGCACGCACGCACGCACGCACGCACGCACGCACGCACGCACGCACGCACGCACGCACGCACGCACGCACGCACGCACGCACGCACGCACGCACGCACGCACGCACGCACGCACGCACGCACGCACGCACGCACGCACGCACGCACGCACGCACGCACGCACGCACGCACGCACGCACGCACGCACGCACGCACGCACGCACGCACGCACGCACGCACGCACGCACGCACGCACGCACGCACGCACGCACATTCAGTTTTACTGTAAGCTTTAAACTCCAGTAAAAGGATCAGTACATTTATAGGCAACTCCAAACCCAGCCTGTATGTATAATCAATCATTTTATAAATATGATTACTAAAGGCGACCCACTCTAATGCTCCTCAAGTAGCCTTAAGGCTAAATACTCTGATTAATACTCTGTTGAATAATCAAATCAGTGACACTGTTCTGAATCTCATTATACAATATGGAAGGCATACTTATACAGCAAGGGTCTACAGCTCATATCGCTTTGAGGCCAGACAACTGGATACATAATGTCTACTCTTGATCGTTCATAGCAATATCAGATTTAAGATTTTGAAGGAAAGTAAAGTATCTTCATACTTTGTTCATTTTACATGGCTTTCTACTTGTCACCGCTATTAAAAAAGAAATAATATGTACGGAAACCAAAACCCGGTGAATATGTATAAATAATTTTCTGAAGAGGATGGATTCTTTATCTCATCACGTTGAGTGATGCATAAATGACTAAATTTCCATTTTTACAACCTTAACAAAATAGTCTTAGCTGAAAGTCATAGATAAGAATATAACAAGAATCGCCGGGGGGCATCTGAGGGTCGCCAAACGACAAACGAAGGCACAACCCAAGGGCAAAGCCCTAGACACCATCTAACCTTAAACTTAGACACCATCTAACCTTAAACTTAGACACCATCTAACCTTAAACTTAGACAGCTCTATACTAACAACAGTGGTCAAGACCTAACGGCACCTTACACCATTTGAATCAGACTGCCCTGATCTTCTCAGTACCACCATCTAACCTTAAACTTAGACACCATCTAACCTTAACCCTACACACCATCTAACCTTTAAACTTAGACACCATCTGACCTTAAACTTAGACACGATCTGACCTAAAAATTAGACACCATCTAAACTTAAACTTAGACACCATCTAACCTTAAACTTAGACACCATCTAACATTAAACCTAGACACCATCTAACCTAAAACTTAGACACCATCTAACATTAAACTTAGACACCATCTGACCTTAAACTTAGACACCATCTGACCTTAAACTTAGACACCATCTGACCTTAAACGTAGACAACATCTGACCTTAAACTTAGACACACTCTAACCCTAAACCTAGACACCCTCTAACCTTAAACTTAGACACCATCTAACCTTAAACTTAGACACCATCTGACCTTAAAATTAGACACCATCTAACATTAAACTTAGACACCATCTAACCTTAAACTTAGACAGCTCTACACTAACAACAGTGGTCAATACCTAAGGGCACCTTACACCAGTTGAGGCAGACTGGTCTGATCTGGCCACAGTCCAGTAAAAACATTCACAACTGTCCCACCTCCCAGCAGGTACATGAGATTACCAGGTTAGCACCACTGCTAGGCCCTCCAGGGTGGGGATTAGGGAGGGGGGTTACTGGAGTCTTAAAAGGACTTTATGTTATAGGCCTGCTGGTTAAGAAAGGGCCGATTTTGTTTATGTGACTTTATTTTAAGAATAATTGAAGGAATCTGATTATAAAACTATTAAAAAAGTGCCTAGATATACCACCAGGACAAATTGTCACAAGGAAAATGTATTTTAAAATTCTCAGATATGGATTAGACATTCAATGAAACATATCACAACATCGCAATAAGCTAAGCTTTTATTAAAGGGCGTAACATGTTTTAATTTTTAATTTTTCCAGTCCTTTCTTGGTCAGCAGACCTTTTAGTACTGGCCAATAATACTTTGTGGAAGATGTCCAGAAGTCGGAATAAGTAAGTGGGAATATTATGATTTCTGAAGGGTGGGGTTTATCATAATTGATACAGCTGAGTTTCAGTAAATCCCTGAAAATGATAAGTATAAGATAAGAAGTCTTGAATAGGTCCTACAGCCAATCAAACTTTACATTAGTATAGTTGCACCAGAGCCAATGGTTGTGTGCATGCATTAATAATGTCACCTCCAACAGATCTTTGTATTATTCAAGTTGACTCTGTTGGATTTTATAAGGTGTTTACAAGGATTGCCCTTCACAATTTAAAGAACAATTAAACTAGAATCTCCAAGGGGGCTGGGTCCATTAACATGCAGAATAAGTACCAAATTCCCTGTGTGCATACACTCACTCAACTCATTTCCCCTCTCATTGCATATAGTTAAGAATTCCACCAATAAAGTGAGAGGAAAGATCAGGATCCCCTTTTTACAACTGGATCTGCCCCTAATCTGAATATATACGGCAAGTTCAAGCTAGGCCCCCACTTGGCCACTGAAAGTGACTTGGTCATCCGACTGAAGTAAAAACTCATTGCAAGCGACTAAAATTAATTGTCAAGGCCGATAAACACCCCCAAAATCAGACATTTCTGACTTAACCCCCGAAATGAGGGTTAGTCTTCTGCAGGGATGGCTTGTGCCATTACAATTAACTTTTAGTCACTCATCAATGCAAGCTATGGTCACTCAGAAGGAACCTGCCCAAGCAAGAATATGATGTTATTGTGGTGCTATTATAACGTTCTGTTTAGTTCGGGTTTGGTTCTTGTTACGTTATTTTGATGGTACCCAAAAATGTCTTTAGAACCTAACATTGTAACATTGCACTGTGTTGTTATTGTGACATTCTTGTAACATGCTTTCATGTCATAATACCATTATTATAATGTTTTATTAGTAAGGTCTCAACTTCAATAAAATATAATGTTATTATAACATTCTGTTTTAGTAAGTCTCAACTTTAGCTGAAATAACATAACTGTTACATGAAAATTTGGGCAGGTTACGAATTAACCAAAAAAGTATGATTGCAGAACATGCTTGTTATGTCGCTGCTTACCTGGGTGTCTATATTCAAAGTATGTAACCCCCTCCTCAACTCTGTATACCCCATCCAGTGGTAGGGTGGTGGGCAGGGGGTGGCTACTGTAACAACACGACTGGTGGTAGACAGGTCATCAGAGAGTGGTAAACGTCTTATGGGTGTTGGAGTGTAATGGGGGGTGAGATTGGTATGGGGAGAGGTTTGGGGGAGTGGTGGAGGAGGATGGGTGAAGAGTGGTGGGGGTGGTGGGTGGTGGGTGGTGGGTGGTGGTGGTGGTGGGTTGGAAATGTAGGGATGGTGGTGTTGAGGTGGGGGGTGGGTGGAAATGTGGGGATGGTATAGGAGAGGTGGCGGAGGAGGTTACAGGGGTTTTAGTGCATGTATAAGGGACTGCAAAGGGAAGAATGGCTTCTTAAGTTGTCCTTATGTATTTTGTGTGTGTCTATGTATGTGTGTGTACATCTGTGTGAGCGTTTGTGAGTATGTATGTATAATACTATACTATTACATATGAATGTTATAAGGTAGGACGTCAGTAGGAGATAATGTCATACGAATATAAAATGGCAATTGCGGACCTATTGTCACAGATATCCCTGTGTTACACATGTAAAGTGTCACAATGTAAAGTGTCATAAATATAAAGGTTAATTTAGGTTAGACAAACTGAAAGACAAGTGTTAAGTGTTCAGTTTCTGTGTATTAAGGCGTCTAAATTAATCTGTAAATATCTTACATAGTACTACATAAATTGTGGTATAATCGTGTAGATTCTATTATAATGTAGAAAGAGAGATATCATCTAGAGAAACTTTCGAACCTCAGCAAAGTGAGTAATACACGCAGTTTTGAGGGTGAGGCATGGGTAGTCTGGGGGTATGAATCAAGGTATAGGATTCTAAAAGAGGAGGTGGGGAGGATGGTTCAGGGAGGGAAATTGAAGCACATAGACAGTCACTGAGTCACAGAGAAAAAGATGTACGACTTTCATAATATGAAAATCACACATGTTTGTACTGTAATATAACACCATGTATGACCTTTTCCATTTGATACATTGCAAATGTTAAGATATTATGTGTTAGTTAACATTGGCCCTGGTCGTAAAAGCAAATCCTAAACATTTAAAGCTTAACTATTCCTAACCTCTTTCAATAGAGATATAATTTCCTATCCCAAATCAACAAAAAGCTACTTTTCATTCCTGCACCTCTTACTAACTTCACCTTCCCAAATTCACCTGTCCTGCATGTTCACCAAACAAAGTGCCACCAATTTCACAAAATACTTTTTAAATAGACCCCACTCTGGCCTCCACCCCTCTCCTCAACTGTCCAAAGCTCCGCCCCCCTTGGTGTAAGGTTCGTCCTGGGCTTAGTGTTTACCAAAAGTCTTCAATCTAAAGCAGGTTTGTCGAAAGGCGACCCGTCGGTTTGGTCTGTCTTTGCTCAGCGACAGCCAAGGTCAGGTTTCTACGGCATTTTGTGGGAAGGCGACTCAGTGCTCCAAGTACGAGTTAGATGTGCACTTGGCTCAAAATGTGTGGGACAATGTGCACTGATTTGTTGAAGGGTGTGCATTAACTTGCTTTGCACTGAATGGAAAGAAAAAGTGTACTAATTTGGAAAGGAAAAGTCTGGGTCTTCTGTAGTATTTGTGGGAAAGCAACTCAAAGTTGAAAGTACTTGTTATAATATGTTCACTTGGGTTTAAATGAATGAGAACATGCGCATTAATTTTGCACTGAAAGGAAAGAAAATGTGCACTTATATGGAAAAAGGAAACTCTGGTCTTGTGTAGCATTTTGTGGGAAGGTGACTCAGCGCTCAAAGAATGAGTTATATGTGCACTTGGCCCAAAATATGTGGGACAGTTTACACTGATTTGGCACTGATGGTGAGAAAATGTGCACTAATCTGGAAAAAGGAAAGTCTGGATCTTCTGTTACATTTTGTGAGAAGGGGACTCAGTGCTCATAGTACAGGTTAGATCTGTACTAGGCTTTAGACTTGTTGAAGGGTTTGCACTAACTTTGCACTGAATGGAAAGAAAATATACACTAATTTGGAATAAGGAAAGTCTCAGTTTTCTATACCATTTTGGTAGAAGGCGACTCAGCGCTCAAAGTACGAGTTTGATGTGCATTTGTCTCAAAATGTGTGGAATGGTTTGCACTGATTTGGCACTGAATGGTAAGAAAATGTGCACTAATTTTGAAAAAAGCAGGAAAGTCTCAGTTCCTATAGCATTTTGTGGGAAGGCAACTCTGTGCTCAAAGTATGAATGAGATGTGCACTAGGCTCTAAATAAATGAGAAGGTGTGCACTAACTTTGCACTAAATGAAAAGAAAAATGCACTTATTTGGAAGAAAGGAAAATCTGGGTCTCCTGTAACATTATTTTTTCTGGGAAGGAGACTCAGTGCTCAAAATAAAAGCTAGGTGTGCACTTGGCTCTGAATGAATGAGAAGGTGTCCATTCATTTTGCACTGAATGGAAACAAAGTGCACTAATTTGGAAAAAGGAAAATCTGGGTCTTCTGGAGCATTTTGTGGGAAAGCAATTCAGTGATCAATGCATGAGTTCGATGTGTGCTTGGCTCAAAATATGTTGGAAAGTGTGTAATAACTTGGCACTGAACGATAATGAAATATGCACTGAATTGGGGGAAAGCATATTGCCTGGCTTCCCAGCAATGCATCACACATTGGACAAGGTGAGCCTAACTTGGCAATGAGCAGGATTAAGACATGCAGTAAGTTTGGAACAAAATCACTAGGAGTACACAATTAGAAATTGGGAAGATAATATAGTGCACATGTGAATACTTGACTCTAAACAATTAGATGATTGAGAACTAATCTGGCACTGAAGAAGCAAATAGGCAAAAACCTTTGCAAGAGGCTAGCCTAGCTCTCCAATGTCTTTTTTTAATGAGGAAACGACAAAGAGGTCATAATAAAAGTAAGGTGTGTACTTGTTTCTCAAAAATGGGCTATCTCGGACATCACCTTATGGATGAACATTAAGATATACCACTTTTATTTTCAGAAGAAAGGATGGCATGGGTTTCAAAACTGGGAGAACAATGATGCTTATTAACGATTTGCAAGAAACAAGTATATTTCTATGAACATACTACTTTTTACATGACTGTGCTAAAATGGAAAACTCTTAATGTCATCTGTATTAGGTTTCAAGTGAAACACTAGAACTAGAAAATATTTGACCATCCTCTAAATGATGAGAGCATTTATATATGATATAAAACTGGTTTTAAACCTACAATGAGATGTGCAATGAAACAAAAAAATCAAAACAGGAATTTAAGATAATGGCCATTAAATGTTGTGTAGCATAACATTTTATAATAATCATTTTCTCAAGGTAGCCACGTTACATTAAGTAAGAAGAATCATTTAATTTTTCGAAAATGCACTATTCCACCTAACATCTTAGATAGAAATTAAATAAAACAGCCTTAGCATACCTGTAAGTCTTTCTTCAATTTTTGAACGTCATATCTGCTTCTCAACAGGATATTTTATTAACTTGACGTTCGTTAATCCGATATAATATATTTTTTAAAAGACTAAATTAATAGTTTCAAAAGTATTCATCTTTTGTTGATCAACACATTATGAAAGTAAACATCTCAATATTGATTTAACAGCATCCTTTCTACACCCCATTGATATGAAAAATAAATGAATTATTTCAAATTAATCTTTAACGGATATTATGTAAAAACTAAAATAAACAGGGGCTGAGGCCTGGGCAAGTCTAGCCTCCATTCCGGCAGATGAACAGACGCGGCGTCTCGTTTATTTACCCAGGATGCCCCGCGAACATGCTTATCACCTTCAAATAGGTGTCCCCCTAATGACGGGGGCGGGGCCTAATATGATAATGAGCCCTGCCTGTCAATCATCCTTAACTCTCGCCCAGGGCCCCTTTAATAAATTCCCGCCATTTCCAACACAAACACCAAAATGTCGTCTGCTGCGAGTTTCTTTGGAATCAAGTTTATAAAATGGCACACATGGAAGAGGATATACTCATTACATGCTGTGATATCACAGGGTAGCTTTAATGTGTTTTTTTGTTGAAAATGTTGTTTGTTTGTGAGGTTAATTCAAGCGAGAAAGTGTTAAAATGCCCTGCTTTGTTGCTGGCCGTGGGGGCGCCGACGGGGGGACATGGAAGTAGGGCAAGGGCTTCTCAGAGGATGAGATAAAAAGGCGATTTTCAATGAACATGTCTGGGGTGGATCACAAAAGGAGGACGAATTAAGGACCAAAACGTCCAGCTGAAACGACAACATGGTTTTATTAGAACATTCTCTGCTCGCAAAATCACCTGAAATATTAATCTCCCGGGATGAATACTTTGTTAATCTCAGCTTGAGAGTTCGCTTGCTCATTTGGTTTACTCAGTCTTTTAATGCAGGCATGGATTCGATTAATTCAAAGTAGGAAATTTTGTCCACATTATTACAAGTAATCAAGGATTCTAGTTTCGATCGGATGTTTAAGGCACATACACAAAAATATCCTTTGTTTTTGTATTTGATTTCTTTCTCATATAAGTTGGCAACCATTTATTTTTTATATTTGCTTTAGGCCTTATGTAAATGATCCATAGCCCCAAAGTTACTATGTATTTATCCTTTGATAACATATCCCTCAATATAGACGAAAATGGAAATGATCTTGTCTTTCCCAGTAACCATGGCTTCCGACCTTCATCCGCCATATTTGGTTAGAGTGCAGTCATCGCTGAGGGCATCTTTCAGCTAGTTCCCGGCTTTCCACAATACGACGGCCCGCTACGCACCGGGAACAATCGTAAGCGAAATGTCGTCTGATTCAACAAAGACTCAATGACCCCGAAAATCATACGTTTTTTCCCCAGATTCCCTTTCTTATCCTCAACCCCTCCCGGGCTTTAGAGGCAGGGAGAGTATATTTATATGATATTCTGGATTATTCACGCTCTAATTCCATATTTCCGTATCATGTGACACTGCCCGGCCAAATCCGCCTTCAGGCTCAAGATAACTACTCATGCGTGACGATATTAATTTATTTTGTTGTATTTTACCCAGGAATTTGATACCAATTGCCAGGTCATCTTGATATTAATATTCAAATAGAACCAGATAGGAATTATCAGGCATTTATTGTTGTTAATTCCGTGAAAAAAATAATTTTGATAAATTAATCATTATCGATTATATTATAAGTGTAAACACACACAAAATATTTCTTCTCCAACAACATGATGATATTCAATTTATATCTAGGCTAAGTAAACGAAATAATCAATAACATGTACATTATTTTGTGCATACATGAACAAATCACATGCGCACCAATTGTATACTTATAAAGAAAAACAAATAATAAAGAATTTCTGATAATAAAGGCCAGAGTCCCGGCTATTTTAATACTCCAAATGCGGTCCTAGGAGAAGGGGGTTAGAGTGGGGACAGGGACATGGCCCGAAGGTGTTTAGAGGGAGAGTGTGGTGAGTGGGGGTGGTGGGGTTAGGGGGGCATAAAGGGGGGAGGCAGGGTTAGGGGGTGAGGGACAGATTTAAGCCCCATACTCGCCGAGTGAACGTCACATCTGATCAGTATAGGGTATTCTGTTTATTTGCATTCTGTTTCGGTGCATGTGTAGGCTATACACACTATAGTTTCTAGCAAAGTGTATCACAGAGTAAATTTTGATTGCTTTTCCAAAACCACACTGATAATCCTATGAGTTCCAAAGTTAGTCACTATTGGCTAACTTGTGTTAGTCATTTATGGGTTAGCCCTTTTGACTAACTTTGTTGATAATTTCTCAGTCGTTAGGACTATGTTGTTAGTCAAGATGACTAACAGGTCACATGACCAAATAAGTGATCACATGACCACCAGGAAAAAGGCATACACAAGGAAACAGAATCCACAGCATGGTAAGTTTATCCATTCTCATCCTTAGCTCACATTGCACATCCAACTTTCAAACACATTCTATTTGAAAGAATAGACATCAAGGATGATTTCTAACCTCATTTAGATCAATTAAATGGTCTATTTAGTTGTAAATTTGTTAACTTGAGTGAAGACAGAGGAGGTGTATCTCAGGGTTAGTCATAATGATGAACCTTAGTCAAAATGACTAGGGTATTAGTCATTATGACTAACTGCTTAAGTAGCATAGCATGTCATTGGAAACACTATATAGAATGGTTATATTTCATCGGGCAGGAGACTCTGAAGAGTGGGAGGAGACCCTGAAGAATAGGAGAAGACCCTGACTGCCGATAGGAGATCCTAATGGCTGGGAGGAGACCCTGACAGACAGAAGGAGACCTAGACAGCCAGGAAGAGACCCTGATGGCTGGTAGGAGGCCGTGACAGCTGGGAGGGCTGGGAAGACTGGGAGGACACCCTGAAGGATAGGAGAAGACCCTGACTGCTGAGAGGAAATCCTGATAGCTGGGAGGAGACCCTGACAGACAGAAGGAGACCTGGATAGCCAGAAAGAGACCCTGATGGCTGGTTGGAGGCCCTGACAGCCGGGAGGGCTGGTAAGACTGGGAGGAGACCCTTAGGGATAGGAGAAGACCCTGACTGCAGAGAGGAGATCCCGATTGCTGGGAGGAGACCCTGACAGACAGAAGGGGACCTAGACAGCCACGAAGAGACCCTGATGGCTGGTAGAAGGCCCTGACAGCTGGGAGGAGACCCCAACAGCTGGGAGATCTTGATGGCCATAAGGAGACCCTGGCGGCTGGGAGGAGGCCCTGACAGTTGGGGAGAGACCCTGATGGCTGGAAGGAGATCCCAAAGGCTGGGAGGAGACCCCCATGGCTAGGAGGAGACCCTGATGGCCAGGAGGAGACTGACACACAGAAGGAATCTCAGTTTGCCAGGAGGAGACCCTGATGGCTGGGAGGAGACCCCATGGCTAGGAGGAGACCCTGATGGCCAGGAGGAGACTCTGACACATAGAAGGAATCTCAGTTGGCAAGAAGGAGACCCTGATGGCTGGGAGGAGACTCGGACAGACAGAAGGAAACAAAGATGGTCAAGAGGAAACTCTGATAACTGAGAGGAGACCTTGATATCCAGGAGGTGACTCTGACAGCTAGGACAAGACCCTGATAGCTGAGAGGAGACCCTAATAAACAAGAGGAGACCCTGACAGCCTGAAAGAGAACCTGGTGGCCAAGAGAGGATACTGAAAGCAGGAGAGAACCCTTATTGCTCAGGGAGGACCCTTATGGCCATGCCCAGGATGAGACCCAGATAGTTAGGAGAAGACCCTGATGGCCAGGGAGAGACCCTTGATGGAAGGGAGGGGACCCTGGCAGTCTAGAAGAGACACTGACAGTCTGGAGGAGACCATGGTGGCCAACAGAGGTCTGTGATGGCTTGGAGCAGACCCTGACATGTTAGAGTGGACCCTGATCCCTTTCCAATGTCTCTGTAAAGTGAACAACTGGTCCTGCAACCTATAAATGGTTAGTCACTATTGGCTAACCTGATTAGTCAATTTGACTAATCCATGCCAGGAAATCAGAAATTAATTGGTCATGTTGGCTAAGAGGTTAGTCAAACATGCTGATCTCTTAGCCTATATGACTACCTCATGGTAGTAAATATGACTAACACCTTAGTCCAATAACCTAAGGCATTTAGTATGATTCCTAGAATAAAAATGACCAACTTAAGTTAGCCACATATGGCTAACTTTGAATCCCAGAGCAGTCGTTTTGGCCTCAGCCAAAATTACTAAGAAAGTTAGCCATACATGACTAACTTTTTCAATGCTGAGATTATCAGTGCAACCATGCATATAGCTGAAACATGTAATGTTTCTTCCTGTAGCCTATATTTATGGTATTTATGACTTGTCTCTTACATTCTGGTTGTTGTTGCATTCTTTTATATTAAAGCTGCACCAAAGACGATTACAGCTTTTGTGGCAGCCTTGTGGTATTATTTATTAATGAAAAATAAACGATTCTTCTCAATTTCATCTTATTACGATTGAGGTTTATACGTAAAGAGTATAGGTTGACAGTCAAAAATCTGATGGTGGATGGCCGGTAAGTTATCTTGGGAACGTATCAATTTATTATCATGTTATTTTATACCTATTTCTGTTATGTTAAAGGGGCCTTCCATTTAGAGCATACGCACAAGGAGGGGTTGGGCGGGGATCTGCATTTTTGTTAATGTGCGTACGTTCCTATACAAATCCAAGGCATGATTTGGCTCAATGGGGGGGGGGGGGGGGGGGCTGAAATTTTTGAAAATGTGCGTATACGTGCATAATGGAAGGCCCCAAACCTTTTTCTTCCTGCTCCTTGTGTGCATGGTACTACTTCTATCACACTACTGCCTCTTTCTATATACTTACTACACCTAGGAAATTAAAAAACGCACCGAGATAGAGCAGAAAACTAAGGTACACGAATAAAATCGTTGAATTAATATAAACCTAATAAATTTATAACATTATATCAAAGTACAAAGAAATTATCAACGATAATCAAAATGTTGCCAAAAACGAAAACTGAATTTCTGATACTTCTTTAAGCTTTAACGATCTACATTTTCCTTCTTGTCACCTCAAAAACCTGCCACCATTTCCCATTTCCCAGCCCCCCTAACGAGCCTCAAGTTAAGTTGATCAGGGCCTGAATTAGGCTCAATTCTTCCGCCTAGAGTTTGACTCACCTACTTGTATCTCATTAGGTTACCATGGTAACAGTCAGGTCTCACTGCCCTAAATATCGTCGTCTTCTTCTTGATCGCGCAGTTGTGCTGAGTCATCGCGCGATTGACAACTTCATTACGCTCATCGCCCACCTTGATGCATCGCGCAGAAACCCTCCTCAGATCTGCAAATTGCTTTGGGTCTTTGAAAATGGAGGCACAATTTTCTTTGATTTTGGGAATTTGCTCTTTTTCAGGGGATGGCGGACAATTTGGAGTTATCACCGACATAGTCTGGTGGGTATGACAAACCATACTTTTGTTAACTAGTGGTTGCTATAGTATCGCTTTTGAAATAATGATTATTAAAACAGCGACTATACTGCAACACAAATTCAGCATAATAGATACTTTTCACATATCTATCGTGGTTATTAGTTATTTCTTTCAATAAATTTGCCCTCAGTAGGCATATAGAATGATTGCAATACTAAACTTATATTAAGCAATGGTCTAAACTATTATCCAAAGGTTTAAAAAAGAAAAAAATTCATTCTTGTTTTCCATTTCAATACTGCAAACAGAGTATACCTATGTCTATTACGTAATATTCCAAAAAATCGCCCATCCTGTCGTTTCCTTGCTATGTAAGCAAGAAAAATAAATGGGACACTGCCCGTCATTGCCTGGCCATGGGTACAGATTATTTGTGAGATAACAAGCTTTCTTACAAGTGATGCTGTGAACAAACCATTGTCGTTTGTATACTGAAGCTAACATTCCATAGTTCCTTGATGGAAACTGCAGCGTTGTGTTTCTCTTTTGTGCAAATACTCTGTACTCTTATCCTAAATGTCACGGCAATATGTGAGATTACAAGCGATTCCAGCATTGTGATATGCCATCCTCATATGCATGTCTTGCAACTGGTTCCACAGACTCAGGTCAATCCTTCTGGGGCCTTAACACACATATATATATATGGTGAGTACCAGTTGGTCCACAGATGACCTCAGGTCTATCCTTCTGTGCCCTATGCATGTCTACCGGTGGGTCGACAGATGCCCTCAGGTCAAACTTAATGCCCTTAGCACGTCTAAAAATGGGTCGACAGATGCCCTCAGGTCAAACTTAATGCCCTAAGCACGTCTAATAGTGGGTCGACAGACGCCCTCAGGTTAATTTTTTTGTGCCCTAAGCATCCCTACCGGTGGGTCCACAGATGGGTTCAGATGCCCTCATGATCAGATTTATCCCTCTTAAGATATCCACCTGGCCAGTCTGTCCAGAAATGCCCTCAGGTTTATCCTCCTGTGCCTTCAGCACATCTACCAGTGTGTCTGCAGATGCCCTCAAGTTCATCCTGCTGTGCCCTTAGCAAATCTGCCAGTTGGTCCAGAGATGCCCTCAGGTCTATCCTCCTGTGCCCTTTGCAATTTTTTTTTTGAAACAATTTTATTATATTTACCAATTGGTCAATAGATGCTTCAGGCCATCCTCTTGTGTCCATAACATGGCTACCAGGTAAACCTGCAGATGCCCTCAGGTCAATCCTCCTTTGCCCTTATATTGTCTAACAGTGGGTCCACAGATGCCCTAAGGTCAATCTTCCTGTGCCCTTAAAATGTCTACCATTGGTCCACAGATGCCCTAAGGTCAATTTTCCTGTGCCCTTAAAATGTCTACGGCTGTAGGCTTTTTTTAGAGGATAGGTAAAGTTAGTTTCCCCTTAAGCCACATGGCCACTAGGCAATTTTGACTGTCGACGGGCGATGGTCGACTGGGGGAATCGTCGGTGAAGGCGTCAGTTGACTGTAATATCAAGTAATTTTGATATTTGTCCACTGATTTTACCGCCCAGTTTACTACTGATCCTGCCACCCATTGCCCGTTGCTCAGAAAGTATACAGGGAGTCGCCTAGTGATCCTGATACCCATCCCTACACCCATCTATGGTAAGCCTCGTTGGGGTTCGGGTAAGCATAGGCCCCCAGTAGCCCCTGCTGATCGTACAAGGCGACGATAGAGGGGACCCTGCACTGACCAAGTGGTTCTTTGGGTTCAATTCCCGGTCAGTGCTTGGTTTACTAAGGGATGAGATACAACAAAAGTGATTTCCAGGTTTTGATCCCCTGCTGTTTGCCTGCCCTGTCACCTTCATCTCATAGATTCGATCACCAAAGACAAAATTCGTCCCAACTAATTTTCGCAGTGAAAATGACCGGTATGGTGTAAAACACCCAACACTCACTCACTCACTCCCATCCATGGTAAAGTCCCCCATGCATAAGTATGGGGCTTTACATCATACCCCAGGGGCTTTACATCATACCCCACTTTATTCCAGCTCTTTGGTAGAACAAAGTTAATCTGATTTTTGGCGATATAATATCCTGATAGATATGATACCTTGTGCTCTAAAACATGGAACATGTTCTTCTAGCTATTAAGATTAATAATATAAAAGAAATAGACTACAACATTATAAATCATCCTCTTCCAAAAAACGTTTTTTATTCAAGAAATTCATATAAACACAATCATGACTTTTATTTGTATTACTGTCTTCTAAAACTGTATAGCAAATGTAGGAAAACCACGTCCTTAATTATGTTACAATAATTTTATAGTTGTCAGTTGTACACAAACACTAAGTCCAACATATATAACAAATAGTGCACTTCTTTTGGCCTATTCAGAAACAGGGAATGATAGAGTAAAGTGTATGAGATAACACTCACCACTCACTGCCATAGTTCAGCAATATGAAACAGTAAACAAAGTAGCTTGGCCTTGCTGACCAAACAATAGAAACAGGCCCGGCAGAGTAAAGTACCAGCTTGGGCAAGAGGTCAGATCGGAATGACTGAGGCTCGATATAGCATGGGAAAACTTGACTGGTGACAATTAATGGTTTTGGTCAGCAAGGATTGGTTTTTGTAAGGCTTTCCATTTTGGAGGTAGGTTAAAGGACCCACACCTTTGGTAATGGGTCTCTCTTATTACCTTTTTGATCTTTAGGCATTTTTAGGCAATAACAAAATTAATAGTGATATGGATTGATATATTAAGATATGGTTTGGCTTGGTGAAGTGGCAATACCACAGTACAACTGGCAATGTTGGCCTTTTTATATAGTGGCCTTTTAATATATTGTGTTGATTTAATAAATGAATGAGTATATCTAAATGTTGTGTTGTTATGAACATCCAACTCGACGACAGACAATTTAAATTGACTATTGACGTTTATTATAAATTAGGCTGTAATCAACATGTTTCGAGTGGTTAGACTCTTCATCAGGTAAATGTTGTACCACAGTATATATATGGTCTTCTACTGACCTTGTCCTGGTGTTTGTTTAATAAATATGAACTTAAACTGTTTCTACTGTCTCTGGTATTCATTCAATGCATTACAATAGTAACGGATCATAATGATAATTAGTAATTAATAAAAGCAGAAGATATAATTAGAATAGTTATTAGAAGTCGAATGAATAAAGACAGATTGATTATATACATACATTTATAAGTAAAAACAGAAAGTGGTGAAGACACCAGCATGTCTTTACACATACAAGTACAATCATTTCTTTTAAACAAATAGTAACATTAAGCTCATCAAAAACAAATTAAGACGCATTTATTCTTAGTTACTGTTCAGTACAGTGTTGTTGATTTTATACGGGGAGATTTGAAAGACTTCATATGAATGCGATGAGGTTCCCAGTAGATTTTGCATCCTTTTGTACCTATATTATCTTATCTAATATTTTTCGCGTTGGTTTGAAAATTCATTGATTTCAGAAAGATAGATACGAAATTTAAATTTTCTTTAGTTTTTCCGGAGTTTTTGTCTACAAAATCAGTGAAAATTAACCTGCAGGTGCATAAATTACTGTAAATCATCTATCCGTGGTAGTGAAAATTACAAACAAGTTAATGGACATACACGTTAGACATGATGTTCCCAATAGACAGACACCACAAACATAAAATTGTTATGGTACTGGTGCAATCCTAATACTCTGAGACACCTGATTTTGTCATTTTGCCCTAAATCTTGAAAAGCCCCAAGTAAGTATCACTACCCTGCAGGGCCCTTAAGCCAACTGATTTTAGATGATTGACACGGATAGCTATTTCATCTCCATGCTTAAGGTGTACAACTCGACTCAACCAACTGTTGCTGAAGGAGCTCCGGCCGGCACAGATGCCTTCTGTAGAGCAATCTAGGGGCTTTGGAGGTTGCACAACTGCAACGGCTGCGTCAGCAACTCCAAACGTGTCAATCCTGTTTCAGATATGAAATAATCAAATTAAAGGGGAACACCAGTGACAAACTACAACAAAATTGTAAATAGATCTTGCCTTTCTGATGTCAACAGTCAAAACAGCATTAAAATTGGATAAGCGGTTCAAAAGTTATTGAGGAAATAAGATTCTCCTGAGCTTACCACTGGAGACAGCCATTTTGAATAGATTTCCCGGCATGCATCTCACCATTTAACCAAACTGTGGTTCCTGTTTAGATTTCTGAAGGCTCAGCTTTAGTATTTCATTAATTTTTAAAATCCTTATATGAAAATGTTATTCGACGAAACATCATGAAACTTCATATCCTTAGTGGAGATACTTTGAAGCACATTTTGTAATAGGAATTTCATAGGGATTTACATCCTAATATAGTAAAAT
Organism: Lepidonotus clava; assembly: GCA_936440205.1. Lineage (NCBI taxonomy): Eukaryota > Metazoa > Annelida > Polychaeta > Phyllodocida > Polynoidae > Lepidonotus > Lepidonotus clava. Next base: position 12,864,721 of record OW387149.1, read on the forward strand.
TGCCAAGGCAACATTAGTATGTATAGCAACCCTGCCATAAGAATAACAGCCCCTATTAAGCTATGTATAAGGTATTTAATCTTACCAAAACCTTATGTACCATGAAAAGAAGACACAATAGTATCAATAGGCAGTGTTCGCTAATAGCGGCTGGAAGTGCCTCAAGCTGGCCACCAGCCTACCTATTGTCAATCACAGGTACAAGCAGTGGTCACTGGTGCCATGCCTCAATGCACATACTACAGGTATCAGTGACCGCTGGTCAAGGTGTGTCACCTGTATACACCTGGCTGGTACCTGTCAGGCCCTTTTGCACCGCTATTTGGCTGGACATGCCCTATTCAATGGTTAAGAGTCAATCAATTGTTACTGGTTGCCTAGCACTGTTGGCAGTTGTTGGACTGAGTTCCACACTAGGTGGCATGGTCTGGAAAATCATTTATTAAAATACTCACAAACAAATATGATGAGTAATCATGATTGAAAATGGATCCATGTCTTCTATCTCTGGATGAAGGTCAAAGAAAACCTGCAGTCAAAGAATACCAACATCCTTAAGAACATATGGGTATGATTACATGTGGTATTACAAGAAATGGTTATGTGAGAAGTGTATGTCTTAAGCCCCATACCCACTAGGACACTTTTGCACAATCAGCACTAAAATCGGCCGATTCTACCTCTAGAATCAGCCGATTTTAGCACTGATCCAGATCAAACATGTACATTACAATATATCATACTAACAGGTGATCCTAAGAATCGGCTAATTCTCCCAGTCGCCCAATGCTCGTCGCTGGTAAAATCGCCTAGTGGGTATGGGGCTTTAGGGGTGTGTCCTGGAAGAGGGGCTCTGATGTGTCTTGAGGTTCATTTGGTCTATGGAGCTATCACATAAGGGTGCACAGTAGCGTGGAATTATGTATTATAGGAAAACATACAGAGGTTAAAAGTACAACCCTGAATATGAGGTGGGCATTGACAAATTACTGCCCAAGGCCATTAGGCTGGGGGCTGTAATTTTTCTGATGTCCCACTGAGTCTTCAGGGTTGTACTTTCAACTGAGGGTAGTTTTCCTTTTATTGTATACCATGTTTTGTAAGTTATAAGGAAAGTAATTATAATTACCAGAATTACAAAGAGGGCAGTATCCCAGTCTATTGACTATGCACACACTTTGGATAGTCTCAAGAAGTTTACCCTAAAATTCGTTATTTTCTCCCAAATATAGTGCTCTACCAATCTCCATTTAATCAGATTGCATTATTTTACCTGACATTAAAAAAATAATCGTGCAAATGAATACCGAATTCACAAAATAAAGAGAAAAACAGATTACATAGTGGAGCAAGGTGGGCAGTGTTGCCCCAAAACTGTACAATCCTCATTGAGATGTCTGGATTTTACAATGTTAGCATGTTGTTTGCACTCACATAGTGTTAAAAGGTGTACATTGTTGAAAACATCATGCATGTTTCTTTTATTCAATTTTTGTTTTGAACCTAAGAATTTGCATTTCTATTTCATAACAATAATTTGTGTGCATTGAGAAACGGTTTTTCTCTCCTTGTTTATGCAATAGGCCATAGATGATAATATTAGCAAGTTTGATATGTGGGCCCTCTCTTTTTTGTTTTGATAATTTCAGCTTTCCATGTAAAATGACTCAGAACCTAATCGAAATAATATGTGACCTGCTCTGCGATTTTGGGGGTACTTGACATGAATAATGATTTTAGAACAAGGCTCAGGCTTTCGAAAAATGTAAACATGATATGGTCAGACACCTTAAATCCATTAAAATTACGATATAGATGGTACCGACAGAATTACAAACAGTTAGATATAGAGTAAAATTTGATGTACATTAATTATGATGCAAACAAAATACTCCCATTTTTTTCCTAATGAAGATAACTACAATCTGTTTTTAGCACAATGAAGCTTGAAAGTTGTATTTTTAGGTTCTACTAAATCTCAAATAAATGTGACATGACCTGATTTCCATGGAAACCAAATTCTTCATAATATCAGTAATTCTACGTTTTGATGTTTGATAAACATTCTGGTTACTATGGCAACAAAATGTAAAATTTTAGGACATTTTAAAGTTTCATATAAAACTACACAAAATTTGATTTTTAGTCAAAATTGTGCTTTTTTAAAAACATTTTTGGTAATTTCTGTGTAAATATTGAAGATAGACCTATAAAAGTGTATGTAAATAGGCCCTGAATTTGCAGAGCTGGTCACATATTCTGAATGACGTTATCAGAATTACATATTCATCTATGGCGACATCAGAATTACATAGGGAACTAGAGGTACAAAGAAGAGTTTTATTTCAAATATATTATTCTTTAAGTAGAGTGAAGCGTGGTTTTGTTTGCTTGACTACCAGAATTCAAACTCCCTATTTGAACCTAAAGGTACTTAAAGGTACTTGGGGATGTTTGGCATCAATTCTTATTACCAATGCAATCTGCTGCAAATTTGTAGGAACTTTAGCTTCTATATAGAGGAATATATAGAAACAATATAAACAATTTTCACCGTTTCTGATAGAAGTTACAGCCTGATAAAGAATTTGATCTCTACCATTGATTTCACTGGGAAATTTCAGTTTTTTTCCTCTGTGAAAAAAAATACCAATGGAATTTTCATGAAACTCCTTGAATATTTACCATTTACCTGAAAGTGAATATTTAAACCAAAAGAAAAACTATACTGAAAATATTGAAAAATTGAGGTATTTTGGGTATTTATTCTGTGGTAATTTGATACCCGTTATTCTAATTGAACAACACCTTAATTTTACTTCTCCTGCCATTATTGGACACGTAAGAAGTTTAAAACAGCTTTAAACAAAATATTTTGTTGTAGTTCCTAATCTAAGACCCAGATGGTGCCCTGAAAAGCATCAAGTACATTTAAGATGGAAAGGAAACACATAATGTGGGACCTTCTCAGGGTTTTACCGTACCTTACTGTATATGTAGTAAAAACCACCATCCACGATCTGCAATCTACCACTTGTCTGATTGAAGATAACTCCAAGCAACATACTCTGCCCGTTGGGGTAGGACCAATGCAGTTCATGTCCCTTCTCACACCCACTTAACCTTCTATTATTAGACTCATGAGCAGGGGGCGAGGCCCGTTCTGTAAGAAAAATGTATACAAATCGTGAAGGGCCGTGGGTATAGAAATATATATAAGTAAGGGATATTTCCAGGGGCTGAGTAAGAAAGTTTAGGTCTGGAGGTATAATCCTCTATGTGACACGTTCTCAAATTTCCATTTTTTGATTATATAAGATAGCACCAAGATTGTGGTTTTTATTGCATTTCTTGAAATAATGCAAAACTTTCCCAAAATAATGAATAGGCCTATAGAAAGATTCACAGGAAATCCAGTAATGCACCAATTAAGGAGATCAAAGTACCATTCTTTTTCTCTTTTTTATGCCCTTTCAGATGTTTATAACCCCATGAATCTGGGTTTAGCCCTTGAAAACTCTCCAAGATACCTACTGTTAATACGCAACCAAGTGGTATTCAGGTCGAAATGTGCTACAATTGGTCCCTGACGTTGCACTGAGCTGGACATCTGATGTTGCACCGGTCTGGACATCAATATGGCGACAAGTATTGACAAGATAACAACAGCCAATCCTATCAAAATCAAGGAAACTTTCATGGCAAGATTCTGCCTTTCGTTAGCCATGGTCCAATTGGTTAGCAATTGAGTCTTCTTACTGAGATGAAAATACTAAGGGTAACCTGAAGACTGTGAAGCAGATTATTCCAAGACGATGGATAAAAGATTATTCCAGAATTTTTCTGATGCCTGCTTCTTCTGAGGTTGTATTTTCTCATATAGAACTGAACAACTTGTTGTAAATGAAGTACTAGCGTTGTTCCGACTATAGATCTGGGACACAAGAAGCAACTCAAAAACCTCAACATTTTCTTTCACCTCCTGTTAGTTCATCTTTTTCTATGTTCTCATATATTCGCCAAAATGCAATTCTAATATCACATTCAAAGTGTAATGACAATATGTGTCCTGTTCATGTACAACACTTAATATAAAATAACATTTATAACATCTAGTCGAAACTCTAAACTACAGCTATGTCAAAATACAAGGAACACAAAATGAGTTGTTTCTTGCTGACCAGCTCTATAGAATAACTGCACATTGGCCCCCTTTAACAGGTCCTGACTGTTGTTATAATCAACATTTCTGTTTCATAAATGTTGTTTTAACCATTATTTGACAATATCATTATGGTCAAATAACGGTTTTATCATCAAAAGGAAGTACAGGCATTTAATGTTTAGGGACCTGTATTTACAATGTAATCAGTTTGTCTTTGGCCCTGGGATTTCACATTATGACCAAAATTATCAGCAAAATATCATTGGTATATCTTGGTTACTTCCTTGATGTAATAGCCTGATCAATACCATATTCATATTGTAACAGATTAGGGAGAGTCATGGTGGCCATATCTTTTTCCTTTTTTACTCTAGGTTTGTGTTTACTGTTATTGTATAAGCTCTTCCATCAGAGTGCTATTTGCGAGAGCTTACAAAATCCACCCATCATCACATTGTCCAAGTAAGAATATAACATTATCATAACATTATTATAACGTTCTATTTAGTTCTGCTTTGGTTCTTGTTATGTTATTTTGATGGCACCCAAGAACATCTTTAGAACCTTATGTTGCGACGTCGCATTGTGACGTTATTGTGACATTCTTATAACATTCTTTCACATCATAATAATGCTATTATAATGTTCTTTGTTAGTAAAGTCTCAACGTCACTAAGATATAACATTATCATAACATTATTTTTTAGTAAGTCTCAACTTTACCTAAAATAACATAACTGTTACATGAAAATTGGGCAGGTTATAGACTAACAAAAAAAGTACAGTCACAGAACGTGCTTGTTACGTTGCTGCTTGCCTGGGTGAGGTTGCAATAATCTAACACACATGGGGGATACTGTATGCAGTATCATATAAGCACTCACTATTGGCTTGTATGTTGATAGGAGCAATGTAAACTCTCTTGAATGAATAAATGAATGAATGAATGAATGAATGAATGAAACTGATGTTCTTGCATGCAAATATGTATTGCACAAAATTGCACGATCGTTGTTAACTCCTAAAAATGTAGGTACCAACAGCATACTTTTTCATAAGTGTGCAAAACTTTACTTTATTACAAGCAACTTTGTATTGCACAAAAAGAACTCATTGTTTCGCCTGAATTCACGTCATTGGAACATTGTTCACTCTTTGTTTTATAACTGAAAGGTCTTTGTTGATCTAGGAGTAATCTTCCTCCCTTATTTATCAGTTTTCTTTTGCTCCTAAGACCATCCATTTCTACTTTATAACAACAATTTGTGTACGCTGGGTGCTGTTTTTCCACTCCTTGTTTATACAATAGGCCCCAGGTGGCAGGCAGTGAAAATGGGTTAGTTTCCATAGACGTTGTGCAGACATGGTCACGTGATCACTTTTTTGTGATCACCACGTGGTGATCAAGACCACATGGCAAGGGAATAAATATAGATAGATTAATTGTATTTTAAAGTTACAATAACTGCAAAGTGTTTTTCAGTGAGACTATTTTTGATAAATGTGTATACGCCAGATGCTTCATAATTTTGATTAACAATGATTTGAAATTACGAGCAGTTGTGACAACCCATTACGAGCAGTTGTGACGTCATCTGCACAAGGTCTATAGTCTATCTCTGCTGTAATCCATGAGTAGTCTACACAAAGGTACCCCAGTCTCAGGTGGACGCCGATACCAGCACATTAAAGATAAACACAACACTGGGTACCAGTCTACTGGTGCATCATAATTAACTCAAAGACTTATGTCGCTAACACATAGTTTACGTCAAAACATGTCGATGGCATGAAATAAGACCTTTAATAATCTTTTATGTTCGTAATAGGGGATGTTACAGTTTTTAAAAGTATGCGATGTATTAGCTTTACAACACCTTCACAATAATTATCCTGTAACAATTTAAAAGTCACACGGAAAGGTCTGGAAAGTCTTGTAAAGGTCACGTCTCCTTCAACTTTAATTAACCTTACTGACTCTATCTACAGGAATTTATGGTCAATAAAGCTAATTCAATACCGGCATTGTGAATTACAGTATTTGAAATACGATTGTAGAGGTGTATCTCAATAAATTATACAATAATAAAGAGCCCATCATCTCACAACCTAGAAATTTGTCTTGCATCGACCTTTTTGTACTCGACCATGCAATATGATATTTTTCTTACATTATAGCTACTCAATGTTAAAATATATGCTGCCAGTTCCTTTCCGTGCTTCTACAAATTACCATCTGTCACCATGGAATATCCTTGTATTATGAAATTCATTTCATCCCTCCTAAAATAGTACCTTTATCCTTGCTTTACCCTGATGAGATTCTACGAGATTCTGCGAGATCCCACGAGATGGACCAGACGCGGATTGCAGCGCCCCCGCCCGGCGACCTAAATAGGCGGTGTGGCGTGAAATGTGCGGGAGATGTGTCTTTTGACCACCTGCTCGAGGGGAAAACAAACACTGAGACACCGCCACGGGCGGGGACATGTAAATATTAGACCGAGGCGACCTCTCACGAGGGTCCTTAACACTTCTACCACCAAGTGGGGCAAATTAATTTGGTCGTTTTGTGGCGAATCCTAATAAGATTTTAAGCCTCTGTTTGCGAATGTCTGTTAATTCTCCCCTGTCCGGACAGCTCATATTGCATCTGGGGCCTTCCATTAAGTACGTACGCACATTTTCAAAATCTCAGACATTTCCATTCCCCTTTGGCTAAAGTACGCACTGCATACGTATTAGAAAAAACGCACTTTTTCAAAATGGGAATTGTCCCATAACTGTTGATATTTTCTATGTATTATTCAAATTATGTGATCATCTTTGACCTTTATTGATATGCTATAATACTATTGTCTTGGATTCTGATCTCAGATAGAAGACATAGTAAATTGTGATAATTATAACTAACTTTACTTTGTGTACATTATTATAATTATGTTGTATGTACCTAAACGGAAGATCATTCTTACGAGTGAGTATGGTTAATAAAATAAATAAAAAAATATAAAAAAATTGCAGCCCCACTCCCCACTTAATGCGTACGTACTTAATGGAAGGCCCCTTTTCTATCTGCAGACTACCCTGGACCAAGATGCATTATGGGAAACGTGTAAGCAACTCACAAGGCTTAAACATACATTACATTTTTTCTATCTTAACATGATGAAAAATTTGCATTGAATAATTTGTCAGTTTTTCTCTGTTTTCAGTTATTTTGAAAATGATTTCATTACATATAGATAGATGACAAATATTTGTATACATTTTCTATAGTTTTCCCTGTACATCTTTGTCTCAAAATTAGTCTCAATTAATCTCCAGGCACTTAAAATACTGTAAATCCTCTTATCTCTGGTAAGAAGAATTTAGATGACCGTTTTTACTTACTCATGCAACGGCCATTAAATTCCCATCACTTCAATTATATTCTTAAATCTATAAGTATGGAATGCACATACCTTTGATACTTGATTAAGGAATTGTTAACTTTGAATGGTAATTATGGGGGATGTAACAACTAGGGTGGGACCAAAAGTACATAAGATATCAAAGGTCATGTGAATCCGGAGGTCAATTAAAGGTTATTTAGGTGGAGTTCGTCCTATCAGGTTTCCCTTTGATTATCCTTGTAGGCTATTTGATCCATCCTGTAACGCAACCTCAAGTACACGACCGTTATTAGATGCTATTATTCAATAATACCTCCGACTTATAAGATGGTGATTGAGTAAAATTTCATTTGATTATCTTCATGTAATTCTGATTAGAACCAGGCATTTCACTTAGAAGTTTGTTTCTGTCAATACGTAAAACATCTTGTATCAGTGTTCTCGGCGGGAGCTCCTCACTAGTCAACGTGTTTACAGAGGCTAATCCGGGAATGTTTGGGGAAGGAGCTCGGGTCGAGGGTCCCCCAACCCACCCCCCGCCGGGTGTGTTTAGACTGGAGTTGAAAGCGTTGGCTAGAATGGTCAAAATTGGTACCCCGGTGAAGGGGTGACTAACTCCCTCAAAATGAGGATCCCGATGGTAAGACCGTGCGCACATATGGTACGCCGGCGGGCTATACTCCAACATAGGCGGCTTAACCCCCCCCTCTCTCTCTCTTGGTTAGACTGGGTTTTAAACCCGGTCTTGTCGGCGGGATTTACTCCAACATAGGCGGCTTAACCCCCCCTCTCGAGTTTGTTTTTTTTTGTGTCCTAACCGGGTTTGAAACCCAGTCTACCCACGGGGCTTCCCACGAGATACTCGACGACTGGTTAGCCGGCCAGACCGGGTTTCAAACCCAGTCTAACCATTTGCTTTTTTTTTTGTTTTTTGTGGCCAAACCGGGTTTGAAACCCAGTCTACCCACGGGGCTTCCCATGAGATACTCGACGAATGTCAGCCGGTCAGCGCGACGTAGCGCGCTCAGAGTGAATGGTGACAAGTACAGGATTTATAAACATCTGTTATAGTCTTCCCTAATACACTCTATTGATCGACAACATGGCGAGGTACATCCCTAATACCTTAAACCATTCCAGGTTACTCCGCGCCTTGAGGCCAGAATCCGCTGCTGACCATGTGAGGCGTGTCATGCGGGGTTTCAGGCGTACCATGCGCCACACCGGGGGCAGTATTTACAGGCAGGTTGAGTTCCACGAGAATCCTTACTACCTGTGTATTGAATACAGAGATACAGAGTACGAGTTCACAAACTGGCCAGACTGGTTCTCTTTTCAAATGAGCATGCAACAGGACTTCCGTGACCTATTGGATCCTGGCATGGGCCTCAGACTTCCACGGTACCGGTACCACCTGCGGTATGAAGCTGGCGACTTCGATGGCGACTTCAATATCTCGAGTCCAATGTATGATGACGTGATAACCATAGACATGGAAGGGTACATTCTATTCGTGTCAAACATGGTGGACTATGACAGGGCAGCCCAAAAAGGACAGGAACAAGAGTGGACCAGGAACGAGTAGTGTGCAAGCCTAAACATTTGTTATATAAAAGGCCCTTTTCAGGGCCAACAAACTCATCAAAAGTTGCTTTACTTATGCCATACACCCCTGCCTTACACCCCCACCAACCCATAGAAAAAGATCTTCTATAAGTCCCCACTGGCGGCGCCACTGGTCAACCCACCACTGGCGGAGCCACTATCGATATAAAATGTTATAGTTTATTTGCCACATATATTCTTTTCATACCTGGTTTGAAACCCAGTCTACCAGGTTTAAATTGGGCGCGCCGTCAGACTGGGTTTGAAATCCAGTCTAACAAATGTGGGACCTTATTACGTATTTTGAAAAAATACAACTTTGTTTCAACGGTTGGCCCAGCATAATTTGGGCGCGCCGTCAGACTGGGTTTGAAATCCAGTCTAACGAATTTGAGACCACATTACGTATTTAGAAAAATACAACTTTGTTTCAATGGTTGGCCCAGCATAATTTGGGCGCGCCGTCAGACTGGGTTTGAAATCCAGTCTAACAAATTTGAGACCATATTACGTATTTAGAAAAAGCTTGCACCACAGCCCCCCCGTCCCCAATGTATTACTAATAAAGATTTTGGTAGACTTTGTTTGAAACCCAGGCATGATTATATCTTTTTTTTAGACCTGGTCTGAAACCAGGTCTAATCAAAGTGAATTAGACTACGCGTGCAGTCGCGCTGTCAAACTTGCATTGTTTGAGTGAAAGTAACTTTTTTGTAAAATTGTTGGCCCTGAAAAGGGCCGTTGAAAAAGTCGGGGAATGTTGGAATTAATTCCCACGTGACCATAGTTGTTCTTGCATCCTCTTCTCCTCTTGATCTCTCTGTATCAGGTCCGCCAAGAAGGGGTGATAGTCCCACGCCTCTAAATATAAGAGTTCATCGTGCAGAGGGCTTCTGATAGTGAAAACATCTAGGTCAAATGTCATTCTATACTGGTACTGTGGTAGGCGCAGGGACATGTCTGGATCAAGAAGATTTCTGAAGTCTTCAAACATGGCAACTTGGAAGTCGGTCCATGTACCCCAGCCTGGTAGGTCGTACAGGTGGTCACGGTACTGGACAACCATGTGGAATGGATCTACACTAGACTCTATGACAATGTAGAGTCTACTAGGTCCCACCGTTCTAAGCACTCGTCTGACATGACGTTCCAATGAGATTGGCATGGTGGCACGCAGAACCCTGGCATTTAATATAGAAGAAGGAATGTTTCCATTAGCCATCGTTGCTGTCTACAAATCACCGTGCCTCCAAAATATAAAATCGAATTTGGCTGAGGTTAGACTTGTTTTCAAACCCAGTCTGACCAGCGCCGGTCACCACACAGACTTGTTTTCAAACCCAGTCTGACCAGCGCCGGTCACCACACAGACTTGTTTTCAAACCCAGTCTGACCAGAGGCAGGCACCGCTCAGTCCATGAAACCCAGCCTACGCACGGGGCTTCAACTGAGATACTCGACGACTGGTCAGCGGCCGGTCGTCGCGACGGCGCGCGCTCAGTCAATGTCGGGGTTGAAACCCAGTCTACCCACAGCGGCCGGTAAGCGCGACCGCGCGCGCTCTGTCGATGTCGGGGTTGAAACCCAGCCTACGCACGGGGCTTCAACTGACATACTCGACGACTGGTCAGCGGCCGGTCAGCGCGACGGCGCGCGCTCAGCCAATGTCGGGGTTGAAACCCAGTCTACCCACAGCGGCCGGTAAGCGCGACCGCGCGCGCTCTGTCGATGTCGGGGTTGGTTGAAACCCAGCCTACGCACGGGGCTTCAACTGACATACTCGACGACTGGTCAGCGGCCGGTCAGCGCGACGGCGCGCGCTCAGTCAATGTCGGGGTTGAAACCCAGTCTACTAACAGGGCTTCCCTTGAGCTACTGTTGTCTGGCACAGTGAGTTGATACGGGCACATCGATTCCCCTTAAATAGTGGTCAACCCTTCATACTGGTCATCATTCCAGCATGGATCTTTCACAAGCCATCTTTGCTGCCATCGACCTAGTCAACCAAGGTGAAGGTAACCATATACCTGAACCTGAGTTACTACTGTTGGAACCAGAAGCCAAACAAGAACTACTGGATGCACCACAACCCTATCCTGCTGCCCTGGACCTGATCCTAGAGGAGTTGCCCCTCATACCTGGACTCCCGCCCCCAGGGACTCCTGAGGCAGCCACTGCACCTCCTCCTCCTCCATCACCTGAGCTTGTATGGCCTGCCGCCCGTCCTCGTCGCCCCGTACGCCGCCGACTCATGGAAGGGCCCAACCAGAACAATCAAGAGGAGTTAGGGATTGATGAGAGGCATGTATTTGTTGAGGGGAAACGTGGGAAATTGCTTTTGAAGTCCGGCGGGTACAAGTTCTACAGGAACGGCACTCAAGGGACTGGAGAGAACCGGAAACAAAAATTCATTTGCAGTCACTACAAGGTCACCAAATGTACTGCCAAGGTATTAACTTTTTATCAAAATAACATGACAGCATTTCATACAGACAGGGGTCTTGACCGTCTTGAACCATGTAAATCTGTTGCAAGTTATACTCTTATGTCGTACGTCGCATAGTGGAATATCATTATTATAATAAGACTTATTCATTCCCCACTGGCGGCGCCACTGTCGACTGTATCTATTCAATCAAATTGGTAGTATTTTATAACAATTAGACTGGGTCTGAAACCCGGTCTGATCAATGTGTGTACCTTTACATCTGGTTTGAAACCCAGTCTAACTATAATGTGTATGTTTTTCACCTGTATGTATTACCAAACAACGTTCACAAATAACTTACACGGGTTTTGTTCCCATTTCAGGCAAACTACATCGGGGAAGACATGGACAACGTTAACATCCAGGGCTGGCACAATCATCCCCCAGAGATCAACAAGAGGAAGGCGGAGGAGATCGAGGCACAGATCAGGAAGCGTGCACGGGACGATCTTCAGACCCCAGTGAGGGCCATTTACCAAGAACTTACACGTCCGATTGTCCACATGGAGGACAGTCACGCCATCGTGGATGCCCTTCCCACCGACTACAGTATGGCTGCTAGTCTCCAACGCATCCGGAAGACACAGCAGCCTCCTCTCCCAAGATCCCTGGCAGGCATCGATCTCACCGACTGTCAGGACCTACACAACGTCCTAATCGATGACGGAGCGGAGGATCGGATCCTTGTGGTCGGGGACAAGGACAGTTTTGCCCTGATGTGTGACTCGCGTCGGGTGCACATGGATGGTACCTTCAGAAGTTGCCCTTCCCTGTTCTCTCAACTCTTCATCATCCACGCGTTGGTCAAGTCCACTGTAATCCCAATCCTGTACTGCCTCTTGCCCGGTAAGAACAGCACTAGGTACACTCGTCTCTTCCGGCTGTTGCAGGACAAGGCAGTGGAGCTTGGTGTGCGCTTCAACCCCCCTCGAGTGTTGGTGGACTTTGAACGTGCGATTCACCGTAGCTTGTTGGAAGTGTTCCCAGACGTGCGGATTCAGGGCTGCTACTTCCATTACTGCCAGGCCGTGAGAAAAAGGTTCTCTCGACTGGGCCTCTCCCGGTTTGCGCACCACCGTGGTACGGTGCAAAGCGTGAAACATCGCATCTACGCACTGCCCTTTGTCCCCCTACACAAAGTAGTCGATGTCTACCGGACCTTCAGCAGCGAAAATGGATGGGATGTGCTACCCATGTTTGTGGTGCGTGACATGCGCAAGTTCCTCAGGTACTTCGAACGCAACTGGCTGAACAACCACCCAGAGCGTTGGAATGTGTTCGAAGCGGACGTGCGCACCAACAACCATGTCGAGTCGTACAACAAGAGAATCAACAATCAGCTGACCGCACATCCAAACATTTTCCGGCTATTGGCCTACCTCACTCACGAGATCGACAACGCACGAATCGACATTATCCAAGGCAGCCAACATAAGAGGCGGCGTCCACAGCGTCTGCAAGAACGCATCAAGAATGCCAAAATAGAGGAAGCAAAGGCTGACTACTTAGGTGGTGAGGCTCTAATGATCTTCCTGAATAGAGTCGTCGACATCTACCACCCCCCAAAGGCTCGATTGGATCAACGAGCAGTTGACCCAGCAGAATTGGTCGGAGGTCCTGACCAACCACAGGATGCGCCACCTGTCTCTGATGCCGAGCTTGACGCAGACATGGCTGACCCAGACGACCCAGCTGATGACGACTTCGCCAACTTCGATGACTGAAGTGCCCCTCTCCGTTTCCCAATACACCACAAAAATGGCCCTTTTCAGGGCCCCATACTCTCACAAAAGTGATCACTCGTATACCCCTACAGCTCAAAATCCAGTTTAACATATTTAACATGTTTAAAATATTCTAAATAATTTCAAACTTGCGGCGCTCCGCTCTCATACTGCCTATTTGATAAGTCAGACTGGGTTTCAAACCCAGAGTAAAAGATTCTCCCAAAGTCCCCACTGGCGGCGCCACTGGTCAACCGACCACTGGCGGAGCCACTGTCGCTATCAAATATTATATTTTATAAAATATCAATTATTATATTTTATAAATCTCAAAAAATTACAAACCAAAAATATATTTTCCACTAAGTCCACACTAGCGGCGCTTATATGATAAGTCAGACTGGGTTTCAAACCCAGAGTAGAAGATTCTCCCAAAGTCCCCACTGGCGGCGCCACTGGTCAACCGATCAGCGGCGGGCGCGATATCAAATATTATATTTTATAAATCTCGAAAAGTTTCAAACCAAAAATATATTTTCCACTAAGTCCACACTAGCGGCGCTTATATGATAAGTCAGACTGGGTTTCAAACCCAGAGTAAAAGATTCTCCCAAAGTCCACACTGGCGGCGCCACTGGTCAACCGACCACTGGCGGAGCCACTGTCGATATCAAATATTATATTTTATAAATCTCAAAAAATTTCAAACCAAAAATATATTTTCCATTCAAGTCCCCGATAGCGGCGCGTATTTGATAAGTCAGACTGGGTTTCAAACCCAAACAATATTTTCTACTACATTACCCGCCAGCGCCGCGAAGTTTACAAGTCAGCCGGGGTTTCTACCAAAGAGATGGGGAAACCTTGTAGACGAGTCCCATCAGCTGTTGTTTTAGGCCATTCGCGCCTGCCTCAGAATCAACCTACCTGTGACTACACTTGCGCGCCTGCCCCTGTAGTCACAGGTAAGTTGTTTCCCAGGCAGACTGGTGTTGAAACCAGGCGACCTGTTGGGCTGATAAGGTAGGCAGTAGACTGTGGTTGCAACAAGGCGGCGCGTAGTTGGTTTTTTGGCGCGTCCGGCCGGCCTGCCGTCCCCACCTGGCCGGGAGCGCGTCTGAGTCGGCGCAAAGGCTGACTACTTAGGTGGTGAGGCTCTAATGATCTTCCTGAATAGAGTCGTCGACATCTACCACCCCCCAAAGGCTCGATTGGATCAACGAGCAGTTGACCCAGCAGAATTGGTCGGAGGTCCTGACCAACCACAGGATGCGCCACCTGTCTCTGATGCCGAGCTTGACGCAGACATGGCTGACCCAGACGACCCAGCTGATGACGACTTCGCCAACTTCGATGACTGAAGTGCCCCTCTCCGTTTCCCAATACACCACAAAAATGGCCCTTTTCAGGGCCCCATACTCTCACAAAAGTGATCACTCGTATACCCCTACAGCTCAAAATCCAGTTTAACATATTTAACATGTTTAAAATATTCTAAATAATTTCAAACTTGCGGCGCTCCGCTCTCATACTGCCTATTTGATAAGTCAGACTGGGTTTCAAACCCAGAGTAAAAGATTCTCCCAAAGTCCCCACTGGCGGCGCCACTGGTCAACCGACCACTGGCGGAGCCACTGTCGCTATCAAATATTATATTTTATAAAATATCAATTATTATATTTTATAAATCTCAAAAAATTACAAACCAAAAATATATTTTCCACTAAGTCCACACTAGCGGCGCTTATATGATAAGTCAGACTGGGTTTCAAACCCAGAGTAGAAGATTCTCCCAAAGTCCCCACTGGCGGCGCCACTGGTCAACCGATCAGCGGCGGGCGCGATATCAAATATTATATTTTATAAATCTCGAAAAGTTTCAAACCAAAAATATATTTTCCACTAAGTCCACACTAGCGGCGCTTATATGATAAGTCAGACTGGGTTTCAAACCCAGAGTAAAAGATTCTCCCAAAGTCCACACTGGCGGCGCCACTGGTCAACCGACCACTGGCGGAGCCACTGTCGATATCAAATATTATATTTTATAAATCTCAAAAAATTTCAAACCAAAAATATATTTTCCATTCAAGTCCCCGATAGCGGCGCGTATTTGATAAGTCAGACTGGGTTTCAAACCCAAACAATATTTTCTACTACATTACCCGCCAGCGCCGCGAAGTTTACAAGTCAGCCGGGGTTTCTACCAAAGAGATGGGGAAACCTTGTAGACGAGTCCCATCAGCTGTTGTTTTAGGCCATTCGCGCCTGCCTCAGAATCAACCTACCTGTGACTACACTTGCGCGCCTGCCCCTGTAGTCACAGGTAAGTTGTTTCCCAGGCAGACTGGTGTTGAAACCAGGCGACCTGTTGGGCTGATAAGGTAGGCAGTAGACTGTGGTTGCAACAAGGCGGCGCGTAGTTGGTTTTTTGGCGCGTCCGGCCGGCCTGCCGTCCCCACCTGGCCGGGAGCGCGTCTGAGTCGGTGGTATGATAAGGGCCGGCCTCACCTGGCCGACGCGGTAGACTGGGTTTCAAAGCCGGTCTAGGCTAGGCTAGGCGTTAGACTGGGGCTGCAGCAACGCGGCGCGTAGTTGGTTTTGTGGCGCGGCCGGCCGGCCTGCCGTCCCCACCTGGCCGGGAGCGCGTCTGAGTCGGTGGTATGATAAGGGCCGGCCTCACCTGGCCGACGCGGTAGACTGGGTTTCAAAGCCGGTCTAGGCTAGGCTAGGCGTTAGACTGGGGCTGCAGCAACGCGGCGCGTAGTTGGTTTTGTGGCGCGGCCGGCCGGCCTGCCGTCCCCACCTGGCCGGGAGCGCGTCTGAGTCGGTGGTATGATAAGGGCCGGCCTCACCTGGCCGACGCGGTAGACTGGGTTTCAAAGCCGGTCTAGGCTAGGCTAGGCGTTAGACTGGGGCTGAAGCAAGGCGGCGCGTAGTGGGCCGGCCGGCCGGCTAGCTGGGTGGGAGGGGGGAGCACCTGTGAGTCGGTGGTATGATAAGAGCCGGCCTCACCTGGTTAGGCCACAGGTATATAAGTCTGATAGGGCAGGTAGGGGTCACTCAGATCCAAGATGCCACTCAAGAATGTACCATGGAAGCCCACTGAGAAGGATGTTGCTGTTATTTTGGGCCACCCGGAAAAACACCTGCTGACAGCAAGTTCTGCTGTAGTTAACTTCATACGGCCTGAATACCTATCGGTTTCTATTTGCTGGAAAATGCTGTTGGCTGCATGTGACGATGAGTGCAACAGAGAGGTCGTTCCTGCCATGACCCAGAAGGCACTGGGTGTGTTTGAGCCGACAAACCTCACAATTATGGCCATCCAGGGACGTTGTGCCCAAGGACCACCAGCTATACCTGGACGATTCTGGGCCATGTTCGGCACTGTAGGAGAGCTGAGTACCCTGACGACCAGGGACCGTGCACTAACTCAGTTGAGATGGGCCAGAGACCATTTCCGTGATCTTGGGCAGCCCGGACCTCGCGACCTCCCAGTCAATGCCCCAGTTTACCCTGATGAAGTGTAGTATAGACGACATCTGCCACCCATGACCAAAACGGCCCTTTTCAGGGCCAACAAACCACTCTCATAAGAGTTGGTCTTTACTCATTGATCGTGTGCGTGTGTGTGTGTATGTGTGTCTGAGTGGTTGTATGGCTATTGATTAAAGTTAGACTGGGGTTGAAGCCGGGCTAGTGGGTCGATGATCAGACTTGGTTTCAAACCCGCCGATATATTTTTCTAAGTGTAGCGCGTAAATTCAAGATCTATGTCAGACTTGGTTTCAAACCCATTCTATGGTAGGCGTCAGACTGGGTTTCAAACCCGTCGATATATTTCTCTAAGTGTAGCGTTTATTTTGAAGATATATTTTAGACTTATTATTTACGAACTTCACATTATAGACTTCAATACCGCCGATATATTTTTCTAAGTGTAGCGCGTATATTCTAACTTCATAATTAGATATTTAGACTTGGTTTCAAACCCACCAACATATTTTGCTTAAGTAATCGCGTAGATTCGAAGGAATATTCAATTATCTCTCAATAATTTACAGTCTCTTGTTTCATAGCTATACCATATATAACAACAAGTTTTTTCCAATCCAAACAAATTATTATTATTATATACAGGTATTTACAAGGATCACACAAAATATATACAGACACACAAAATATATACAGACTAAAAAAAATATGTACACAGGCGCCAAATTACATAGGGGAGAGTCTCAGATTATCGATCGATATTCAGGAGAGTACATTGAAACAAGAAGAAAATTAGGAGAAATTTCCAAGGGTAGAGTCTCAGATTAAAAATATTCAGGCGAGTACATTGAAACAAGAAGAAAATTAGGATAAATGTCCTAGGAGAGATTCTCATATTAGAAATATTCAGGAGAGTATATTGAAACAAGAAGAACATTAGGAGAAATTTCCTAGAGTCTCAGATTATAAATATTCAGGAGAGTACATTGAAACAAGAAGAAAATTAGGAGAAGTTGGTCATCCAAGACGTCAGAGAAGTCGGGGTACAGATGTTATTCCGCATGAACAGCGTGAGGCCACACAATCTAGTTTTACTGTGCTTCAGGGAAGGTGTGAAGAATTGGCAGATGTCAACGACCCAGACTTCAAGTGGTTATTTACACAGGCGCCAAATTATTTAAAATTATTTACAAGGGGGCGACCAACGTCCTGGGGATGAGCCTGGTCATGGTTAGAGTCTGCATGGGGGCTGCCCCACCGCCCTCCTGGTCGTCATCGCCCGGGTGTTCTCTGTACCGGGAGGACGGGGAGCTTGGGGGGGGGACAAACTCCTCCTCCTCCTCCTCCGGTGCTGGTTGGCCAGAGGTGTCCTGGTGGTCCAAGACAGCCTTGGCCCGGGCCGCCTTGGCCCTCTTGCGTCTCCTCCGCCGGGTGCCCTGGCCTTCCCTTGCTGTTTTGGCGGTGCCCTGGGCGGTTAGTTCCTCCAGGAGAGCAGGTGGAGGGGTCTCATACCCGGCAATGCCTGAAATAGCAAGGTTCATATATTAGCATGAGTATATTGCCATCTACAATACATACTAGACTTGTCACTGTATCCTTGATTTTTTGTTCATTGTATAACCTAGTTCTGAGATTTGGCGCTAGGGGGCCACCACTTTACTATTTTACTATTGTTAGTCAGCTTCTGCTTCTTCCATAGTAATGCAATAAGAGTGGGGTTTGAAACCCAGTCTGACTCAGCAGCGGGTAAATTGCCTTTGAAACCCAGTCTAGCTGTCATAAACCAAAAAAAGCACTTACTTCTGTCCGTAAACATACGGGCTGGAACGCCCTGGTCCCGCAGCCGGGTCGCGGCGCTCTGCCGGTCGAAGAAGTTCTTCCGGTCTTTCTGTGCCCTCGTGAGTGGTTTCTTCTTCCTGGGGACGTACTTAATCTGTAAAAAAAACATGAACATCACCTTACAAACAGTTCTAGTTTGTGGGAAGAAATAATTATTTGTTTCCGTTAATTATTTGTTAAACCTATTATTAGGAGCAATACCCTGCCTGATCCTTAGCTACACATTTATATATAAACATACTCGGTTTGAAACACGGTCTAACAGATTCGATAAAGCTTTAATGATGGAGATTTTATGGTTGGTACAGTCGTTCTGTTAATTTATAAACAATTGCGCATTAAGTTCATTGAAATCAAACTCACCCGGGCTTTTTGGGCGCGCCTCTCGCGGACCGGTTCTGTCCGCTCCGCCGTCTGAGGCGACAGGGCCCTGTTAGGCCCACGTCGGCCCGGCTGCAGAGGCGGAATCCCCAAGACCTTAAATCAACGGATATGACTGTATAGATAGTGGCTTTATACAGAAAAATGAATAAATAAATATTTTGACATGCGTCTCGGACATGACATGACATGACTTGGCATCTTCTTATAATTTAAGCTGCGGACATACGACCTTAACATTCACCCCCCTCCCCCCCTCCCGGTCGTGTGCCCGACATTACCCTGCCCCTACTGGCATCTTACTTGATTTCAAACCCAGTCTAACGATAGGCCTGACCGGGTAAGGCCCTACTGGCATCTTACTTGGTTTCAAACCCAGTCTAACGATAGGCCCTACTGGGGGGCATCTTACTTGGTTTCAAACCCAGTCTAACGATAGGCCCTACTGGCATCATACTTGCTTTCAAACCCAGTCTAACGAGTACTAGCGTGAACTACTAAACGTCCTTTCTAACAAAGTCTTGAATTTTACTTACAAGTGGCAGGACGCGCCGGCCAGCCTCGGACACCCGCCGGGCGTATTCGGGTGTCTGGGCGCGGGGACGAGCAGGGGGATCCAGCTCCATCTCGCCGGCTGACTCCGGGGAGTCCTCGTCGACTGGGTCCTGGTCTGAGTCCGGGGAGTCCTCGTCGACTGGGTCCCGGTCTTGTTCCTGCCCCTCCGGGTCCTTGGCGGCTGCCTCCGGGGGGCCCTCGCCGGCTGAGTCCCGGGCGTGTGCCCCACCCTCTGGGTCCTCCCCGGCTGCCTCCACGTCACTTCCCGCCTTCTTCTGGGCGGCCTTCCTCTCTTTCCTCCTCCTCCGCTTCTCCCTTCGCCGGTGCCTCCGAACTATTGCTGCGTCCTGCGCGAATAGTTCCTCTGCGAAGTTATCACTCTCAGACTGAGAGGAAGTTTGGTGCGGGTCCATTTAGTGTGCGTATTTGTAATCAATGAAGGGCGCTGGTCAGACTGGGTTTGAAACCCGGCGCAGTGCGGGCCCTTATATATGGCCCCCGGGGGTGGGGTGACGCCACGCCTGATGACGTGCCCTTATTAGGGAAAAGTCGGCGCTGATATCGTGGGAAAGCCACGAAGAGCGAATCTGACGTCAGCAAGGTGTCCCAGTTATTGGCTTCTTTGCCAAATTGTAGTACTGATTTAGTAATGAAGACTGGCTTTGAAACCCAGTCTGACCGTAATAAAGTCGACACGTAAAAATTTCTTCATGGCCGTATTTGAAACCCAGTCTAACTTAGGCGGTGTTTCTAGCGACCGAAGGCGCGGGGCCTAACCATACTGCGTTTGGGTCGCCGCGTTTGAAACCCAGTCTAACACCCTACACCCTACCATCGTACACAACCTTGGAATGCCTAATTCAGTCTGGGTTTCAAACCCAGTCTGACCGGCATATTAATCATTCGCCACGTTTTAGAAAAAAAACTAAAAGTTGATCGGCTCGCCGCGTTTACAAAAAAGTTAGGCCTAAAGAAGGGAGGGGGGGGGGGGACCGAGCGAGGGGGCGGAGAGACCGTGCGGGGAAATATCCTCCCGGGCAGTCGGACCGGTAGGTTCGGCCACAACGCTGGCGGGTTAGACTGGGTTTGAAGGCCGGTCTGCGCCACAAGCACGGTCTAGGCCTAAGCCTAACGGGGGCGTTTTTAGACACTTCTAGCAAACGCGGTTTTGTTTGTACAACAGTTTAGTGGACCGAGGGCGACCGACCCGGCGGCCTAATCCCCCACCCCCCGCCCACCTACTTAACCCCAATGTTGTGATACGTTGACTAGCGAGCGGCAGTCTTCTCGGCAGTGTTTCCATTACTTGATACTTATTATTACATATTCAATATTCTTCTTTCTACAAGCAGATAAATCAACAGATGTCAAAAAGAATATTGAGGGTGCTAGATTATACCGCACACGGGAGTTTCGCACTGGGCGTGTCCATGTTGTGTCACGTGGTACAAGAGGACACTCCTCATTGACTGGGAGGTGGCGCTTGACCCCCGAAATCTAGTGGCGCCAAAGTACCACACATGCGCAGACCTAAACTCCCGACTTCGGTATAGGAACTTTGCAAACAAATTGTGAGGTACTCTTATAGAATATGATTACTGAGTCTTTATTTGGGCCCCTAATGGGGTGGTCCCAATTATATAGTATGTCGAAGTTAAGAAATGACTCTGTCTCCCTATTGAATTAAAGAAATTGCTCTGTTGCCCTTTCGAATTTAAGAAAAGGCCATGTCCCATGTTTAATGTTACTAATGCCTTAAACGGCCACCATGTTTGATTTGGGGATCTAGGACCCTTTTATGGAGAAATAGGAACAATAGATTCCATTTATGGAACAATAGATTCCATTTATGGATAGAGGTGAACTCAATTGCATTATGTAATTCGATTTTGTCAGCTTGTCATCCAGGCCTTGTCAATACAGACTACGCCCACTAAGAGATGCTGACAAGCATGAGCACTGGTCCATTGTGACGTGACTGGTGGTGAGAAAAAAATGTTAAATATATGAAACATAAGTATTTCTGAAATTTCACATACAACAGTGGGCTGAATAAGGATTATATGAATATGCCACAGACATTCTTCAAGCTCGACACTCGACATAGGGACATAGTCTTCAACGTACCTTTTTATATTACACATGTATCTTATATGCATTATGAATCGAATTGAGTAAAATGAGTATCATGGAAACTGCAGCTTGTTAATAAAAGAAGAATAGTCAGTCGGTTGAAAAAAAAGTTATAGTTATTACTGTGAAAAACAATTCAGAATGTATAATTATTGTAAACAGCTTAGCATTGATAGAAAAAAAGAGCAATCAAATGACTTGATAATGGAATAAGATAATGTGTATAAAACACCCTGTTACCTTTAAGGCATCCATGTGAGCTGAGCTATATCAGCCCAGTACCGTCAGGTCTTTTGTGCTCAATCCCCATTAAGAAAATGAATCCTCACCCATCTTAGACTCATCCCCTGCCAACCCCTGCCAAATCCTACAAGGCTAGAGGCATAGACTTGCCCCATTCCTATGGGAAAAATGATATAGTTTCAATCTATTTGATTGTTCCCTTGTAAACTTGGCAATGTGCAGTCTGATCATTATCACTTACCATAATTATATTTATATTAGTCATATATTTTGCAATAGATATTTTTTTCATAGATAAAAATAATTATTTTATATTAAGTTAAAATTCGTATTCCAAAGAATAATTGCTGAATGCTCTAGGACGTGAGGTCTGAGCTTAGGGTAAATCTTTCTTTAATCATCTAGACTGCTTTGGTTGGAGAG
This sequence comes from Lepidonotus clava, assembly GCA_936440205.1. NCBI lineage: Eukaryota > Metazoa > Annelida > Polychaeta > Phyllodocida > Polynoidae > Lepidonotus > Lepidonotus clava. Next base: position 12,887,170 of record OW387149.1, read on the forward strand.
TAAAAAGCCTCCTCTGAATGTCCGTGGCCAAGCATAGCCTCGGACCAATCTCTTTCAGCCGTATAAATGGAGTATTTTCAGATTGGTTTGTGCGGCAGGAAGTGATTTCACTAATCAGCAAAATCTGTTTATAAGGCGCCTGAGGTTATATGTGACCCCCTACAACAAAATTAGACATAAGTTGTACAATTTGATAATAAAAAAGTGTAAAATTAATTATAAATAAAGACCAAGATTTGGAAAAGAGGTTTTCCCGCAGGTATGCAGTTTAACAATAACTTTTCATGAATGTGAATAATGGACCCTTACAATCGACACTGCGACATGGCCATTTCTTAAATTCGACACGGCGACACGGCCGTTTTTTAAATTCGACATGCGACATGGCAATTTAGTGACAAATGACACTGCTCTTTTCTTAAATTCGACAGGGGACAGGGGCTAAAAAAAGATATGGACATGCGACAGGGCCATTTCTTAAATTCGACATGGGACATTGGGAAAAATGGAAGTTTAATGACGTGCGACAGCCATTTTTTAAATTCGACAAGTGACATGGGACCCCCCCGTCTACACCCCCAATAATCTGTCTCTTTCGTGACAGCGAAGGTCTATTGAAATGTTCATTGCCATTGACAGAACCTGTACCTTTTATGCAAGTTATCTCAAAATATCCATTCGTCGTTTTGAAAATGAAGCCTTCTCCCCTTAAATTCATCAAACGCTTATCAACTATAATAGTAAAATCTGCAAATTGTGGCTCATCATGAACTGGGGGTTATACATGATACTATTTTCAAATCTACGTGCATGGCCTATTCAGCGATAGTAAAGTTGCTTATTTTTTGAAATTTTGATGAAAAGCAGTGATCCATAAGATGATATCTATGGCTTGTTTCATAGCTTCTTTAAAAATCTAATGGAAACGTAGCGGTGAAACTTGATTCTCATTCATATTTATTCTGTCTGCCAATCAATGTAACTACACCTTACAATCCCTCTTCAATGTTATTTTGAAATGATATCAATTGTTTTGGTGAGAAACATTATCAGGCATTGTGAGACACTAAACAAATTTGACCTCTTTAGCGTATAATCACTAAAATCTGTTATGAAGATATGGGATATGAAATTGAGTCCCTTGTCAAACCGGTTATCTTTTGCTCAGATTGACTACACGGTTGCTGTTCAAGTTTCGTCCCTACACTTTTCCTCAGATTGAGCTACTCATAACATCAGGGTTGGCAGGAAAGGTCCCCTGAGACCAGAGTAACTGGGGCTCTGTACCCCAGGCTGCACTAATAATAATAATGTAGTTGAGAGCCCCAATCTCTGTATCAAATTTCTATAACAACGAAATGGTCAGTCCAGCCTTATGTTATACACTTGGGAATGAACCGGTCTGACATAGGACTGAAATTATATGATTTCAGTTGTTGTTCAGTGCTTTCCCCCACTTAAGTTTACAGAGATCCTTTGAGCATTTATTTCAGAATACTCTACTCTATGTTAACAGTACTACTATGAACAGTGTTCTCGGATTATGTAGATCAGACTCCAGACTACAGTTGTCAGCTATGAGTCATCCTAATACTGATCACAGTAACCTATGCTAATTATATGGCATCACAGCATAATCAGAATTAGCCTAATTGATGGCTTATTATTGTTAGAATACATGAATACACCCTTATGACGTAGACTACAGACACAAAGAGGGGAATATAGAGATCGCCACTGCATGAGCAGGGACAATGAATTACTGGAACAAACATTGTACAGAGGCAACGGGCGACTAGGAAAATCATCGTTCGTCGTTGCTGGGCGACTGGAATATCAGACAAGTTTGATGATTTCCTGGCGATTATCAAGACGATTTTCCCGGTGATTCCATCATCCGTTGCCCTTTGCCCAGAATGTGCATACCATACCCATACATTATCGCCCGGCAATTGTGAGCGTCCGCCGATTTCACCATCAATTCTCCTAGTCACCTGGCGATGGTAAAATCACCTAGTGGGTATGGGGCTTAAGTCTTTTCATTGGGTTTATTTGTTGGCCCTTGAAGAGCCTATTGCAAACCATAATTGTGTTCATTCTCACGTTATCTTGTATACAATTCATCAATAGGCTTTTTCAATCACCAGCCAATTGGTAAACTTTGTAAGAGTAAAGAATTATCAAATAAGTATAATATTCGCTTTTAAAAGGTTCATCCTTTCTGGGATATGTTAAGATAGATGCTGGTATATCAAACCTCAGGGGCGGATCCATCTGCAGGGTTGGGGGGGGATCCTGGTGGTCCTGATCTCCCCCCCCCCCTTTTGCTGGACTCCTAAACCACAAAAAGAGGGGAAAATGTCGCACATGTAAGCACAAATGCACGACACTTTAGTACTTAACCTTTATCCTGACCCCACCCTTTTGAAAATCCTGTATCTGCCTCTGGATCCTACATGTCAATGTGAATGCTAACACCCAGCAAAACATGTCGACATAGTATCCATGCATATGCATTATGCAGATTCCAAACCTTAGGACACTTATTCAAGGTCCATCAGACAAACTCCCTAGTCTTTCTCTAGACCTCCGAAACTAGAAAGTGGATCCACAGATCGAAGACCCTACCTCTAAACCCAACCCGGGATGAGTCAGAGGGAGGCTAAACTCGATTCTGGATCAATCACGTGCGGGAAACGAGAGTCTGCGAGACCTGACGAGACCTGACGAGAGTTGGGGGGACGCTGGAGGGACAATGGCCGTTGACTGGTCAGCCGTGAGAACGAGGCCACGTCACGCAACGAGATTTGGCGAGAGATCAATGTGAGCGATAATGGAGGTAACTTCCATAGTGTGGTGGTATGCAGGGGCGGATCCAAAGAAGAGGGGGGGGAGGGGGGGGAGGTGTCCAGGGGGTTCTGCCCCCCCCCCCTCTCTCTCTCTCTTTTTTTCGGTGGGGCGTTATACAGTGGCGGATTCAGGAGTTTGAAAAGGGAGGGGGGGGGGGCGCTAATTGAAAAAGTTTCCATTAATCACTTTTTGACGAAATTTTACCTCAAAAAGGTCTAAATTTTGCCCTAAAAGGAGGGGGCATGCGCCTCCGCCCCCCTCTAAATCTGCCACTGTACATTTTATAATTACACTCTTTCAGGGTATTTTTAGGACCACCCACTCTGGTGTCACACTAAATTTTTTGTTTTAAACATGGAAATAAGGCCCGTTTTCAGGCAGTGTCACACTCTTCAACCTACCCACCCACCCCCTTGTGTGTGACATCATTTATGGACAGCCTCTTTTAGTACTTTAGCCTACATAGGTCACATAATTATGCTGATCACAATCCCCTTTGGGAAAGTCTCTTGTGTGCAACATCCCCTATGTGATTGACAGGGGAACAATGTATCAGTATGCATACACGTTATCAGTGTATAACAACTGATGACTTTCTCATTAACATTAGAGTGATGAAGAGTATATCAGGAGTCTCTAGGTTAGTTTGTCTGTGGTATTTGAACACTGATGTGCTCTGAAATATTGTATGATTGTTCTCATGTAGGATTGTTTACTTTTCTTCGAACTGATAAAAGAATTAAGAAACGCTTTTCTTATGAGGAAAGTTTCAGATTACTTTTCAGAATGATGATTTCGATTCAATATACATGTATTTTCTCGTTAATGAGAATCAAAATAAATTTAAAACAAATGAAAGTCATAATGAATATTTATTCTTATAATTTCAAAAACGTAAAATCATCTCATATGCATCTTTTTCAATATCATTGTCGGTATATGGGTCTATAACATAACGTTATGACCATGCTACAATTATTATTTCCTATGGTATTGAGTCTGAGAACGCCCTTATTGTTCAACACCTGAGCATTAACATAAATTAACATAAATACTCATACATTACATGCTTATTTGAAGCTTGATTTGACTATTTACATCACAACCGACAGAGTCATCACACCTGATTTAATATTCATGACAAATATGCAAATCACAATTAGATTTTTGGGGATTTATTTGATAAAGTGTCAATGTGGGTCAAGGTAATTGGTATTTCCTTATGACTAGAGCCGTTGATTTCCCCTATGAGTATGACTAATAGTCAGAGTACTCAGAAATACAGACAGGCCTGCATCCAGAACTTTTCATGGGGGGGGGGATGACCATTTCCAAGAAATGGACTTTCTAGAAGTAAAATAGCAGTCAGGGTATCGTCCATGGGTTGTGAAGGTTAGGGGCTCCACCCCTTAGCCTAGCAATGTTGTAGCTAATGACATATTTTGCAATGTTAGAATGTAACCCGCCAATGTTATTGATCATGTCACAAATGTGGCATACTCATCAGAGAGCAGTAAAGCATAAGAGATAGTATTTACAGGGATAGCAGAGGGCCGGCTGGGGTAAGAGAAGTTTTACAGGGGTAGCATAGGGCCAGGATAAGAGGGGAGGAGGGAAAACTGAAGTATTGTATTATTTTTCAAAAAGTGGACCTGGCCCAGCTTAGGGGAGGGATGACCCATACCCCACGTCACCCCCACCTCTCCCCCCCCCCCCCTTCCCCATGGCTACGGGCTTGACAGAGGTGTATCGATCTGTTGTAGTGGATTCACATGCTTTCCGGCCTTCCATTAAGTATAATTATATATATACACATTTTCAAAACTTTCAGACCTCCTACCCCTCCCCCGTGGTGGATTTAGGGGTGTGGCGCGGGGGCGTGGGCCCCTTCTTTTTTGGGGCCAAAATTGAGTTTTTAATCGTAAAATTCTGGAAATTTGGGAGGGCTCCCCTCTTTTTATGGGCGCCTTTTTATTAGCGCATCCCCACCTTTAAAACAGCTAGATCTGCCATTGCTTTACCTCTACCCCGCCCTCTGGCTAAAGTAACTCTCTGATTTGCATAGGAATGAGATAAACGATTTTCCTAAATCTGATTTTGTTCTGAAAGCTAGCTTTTTTGGGGTGGTGATCTGTGTCCATACAAATCAAGGGGCGGTCAACTAAAATTCAGGGGTGGTCAGTCATAAAAAGCAGGGGCGATAGTTTGGCGCAGTGGTATAGTAACATTCAACGAGTCAGTGCACCCTCCCCCCAACCCAAGGGGTTGTGGGAGGGTTTGATAATCATAAGAAATATGCGTACATACGAAATGGAATTCTTCTATGTTAAAATAATACATTCTTATAGAAATACACCCCTACATACATGGGTCATATCCTCAAATAAAACAACCCCTACTCGTCCGCCGTTGTTCAGGGGCAATTCTCAAAACATTACTCAAATCGGTAATAACAGGCAAGAGAACATGCATCCAATTTCCCTGTTTCCCATCAGAGAGATGTAGGCAATAGGGCCAATATGTACACAAACGTGTTGACATTTCCTACCGTCTTTTTCCAGATATTCCAGATTTGTCAACGTTGTCAAACGTTGTTGTCCCATCACCTATCTTTTTCCTAAATCAGTAACTACAATTAGATAATGAGAATAAGAAGAAAATATCCAGAAAAATTATCACCATGTGGTCATGTTGCTCAAAATGCTACATGAACTAGACTGTATTTCCATCCAAGTTTGCTGGTCACTCAAACCATAATGCAAGAGGCAACTAGGTCATGGAAAGACTATACATGAACCTGAATGACCGGAAGTACAAGGCCCCATCATCACGTGACCTGCATGTCACCATGGCAACAATGTAAACATGGCGTCTTCATCCGGGTACCTGTCAATCAGCCCTACCCCCCACCCTTGGTGTCCTGTTCGCTCGTGAAAACTCGTCATATTTTATTTATTATACCCCGCCACACGAGACGAAGAAACCACAGGGAGTTCTAAATAACGCCGAGCCATCCCGCGGAGAATGTTATTCCAACTGGAGCCCCCCGGGGGTGCACCAGTGCCCCCAAGGGCAAACCAGCGAGATTCCTCTCGCCAGCAGACAGCGCTAAACGATACATTTTTCCAAACACATAACTTGTTTCTTGTTATTAAAGATCACCCGAAATTTATCTTGCGCGGTGATTGACAGATTGTTGGCTTGGGGGGATGATAAAACTAGCTTGGGTTTGTTTTCTGGGCGGTTTTGGGATGGGTTTCATGCCTCGTTGCTATGGTTACACGTCATTTCAAGGGTCAGAGGGAACTTGACCTTGGCACGACCTTGGGATATTGGCCGCCATGTTAGCTGTCAATCATCTTGGGAGCGACAAAGCAGGCGTAGGGCGTTTTTGCTGGTATTAGGCGTGCTGGTGATACTGAGAGGTGAATAAACAACTACACGGGAAGAACCAGCCATGGGAAACTGGCCTGTTCTGGGTCTAAGATGGGGAGGGGAGACTCCCAAGGGGAGGGGGGAGGTACTGACTCTTTGAAAGTTACTCCCCACTGCCAACTGCTGCCCCCACTTTTAAATTTCATGACTTACCCTCCTGAATTTCAGTTGACCACCCTCTATTTTTGGGGGCCACAGATCACCGCCCCCAAAATCAAAGTGTATATCAATACCAGAAAATATATAGGAATCACCAAAATAATTGCTTAAGAAAACTTCTGATAAAATAATAGTTGTCTTTTTTGGGTGAATAAAGTAGAAATATGGCTAATTACTAAATTTTCGCCCCTATATTGTTCTATGGATATTGTTTACCGGCCCCTATTTTGCCTTAAAAGTGGCTGACCCCCCTCAATTTTGCCGTGCATCGCCCCTGCTTGGCAGGTCTGTTTGGCAGTGGGTACCTTTTTGAGCCCAAGTGCCCCCCTCGGGGGAGACTGAGGGGTATTTCTGAGCTGGCACTGACTGGATGCCAGATGGTCGACCACTCCAAGTGGATTCCAGAGTTATGATACTCCATAATGGCGTTAAAGTTTGTGATGTTCAGGCCAGATATAGGTAGCGGCCTATTGATTGCATTCATATATATAGATATTGATTGCCTGAGTCCTGAATCCAAAAGTACTGCAAGGTCCTAGCTAATTAATTCTGAAAACATTCTTCTTTTTTAAAATCTCATTTTAGTTCATAGTAGGCTAATGCCCCTCTACCTTGTTTTCAGATTTCGCAGGAGTCTGAACCATTGTTAAAAAGCAGGGACATGAAATTTGCACCATTTGAGCAATTAAAAGTCTCGAATATAGAAACGATAACACAGGGGCCAACACCTAGAGGTGTAAAACAGGGATTGTTCTGCATGTCCAATGACCAATTAAGGATAGTTTCCATATGTAGACGTTATTTCTCCTGACGAACTACAGGGGCGGACAGAGAGATTTTAGAAAGGCGATTCATTCAATTCTTTCATCCATTCAATTCTTTCATCAATAATTGTTAACATTTAAACTTAATTCATTAGCTGTAATAATGAATCACGGAACATACGTGTTTGGGAGCACCACGGGCAGTTTAGAGTGTTATGGGTTTTTTTTTGGTAAATGTTTTTCATAGATATATGCCTTTCCTAAATTCGACATGGTCACATCAAGACCTCCAATCTATACATTAAGTACTAAAATATTGTGCACTGGTGTACGTACACTCATGCACTGGACGTTTTTTTCTCTTTCTCAGGTCCAAGCTGCCACCAAAAGGGGGTGGGGGTCAAAACCCCCTGACTGTCACCAAGCCCAGTTGAATTCAAGAAATACTTAATTTCAGAATAGCCCTTTCTATGTAAGTGTGACCAACTGGAATAGTTTGAGTGCAGATACACAACACTCTGAGAGTAGGGACTCCTTCAAATCAAAAGTATGTGTGTTACATAGGCATTATCAAGATTTGTTCTAGTATTGATGCAATGACTGTATTTGTGTACTGAGTTTCTACAATCTATAATGATTATATATGTACTATGATGTGTTTTGATGTCTATGCTCCCACTTTTGATTTGGTGATGTAATATCATTGATTACTGTTTTGCCAATTCCACTTTTGTAATTTTTTGATAATACATACTAATCAATGTAATAATCTGAAAACCAGGGGCAACCCTGATGTCTATTGCAAATAAAACCTTAAAAAAAGAAATATAACTGTTGCCCAGTCAATTTAGGAGTATACCTCTACAACATTATGATTATTTTACGACCAAGTGACCCCCCTCTAACCCCTCACCCCATCCCTATCCCTCTGCCTCAACGACCTGTCACTACCCAATACACACAGACAGGACTAACCGGGATTTCATAGACTCCCCTTCTCCAGTCCTGAGGTTGATTAAAATGTTTTACCGTAAAGAGCAGAGCCCACACAAAGGCGGGTCACTATTTGGTCGCGGATGAGTGCGCGCAGTGAATAGGCCCATTAGCGTGTGTCAATCCACGCAGAGTGTAGTCTGCCGCAGTCAGACGCACTGTTTCCTACAGTAAGTCTGTACACCGGCAACCATTTTAGGTGGGAATTCCCACCTAAATCCCAGCATGCTTTGTAGCCGCTGGGAGGACCATAAACCAGCTAGCAGGCCAAGAACCATCAAAGGGATTCCCCATGCCATTTATAGAGGGCCAATAAAAGAATTCCTTGCAAATTTTAATTGACCAATAAAAGCCATGGACTGTTGTGGGTGTACGGACCTATTATGTAAGAGCTAAGTAGGTCAGGGACGGACTAGAGTGAGGTCAGCCGGGACTACTTGTAGGGACAGCCTCGTTTTGGAGGCGGCTGATGATGGGTGATAATAGGGGGCTTTGATGGGTCTATTAGGACAGAAGGACACCTGGTGGTGACTGGGAGAACTGAGTGGGGCATTGTGGGCATGGTTGAAGGTGGTGGTGATGATAAAGGCTGGATTACACTGTATGATTTTACTTGCGATTTCCAACATCTTGATTTTTTTGATTTTTTTTTTTTGATTTTTTTTTCAAATTTTATCAACTTCTTCATGCATAACACATGATCTTCCAGAGGTTAGATGAATAAGAATTGGCAATATTACAGGAACCCATACAAATTGCATACCATTTGAAAGAGAATTGAAAAACCTTTCCAATGCTATGCAATGTCTCTATAATAAGACATAATTCGCAATCAGAAAGATTAAATTTAAGCAAAAGGTGAAGCAAAAGTATGAGATTTATCTACATAGTCAAATGATAAGAGGTATACAAATGTGGGAAATATTAGGAGTCAATGTACAGCGGGCAACCACAATGGTTAAATTTAAAAAAATGATTAAGCTGATTTGTCGCTGATGATGAATGCATATTGACATTACATTGACATAATCCTGGACTGTGTTTTGAAGAATCTGTAACTTATTCATTGCTCATCAATCATATGAAATTCATCTTATGTTACTATACTATGATATTGTATGAAAATCTAGAAATAACCAAATTTTCGGTTGTGAAAGTCGCCTAGTGGAATATAGGCTTAAGGGATGGGGTATTTTAATCTCAGTGTTTAGGTTTGAGTCATATAACGACCTTAGCCTACTGCCGTGAGGGAAAAGAACTGTGTATACTCCTATGTGATAATACATGACTGGAGAAATGCTACATTTGCTATAATGTTACAAATGTAAAGGAACACACACCTTTCCGTTAATACATTACTTTTCAGCCAATACGGTTACTTTGCTTAATTCACTGTTACTTTTTTCCAATTTTCCTTCATATTACTAACATCCAAAGACCTTTGCTTATGAATTCCTACATTGTATAAAACTAAATACCTAAGGCGGAAATTGGCAACATTAACATTATAAGGCCTTGCATTGCATGCAAATAACCACCGCCAGTATGCTTTGAAAATCGAGCCTCAACCCAAGAGGCCTGTTTAGCATTAGCACCATTAAAATATGGTTAATTGTACCGACTAAGGAGAGGGGTGGAGAGGGAGGACAGAACAAGCCCCCTCTCCACCCCCCCATCCCCCACTCACCCCCCCCCCCCCCCCACAACCCTTCCAACCCAATCCCCCTTGTGTAGAATTCAATAAAGGCCCCTTCAAAGGGACTCTTTTCTATGGCGGAGGCGCTTCCCTTTCAATGGTCGTGCTGTGCCGGGACTATTTGCGGGCCGTGCGGCTGATGTATTTAGGAGGTGTCAGTCTTTGTGGCTGTCCAGCCGCGCGGAAAATTGGACAAAAAAATCAGGCTTTTCTATGTGAATCCTTACAAAGTGGTTTGAAAAGCTACATGCCTACCCCCCTCTCGCCTGGGAGAAAGCTAGCACCTTATCGCGATTTTACACTGACAATGAGGTGAAAAGTAAACTTTTTGCGCCTGATTGAAAGCTGAGAGTTATTAACTAGAATCCCTGTGTAGGTTAACCATAACGCCATTACTTTTTTATTTTTCTGTGCATAAACTTTTATTCAGTAATGCATCAGAGTTACCTCTGTTTTTCAGTTCATTACAAACATGAACAATGGAAAAAAGGTGACCTATATAGAGAACAATATATAATACTAGTGGTCAATAAATTTTACGCAAAATATCAAATACAGTCACATTTCTAACCAATCGAAATTACAATCACATGTCCAACAAATCAATATAATCCTTATTCATAGAATTTATACATTTCATAAAGACAGTCACGCTTTCTGAATTTTGCAGATCATTATAAGGCATGTAATGATTTTAATTGTAAAGAATATTCTTCTCAGGCTCTTTAAGATTGTGAAGCGAATTGAAATTGCAACAACTGTGTCTGTCTATGTATTGTTCACGTAATGTCCAAGTTGTAATGTCCGTGTATTGTATTTGTGATTTGTGATTGGCCATGTTTGTTCACTAAGACGATTATTGTATGCTAAATGATTAGGTGTATACTAAAGGTGGGGGGTGGGACAGGCTATAATGCTTGACCCCTTTCAGGATAATTGATGAATAATAATAATAAGAAAAGAAGTTGCCATATTCAATAGAACTTTACACCATATTCACTTATAATTATAACAGAAATTTCAGATGTAAATATTCTCAGTTATAGATATTTCTGAAGGTAAATGTGTATTTCCGAAACAAACGAGTGCTCTACACTAGAAGTGGTGACGTCATCATGGATGTCCGGTCACGTGGGACGCACAAAGTCCTACAATTCCCTGTCCAACTTCCTGTGACACACTCCGACTTAATGTAATTACTGTAAAGGCAGTAATTCTATTATCACCCACTTAGAGGTCGTTCTACATTTTCCCCTACCTTTGCGCATGCGCGGAGATACACATGAGACCCTCTCAACTCTCCTCTCCTCACCTCCCCCCGTCCCCTCACCTCCCCCTCCCCCTCCAACTCCATCCCAACATTTCCCTCCCCCCCCCCCCTCCCCCACACAAACACCAGGGGCGGATCCAGGGGGGGGCAGGGGGTCTGGCCCCCCACCGGGCCCCCCACCCCTTTTGGTGGACCCCTAAACTACAAAAAGTGGGGGAAATGCAGCGCGTATGTCCAATTGTACACAGTTTTAGTACTTAGCCTTTATACGGCCCCCCCCCCACCCCTTCTGAAAATCCTGTATCCACCCCTGCACACCCTCCCTCCTCAGTGGCTGATCGACAGGTTTCAGGGGACCTTCACTTGACAAAGCAAAATAAAATATTGCACACTCTAAAATGCAAAACGTTTTATTACTAAGCCTAATCTTTGGGCATAGGTACCAACTGTGGGACTTCCCGCCCATCATTTTTGGATTTTCAGAGAAGCTTACCGCCCCTTAAATATAGCTGAAAACTGACTAATTGTAGCCTAATGCCCAGTGATTTTATTACTTTGGAGCCTAGACTCAAGACAAAAGCAGGACAAACTCTTCAATTAGCACATGTACTACTCAATTACGCTGTTAGATCTGTAAATTGGTGCATAAACAGATATAAAATCTTAAACAGGATGTATGACTGCCTCTCAGGCCCCAACCCCATATACCTTAATCTTACTCCGTTGTGGCAGATCCAAGGGGTGGGGGGTGAGGGGTGGGGGCGAGTCCATGGCGTCCTGACCCTCCCTCCTTTTGGTAAGACTTAAACTACACAAAAAGAAAAAAATGTGCAGCAAATGCGTAACGTTTTAGTACTTATAGCCTACATATACACGGATCCCCCCCCCGCCCCCACTTCCCGAAATCCTGTATCCACCCCTATTCCCCCCTTTTCATCCCAACAACCCCCCCCCCCTCCCCCATACATCTCAATCTCTCCCCCCCCCCCACACACTCACAGTTTCCGTCTCTCTTTGAAATCCTAAACCTTAAAAGGTTAGAATTTTGTGCCGCTTCCCGCTTCTCAAATCATCCTGTTTGTAAAACGATCCGCCAGTTTTCCGTCAGTCACCCTTCTAACTCGCGATCGGGTTGTTACTTGGGAATACCCCCACTCCTCCACACAAGGGGTTTGCCTTGACTTCGTGAGTCAGAGAACTCTGTTAATTGAATTTGTTTGGCTTTTGCATTGATGGGAATCTGTGTCTAGTGTGTTCGAACTCGATATTTCTATTTGTGCAAGCCATTAGCATACTTTTAAGGTTATCGTGCACGTTACTGCATGGTTCAGGGAGCCAAAAGCAATCTTTTGCAATTTTTTTTTATTAATGTGACAAAATTTTGAAAACTGAAATAGCTATGGAAATACATTCTAAGAGTCTAACCTTAGCTGGTGGTACAGTATAAACCATGAAACCTAACTTGAATTTGAATTAGATTCCATAAAACTCCTGTTTCTCCTGTCTTTAGACAGCAATGTTTGTAAACTTATTTAGGTGTGTCACCAAAATTGGCAAGCGACATGTTTTATTGTATTTTGATGAAGTTAAAGCCTGTTTTCATAGTCTATATTTTAATATGGGCCTCAGTTATGGCCATAGAATGTATTTCAATAGTTATTACATTTTTTTTTTGGTTTTGGTTCCCTTTAATACTATACATTGTTACATGTAATATCCATCTGTGCCCCCCCTCCTCAATATTTTGTAAAATATTATTTTTCATCAAGTACAAGATGCTCCCCACCCCGTCCTTTTTTCTTTAAATTATCTAAATTCATTAATAATTTTCAACCCCATGATACAATTTTCCCTATCACGGGTAACATACCTCTTGTATTAATATTTTACTTGTAGACTTTCCTAGATCAAGGGTGGGGGGCATTATAGGGAATTTGTTAAAAAAGAAAATAAAAATCAGCGGGCCTGTAGTATAGTTCCCTGGAGGTCCACTTTCTAAATATCAAAGATGATAACTTTTCATATTGTTCTGCAGAGAAATGGATGGAAATTTGCATATCATAATAACAGAGCCAGTTTAGTCACAAATTTGAGGAGGCTGAAACTGGAATTGAAGGGTAATTGAAAAAATAATTACCGTGCAAATGATAGATATAACACTGTTTCTATAGAATATATTTGTTTCATTTCTTAGCTATAACTATTTCCATTCGGCTTTTCCTACTGGATCCTCACATATCCAATCATGTAGGTCAATCATAACACCCAGCTGCACCACACCATAAGAATTAACCAATTCCTCAGGCCTGATGCATTAATGCATTAATGCACCACCACAACAAAGATTCCTGATGCATTAATGCATCATCTGTAAAAATAAATATTGAAATGAATTAATACCTATGAATATGTAGCATGATTTTAATTTATGTTGTATTTTATCATTATCATTACAATCATGAAATTGGGAAATTGGGAAATTTGGAAATTCACTGTAGAATATAACTGCATGGCGTCATATAGGACTAATTCTCCCTCACACAGTTATTGCTGATTAACAGTATTTTTGGCACCTGCAGGTTAATTGAACCAATATTGTCAACAAAACACAGGAAAAACCATAGAAAATATACAAATATTTGCTATATATGTGCAATGAATAAACTTTCAAACCAACTGAAAAATGATAAATATAAACAGGTACAAAATGAAAAAAAGATCAATATTGATCTCCATCATGTTAAACCACAAATAATACAATATTTAATGAAAAAATCCATACTTAAGCATTATGTTTTTTTTGACATATTTCCCAGCATATACTTTGATTTAGGATAGTTTGCTGGTGAAACACAGAAAATGGTTTATCCCTGGTAGAGAGAATTCTGGAATGACCATGGCAGCATATAGCAAACTTCATTTTACATGGCGTCATGCAGGAAAGGGTTAATCCACGAATTTCTACCATTTCATGCCTCCATCTCCCACCGTCCAATGAGAACATCCATCCACATTTACTGCGAGACTTCTCTCCTCTTCACTGCGGGACTCACCTCATCACTCTCCAAGCAGATATCGCATTACCAATACCTTAGACTATACAGACAATAGATAGGGTTCTGTTCGGAGAGCACCGACTCTTGATGTCGTAATAGGGAAGATGAAAGCCGCTTGTCGGCAGGGCGTCGCGCATGCGCCCTAGGGGTGTGTCGGGTAGTGTTACCCAATTTGTCCTAGATACCACCAGGGGGCACTACCAACGATGAGTAGTGTTTGGGGGGGGGGGGGCGTATTTCTTATTATCATTATCTTATCTTATTATTTGCTTACTCAGGTATCATTGTAGTTTTCATTTGGTTTATTTTTCTACAAATCTAATCAGTTGACCATTTATCTGTTACGATTTAAAAATGCGAGTGTATTCATCCAAACGCTGTTTTTCTTTAAGTGCATTTTCTCAAGCATCCCTTTATTAATTTTGTTCAGTCTTGCCAATTTCTTCGTAATTATATCTGTTACAGATTTTCAAATGTACTCCTATGTATTTTCTTCTATTGGACCGGTGTATTTGGTGTGTTATCATTTGTGTATTCATTCAATGCAATTTTCCTTTCATGCAAATACGTTGTCTCAAGCACAATGGTTCAGTCATCTATTCACTAATTCATTCACTTTTTTTTATTCACTTATTCATTCATAGGGTCTATAATTGATTCATTCCTTTATCCATTCGCATAATACCTCATTCTGTATTACGCATCTTACCGCCTGCGAAGGATACCTCTTTTACAAACATTTCCTATAAAAAATATTTCAAGAAAAATTAGGAAAATTATAGAGCCTAGAGTTCAGATACATATCAATAAATCAAAAAAGATATATAGAGTCGGGTATTTTCTATCTGCTACATCACAATGTGACATTATTTCAAACATTGTGTATGACTGAGAAACTCCTTTCCTGGAACACACCCATCTGTAATTTAAACATTAATTTTGAAAATCAGTAATTTGTAAATTCCCTCCGCCCCCCCTCCCTCCCCCCGAAAAAAATAAAATAAAATAAAAAGAGGAACCCATCGTTTAGGGAATAATAGATGAGGGGATACGATAAACACATCTACATTCCGGGCCGCAGTGGACAGATACAAGTTTCCCCCTTCAAACACAATTAGTCCGTCCCTGACCTACTTAGCTTTTACATACTAGTTTGGGTGACTAGCGGCATTGGATGTAACTACAGTGTCATTCAGAATGTGGCAGCAGAGTAATACATATGTGCTGCTGACATCTAGCGGCAAACAGCCAAACCTCTTTAGTTGTCACGGAAGGCCCCCTAGTGTCAACATCTAGATTTACTGCTGCCTTGAGGTCCCAGGGAAGTAAATGGTTGGTTGATTCATTGGTTATTGGTTGCTTTACACCCTAATTCACCCTACCACGAATTGCTCATTAATAGTATTTCAGCCACCTACAGGCAAATTTTCACCAATTCTGTCGACAAAACCCCTGGAAAAACCATAGAAAATTAATGAATAATTGTGATATATCCACCTTTACTGAGTGGATTTTCAAACACTTTGGAGGTACATAACGTACATGTAGATTTAAAAATAATCATCTCTATTTTCTTCCGGTAAAACTAGAAAGAGTGATATGATTAATGAAAATTCCCATACTAAAACCTTGTGATTTAGCATGCATCTTGATCAAGGCTAACCTGCAGGTAAAACTCAAGAAATTGACTATCCGTGGAACCTTAGGTGAATTAACAGCCAGGGTCATATCAAGGGCATTGATGTTGATCAGATCTATGAAAATGTAGATACCATACTCCTACACTTTTACATAGGTATGTGTTCTTTAATATGCATGGTCTCATAGACAGATGTGGTAACACACATATTGTAGCTACACAAAGATATATATGCAAGTCGATGTCTCAGAGACAGGGATGTGTGATAGCCTTATCTGGGTCAGGGAAGGCCTTAGTGATAGTCATAGATGGTTGGTCATGCTTGACTGTAACTAAAGGCCGTATTCCACATACCGAAAGTGCGCTGCCGATTTCAGGCCGATACACTATTGCTACTACTGATAGTGTATCGGCAGTTCTGCCGATAATATTTACCAACATGTTGGTAAATTTTTCCTGGCGTTTTTGGACTGGCTGCCGATAACGCAATTTCTGCCACCGATAACGCAATTTCTGCCGCTGATTATGCAATTTCGGCTGCCGAAATTACACTGAAAGTAGTGGCTGCCGGTATAGAACGTTTCCATGGAAAGGGTCAATATCGGCAGCCCGCACTTTCGGTATGTGGAATACGGCCTTAAGGCACAGGGGGACAGATCAGGTTAAGAGATAAGGACTGACCAATCAGATAGGGCAAAAGTGTCCCCCTCTGGGTTGCTAAGCGACTGAAGCAAGGAATTCCCCTCACCCTGTCTGTTTTTCCTGACATCGACGGTGATAGTGCCCCCTATGAAAACTGTCACAATGCTCCTTCTCTTTTGCTGATTTCATGACAGCATACAGCCATTAATTGTGTTTAGGTTTTCTAAAGATCAAAAGGGCCACCCTGTCGTTTCATTTGTATATGGTTGTACGGACTCACATAGGGGCGCCAGCATCGTCGACGTTCACGCCAAAACGTCAAAAATTACATTCGTTCAACATGTTGTGATCATGAAAACGTGACTATGAAATAAATAAGAAATTTATCAATTCTAACTGATATGTGCCCCCCCCCCTTTTTTTTTCGGAAAATTATCTGCCCCTGCCATGTGAGTATTTAGTTCCCTGAGACCTTGATGATTTATTTCCTAGTCCATCTGAGGTACTGCATTGGGCGTGAGGAATAGATCTGCATGGAATAACAGGATTACGCATGCAATCTATGCTTGAAATGTATTTTTGGTGTTTATTGCAAATTGTCTATCAAGATTTCCATTGGAGTGTTACAGGGACGTTTATAAAGGCATGTGAATACGTGAAATATTACAACATTGAAATCAATATGATGTATGACCCTTGCTATAAAATTGATATCTATGCTTAATTAGATATTGATGTTGTGCAGAGATCAATTTAAGGCAACATATTAGAGATCAATTTACTGCACTGAGGCTAATCTCATGCATAGGTGCGTTACAAATTGATATCAAGAGTATGTAGTTATGTCATTTTAAGGCAGCTGGAAGGCTAGACTGGTTGTTTTGTTTTGTTAGCATTTATGCAGCGAGAGCTGAGGAATGGGTATGCAGATAATCAATAAAACCAGATTGGATAGGGATCTGTGAACAAAAGGATGAAGGTAGCAGACACAAAGATTTAGATCTGGGGAGATGGGCAAGAAGGAATCATGACCACTTCATGTCATCAATAATTATGTTGGGTTGAATAGGTAAACCACAGTCATGGGATATGAATGAGCCACTTCAGTTAAGAAACCCATTAATGATAAAGTTGGGAGTAGTTGGGAGTAGTTGTTAATGTACTTTTGATCCTAATTACGATTAGAACAGGATTCTGGGCTCATGTTATGGTAACATCTGTTTCCCTAAAGGCTTAGCTAAAGGTCCGCTGCAAGGGCTGATTTTGTTCATGTGACTTTATTTTGTAAAGAATCAAAGGGATCTCATTATAAAACTATGAGCGCTTAAATATACCACCAGGACAAAATGTCACAAGGAAAATATGTTTAGAAATTCTCAGGTATAGATTAGACATTCACAGAACCATATTATGACATTGCAATCAGCTTTTATTATAGGGCATAACACATTTTAAGTTTTAAGTTTTTCAGTCCTTTTTTGGTCAGAAGACCTTTAGGGGATGAGTGATGGAATGGTACTGTAAGGGCTTGTATATATGAGTGACTGGTTTGAGAGGACAGGGGAGGAGAGATAGCTTAACCTAAGAAAGATATGGACATACACATACAGAGCGTAGTGGAAGAATTAAATGGTTGTATGGTGGTGACTTATACTAGTCCATCTGAACATGGCTTTGTTATGTATGCAGTTGGTAGGAACTTATACTTAAGGATAGTAGAGTTACCAACAGTCAGCTGAGCATGGCTACGGTTATAACAGCCTTGTAGTAAGAGTGGAAAAGAAAGACCTTAACAAGAGAACTGTTCTTGATTGTATGAAAGTTGAATAGCAAATTCTGGCCAGTTGGCATGTAGGCTTCACTATTGAGATGATGTCCACTTCAGCGAATAGTTGGAACAATACGCGTCTGTACTCTCTCGAGCATCAACCGTGAATGTCAATAGTTGGATGTGTCATATGCAATAAAATGTCATTCTGCCTCTGCAGTCGAGTGTTCTTCATTTGGACTTGAACCACCCAGATGAGGATAATTCTACCATAACTTAATACAAACTAAAATACAGTGTTTATTTAACTACTTTATTGGCAACAAATAATGACAACAACAAGTTCATTACAATAATCAGGATGATGATCTTGATGTGCTAGAATCTATAATTAAGGTCCCCTCGGGAATCTTTTAGCTATATCAAAATCAACTCACAATTTTGGTTTTGTATAATGTATTGATGACCCAAACCTATGGTAGTGAGAATGACAACAAGGAAAGGTGATCACTTTGGGGGAAAACCAGGGCCTGCTATGCAGAAATCTCACCTGCCATCCCCCTTCAATCTACCACTTGAGATGTTCATTTTACAATATAGAGATGGAGGGGGGACGTACTCATCAGTTACATCTCATTTTAGCCTAATATTCAACATATCACCTGCCAATTTTAGCAGATTGTCCATGTCTCATGTTGCTATGATTTCCATACCTCCTGTCATGTCCCTGAGCCCCATGTCTCCTTACAATTCTAGTGGTCCATTTTTGATAACGACATTTGCCCAAGGTATACAGGCCTAGCATAACAAGGTAAGCAAATGCTATGTGATGTAATCAAACATGAAATATTATTGTATTGTACTTTCAGCTAAGCACCATATTTCAGAAGCCCCGAAATGGTTTGTCCAAACAAATATCGAGAATATAGCTAAATAAACACTGCGATATACCTAAATTATTCTCTACCATGCATTCCAAAAAGCCCTTGCACATCAAAGACTTTATGATTGAATAAATCTAATTCACACATAACATTAATTTTTTGATTAATTGTACATCTTTTATTGATTGTTAGCAAATCATGCGGCTTTTGTTCTTGGTGTGGATATATTGGTTTATGTTTTAAAACAGCCTGGTCAAAAATCATTTGATCTGGATGATGACTCCAGGTTCTATTGTACTTAGCAAGGTCAATACCATATAGTGGGCATTGTATCACACATGTTTGAGGTGCTATCCTGTGGAGGTCATCACAGCATGAGGAAATTTGTTTACACACATGAGTAGTTGGCGCATTCACATCACTTTCTCAAAGAGAGAGTGTCTGGTTAGTACGGTCAAGCACTGTTTAGTCAGAGACCCTGTTCATGATGTAGAGAGCCTCTGGGCGTCTGTATTTGAGAAGTCCAGTCATTTTTGCACTTGTTTCATGTAGCGTCATGCTGGGATAGATGTTAACACTACAATCAAGGCGTATATCCCTGGCGAAGATTTCCAAAGGCCCTTACCACAGGAGTCGGTGATAAATAATATGGTGACGACAGTTGGGACTCACTGTGTATAAATAAAAGCTCTAATTACACTTATGCATTGGGTAATTGTTCACGTTGGGTTCGCGTTGAGGCTATATTACACTACGCATCAGACCAAACACGAAATATATTACACTACACGTTTTAGCACGTGCTGGGGGTTGCGTTTGCACCCATTGGGTCGCGTTGGCACTCATTGGGTCACGTTGGTACACGTTTTTTACCAACATATCTACCAATGCAAGTGCGACCCAATCGCGCAGTGTAATATGGCCTAAAGTCAAGGAGAGTATTACAAACAGTGGGGAAAGAAGAGAAAAAAAGTACATTTGCATAGCGTTTCCTGAGATCAGTACTTCGCTTTGTCAAGAAACAATACAAATACTAGTGGAATGAACAATTACGGTACAGGAAACAACAATAATGATATTGTTAAGTAATGATACAATTAGATTTATTACGTATATATCCATAACCTTTCCTGAGAGCTGCAGTCAAGACAGAATACAAATTTTTATGCCAGTGGATTAAATAATTACTGCAGAGTAAACAACAATAATGGTGTTGTTAAGTAATGATGCAATTTGATTAAGTACACATCCATAGCATTTCCCAGAAAAGTACTTTACTGTAGTCAAGACAATATACAAATGCCAGTGGATTAAGCAATTACGGTACAGTAAACAACAATAATGGTAATGTTAAGTAATCAAACATTTCGATTTAGTACACATTCATAGCGTTTCCCAAGAACAGTACTTTGCTGTAGTTAAGACAATATACAAATGCCAGTGGATCAGGCAATTACAGTACAGTAAACAACAATAATGGTAATGTTAAGTAATCATACATTTCGATTAAGTACACATCCATAGCGTTTCCCTAAAACAGTACTTTGCTGTAGTTAAGACAATATACTAATGCCAGTGGATTAAGCAATTTCGGTACAGTAAACAACAATAATGGTATTGTTAAGTAATAATACAATTCAATTTACTACATATGCATAACCTTTTCTGAGATCGGTACTTCACTGTAGTTAATACAAAATACTAATCCCAGTGGATTAAACAATGATGGTGCAGTAAACAACAATAATGGTATTGCTAAGTAATGATACAGTTTGATTAAGTACACATCCATAGTGTTTCCCAAGAAAAGTACTTTGCTGTAGTCAAGACAAAATACAAATGGCAGTGGATTAAACAATTACGGTACAGTAAACAACAATAATGGTATTGTTAAGTAATGATACAGTTTGATTAAGTACACATCCATAGTGTTTCCCAAGAAAAGTACTTTGCTGCAGTCAAGACAAAATACAAATGGCAGTGGATTAAACAATTACGGTACAGTAAACAACAATAATGGTATTGTTAAGTAATGATACAGTTCGTTTAAGTACACATCCATAGTGTTTCCCAAGAACAGTACTTTGCTGTATTCAAGACAAAATACAAATGACAGTGGATTAAACAATTACGGTACAGTAATTACATTCCAGGGTTTCATTTATTCCGATGATAATACTCTGTGTAATCACACATATACCTGGCCGATTTGTTTTCAGTGGTCATGTGACATACTTCTAAGGGTTTTGTGTTGTTGATAATTTTATCCAGCTATTTATTGATAATAAATAGTCAATGAAAAAAAAAAGAGAGACATGAGAATATACATTCTAGACTTCATTTTTGACCATCCAGAGAACAAAAGGGCCAAGACACTCAGAAATAATATAGAATTTAACTATATTCAAAGACTAGGCACTACTGCCCCAAAAGGAATGAACATACTGGATAATAGATATGGGTAAAACTCACACAAAGCCACGTCAAAAAAATTTTCCATTGAGTATTTATTATCAATAAATAGCTGGATAAAATTATCAACAATATATTCCCCCTTGAAGTTTTACCTATATGACAACAATGAACAAAGGTTCTGAATCTACAAAATAAATTCAGAAAACATAAAATCAATAATAAGGATGAAACATTAGTTATTCCAAGAATGCTAAGAAGAAAATGTCCCCTACTCTAATTGAGGAACATTTAAAGTCCTATAAAACAAAGAACAGATCCTCTCAAGATCAGCTGATGAGCCCTAACCGGCGAAACCACAATGAAATTACAAAAAACTTCTCAGATTACCCAATATTACAGCATACACTTATATTTTCTCTCTTTCTTTCATTATATCTCCCAATTTTTTATTATTAATTTTATAATTATTTTCTAATTTTATCTTAATAAATTAGAATTAACTTCAAAAGTTAGTTCTCTCTTTGGGAATCATGCATCAATCCTTTGGCCTCAGCCAATAGGAAAGACTGTGTCTCATAGCCATGGGCTTGGACCAATGAGAAGAGAGGACACCCACCTTGGAAACCAAAGCACAGCTTTTGGCACCAAATTTGATTGCCCTTTGTTCATTGTGGTCCTGACAAGGGAAGAAAACAGTCCTCATCCCCACATACCTATACTTCGAAGGGTTTACTGCCATTTGGGTTGACAAGCCACTCCCAAGTGCAAATAGAGCTTTATCTCTATAATCTTCAAGCCGAAACCCATGTTGTTACAACCATGAAAGTCATTCAGGGTATTCAGGTTATAGTCTGGGGATTCAAACTTTAGTCCACCCCTCCAGTAGCAGTTGATAGAAGCCTCAATTAGCTTCATAGGATGGGTTGCTAGCAACATCCACTTCAGGGTAGGGTTCTGTTCGTATTTGGCTTCATTAAGGCCAAGCATCTCGGAGTGCCTTTGGATCTAAGATTATCCAAAGTCACTGCTCATGACAGGTTTCTTCAAAAATGGACTGTTATAATAGTGAAACCTAGGAATGCTTCTGCCTTTCACTCCAGCATCTGAGTGACCACTTCTACCTAAGTGTGATTTTATTCTCATAGGACTTAGGACTCTCACTTAGGAATGACAAATATGCAAATATGAAAAAAAAAACATTTTGCAAAAAAAAGTAGGCAAACATAGATAAATGAAACATATTTTCTGCATTTTTTCCTTATTTTCAGGAACAGAATGAGATTTTCCATGGTGGCCTGATCCTTTCTTTGACCTAAATTGTTCATTATAGCCCTATCAAGACATTTACAGCAACTAGTGTAAAATTCTTGGTTATTTGTTTTTGAATGTTGAAAAATATATTTTTTGCCATAGGCCCCAGGAGTAAACACTCATTTTTCATATCTTACTCTATATATCTATATATCATCGATAGGTTTTGTTTGATCTACGGACTGCATTTAGTTAGGTACATTTAAGTGGTGAATATTCTGGGCCTGATGAACTGCATTAGAGTACTTACACCTTGGTAGCAATTTCCTGAATGCCTTCTTGAACTTTTCATCGCGCCAGGCATAAATTATAGGATTAACCCAAAAGTTAACATCATAAATCATTATGGCTATATAATGAAGGATGGTGGACCAGGCTCCTGGTGCAAAGTCCTGTAGCAATGTAGTTAGCAAAATAGGGAAGTATAAAGAGAAGAAAACCCCGAAAACCGTTGCCATCATTGATGCAATTTGAATATTAGCTTTTCTTTTCTGCTGCTGTTGCAGAGTAAGAGGCATGGGAGCTACCATCTGGTGAGTGCTAGATCTGATTATCCAAGCAATCGAGCAATAAATGATGAAAGTAAGAACTCAGGTGATAACGATAAAACATAGTGTTACGATAAAGAACCAGGTAGTAAAGTATTCTTGACATATTGATTTATATGAAAGCAGGGTGGCAGTTGTATTAAATGTGATACAAATTACCCATAAGGTAATAATTACAGTCAACAGATGTTTTGACTTCCATTTTTGTTTACCATTAATTAGACTGTGCAAGGTGTTCCTACGCTCAGAAGCCAAGACCAAATAACTTATCAACTGCATGTCAGCTGAAGTGAACTCAAGGATGGTTGATAGAATGCAAAGATACACTGTTGAACCCTGTGCTAAGAAAATAAAGGTACCAACTCCATGAAGTAAGTCACTGATAGCAAGGTTAGCGACCAGAACATAAGCACCAGTTTGCAGGTACTTGTATTTTTTGACAGCAATCAAAATGAGGAGATTAGATAAAATAGCTGCCACTGCTTGTATACTTCCTGAAATGAAAACAATTTTTTCTAGCCAACTGACTTCCATGTTTGGATTGTTGACAAAGCCTGATACCCAATAGATGACAGAAAAAGGTTTGTCACCCAGGAATACACGTCACAGGAGCAGATACAAGATTTCTGAAAGGGGGAAAGGGTGATCAGCATAGAGACTAAGTACTAAAATTGTATGCATTCAGGTATATATGCATAGGAATTTGCCCTCTATTGTAGTGTAGAGGTCTATCAAAAAAAAGGGGGGTGTTGACTCCCTGGATCTGTCCCTGCTTTTTGCTTTAAAAATGACAGCTATAGGTGAATCAGGACATACAATACTGATTTGTCTTTATAGAAATATCACATTGAATACAACATTGACTAAATGAGATTTAGTACCACCTGACCAAGTGAAAAACTCATCCTCAGAATTGCAGGCAAGACAAGCTAGTGGCGTATTTCTTCTTTGAGCCTCTGTAAATTGTTGGTATTGAACAACCGAAAACTTTGATTCATACAAGGTTGTAAAATGCAGTAGGCCTAAATGAAGTCAAGCAATAATCCTGAATGGTATTGGTGTCTGTTGTATCTTCATTTGACAATCCTGGATGATATTGATGCCTTTTGTATAATCATTTTATAATCCTGGATAATATTGATGTCTTTTGTATTGTCATTTTATAATCTTGCATGATATTGATGTCTGACATAAGGTCACTTGACAATCCTGGATGATATTAAAATCTGTTCAATCATAACGTGATAATCCTAGTTGATATTGATGTCTGTTGTATCATCATTTGACAATTCTGGATGATATTGATGTCAGTTGTATCGTCCTTTGACAATCCTGTAGGTTATTTGTGCCTTTTGTATTATCATTAAAAAACCATGGATAATATTGATGTCTGTTGTATCATCAAGTGATAATTCTGGATTATAATTGTTGTATTGTCATTTGACAATCCTGGATGATATTGATGTCTATCACATTGTCATATGATAATCCTGGATAATATTGATGTCTATTGTATTGTAATGTTATAATCCTGGATAATATTGATGTCTTAGTTGTGGCATATATCCAATTATCACTAGTTCAAAAAAATATTCTTGGACTCCCACAAAAGTACTTACACTGAAAACACAGAGTTGTCAAAAGTGGTGCCCAAAACGACAACCCACGGTTGTCACACGCTGTGTCTGTGTCTGTTATACAAAAAATCTTATTTATGAATATTTTCATGTTGTAGATATCATAGTCATTATAATGGCTTCCTATTATGTTATTACTAGTTATTAGGTATGGCCATTACACATAGGAGGCCTATGGGTTGTATGGTATTGACACCATTCACTTACAACACTGGGTTGATATAGACAGAGGCCATGACAACCCTGGGCTGTCATTTAGGCACCATTCACTTACAACCCTAGGGTAGTCAGGCAGGACTTTTGACTTCTCATTTTCTTCTGTGACAACCCTATGACAACCCGATCTTCATTTTTGCTTCTCTGACCACCTTTTTGGCCCAAAGTAGTCGGGAGAAAATGACTACCTTTGGGTTGTCATCCAGCCTCAAAATTCACAATGACAACCCGCTGACTACCCCAAAATTGTCAAAGGATTGTCAAAGGTCATCACACAGCATTGATGGCCTGAAATGAGCCCTGTGATGACCCAAAAGTCACCTATGAGAGCCCATAAGTGACCTGTGACAACCCTTTGACAACTTTACAGTGGCTCTCTGACGACTTTGTGTTTTCAGTGTAATTTGTTTTTTTTTGCGTTGTCTTAATAAGTAAATACCACCATATTCAACCAACGAACTGGAATTAATGTAAACAATTGCTTGTCAATAAGTTTGTCACAAAGTTTGTTTTCAAATGCTAATTCTGTGATATGAATTGCCATGTCAGACGTCTAGAAAAACAACAGGTAAATCATCCGATGAAACACTGATTGTCTTCAGCATATAGATAGACCTACTTTGTATGTAGTTTGAGGTAGAGAATGAGATAATTATGAGTAGAGGTTTTCCTTGTAATAAATCCAATCAGCAAGTTGAAATCCCTCTGTGTATGAATGTCATTCAGAATCCTGTATTTTGATATTGCATAAGCTTCTGGAATCTAACAATTATAAAGCCAGATGGCTGTGAATTAGTAGACCAGTGTTGCACCAAGTCTCACTCACCGCTACCAATAGAGTGATGCGGGGTCTGCTCTGAATGACAAACCATATCTGTCGGTGGCCTTCCAGTATTAAAAGCAGGTTTCCACAGGACGACCAAGTGCCACCGACTAAATTTGATAAATGAGTTTAGTCGGCCTACCAGGTGTCTTTTAACCCTTCCCAAACACAGCAACCAGTGCCCCTGAATCAGCTTTACAGGGATAGATGGGGGGGGGGGTCCTGGGGGTCCTGACTCCCAAGCCCCTTTTGGTGGGGACTTGAACTTGCCAAAGAGAATAAAACGTTGAGCACATGTGTGCAAATGCATGCGGTTTTAGTACTTAACCCATATGCAGAACCCCTTCCTTCCGAAATCCTGTATCCACCTCTGCTTTAAGGCTATATTCCACTATGCAATATTTGTTTGTGGTACCATAAAAAAACGCTAGCAAACTGCTGCAAACTTGTTTGTGGTAGGGTGCCGCAAGGTGGAATATAGGCGTTTGTGGTAGGTGTTTGCAGTAGGTGTTTGCAGTAGGTGTTTGTGGTAGGCGTTATTTTATATAGGTTTTCCATGATTTGCTTGCGGTCACAGATACCAACATGTTTGTACCAAAACCGCAAATTGCTTGTGGCACCCACAAATAGCGACAACAAATGTGACCTACCGCGTAGTGTAATATGGCCTTTAGTCATTGAGGCTTGAAAGTGTTAATGCCTGTAGGCCTTAATCAGGGACACTTGGTCGTTCTGTGGAAACTAGCCTTAAGCCCCATACCCACTAGGCGATTTTACCGGCGACTGGCAACGGGAAACGGGAAACAGAATAGTGGTAATATCTTCACCAATTCAGATCACATGCTAGTATGTAACATTTCAATATTACATTTAAATTTTTAAAAGTTACATGTATAAATATTGTATTCTTGTAATATGTTAAACTTCCTAATTCACTATAAGAAAGTCCATTCCTGAAAGATGAGAATATTTCAAACTTCCTAATCCATGATAAGAAAGTCAATTTCTAAAGCATAATTACTTATCAAGAGGAAAATTTCGCAATAAGTACTGTACATTTACATCTAGTTTCAAAGTACTAATAATGCCTTGTTTACCTTCTTAAGGTTTTAATTAAAGGTGTATGTAATTCCTACATTTTCCAATATCTTCTAGCTCAATACATTCCTACTTTTTAGATCAAGTAGACTTTTACAAATAAAAACACGTACATGTGGCCTGTTGATATAGATTTTTGCTGATGTAAATTGTAATTTCCAATCCAATGTAGGCTACCATAGTCTGATGAATCTGCAGCTGCTCAATCTAAGACCAATTCAAATGGATGTTTTTTTCTGAGTACTAGCAAACTTGTACAGTCTGGAAGTCTAAAAGAAATAATTGTCATATTACCTGCTTCTTAAAACCAATACTACCTGACACAACTGACAGAATCTGTCACGGGCAAATGGTACCCATACAGCATAATTGATATTTGACATAATAATCAGATGCCCTCTAATTGAAACCCTATATAAGAGGAGTATTATTTCCATCAATTACAAGCATTTGCCTGAACTCTAGGCCAGAGGTTAAGGTCAGAGATATGTTTTAAATGTATAAGTTACAGATATGAACATAGTAAATGAAGCTGATTAGGAAGCTGCTTGGACAACTTATCTTACAATTGTGGCGGAAAGTACGGATGAGGGATGTGGAAGTTGGTTGCCGCACTTCATGGCTTTTGCCCTTTTTACACATGTGCCCAGTCATCTCCTGGAAGCGAGTTGCACGACTGAGTGTGGCAGGCTGATGGGGGAAAGGACGTACCTCGTGTACACGAGGGTGGAGTCATCGTGGAGGAGTGGAAGGAAAAGATGTTGTGTAGGGGGAAGGAGGTGTGCTGGGATGGTATCCTTTGTCAGACTGGGGGGAAGGGGGTGTCGACTAATACAGGGTCTGCTTTGTATTGTAAAGTGGTAGCACGGTGGCCGCTGGCCTAACATTTCATGCCCTGTGCTGGCCATGTTGTTCGCTTGTGTACCCAGTTTAGTGCGTTCTCATGCTGTCTAGCCCTCATGCCTCGACCTAGCACTGTTGTACCCTGTATTCTTGTACCCAGGCCCGGTGTCGTTCCTGCTCATGTACTTGTGTGCAGGTCCCCTGATAATTTCTAAGTCCAGACTCCCATTTTACCATAACTTTGGGTCTATTCCTGACTACGTACCTTGTGTTCCATATCCAAGAAGCCTAAACTAGGCCTTAAGTCGCTCGAGCCCAAGAAGAAGATGTCAACACAGTGAGTTCCAGAACAGAACTGACTAACTCTGCTTTATTACGCTCTTGTATACATACATTCTGATACATTTGGATACATTCTCGTGCAATCATTGGTTAACCTAGTCCCATGCATGTTATCTCGTGCAGTGACCTTGTTACCCAAACTCTTGTGTCAACACGACACCACAACGACATATGCAAATCACGTTATTTGACTCTGATAAGACATTCAACTTGTTGTTCTGTCATTTTCTAACATTCATACATTTTTTCTTTGTTTAAACGCTTCTGTCAATACATGAATTGCTACAAATTCATCACACAATCATAATTGTAATTCATAGCTTGAAGCTAGTTTTCTATATGCCAACTAGATCAGGGACACAGAAAACAACTCAAAAACCTAAACATTTTCTGTCACCTCCTGTGGTCCGTCACATAATCCTCTTGCTGTTGCGAGGGTTTGCACCAACAGCGAGATCCATCCTAGAACTCTTGCAACAGCGATGTCGGTATGTTATGTTAAATTGTGCCAATTCTACTGAGCCAATTTGAATTCTGTAAAAAGTTGTGAAATATATGGATCCAGATCTAATACCCCTGAAAATCAACTCTGAGAAATGATTATAAATGGGTGAAAATTGCTGTTAAAGTTTTGCAACAGTGAGGGTTTTATCACCATAACAGCGAGACCCATATCTAAACCCTGAAAAAACACTGTCGCAAGGGTTTGGTTATGCGACGGACCACTGAGGGTTTTCCTATATTCTTTATCCACGAAACTGCAACATACTATTATGTATATGCAAAGTGTACTAACAACATGTGTACTGTTAATGTGAAACTCCATGTCCATGTCAGAAGAAAAGAAACATGTGCTGTTTCATGCTGACCAGATATAAATGCTGACCTTCTCACCAGACTATATCTAATCAGATATAACTTATATACAATACAAAGTGACTCTTAATACTTGCCATTCGCTGGTGAAACTATCACAGTATGAAGGGATTAAGGTTGGATACTTTCACTATACTTTTCAGACACGAACATTGATTTGATTATCAGATTTGTCAAATAATTGTTGTAAATATTAGTAAGAAATTGTGCTCTGTGCCCCATTTTCCTTGTCTTTTTTCTATTTTTCAATTTTCTTATAAATTGCACTATAAACACTGACCGAACTAATAGAACTATATGACATTATCGTGTATAAACAAGTTGACTAGTCAGGTTATGCCCACGTGTCTGGCGACTTGAGCCTGGGTTAAGGGAGCATGTTGAAACTCATTTTTAATCTCTATACAGAAATTATACACCAGGACTTAAGTAATATGACAAAATGATTTGTCCAAACTATAATTATCGAGAATATGGTAAAATAAACATCAATATTGCAACACACCTAAATTATTCTCTACCACACATTTAAAAAAAAATATGCACATAAACGACTTTATAATTGAATCAATCTAATTCACACATGACATTGATTTCTGGATTGATTATACATATTTTTATAAACTCATCATGAAATTTGATTAAATCAGTCTGAGATTATCCAAAGTCACTGCTAGTGAAAGGACAATCAGCTCCTTTGAAATGGGCTGTTATAATAATGAAATCTAGGAATGCCTCTCTCTTTCAATCCTGGATCTTAAACCTTAATTCTGATAAAAGTTTCTACTAAGTTAGGAGAACATAATTACCTGCTGTAACCAATGATCAAGACTGAGGGAGAACCTAGTGAGCCTACCTGAGATTGAGAGCAAGGCCTTGATTGGCTGAGATGTATGGGGCTTGTTATTGGTCAGTGGCACTTTTGGCCATGCACACAATGTGTTTGGGTATAAGAGCACACCTGAATAGGTTCTAGCCTGTAATTACCCATGGTTTATACACTTACTTATGGGTTATGGGTATTGAGTATATCGATTAATGATATAAACAGCTAAAGGCCTGTTTCCACCAAACGACCATTCTGCTAATGACCATGAACGACAACTATTCACAAATCTTTTGTAGTCGTTAGTATAATTGTTCAGTGGAAATACAAAATTGTTGATAAAGACATTTGTGAACGACTGCTAACGACATTTGCTCAAGACAAAAGTGAACGATTCACCAATGACCAAATATGTAACCTGTTTAACATTTTTGGACGACTGTAGCTCACTATTTCTTTCCAGGGCAATTAAAAGCAATTAAATCCATTGTTCCCTGAGTTTCCTCATTCCTGTTATTGGAAAAGATTGTCCATAATGCCCCAAAATTGTCCAAGTACTGTCGTTCAGTGGAAACAACAATTTTTTCATTTCTGAACGACTAAAAGGAGCAAAGATTTTCCTTTTTTAAAGTCTTTCATGGTTGTTAACCATGTAAGTCGTTCCGTGGAAACCCGGCTTTATCCAGCTTTGTATTAACCATTTATCTATATCTATGAATATATATTTTTA
Organism: Lepidonotus clava; assembly: GCA_936440205.1. Classification (NCBI taxonomy): domain Eukaryota; kingdom Metazoa; phylum Annelida; class Polychaeta; order Phyllodocida; family Polynoidae; genus Lepidonotus; species Lepidonotus clava. The sequence continues at coordinate 12,917,991 of OW387149.1, forward strand.
TATGAATATAACAATATAAATGCTAATACAATATTAACAATATGAAATGTGTATCATTGATAGGTTTTGTGTGTTCTACAAACTGCATTTAGTTAGGTACATTTAAGTGATGAATATTCTGGGCCTGATTAACTGCATTAGAGGACTTACACCTTGGCAGCAATTTCCTGAATGCCTTCTTGAACTTTTCATCGCGACAGGCATAAATTATGGGATTAACCCAAAAGTTAACATCATAAATCATTATGGCTATATAATGAAGGATGGTGGACCAGGCTCCTGGTGCAAAGTCCTGTAGCAATGTAGTTAGCAAAATAGGGAAGTATAAAGAGAAGAAAACCCCGAAAACCGTTGCCATCATTGATGCAATTTGAATATTGGCTTTTCTTTTCTGCTGCTGTTGCAGAGTAAGAGGCATGGGGGCTACCATCTGGTGAGTGCTAGATCTGATTATCCAAGCAATTGAGCAATAGATCATGAAAGTAAGAACTGAGGTGATAATGATAAAGCATAGCGTAACGCCAAAGAACCAGTTAGTGAAGTATTCTTGGCATATTGATTTATAAGAAAGCAGGGTGGCAGTTGTATTAAATGTGATACAAAATACCCATAAGGTGATAATTACAGTCATCAGATGTTTTGTTTTCCATTTTTGTTTACCATTAATTAGGCTGTGCAGGGTATTCATACGCTCAGAAGCTAACACCAAATAGCTGATTAACTGCATGTCAACTGAAGTGAACTCAAGGATGGTTGAAAGAATGCAAAGATACACTGTTGAACCCTGTGCTAAGAAAATAAAGGTACCAACTCCATGAAGTAAGTCACTGATAGCAAGGTTAGCCACCAGAACATAAGCACCAGTTTGGAGGTACGTGTGTCTTTTGACAGAAATCAAAATGAGGAGATTAGACAAAATAGCTGCAACTGCTTGAACAATACCTGAAATGATAACTATTTTTGGTAGCCCACCGACTTCCATTTTTGGATTGTTGATAAAGCCTGGTACCCAAGAGGCAACAGAAAAGGATTTGCCACCTAGCAATACATGTAACAGGGGCAGATACAAGATTTCTGAAAGGGAGAAGGGGTGATTAGCATAGAGGCTAAATACTTAAATTGTATGCATTCAGGTGTATGCATAGGAATTTCCCCTCTTTTGTAGTTTAGGGGTCAATTAAAAGAGGGGGGAGTGGTGTAGGCCTTGATCTGTCCCTGCTTTATGCTTCACAAACGACAGCTACAGGTAAATCAGGACATACAATACTGATTTATCTACATAGAAACATCACATTAAATTCATCATTGAATAAAATGATTCAGTATCACCTGACCAAGCGAAAAACCCAGCCTTAGAATTGCAGGCCAATGAAGCTCTTCTTCTTTGAGTCTCTGTAAATTGTTGGTATTGAACAAACGAAAACTTGGATTCCCACAAGGTTGTAAAATGCAGTAAATAAAGTTATGCAATATTCCTGAATATCATTGATGTCTGTTGTGTCATCATTTGGCAATCCTTGATAATATTGATATCTGTTGTATTGTCATGTTATAATCCTGCATGATATTGCTGTTTGTTGTATCATCATTTCACAAACCTGGATGATATTGATGACTTTCTTTAATCACTTTATAGTTGTGGATTATAATATTGATATCTGTTTTGTTCTCATGTAATTATCCTGGAAAATGTTGACATCTGATGTAAGGTCATGTGACAATCCTGGATGGTATAAATATATGTTCTATCATTACGTGATAATCCTAGATGATATTACAGTTTCTTGTATTGTCATTTGACAATCCTAGATGATATTGATGTCAGTTGTGTTGTCATTTGACAATTCTGTATGTTATTGATGCCTTTTGTATTATCATTTAAAAATCCTGGATAATATTGATGTCTATCACATTGTCATAATTATGATAATCGTGGATAATATTGATGTTTATTGTATTATCATGTGATAATCCTGCATTTATATTGATGTCTTAGTTGTGGTATAAATCCAGTTATCACTGGTTCAAACACAGCTTGTCTGGTAAAAAATATCCTTCAATTGGACTTCCAAAAAGGTACTGTTTTTTTTGCAGTATCTTAATAGGTAAATACCACCATCTTCAACCAATGAACTGCTATTGGGATTGATGCAAACAATTGCTTTACAATAAGTTAGTCACAAAGTTTGTTTTTAAATGCTAATTCTGTCACATGAATTGCCATGACAGATGTCTAGAAAAATAACAGGTAAATAATCCGATGAAACGCTGATGCTCTTCAGCATATAGATAGACTTACTTTGTATGTGGCTTGAGGTAGAGAATGAGATAATTATGATAGAGGTTTTCCTTGTAATAGATCCAAGCAGCAAGTTGAAATCCCTCTGTGTATGAATGTCATTCAGAATCCCGTATGTTGATATTGCACAAGCTTCTGGAATCTAACAATAATTATAAAACCAGATGGCTGTGAATTAATAGACCAGTGTTGCACCAAAACTCAGTCACTGCTACCAACAGAGTGATGCAGGGACTGCTCTGAATGACAACCAATGTCTGTCCGTGCCATGTTTGTTGGTGGCCAGGTTTCCACAGGACGATCAAGTGCCACCGACTAAATTTGATAAAAATAAACCCTTCCCAAACACAGCAACCAGTGCCCCTGAATCAGCTTTACAGGGGCAGATGGGGGGGAAGGTCCTGGGGGTCCTGGGGGTCCTAACTCCCCAAGCCCCTTTTGGTGGGGACTTAAACTTGCCAAACAGAATAAAACGTTGAGCGCGTGTGCGCAAATGTATGCGGTTTTAGTACTTAACCCATATGCAGACCCACTATCCAATATCCTGTATTTGCCCCTGCTTTAGTCGCTGACGCTTGAAAGGGTTAAAGGGAGCCAAAACCAATATAATTGAAAAAAATTTCAAAATTCAGATAAGCATAGAAATATGTTAGATGAGTTCAGTTAAGGCCAGTGGTAAAGTATTAGCTGTGAAAACTAGCTCAAACTGAAGTAGAATGCCACAAGAGATGGTAATATTTGCATTTGTTTGTAAACAAACCCTATTTTTGCAGATCCACATTAATTGATCTGAGCAAGGAAAACATGTTTTTAATGATTTTGTACAATATTTCATGGTTTGGATTTAAATATGAGCCAGAAATAGGCTCAAGGAATGGATTTCCATGATGATTTGAGTTTGGAAAATTGCATTGAATTTATTGGGTTTGGCTCCCTTTAGTCCTTCATCACCGACACTTGGTCGTTCTGTGGAAACCCTTCATTCCTCAACAAACAATGCTTGTTCACATCAACGATGAAGCCTTAAGTCTAAAGATAGACGTGGCTATGTCATCTCATTTCCGCTGTGGTAAGACTTCCTTTTCCGGAAAAAGCAACTGATATGCCCATGTAATTATGAATTTATAGACCTTTGCCAGTCATATTGTATATGGTAAGCAAGGTTTTCGAGTTTTTAAAAGTGGAAATGTATAGAATTTATACATTTCCACTTTTAAGTTAACATAGTTACAAGAAGTTAACATATTACAAGAATATGACATTTAATATTATATTCTTGTAATATGTTAACTTCCTAATTTACTATGAGAAAGTCCATTCCTGAAAGATGAGAATATTTCAAACTTCCTAATCCATGATAAGAAAGTCAATTTCTAAAGCATAATTACTGATCAAGAGGAAGATTTCGCAATAAGTAATGAACATTTGCACCTAGTTTCAAAGTACTAGTAATGCCTTACTTACCTTCTTAAGGTTTTAATTAAAGGTGTATGTAATTACTACATTTTCCAATATCTTCTAGCTCCATACATTCGTTCTCATAAGATCAAGTAGACTTTTAAAAATAAAAACACGTACACCTGGCCTGTTGATAGATTTGCTGATGTAGATTGTAGTTTCCAATCCAATGTAGGTGACCATAGCCTGATGAATCTGCAGCTGCTCAATCTAAGATCAATTCAAATGGATGTTTTTTTCTAAGTACTAATAAAATTGTACAGACTGGAAGTCTTAAAGAAATAATTGTCATATTACCTGCTTCTTGAAACCAATAGTACCTGACACAACTGACAGAATCTGTCATGTGCAAATGGTACTCATACAGTATAGTTGATATTTGACATGATAATCAGGTGTACTATAATTGAAACCCTATATAAGAGGAGTATTATTTCCATCAATTACAAGCATTTGCCTGAACTCTAGGCCAGAAGTTAAGGTCGGAGATATGCCATAAATATATAAATTGCAGACATGAACATAGTAAATGAAGCTAGTTAGGAAGCTCCCTGGACAGCTTATCTTACAATTGTGGTGGAAAGTACAGACAAGGGATGTGGGAGTCGGTCATCACACTTCATTGCTATTACCCTTTTTACACATGTGCTAGGTCATGTCTTGGAAGTAGGTTGCACAACTGAGTGCTGTGGGCTGATGGGGGAAAGGACAGGTGGACCCGTTGTGGAGGAGTGGAAGGAAAAGATGGTGTGTAGGGGGAAAGAGGTTTGTTTGGGCAGTATCCTTTGTCGGACTGGGGAAAGGGGGTGTCGACCAACATCGGGTCTGCTCTAATTGTCCATGGTCTGTCGTCGAGTTGTAAAGTGGTAGCACGGCGGCCGCCAGCCCAAAGGGTCAAGCCCTGTGCTGTCCATATTGGTTGCTCGTGTACCCGGTTATATCTCATTCTCATACTGTCGTACCCTCGCACCTTAACCTAGCGCCGTCATACCCCTTATTCTCGTATCCAGGCCCTGCGTCATTTGTGCTTGTTTTGTGCAGGTCCCCTGATAATTCTTAAGTCCAGATGCCCATTTTACCTTAACTTGAGGTCTATTCCTGACTTAGTACCTTCTTTTCCATATCCAAGAAGCCTAAACTAGGCCTTAGGTTGCTTGAGCCCAATAAGGAGAAGATGTCAACATGGTAAGTTCTAGAACGTGAATGACTAACTCTGCTTTGATACGCTCTGATATATGTACATTCTAATATATTTGGATACATTTTCCTGCAATCACCGGTTAACCTGGTCACATGGTTAATTCTGTGACGTCACTTTCGGTTTGCACGTTATTTCGTGCAGTGACCTAATTACCCAACCTCTCATGTCGACACAACACCACCACAACATATGCAAATCACGCTATTCACTTCTGATAAGACATGAAATTTGTTGTCCTGTCATTTTCTAACATTCATTCATTCTTTCTTTGTTTAAACACTCATGTCAATACGCAAGTTATTGTAGATTCATCAGACAATCATAGTTATAGTTTCTAGCTTGAAGCTAGTTTTCTACATGCCAACTAGATCAGGGGCACACAAAACAACTCAAAAACCTAAACATTTCAGCTGCCACGCGCTTGTCAAACTATCACAACATGGAGGGATTAGGGTTGAATACTTTCAGTATACTTTTCAGACATAAATATTGATTTAATTATGAGCTTTTGTTGAATATTCATTGTAAATATTGGTAAGAAATTGGGCTCTGTGCCTCCTAACCCCATTTTTCTTTTTTTTCTTTCTATTTTTCAATTTCCTTATAGATTGCTCTATAACTACTGACCGAACTAACATAAATTATATGATATTATCTTATATCAATAAGTTGACTACTGAGGTTATGCCCACATTTCTGGTGACTTGCACCTGGGTTTATGGAGCATGTTGAAACTGATTTTTAAACCAATGTTTGCATGAATAAAATAGCTTGCATGTTCATCTCATACAGCCTTGTCGATATATATGTTTACATTCTTTTCTTAAAACAAAAATAATTCAGATTGTCTAAAGGTCCAAACTTGGTGTCTAGCAGATATGAGACTAGAGGGGTATTTATAATTCTGAAAATGGCACCAGCCATGTTGAATGTCATCCAGAAAGGGGAGACATTCTTACCCTAAAAAAGTAAAAGAGAAAGTATGAGAGCACATGCATTCAGTCTTAAGGCTATATTCCACTTTGCGGTAGGTGACATTAGCGGCCGCTATTTTAAGGTGCTGCAAGCAATTTGCAGCTTTGACCAACTTGTTGGTATCTCTGGCCACAAGCAAACTGCAGAAAACCCATATAAAATAGCAGGGGCCACTAGCAGAGGCCCCAAACAAGTGCCGCAAATATCTATATTCCACCTTGAGGCACCCTGCCGCAACCAAGTTTGCAGCAGTTTGGTGGCCACAAACAAGTGGAATATAGCCTTATCTACTTTGCGGAACCCTATCGCAAACAAGTTTGCGGCCATTTGCTTGCAGTTTCTCAGGGTGCTGCAAACAAGTGCTGTATAGTGGAATATGGCCTTTATGATAACACCACCCCTACCAGCAGAATGCAAAGTAAAAAAATAGATTTCGTCCTCTGGTTTTGCATGTAGCTCTTTTAATATTCATCAAGAACACTAACATTAATCAATGGAAATAATTATACATCTCAATCTTGTCCATCATAGACACGTGTTACTTCTTTTAAAATTTAGAAGTTTTCCATTTCAACTGATTTAATCAAGATAAAAATTATTATTTGCCTATAGCTTCCACATTAAAAATCCTCATCTTCTTACCTTGATATCTCAGTTGATACTTTTTCTCCAAAATTCTATGTAATCTTATATCTCTATTTGTATGTGTTTATGACTCAAGACAATATACTAAAATCTGCAGGGTAGAACTACAAGGACACAGGGACAGGGCTAAGTTTTTTTTTTATGGGAGGACAAGACCCCTCGGTTTACACAGTATTTGATTTCCGGCAGTTGGTGGCTTCCCCTTGTCCTAACAAATGACAGCCAAAGAACAGCACCTGTATGTGTCTCTTATAGCCAACTGTCAGGTAAAATACAGTTGGAATCCAGTAGGCTTCACAGTTTCCCATTTCTTTTCCTCCAGACAATCTACATTTTAACCTCAGATGTTTGGTTATTAAGCCTATCCTACACAATGGGTATATATGCTGGGTTTGGCCAAGGGTTGGACAAAATAGATGTTTAAGCCATCCTTCTCTCTTAGGGTTATTCAAATTAGCAAGAATCATATTTTTTCTATATCCCAAAGTACTGCAAAAACATAATCATTTCTTGGATTTTATCAATTGACAGATTTGTAGGTTTGACAGGCGATCAAAATACAGTATTTTAGGGCAAAATAACATTGGGTATAACCAACGAGCCTCCAAAATAAGAGAAACAATTCATACCATTTTGCTGTGAACGTCGTCATTAGTGGCGCCCCCTACAAGAGTCTGTACAACCAGATACTACCTGATGTTGCGAGCTTATATCTATTTTACCATTTTTGCGGTGTCATCCATAAACAAAGAGGTGATGACGTCACGAAAACAGTAAAATCAATGTCAGCTCGCAGGTCACGTCGCATCTGGTTGCATTGACTCTCGTAGGGGGCGCCACTAAGGACGTCATCACGAAAATCACGTAGGCATCAGTAGAACTCGTCTATCTTTGTGTAGCTATAATATTTTTGGTATTATAGGTTGAGCTGGAAGGCCTTACTGTTGGTTCCTTTGGGAAAGGATTCTGCATTTTAGACATTGTAGGAGCAATCTCTCAACCAAATTGCTTTAGTTAATTTTGTATTATGAAGCTCTCTTGAGGGAATAGGAATGGAAGCAATTTTGAAGATATTTCATGGTAAGTTTTAATTTATTGTTGGTGTAACTGGGAAGGGCTTATTTTATCAATGACTGATGACCAGTGGCCGCTAAGCATTGAAAGGATCCTTCCTACATACAGTTGTAGAGGAATTGATATTTTATATGGCAATCGCCTGTTGTCCATCACCGTTACCCATGACCCCTTGCACAGCACCTGTCACTCATTGCCTGTTGCCTGTTGCCCATTGCCCATCGCCCGTTGTCTGTTGCCCGTTACCCATCGCCTGTCGTCTGTCGCCTGTCGACCATGGCCCCTCGCCATGAGAAATTGTGTGACCAGAATTTTGTGAATACCAACCTTTCTGACCCCTGAAAAACTCTGTTTGCAACTCATGTCTTTGTTTCTAAGGAAGCCTACATAGTAAAGTCTGTTTCAGCAGCTGGAAGTAAACAAATTCTCCGGGCTCTTGTTTGTAGCCATGCTTCTATGATAGTCCTGACAATACGTCATTTTTCAGATTAGGCTCATTCTATAGACATTGTGCAGATGACGTCACAATAACCAGAAAGGGGGTGGGTGCCATCTTGGTGATCAATTTAGAAATCTCATTATCAGCATTTCACAAACCTCTAGAAAAATAACTTTTGTACAATTCATCTAAAATAAGTGGATGATATCATAATGAACAACTTTTATTGTGTGAAATGTTCAATTTCTAGATTTATCTAATAGCCACGTGTTCATGAAGAGCACATGGTGATCACCAAAAAATGGTCACGTGACCACAGCTGCACAAGATCTAAGAACACACCGAGCATTATCTCCCAATTAAATTGTCATAGCAATCAATGTACTTGAGTATCATTCTTACTTATTTTATAATACAAATTGGCCGTATGAATACATTTCCTTAAACGTTAGATTTGATTGAATGTGTTATATATATATATGTATATATATTCGAAAGTGCAATGTTTTAGACAAAATTAATCCTGATATTAGATCTTTTATGATGCGATTGCCTTTAATACAATATCGAGTGGGAAATAGAAGCAAGGTTAACTTTTGTCACTTTCCATCTTCCGCACTTCAAGTTTCTTCGGTGGCAATAGTCGCCAGGGATGCAAAGGGTTCAAACTGACTAAAGTTGGTTGGCAGCCTTCTCGAACACAGTGGGACCTGGCTTTATTCAGAAGTATAGACCTTGTGCAGATGTGGTCACGTGATCACTTTTTGGTGATCACCACGTGGTGATCATGACCATGTGGCTTTGGAATTAATTCAAAATTCAAAATTCTAAGGGTTGGGGATTGTTGAACAACCTGGTTTGAATCAAACATAGCAAAAATATTTGTTCTAAATGTTCAAAAATTGATAATAATATCAACAATAGATTGATCACCAATATGGCGGCCAGCACATTTAGGACAATGTGAGGTCATCTGCGCAACGTCTATAGAAAATGTACAAGCCAGTGCCGGTACATCAAAAACTGTCAAAATCAGTAATGATTAAATGGTAACTTCTTTGGAAATCAAACTGATGCTTGAATAATAAAGGCTGAGAGGTGACACAAGAAAGAACTTTATTTTCATCTAATGCAATATAAGCGTAGAAATAAAATCATGATATTATATGCAGGTCTATAATATCTTTAGCAGAGACCTTGTATGTATATATATAGGATATATTGAGACTGGAAAGCTAGGAGTAAACATGTTATGCACTACAGGCCTGCCACCTAGGTGCTGGTTGGATTGGATTTAGATTGACCATTATACCTGTGTTAAAAATGACCTGTGTGGTGCTGCCTGCCATTCTAAAAATACATTGGTAATGATCAGACCCTGGTCATGGTTGACCAGCTTGGTTCCAACCAGCCACTAGGGGAATGAGCACATAGGCCTAAAGAGAAGCTTTCCAGCCTCTATATATCTTGTATATACATGCAAAGTCTCTGATCTTTAGAAATCACTGTAAGAAAGTTGTTCTTTTCCACATGGATACAGTTCCATAAACGGAAAGGTAGAATAGGTACTCCTTAACAAGCTGAATCTTATGTCTACAATAAAATATAAATCTTACAAACTTGATGCTACAATAAGCATCAAGTCTGAAAAGTCGCCATTGAGTTAGGTGCACTCACCATCAATTTATTATCTTCTTAACAATATTTATGGAAAGCGTCATGATTAAATGTTGTGCGTTTCTTTAACATGCAATTCTTCCTTATTAGTAAACAATAATGATAAGCAACATCTTGTACAAAAGCAAATGTTTAAAAATTGAGATACACGTGTATTGTTATTTTTCCATAATCAAACACCTGATCTTCCAAGCGGTGTTATCATTGCGAGTTTTGGGATTTGATGGGAAATCAAAACCCAAAACAGGGGCTGATTCAAAAGTTTAAGGGGGCGCAAAGACACTATTTTCTGGCCAAATGTAGATTTTCTAATGTAGACTTCTTGGGAAGAAAAATGGGGTGCGTCCCCACTTTTTGTTTAGCACACCCGTGGCTTTTCAAAAAGCTCGATCTACCACTCGAAAAGCGTACATAATAAGCCGGCATTTTTCTTAGTCCCATCAATCTTTAAATAGGTGTTTATCATAATTTTCTCATTGAATAATTAGGTCACTACTGGGTAGCTAGTAGTGACTGTGTGTAAAACCCCATACCCACTAAGCGATTTTTACACAGTCGATCGACTAATCAGCAATAAAATCAGCCGACTTTATTGCCAATTCAGATCAAACACGCAAATTTCAATTTACCATTCTGACAGGCGTTCATAAGAATCAGCAGATTCTTCCGGTCACCCGTCGTCTGTTGCCAGTAAAATTACCTAGTGGGTATGGGGCTTAAAGGGACATTGTCGTTCTTGAGTGTTTAGAGATACACCCAGCGACCTTAGCGTTGTGTTTTGCCCTTTCAGAGAACGTAATAACGTTAACGCAACGTCATTGGTCATGGCGTGAATTTGGTGGGGCCGTCGGGGAGTTGCAACGCGCCAAAATAGGTTTGCCTCACGGACGAGAAAGCCCCTTTAATACAAGTTACCTTGTATGTCCTTAAGATATCTATTTCTGTGGTACAAATGCGCATGAGATGTAAATATTCAAGCTTATCAAGTATTCATAATGTCATATATAATCACATAAAATTCTCAAAGCTTTAAGGAATACGTTTTCTATAATTATGTTGTTTGGTGTATACAAAGCCGTATTTCTTTTCTAAGCACTTTCTTAATTAACAGAATAACATAAAAGCCAAATATTTCCTTCTTAATGAAATTGTAAGCTCCATTCATGTTAACACAAACAAATCTAAATACATAATTCCCCAATATCTAAACATGAGAAGAGATAAACACTTAATTCTAAACAAGAGAGAAATCTAAACATGTGAACAAAATTTGGTCTCCTAAATAATAAGGCAAATGCTTATATCTTAAATTCAAAACAGCGAGAGTTTAAGGAATACTTAGATTTGGGCAACAGTGCTTAAGATGGTTTGGTACAAGGTCTCCCTGTTGTGCACAAAGGCCAGGATCATTTTCACCCACTTCTTTTCATTTTTCCGGGCTGAAAATTTTATGATTTTTAGATCTAAATGTCTACTCTTGGAACTGTTAATAGAATTAAAATTAATCCAGCAAAACAGTCACAATTTAACAGCGGGACCTGTCGCAACCGCAAAGTCCCTGTTGTGAGGGTTTGCAGTTTTTTTCACCTTTTTGAACAGTGATGGGTCTCGCTGTTGGTGCAAACCCTTGCAACGAGACCCATTATGCGATGGGCCACAGTGGCCTGTTGCACAATGGATTTCATAACAACAAAAATAATTTTATTAACGAAATTAATATTTTCGTAACAACGATGGTTTCCACATAATTCTTTTCTATATTTAGAATGCCCCCAGAGAGATGTAACTTTTACTGAATTGTCTCTCATTTTTTCCCTTTTTACATCAATTTACAGAATTCAATTTCATTCATTAGAACCAGAGATTTTACTAATGTTGTAAAATCGTAACAACGAAATCTTTGTTAAAGATATCTTTGTTTGATCCTCACAATGAAAATCCATTGTGCAACGGGCCACAGTGGCCCATTGCACAATGGGTTTCATAACAATGAAAATATTGTAAACAACGAAATAGTTCGTTGTTGCTTAATAAATTATTTGCAGTTATTTTGGTAACAAAGATAGAAGTGGACCGGGACATGATTGACTTTTAATAAAGGCAGAATTGCAAGCATTTTCGTAACAAAGATATCTTTATGACAACAAAGATATCTTTATAACAATATCTTTATAATGATTACTTTGTAGTCCGGGGGTAGCACACATGTTTCATTGGTGCCATCATTGCGAATGACGACTGACAGCTTGTTGTCTTCGCTTGATGTAAATAAAGACTTCCCACCTATTTTTAAATGGTTTTGTATTTGAAATGGTCATTAATTTGAAGTTTGTTAGTTTTTCATAACAAAGATATCTTTGTAAAGATATCTTTGCAAAGATATCTTTGTTCATTGTGCAACAGCTTTTGTTTGCTGTTATGTAGAGGGGTTTTCGTAACAACGAAACATTTCGTTGTTAAGCAAAAGTTCGTTGTGCTTTCGTTGTTTTATCTTAACAACGAAATTCTATTGTGCAACGGGCCACAGGGGTGCCAACCAAAAAATTTCCAAGATATTTCACCCCCACGATACATTAGAATAGCCACAATCACGAAAATTGTGATCATGGGATTCTAGTGAACCACGATATTTAATGGATTTTCCTTTTAATTTTTTTCTTTTTTTCTCTTATCTTGAATTGTTCTAAGGCATTCAGGTACATTTTGAATGATTCTAATAAGATTTATCACATAGAAAATTGTTCGTGGGTGTTTTCTGGGTGCCATTTTTGTATCGTTGTCCCTAAAATACACCCCACTATAAATTTGTGTTTATCGCGGAGGGTTTTTGGTTGGCACCCCAGGTGTTTTACAAAACATTTACAGGTCAACATTCTCTTCATCTTTTTGAGCAGATTCTGCAGGTTGGCCCTTTTGCTTTTTTGTCAATTTCTTTTTACAGAATCCTGCAATCTTCTCTCGAACACGACCAACTGTTCGGAGAAGCACTATTCCTTGTATGACACCAAAAATTGTTACGGGACATCCTATTATTGGCCCCAACGATATCAATGTCTCCATAAATGCGGCTATAATGAATAGAAAATTTAGTAGTGGTACCGCAATGACAGAATCACGGACCTCTTTTTCCACATGTTCTCCCAGGAGAGCATAATTTGTCACCCGAGAATGTTTCCTTTTGTAGCAGCACCACATGCACAAAACTAAATTACTAATGATAATACAAGCTAAAATGGGAAGAAATGTAGCAATAAAATCTCTCAATACAACTCGAATCATCGGCGTGACACCAGATCCACCCTCAACAACACAGATATTGCTAGTTTCATTATAATCCCATTCTCTCTTGCTAACTGCTTCAACTCTAACCTCATCTTGGAAAACAACTTTTAAGATGATTTCTATCAAAATTGAAGTTGCCCATGGAATGACCAACATAAGTGCTACTGAAACTCTTCCGAACTTTTGGCAATGTGTTGTCGGGTTCTTAATGAACACCAACCGTTCAACAGTGAACATGAAAAGAGCGTGAGATATAAACATTATATACCCAAAATACAAACCTCGGTATATCCAACACCATACCTTTCCCACAGGTTTGTAGAGCAAATGTAGGTGAATGTCAGTAGAATGCATTAGCAATGAGAAAACAAAATGCCCAATCATGCAGTTCGCTGCCAGTTTCTGAACCAGTAAGTGTCTGTAGTCTCGGTGAAGAAGAAGTAAGATGGTAAGGATGAAAAAGATCAGTATCACCACCAAAACTATGATGTTTACAGCTGCAATGGCCGGGTGGAGGGGAGCCTTGTCGTCCAACATTTTTTTTCTTCAATCGTCACTTAATCTAAACAAAAAGGTATATTTGGAGTTAGTGCTTGTAATTGTTAGTGCTTGTGATTGTTAGTGGTAACAAAACAGAGCCTGGTAATAAGCCCATCACAGTTTACACCAACATTAAAGTTTACCATGAAATATTTTCAAAATGGCTCCCATGCTTATTCCATGAAGAGAGTTGCATAATACAAAATTAACCAAAGCAATTTGGTTGAGAGATTGCCCCTAAAATTGACAAATTGCAGCTTATATATTGGCCTTTTTCCAATAGGAACCATTGTTAAAGCCTGTCAGCCCAACCTATAATGTCCAACCCTATTTTTCCCTGAAATACAGCATTTTGGTGGCTGGCAAACCTACAGAACTGGCAATTTAGGAAATTCAAGAAATCATAATTTAAATCAAGTGATTCAATGGATCATTTCAGTCAATTCATGCTTTAAATTTCATATCTGATTAATCTATGCGCTAAAACACATGAAAAATGCATAGAATTGCAGATTGAAAAACAAGAAAACGGTGCTCATGGTGACAAAATCAAGAAAATAAAGCCAAAACAAGTTCAGTAAGGTCATAAAACAATATCTAGATAATCATACATACCTGAAACTAGAGTATTCTATGGCCTTACTGGAAATTAGCTGCTTTGTAGAGCTGCAAAAGAAAACTTAAAGTATAAATTGAGCCCTTTCTTATCGATGCTTGCCCTTGTCCTCTCCCATTTCTTTTATTAACAACTTCACATCCATTTACTATCATGTTCTTTTAGTTCTCCATACCACTGATTCCTGATTTACAGTATTTTAAGGACCTGCAGGCTAATTCATGCCGAAGTTGTCGACAAAGCCCCTTGAAAACCTATAGGAAATAAACAAATAATTGATAGATATCCATCTATAATGAATCAATTTTGAAACAACTCAGGAAAATTTGGTGTGTATGGATACTTATTTGAAAAATAATGATAGCTAGTTTATCAACATGATAAACAACAAAATTAATAATGATATGATCCATGAAATTTCATATGCTAAACCCTTGATTTTTGTCGACATATTACCCAGCATGCATTCTGTTCTAGGCTAACCTGCAGGTAAAACTTAAGAAATTGACTATCCGTGGTTGGGAGAGTTGCACATGGATAGAATTAAGTGAGATGAACATTGTGCTTAACAGTGATGACAAAATTGTGTTTATGAGAAATAATTCAATGAAAAGTTGTACACATAACTAGGTTCACAGCACTAAATAGACAGGTACAGTGGTCACACCTACAGACAACAAAGGGGCGGTCAGGAAGTGTTGATAGGACCTGGAGGTGAGTCGTCACACCTAGAACAAAAAGAGATGGGCAGGAGGTGTTGAGAGGACCTGGAGGTGAGTGATCACACTTAGAACAAAGAGGGGCAGCCAGGAGGTGTTGAGACCTGGAGGTGAGGGGTCACACCTAGAACAAAGAGAGGTGGGCAGGAGGTGTATATACAAATGAGGTGATATAGTTAGGACAGTTAAGTCTTCGACTGTAGCCAGGGAAGTTTTATTTACCAGACAGTCGTAGATGTAGGTACCACTATGCTCTACAATGATTGAGTTCAGTTCAGTTGGTCAGTGGTGCCAGGGCTTAAGGGGTCAAAGGTCCTGGTGTACAAGAAGAATGATGATGAGTATGAAAAAAACTAATACAACTGCTACAAGTATGCTGGTAACAGCTGCAATGTAGGGATGATATGGTTCATGGTAGTCCTCCATTTTGTCTTCTGTTGGCAACTGAACCCTAGATAGGAGGGAAAATCAATGTATTTGTTTAATTACATGGAAGAATGAGTAGCCTCTTGGACCATTTTATTGTTCCTTCAATTGCTACTGCTTATTTTCTTTTGTGCCAAAGTTAAGCACAACAATGTTTTGTTCACATGTACACTGTTAAAATAGTGTTTAGAATTTAAATGTGTTAAGGGCATAAACATGTTTCTAAACATGTGTTGGGTTAACTATGCTTATAATCTAAATGCATAACATTAGTTGTGTTTAAAAGCTGAACACTTGTAACCCCTAACCATGTTTTGAATGGGATATGTTTAGAATCTAAACACATAATATCAATTGTATACTATGGAAAAGAAAAATGGACACTTTGGGATTAGAACCCACATTCTTTACATTCAAGGTAGAAGCCTAACCAACTGAGCTAACTTGGACTGCATGCAGTGCACACTGGCATAATCAGCACCAATGAGTAGGATCAGTATTACTATACAGGTATTCGATATCATGTTTGTATGACAGACAATACTTCATTACTCTCATACCCCTAATTATTCAGTTAAGTAGCAAAGCTGGTCTGTGTCTACCTACAGGCCTCCATAGCTCAGTGGTAGAGCATAGGTTTCATATGTGAGGGGCCCTGGGTTCAAATCTAGGCTACTGAAGTTACCAAAATACTACTATGAAGTAGTCGTACTATTAGTGGTTTGCCACATGCCCTCCAAATTTTTGGCCATGATTAGTAAAATAGTTTTTTCATACACTTAGGAATTTGGAACTTTGTGATTAAAAATGTTAGATTCTTAAGTTTTTGTAGCGTCATTAAGATAATCACTTCATTGGCTTGCTATTCTAGGTACGGTCAACCAACCAGAACACCCCTAAAACATTTACAAAATGTTTTAAAACACCTTTTTAGTAGGATTAACATGTAGACACTTTTTTAGTGCAAGAACTTTATCAGCTATACCCCTAAAGGTTTTACCGCAAACAATCAAACAATCCATGCAAGGCTAAACCAAGAAGGAAGGACATATGTGGTTGTTGGCTCAATAATCCTGTAGTGTGATTACAGGAAAAATAAAACTTTCAATGCTGTTAACATTACATCTGGTGTAAACTGAATGGCATAGTACCATAGCAGTGTTTTACATGTAAGATCCTTAAGAATGAAAGTACACTGTACATATTACGGCATATTACTGTTTAACTTAACACCTAACACTAAACTGCTAAATGCTTCATAGATAAACACCTAAACATCATAGTTTTCTAAACACTTAACAGCTAAACATAAAAGAAGCATAAGCGTTTTGATTCTAAACACCTTGAGGACCTAAACACTTCATGGTTAAACAGCTAAACATCACACATTTCTAAACACTTAACACTAAACACTGATAATTCTAAACATGTTTAGGGAAATAAAGTGTTCCAAAACTGGATGCACCGAAGTGTTTAGGAAAATGTTTAGGTTCTAAACACTTGTTTTAACAGTGTATGATAATACAAGTATGATAATCTAGAAAGCATAATATGCTTAAATGGATAGTGTAATTATGAAAAGAGGGATTGATACTTATTGCAAAAATTTCTGTAACTCACTGTGCAGGTACTTTAAAGTATGGAAACAAGGAATATAAGTACACTATTGACTTGAAACATAATCTAAATATATGGACGTGCTGACCAGTACACCACCCCGCAGGCGATTATTAAGTATTGTGTCGTCTGCTTAGTAACCTATATAAAGTGACTGGACTGGTTGCTTCCTAATAGGCCCTTCTGTTCAGGACAGTCTATAGGTTATTTGTAGCACGTGGTTGGCTCCCCAGGGGAGGTGTATTTCTATTTCAATGTGTATATGACTGTTTAATCATTTTTGTACATTAAAGTTCTTTGTGTCAGATGTATATTATTATGTGTATATAAAAACATTATAGTTTATGTGATATTTTAGATGAAATATAGTTTGATACATTTGACAGTCCAGACCCTCAGGTCAAAGCACACGTACCTCGACCTCTCTGATAATATTACACAGGTGCAGCCAACCAATCAAATGGTATACTAAGCCTAAAGTAGGAGAACAATATATTATAAACTTTTACTCTGATTGCGTAGTGAAAAGTTAAGATCATCAGTTGTCTGTTAACACAATTTCACGGACCAATTTTTACAAAAACAACAACAAATCATGATCATTTTCGTAATGCAATATTAGAATGGAACGAGACAAAATTTCAATCGATCATATAGTAACAATGTTTTAACAATATTCCAAGTTGCCGCACATACAACCACAATTACATTTCTGAAATTTATTCATACATAATAATAGCTCTTTTTAATTGTTGTAAATAATTATGATTACTCTAGACCTGTCATTGGACTATTTTTACAATCAATTTGGACAAAAAACACATGGTGTGAAACGGTTTTAAACACCTCAAACAGAGAAAAAAATATTATACAAGTTAAGAAATACTAGATTAGAAATCCAACTGTCATAAATAGATACTTACGATCGTATCTTTGGATACAAAACAAATTTGGACAGTGTGAAACGTGCCCTTAGCTGGGTATGGCACTTAAGATCACAGCACTAAATGAATAAACATAATATTCAAAAATCACTAGCCATATTTCCTTATTTAATATTTCAGGTCAGGCCAACATATCATTTTTGGAATTTACTCTTTTTGTAGATTGCTGAGTTTCTTGATAAATCCTATCCTGACTTCCCACATCTTTTGAGAATGGGCTGTTTTGTACCTTTGTTAAGTTCACTGTGCTGTTTGGTTAATCAATGAAAACCAATATTTCAATAGGATTAGAACAAACTTATCCAATCGACAATCTACCAAAACCATGCAAATGAAGCCTAGTCTCTGAGAATATTCTCATGAACTATATGATTAAATTTTATTAGTGTAGTTCTCTTAAATCATAAGGCTTTCTGCAATTTTCTTAAATGATCTTTCCTGAATCTTCATTTACAAGGGAGGTAAAGAAACTAGAAGCAATTGAAACGTTTCCCCACATATATATTCCCTCTCAACAGGTTAGGACTAAACGTAATTCTTGTAATGATGTATGCTTAAGCCTGGATGCAAGAAGTAACAATGACATTTATATTCTCTCATACGTATCTAATAGCATTCTCTTTTGCTTTTCAAAAAATATTTCATTTTCTAAATCACTCAAAATGTTTAACATGATATAGTTACCTGCAATACATTGTTTTACAGAGTAGTTGGGAAGGTTGCAGAGTGAAATGTTGCAAAAAGATTTTATTTGCTGAATCAGCAAAAATATACCCAATGTGTAATTACACCATATGGTACAAATGCTGAAGTCTTATTTGTCAAAAGTATATTGCCAATAAACATTGATTGCAAAGTAACTATACAGTAAAGGTTTTACAAAATTAATTCCGAAATATTATTCAAAATACTATTTATTCACACATGATTATTGATACTGGTCAAAAAACATAACATATTTTATCACAACAATTTGTACTTAGCCATAGTATTGAAATTTACAATGTTATTATTTCAAAATATGCCTGTGTTGCAAGATTTAGCAATGTAGCAAAGTATAACAACATTGTCAATTTCAGACTTGTCCCAAACCAGCTTAAGGGCGCTTGGTGTAAACATGCGCAATCATTACTAAGAAAATAAATTTGTGAATTTTCAAAATAGGTTAGATATTCATAGAAATGTGGCATGAAATGGCAATTACCCCTTATTTACTCCTATGAGTCATCAAAAGTTTCTGTTACTCTGAGACTAAGGCCGTTCCTTTCAATAAATTCAGCTTCATTCAAACAAGGAAGCTGAATTTATTCATAGGAAAGATCTATGCATTAGTAATTAATAGCTTATGCTCAACTTCATGTTAAGCTTCACATAACAGGCACTCATTCAAGAGCCTACCAATATCTATACATATAGCCATATCAAAATGTTATCTCACTGAAATTGACACCCTGCGCCAACTAGCGTGAAACAGACAAAGCATTATCAGCATTGGGTCTCAAGGAACTCAAATGTTTTCCTGCACAGTTTAAAGGTAAATATGGGTGAACTAGCTAGTATGATTTTATTCTTGTTGGAGGTTTCCTTGAAATTTCAGTTAAAGGTCATGGAGCATCTATAAATGATGAATGTACAGATGTGAATGAAGAAGAAATCAGTTTTGAAGAGAATCATTAGGAAAACATAGTTGATTAAGCAGTTTTCTTTATATTTCCCTTATTTTCAGGAATAAAAACCACATTTTCCATGGTGACCTAATATTTTCTTGGCTTATACATCATTGTGTTCCTACCCACACATTTTTAGCATTTAGAGAATAAATCACAGATATTCCAATAGACTCCAATAGTAGGCCTAGTCATTATTTCAGGTGCTCAAATCTCTAAAATTGATATAGGATTTTAAAGTTTCTTTATGTTCCCCGTGCATCTCTCTAACCACCATGTGAATTTCAGAATTTTGTTACAAGTTTTAAAAAATCATACCAGACACCTGTATTTACTTTTGATTATAGTGTTTCATACTTTTCATAAATAGGATATTTTAAAAAGTAGGGTATGTTAACCCTAAAAATCTTGAGCATGACCCCAATACTTTGACTCACCCTCAATTTTGCCGTTCTGCAGAGGCAAAATGCCCAGGACATATAAACCCTTCTTCATATAGACAGTCAGTACTATTGAAATAAAGTTGTAGGGTAATTCCAACTTGACTAGGTCAAAATTAATGATGGACGACAGTGTTGTTTATTTGATGAATAAAGGACAATAAATATTTCTGCCTGATCAACATGTTTCTTCATCAGGATTCACCATTGAATATCATTCTCTGATTCGGGACCACCTCATCCGGTCACGTGACCATGTAGCTACGGGCGAATACAACTACTTGGATACTGGATCCCATGCCTCGCAGTAGGGTATTGATACATACATATAACCAACCAAGAAGGGAGTACGAGGGTGGTTATCACCCCGAGCCGGGACCCCGATATCAGCCCGAGGCCAGGGCCCGAAGGGCCGGCCGAGGGCTGATATCGGGGTCCCGGCAAGGGGTGATAACTGCCCAAGTACTCCCTTCGAGGTTGGTTATGGATTTATTATACCCTTTCTGTTAGATCTGAGCTCCCAAGGAAGGATTCACAGCAATCAGTGATGGTGGGACTGTGATGCTGCACTTTTTTTATGTTTTTTTTCATATAACTCTTTTGATATCCATCAGATCCACAAAGAGTAAGCAGTAAAATGTAGCTATGAATGTTGTTCAAATGATGCATATGTTAGATTTTTTATTTCTTAATGATTTCATTTTGTCATGAATTTTGAAAAATAAAAAGTTTCTGTATCACACTGCAGTGTGATACAAGGCTGGTTATCACCCAGGTTTGTATCGCCCTGTGTTAAACTCTTAACTACTAAACTTGTATCAACCTAAGGTGTAATAAAATGAATTCATTGCATGTAATGTACCAAATATATCCAAATCATAATCTCTATTACTATTAGGAAGTAAGCTGGCCAGTACTATAGGTGGAAGTAGGCCATTTTTACCTGGTGTTGTTACCGACCATCTAGCCTCACACATGTGGACAACAAAGAGGTGGTGAGGGGGCAGGCACCTGCAAATTATCTCTCAGACATCAAACTTTACACAGATATCTTAGTGTCATTTGCGAAATCAGATTCATTTTTAAGTAATTTATCTTTCAAATTATTGTCAGCTCAAAAATAATACTATTTCTCACATCTGACATATGAGAATACACGTAGCTAGGGAGTTGTTTGCACTAATCGTCAATTATAGCGCCACCTACAAATGTCTGGATATCCGAATCTGAGAATGCATTCATTTATTTAAATCAGTTCACAAACAATTACAGAGCCCCTATGATTTTGTATCCATTTTCCCCAAATTTCCTCATAAGATTTTCAGCCAATGACAGCAAGAAGTCTTGTCATTTTAGTACAGATTTTAATATGACACTTCTGATGGCACCACATTTAGTTCCCTGAGACTTTTCACTGTTGCACCAGATGAATAAGCCCTGCTATGACTAAATGCATGAAATACTTCAACAAGTGCAGTATTTATGGTTATTTCTTGTGAAGCATATACATTTTAGTATCTTTATACATACTTCAAATATATCATAAATGCTTTATTCAAGTTCTCCCACAATAACCTTTGAAAAGTACATTGCTGAATGAGAATGTGGTACAAAGATTATAGAGTGTTAATCATATGACTGGAGAGCTTCCCTGTTGTCTATAATGTAGTCTCGTTCTCATTCAAAATGAATAAGTTGTAACCATAAATGGTATACAATTCAATGGATGTTATACAACTACGTTGGTATTTTCTTTGAATGCATGCAAATGAAGGAACACGTATAAAACCTTTGCCAGAAAATTGCCCATTTTATTTTTGATATTCAAAATGAAATAAAAGCATTTGCACACAAGCAAACAGTGCTGCCTCCTCCTAAAAATATGCATGCTGATAAGCTAATCAGTGTGTTCACAACAAGCATAATTTCACTATATAGAAGGAACCGTTGGAATTCAAAAGTGGGCCGTGTGCAAATCTCCCAAATAACTGACCAAATTTGCCTCCATTGAACACATGCTAGAATGAGACAATTTTGGGGCATACTTCTCCATCTATCTATGAATGAAATAAGCACACCAAGATGTTGATAAATAATTCAGTGTAACAGTAATCTTCTACTAATTTTTGTTTAGATTTATAATTTCCTATTTAGATAGATAAAGGCCAAATCTTTTTGCTTAATTTCAAGAGGTCAGCATAAACTCTATATATATGCAGGTTGGCCTATGTTACACTTAATGTTAGCCATCCACAGAATGCAGCAATCTGATTGGCTGAGGTGCAGTCCATCCAAATATGCTAGGTGGCAGCACCAGTATTAGCCCGTACAGTAGCCACTGTGCAGGCATTATATGCAGGTTGGACTATGTTACACTGAATGTTAGTCATCCACAGAATGCAGTAATCTGATTGGCTGAGGTGCACTCCACTCCAAGTTACTCCATCAAAATCTGCTAGGTGGCAGCACCAGTAATAGCCTGTACAGTAGCCACTGTGCAGACATATATGTCTGTGAAGTAAACACTATGTAGACATACATATCTGTAGACTAGCAATCCCTATGAGGATGTATCTGTCAGAGAATTCATTTTTCAATCTCAATGTAGTCATCACATCTAACAAATTTGAAACGAAGAGTTTATTTCTTTTTCAACCGTCTTTTGTCAAATTCGCCGAAGGCACTTGTTGAGATTAAAAGTATGCAACATAAAGTACCATGAACAACACTAGATGTCAGGCACCCTTGAAACATTCAATAAATGTCATATATACATCGTGCAAAATAAATAGATCAGAGGCAGTTCACAATAAATGTGGATTTTTAACAAGCATAATAATTATACATTAATTAAAGCCCATACTCCACTATGTGGTGGGGTACCACTATGTGGTGGTCTTTTATGCCAGCTCAAGTAATTTGTAGTTCAGATACGAACATGTTGGTATCCTTCACCACAAGCATTCTATTTAAAACTTGCATGAAATTACTTGAGGTGGTGCTTGCCTTAGGTCAACACAACAGCCACTGCAAGAGCCGCCACAAGTAAAACCCCATATTCCATAATGAGCTGCCTAATTTTGCTTGTGATGGTGTAGATCATCACTCGTAAAATTCCCATCACTAGCAAAACATCACTCAGTGGAATATGGCCTTAAATATATAAAAAGTAAAGTGCCATAAACAGTCATTTATATCAAGTATCCTTAGAACAATCAATAAATTCTATACATAGATTGTGCAAAATTTATAATTCAGGGGCTGTGTGCAATTGAAGTTTTGATGATGACCCTTATGAATACGAAAGGTGTAGCAAAATGGAGCTCATAATAATTAATGAATTAACATTCTGAATCTACATCAACAACATTTGTTTTGTTCCTTGGTAAATTGGCGATGGTACTTATTCAGGTCACCATAAAGGATATATGCAATTTAATGGATATTATACCTACGATTACATAGGTATTTTGATTGAATTAATGCTAATGAAGTAACACGTTTAAAGCCTTTGCCAGAAAATTGACTAATTTATTTTTGGTATTCTAACTGAAACAAAAACATTTCATGCACAAGCAAACAGTGCTGCCTCCTCTCAAATATAAGCATGCTGATATAGTATTCAATGTATTCATAACAAGCATAATTGAGATTAAATGTATGCAAAATAGGGTACCATGAACAGCATTTGAAATCAGGCACCCTTAGAACTATCAATAAAATGCTATACATACATTGTGCAAAATCAATCATTCAAAGGCAGTGCATGGTTGATATATATTTTGATGATGTCACACAAGAATATGAAAGGTCTAGCAAAATGGCGTTCACAAGAATAAATGGATGAACAGTATGCTTCTACATTAAATATACTGATTTTGTTGCTTGGTAAATTGTTGATGGCACTTATCCAGTTCACCATAAATGGTATACAAATTAATGAATGTTGTACTTACGATCACACTTGTGTTTTAATTCAATACATGCTAATGAAGCAACGGATACAAAGCCTTTCCAGAAAATTGTCCATCTCGCCCTTTCCACAAAAAATCCATCAATAAGCTACAGGTCAACATTCTCTTCATCATCTTTATTGTAACTAACTGGAGGATTCTCACCTCTTCTCCTGCAGCAACGTCCACAATATGTGGCTATTTTCTCACGAACCTTTCCAAGTGTTGAAATGAACACTATTCCTTCAATGACCCCATATAATGTGAGGCTTGTCCCTGGTATAGGTACATACATACGGCCTACTGAGGCCTCAAAAACAAATATGACCACATAGAGAAAGTTTAGTAGTGATACTGCAATAACAGAATCACGAACCGCTTTTTCTACAGGTTCTCCCATGAGAGCATAATTTGTTCCCCGAGAATGTTTTCTTTTATAGCAGCACCACATACACAATACCACAATGCTAATGATAAGACAACCTAAAATGGGGACAAGAGAACCAACAATGATTGGGACAACTAATCGCACCACATCTGTTTGTATGACCACACAAGTTCGAACAGTTACGTTTTCATTCCACCGTCTATCACTTTCACGTTCAAGAACTATTTGTTGGTCCACAAATAGGTTAACATGCAGGAGAAAGCCTAGTATTACAGTCATTATCCAAGGTAGGACCAACATTATAACAATAGAAACTCTCCCAAACTTTTGGGAGTGGGTTGTCGGATTGCGAATATAGATCAACCTTTCCACTGTGTACATAAACAAAGTGTAAGGAGTGATGAGGACATAACCTATCAGTGAATGATGGTTTAGCCAGCACCATACCTTGCCTAAAGATTTATAAAGCAGTTTAAAGTGAATGCTTGTAGGATGCAGAATGAGTGTGAAAACAATGTGCCCAATCATAGAGTTTGCAGCCAATATGTGGACTGGTAAATGCCAAAAGTCTCGTTGTAAAAGAAGAAACATAGTGAGTATGAAAAAGACTAAGACAACTGCTATAAGTATGCTGGTAACAGCTGCAATGTTGGGATGATATGGTTCATAGAAGTCGTCCATTGTGTCTTCTGTTGGCAACTGAACCCTAGATAGAAGGGAAAATAGACTTATTTGTTTAATTACATGGAAAACTGAGTTGTCTCTGCAACCATTTTATTGTCCCTTCAATTGGTACTGCTTATTTTCTTTTGTGCCAAAGTTAAGCACAACAATGTTTGGTTTACATGTATGATTATACATGTGTGATAATCTAGAAAGCATAATATACCTAAATGGATAGTGTACTTATGAAAAGAGGGATTGATAATTATATCAAGAACGTAACTCACTGTGAATGTACTTTAAGTACAGAGACAAGGAATATTAGTTTATTATACGTCGGTGCACGCGTCCTAAGCGACCATCCCTTGTTACCACGGATTTGGGATGAGACCGTGTACCGCACGGCCTGACTGAATACTAACCGTTGCCACGTCGGCATTATGTTGTCACGTTGGCGTTGCTAGGCAGTACCGACGTGACAAGGGCCAAGGTAAAGGTCGTGCAGTGCATGGCGAACATTGGAGGTTGTTTATTTCCTAACTTGGGCATTTTCCAACGGATTTTCATGATTTTTTTTTTTCAATTTGTGACAAAAATGTAATTCTTGTAGATCTACGTTTGACATTCTCAAAAATGTACATGAATGCACCAATTTGCACATTTTACTACGACTTGAAGCAGCACAAGCAGCCCGGTTAGTATTCAGTTGAGTCTGAATGTTGGGTAAGGAGAGTCTGGGTTTGTTTTTTGTGCTATTTTTGCTACAAATTCGACGTATAATAAAAGGAAAATGACACTCTGATGTTAGGATGGGGGAGAATACTCACTGGTAGTAAAGAAAGGTGCTGCACTCACCCTTTGGGCTCGTACAGCACTATTTTTTTACTACCAGCTCGTATTCTCCCCCATCCCACATCCTCATGTAGTTTTCCTATAATAGTATTGACATAAAACATAAACTAAATACACATACCAAACGTGTAGATCTTAGAATGTTCAAGACTCTCAACTTTTGCCTCGTTTAACCTACAAAAGAAATCTCATGTGTTAGTGGCTGCATTAGGCTACACATGTTTTCTGTTTGAGGCAAAACTCTTTTCAATTATTGGTCACTAAAATTATTGCACCATAGTGCATGATACAAGCACAGAACTTGTCAGGTGTAATAAACAAGGCTGGGCCTGGTGTTGGTTTTGTGCTACTAAATGATCAAGGTTTACTTCAGATAGAAAATGAAATTGCAACATGTTTTTATTATTATTTCTCATCAATATGGGGAAAACCTTGTTGAAGATATGAAGTGTGAAATCAATTTCCATAGCCTAATGCCTAATCAATTTGATCTTAAATTTAATCTACCTTATGAAGTTGTGGAGGCAATACCAAAGGAAATTAAGAATAATTATATCACTGTATAAATCTAGTGGAATTAGGTATTTTGAGTTTTATTTGGAAATTGGTGATGTCTAAATTCCCTTGTCTGATGGAGCATCTTTTCAATAAACTATAGTGATTGACTATGTAAATAAAGGACTGGAAAAAAGCTACTGTCATACCTATCCAACAAATGAACAATAACCAGAACAGCATTGATGTCTGTACAGACTTAAGATAAGCTTTTGACACTGTCTGGCATTCCAAATCAACAAATAAATTAACCTTCTATTCTTTGGAGCCTAAGTTAATAGAATAATTAGATAATGTCCTCCAGGATGGGAAGATGTTAACTTAAATGTATTGTACAATATCATTTGGGAGCTTGGTTACCTTTGGGTTCCATCCTTTGGGGTGCAGCTCTTTTTGATAGATATGAATGACTATCTTAATGATATATATGCGAATAATAATGTTAAGCATGTTTATGTATATTAATGATAATGTGTTACCGATATTGTTAAGCTTGTTTATCACTGTCGTACCCTATCATAATATGTTGATTGTATTATAGTTTTTTAATTTATTACAATTTATTCATGTGTAAATGAAAATGTGTTATGTTATCAACTCAATATGAGTCTAAATAGGATTAAAAGATGGTGTGATGGTAAGAAACTATCATCTCCAAATCTAAGGCTCATCTATTTCCTAAAGATTACAAGACAGAGGTTTATATATAATTGTATTAAATCATGTAGTTAAAGTTGGTTACCAAACATTTAAAAATAAATATGAAGGCTTTTTCAAATACTTGGTGTATGAAATATATTGCAAACTAAATATGCAAGTACATGCCTCAAATTCACAAATAGTTTGCTTCATACAATATTCATTTATAAAAGGGAGCCAAAAGCAATGTTGGGTCAAAATTTTGCAATTTCTATTAACTATTGAAAAATACTCCATGGCCATAACCTAGGCCTGTGGTAAAATATAGACCGCCAATAAAGACTTAAACTACATCAAAATACATTAAAACTTGTTCCCGGGTCAATTTTGGTGACCCACCAATATTTTGACACACCATTGCTTTTGGCTCCCTTTAAGATAAATACATTCATACCACACTATTCATGCAATGCTGTAAGTGTATTAGATTATGGTACTTTGATCTGTACCAGTGAAAAACATGTGGTCCAAGTCTTGCAAAACAATGACATGTTCCATAATTAGGACCCTTTCGACATGAATGTTAGTAACATATCCTACTAACAAACATAAAATAAGTTATGTATAGAATTATTTTCCAACTTTTTATTGAGTATGAAACATCTTTCTCAGATTATTTCCCTTACTAAGTCAAAATGGTATACAATTAGTTTTAAGAGACTTAATCATAAGTTTGAGCTGTAAATAAATTGTTTACCTATTCCAAATCAAATACAAAATCAAGTTTCCCACACATTTTAGAAAATCAATTTAAGATCTTTTTAAGACCATTTCTAGACCAAGATTTCTAAAGATAAAGACCTATCAATAATATGAATATTGTTGTAATAGTGCCTGCATGGAAGAACATTGTTACAATGAATGTGGTGATTGATTGATTTTAAAAATTTTCAAATGATGGTCTAGGTAACAGAAAACGTAGGGCTGTCTCTGGCTCTTATTGTGATTTTCTGATCATCTACATACGCATGCTCACATGTTTATGTTTGTAAAATCTATTAAGTGAACATTTTGTCTCACCACTAATCAGTTGGCTAAATTGGTGAAAATCCCCTCATGTGTATGCTGCTTTATGCCCAAAAGTAGACCAATGAATGTACTATTTGGAATTTAGAGAACCCAGGGTTTCAGGTCTATTTGACACTTTTGTCTGAGTTTTGACTACCAGGCTGAAGCACTACTTTGCTGGTAACCCTTTATTCCCTGCTTATTGTTCACCCCAGTTGAACATTGATTTAAAACAACAGCTGAAATCTCAGGTAACAAAGAAAGTTTTTTTTTATTAAAGTAAGTTATCCTTGATAAATGATGAAACTTAGTCATTTCATTTCATAATAAATGTCGGGCCATATTGTTGCTTTATTTGTCCATTCCCTAAAAAAACATTAATAAGCTACAGGTCAACATTCTCTTTATGATCTTTATTATATTGACGGGGGACATTCACCTCTTCTCTTGCAGCAGCATCCACAAAACCCAGCTATTTTCTCACAAATTCTAACACTATTCCTTCAATGACCATTTTATAGGTCCAATATTTAGGGTTAGAGCATAATCCAAATAAAAGTGGTCACATACAGAAAGTTTAGGAGTGATATTGCAATAACAGATTAATGAACCGCTTTTTGTATAGGTTCTCCCATGCATGCAATCATAAACATCAACAATTAAAAATTGAGTTGAGAATTAGCACTATATATGATGGTGTGTGTATCAGTATGCAGTCATCAGATAAAAAGGTGAAAAAAAGCGTAAATAAAGCCTATACAAATTCAGTAAATAAAGCATATACAAATTCAGTAAGTAAAGCCTATACAAATTCAGTAAGATTATAAAACAATATCTAGATAATTATTATACATACCTGAAACTCAGAATATTCTCTGGCCTTTCTGGAAATTAGCTGCTTTGTAGAGCTGTAAAAAAACAAAGAAAACATAAAGTCAGCGGTCAGCGGTCAGCCATTTAGTTCATCAGTTTGTGGGCATCCAGCCCAGCATGTAACGGCATTACAACGTTGCAGCAACATTCTGTTTGGTTCTTGTAAAGTTATTTTGATGGCTCCCAATAATGTTGCTGCAACATACTGCTGTGACATTCTTGATAATGTTCTTGATACTCTCTTCAACCTACCTAAACAGAATGTTCTCTTAACGTTCTGTTTTGGATTCGTCCTAACTGCACCAAAAAATATCTTAGTAAGTAACAGACTGACTAGCTCTAAAAGTATGGTTGCAAAATGTTTCTGTTACCTCACAACTTAAATGGGTATGGCACTTAAAAGATCACAGCACTAAACAAATATATATTCAAAGACCATTAGCCATGTAACTGTTCCTCATTCAATATTTCAGGTCAAGCCGACATAATTCTTTATGAACTTTTTAAATTTTACTTTGATTGTAGACTGCTGAGTTTCTTAGGAAATCCTATCCTGACTTCCCACACCCATCGAGAATGGGTTGTTTTGTATCTACGTTTAAGCCCATGTCCAGGGGGGCCGACGTGGGGTATGCACCACCCCCCTCCCCTTGGCTAGGTTAGGTCCACATTTTGGAGAAAAAGGTTTTCATTATCTGATTATAGTACCCCTTTCTATAGAACATGTTACTATCTATCAGTACTGCAACAATAAAATAAAACAAACTATTCTATTGCAAAATATTTCATTTTCTGTATTTGTTATACCTTGAAACTTATTTTCGCGCTGAATGAGGTTCAACTCTAGGTGAAATCTGCACACCTTAATAACCTAGGACAAATCTGCATACCTCACTCCAGCATATTCATTGTGCTAGAAAAGCCTAAATCCTATTCCTACACTTTGAATTCCATTATTGAAAAAGGTCCACTGTTTGGATATGGTTACCCGCCCACAGAAGTTCCTAGATACGGGCGTGGTTAAGTTCACTGCACTGCTTGGTAAATCAATGAAAACCAATATTTCAATAGGATTAGAACAAACTTATCCAACTGGCAATCTACCAAAACCCTGCAAATGAAGCCTAGTCTCTGAGAATATTCCCATGAACTATAAGATTTATTAATGTAATTCTCTTAAATTATAAGGCTTTCTGCACTTTTCTTTAATGATCTTCCCTGAATCTTCAATAAAAAGGGAGGTAAAGATACTAGAAGCAATTGGAACATTTCCCAATATACGTCCTCTCTTGGCAGGTTAGAGACATGACATAATTCTTGTAATGATGTATGATTGAACTCCGATGCAAGAGATAGAATTGACCTTTATACATTCTATCATACATATCTAATAGCAATTTCTTTTGCTTTTCAAAATACATTATATTTTCTGAATCACTTAAAACGTTTAACATGATATAGTTACCGGTAATACATCGTTTTAAAGAGCAGTTGGTAAGGATGCAGACTAAAATGTTACTAAACAATTCTATTTGATGAATCGGAAAAATTTACCCCACGTTTGTTTACACAATATTGTACAAATGCTGAAGTCTTGTTTGTCAAAAGTATATTGCTAACAAACATTAATTACAAAGTAACCATACAGTAAAGGTTTTACACAATTAATTATGAAATATTATTCAAAATACTATTCATTCACACATGATTATTGATACTGGTCAAAGAAAACATAACATATTTTATCACAACAATTTGCACTTGAGCCATAGTATTGAAATTTACAATGTTGTTATTTCAAAATATGCCTGTGTTACAAGATTTAACAATGTAGCAAAGTATAACAACATTGTCAATTTCAGACTTTTCCAAAACCTGCTTAAGGGCGTTTTGTGTAAGAACGCGCAAAGTCACAGGGGTGTAGAGGGGCAGAGGTTGCTGATGTCGCCATGTCGAATGTTAGAAGGAATTACTAAGTCCCCTGTCAATTTTAAAGCCCCATACCCACTAGGCGACTTTTACAAAGTTTGCAAACAGATCGGCACGAAAATAGGCCGATTCTTATGGTTGCTAGTAAGTACAGCATATTGAAATGTGCATGTTTGTTTGAATTGGTGTTAAAATCGGCCGATTCTAGGGGTAGAATTGGCCGATTTCTGACATCATAGTTATTAATGAGGCATAAGTCGCAGATCTTGAAATTTGAGATTATGATTGACTATGCAAGAGGACGACTTCCCCATTAAACTGCTGAAAGAATCATGTT
Organism: Lepidonotus clava; assembly: GCA_936440205.1. Taxonomy (NCBI): domain Eukaryota; kingdom Metazoa; phylum Annelida; class Polychaeta; order Phyllodocida; family Polynoidae; genus Lepidonotus; species Lepidonotus clava. The sequence goes on from OW387149.1 coordinate 12,949,267, forward strand.
TCTATATTTCTTTGAAACAAAGTTATACATATTTAAAGACAGCTTATCCAAATCTATGATTCTGAGACAAATGGCTTTAAAGATGCCATTGCTCTTCATGGCAATGGGAATTTCTATAGTTCATATCTGTCACCACAAAGAAAACATATCTATTTTGTATCATAAAATCTGTTATTTCTTCAAAATGGTAAATGTACTATAATATTCATGTGTTTACCATGTCATTTCCATAGAAAATCCACTTTTTGACTTTATGACTTTTTTTGCCTTGGATTGCCATTTTCTCAGAATGGTTCTGATCGACTTATGCCTCATTTAGTTGTGAGGGGTCACATTTGTGAATTTTCAAAATAGGTTAGATATTCATAGAAATGTGGCATGAAATGGCAATTACCCCTTATTTACTCCTATGAGTCTTCAAAAGTTTCTGTTACTCTGAGACTCTGAGAGAGCATGAACCAAAAGACTTAAGGCCGTTCCTTTCAATAAATTCAGCTTCCTTGTTTGATTATCTCATCACGATAATATGATGAGATAATCAAACAAGGAAGCTGAATTTATTGAAAGGAAAGTTCTATGCATTAGAATGAATAGTTAAATGCTTAACTTCTTGTTAAACTTCATACAAGTGACAGGCACTCATAGGCACTCTACCAGTATATATACATATAGCCATAGGTCTCACGGAACTAATTGTTTTCCTGCATAGTTTAATATAATGGATCTTGAGAAAAAAATATATTCAGAACTTTTCAGGGTAAGTTCCCCATCAAAATCTAAAGCACGGGTCCAAAATATTGCTACACCCTCATTTTGCCTGTTCTGCAGTGGTCAAATTCACAGAATATAGAGCCCATTTTGAAATCCTAGTGACACCTACCAACAAGCAGAGATCAAGGGTTCATTTTTACCAAACAACTCACAAATGATAGGGGGTACCCTGTGATTTTGTATTCAATTCTGTCAGTTTTCCTTATCTGAATATCAAAGCCAGTCATTCCCTTCACCTCGGGACAGAAAGGTATATGACACTACAGATGGCGCCACAATTAGTTCCGTGAGACCCATATCAAATGTTCTCTCACTGAAATTGACACCCTGCGCCAACTAGTGTGAAACAGACAAAGCATTATCAGCGCTGGGTCTCAAGGACCTCAAATGTTTTCCTGCACGGTTTAAAGGTAAATATGGGTGAACTAGTATGATTTTATTCTTATTGCAGGTTTCCTTGAAATTCAGTTAAATGTCATGGAGCATCTAGAAATGATGAATGTACAGATGTGAATGAAGAAGAAATCATTTTTTAAGAGAATGTTTAGGAAAACACAATTGATTAAGCATTTTTCTTTATATTTCCCTTATTTTCAGGAATAAAACCACATTTTCCATGGTGACCTAATATTTTCTTTGGCTTATATATCATTGTGTTCATACCCACACATTTTTAGCATTTAGAGTATAAATCACAGATATTCTCATAGACTACAATATTAGTCATTGTTTCAGGTGCTCATATCTCTAAACTTGATATGGGATTTTAAAGTTTTTTTATGTTCCCCGTACATCTCTCTAACCACCATGTGATTTTCAGAATTTTGTCACAAGTTTTGAAAAATCATACCAGACACCTGTATTTACTTTTGATATAGTGTTTCCTTCCTTTCATTAATAAGATATTTTAAAAAGCAGGGTAGGTTAACCCTAAAACTGTTGAGCATGACCCCAATACTTTGACTCACCCTCAATTTTGCTGTTCTGCAGAGGCAAAATGCCCGGGACATATAAACCCTTCTTCATATAGACAGTCAGTACTATTGAAATAAAGTTGTAGGGTAATACCTTCTCGACATTGAATATCATTCTCTGATTCGGAACCACCTCATCCGGTCACGTGACCATGTAGCAACGGGCGAATACAACTACTTGGATACTGGTTCCCATGCCTTGCAGTAGGGTATTGATACAATGAATTCATTGTATGTAATGTACCAAATATATCCAAATCATAATCTCTATTACTATTAGGAAGTATGCTTAAGTTTAGTAACATTGGAAAGACATAAGTTGCGCGAACAAGGTGTTAACTGTATGTGCGGAAGCTGGCCAGCACTATAGGTGGAAGTAGGCCGTTTTTACCTGGTGTTGTTACCGACCATCTAGCCTCACACCTGTGGACTACAAAGAGGTGGTGAGGGGGCAGGCACCCGCAAATTATCTCTCAGACATCAAACTTTATACAGATATCTTAGTGTCATTTGCGAAATCAGATTCATTTTTAAGTAATTTATCTTTCAAATTATTGTCACCTCAAAAATAATTGCCTGAATACTGTTTCTCACATCTGACATATGAGAATACACGTCACAAGGGAGTTGTTTGCACCACTTGTCAAGGAGCCGATTATAGCGCCACCTTCAAATGCCTGGATATCCAAATCCGAGAATGCATTCATTTATCATGTTCACAAACAATTGCAGAGCCCCTATAATTTGTTATCCATTTACTCCAATTTTCCTTGTAAAATTTTCAGCCAATGACAGCCAGTAGTCTTTTCACTTCAGTCCAGATTTGAATATGTCACTTCTGATGGTGCCACATTTAATTCCCTGAGACCCATTGTTGCAACTGCTGGTGGATCCAGGATTTTGAGAAGGGGGGCGTGATATTAGAAATTTTTTCCCTTATTACTTTTTTGGCTGGGTTTTACATTAGAATGCAAAATTTTCAGAAAAAACGGATGGTCACACGCCCCTGTGCCTCCCCCCTGGATCCACCACTGGCACCATATAAATAAGCTCTGCTATGACTAAATTCATGAAAATGCTTCAAAAGCTGGAGTATTTATGGTTATTTATTGTGAAGCATATACATTTTAGTATCTTTATACATACTTCAAATATATCATTAATGGTTTATTCAAGTTCTCCCACAATAACCTTAAAAAAGTACATTGCGAAATGAGAATGTGGTACAAAGATTATAGAGTGTTAATTATAATAACTGGGGACTAAGCTTCCCTTTTTTCTTATGTGTAGTCTTATTTCTCATTCAAAGTGAATAAGTTGCAACCATGCACCATAAATGGTAAACAATTCAATGGATGTTATACCTACAACTATGTTCGTATTTCCTTTAGATGCATGCAAATGAAGCAACAAATATGAAACCTTTAGCAGAAAATTGTTGATTTTATTTTTGACATTCTAAATGAAACAAAAGCATTTCATACATAAGAAAACAGTGCTGCCTCCTCCCAAAAATATGCATGCTGATAAGGCATTCAGTGTTTTCATAACAAGCATAATCGAGATTAAATGTATGTAAAATAAAGTACTGTGAACAGTGTCATATAACAGGCACCCTTAAAACATTAAATAAATGTCACACATACATCATGCAAAATTGATGAATCAGAGGCAGTTTACAATAAATGGGGATTTCTAACAAGCATAATAATTATACATTAATTAAAGCTCTTATTCCACTATGTGGTGGGGTACCATTTATGGTCGTCTTCAAGTAATTTGTGGTTCAGATACAAACATGTTGGTATCCTTCACCACAAGCATTCTATAAAAAAACTTGCATAAAATTACTTGTGGTGGCTCTTGCTTTGGGTCAACAGAACAGCCACCACAAGAGCCACCACAAGTAAAACCCTATATTCCATAATGAGGTGCCTAATTTTGCTTGCGATGGTATAGATCACCACTAGTAAAATTCCCATCACTAGCAAAACATCACTCAGTGGAATATGGCCTTAAATATATAAAAACTAAAATGCCATAAACAGTCTTTAATATAGACAGTCTTATACATAGAATATTCAAAATTGATAATTCAGGGGCTGTGCGCAGTTGAAATGTTTTGATGATGACCCTTATGAATATGAAAGTTGTAGCAAAATGAAGCTCATAATAATCAATGAATGAACATTCTGAATCTACAACAACAACATTTGTTTTGTTCCTTGGTAAATTGGCAATGGTACTTATTCAGGTCACCTTAAAGGATATGCAATTTAATGGATGTTATACCTAAGATTACATAGGTATTTCAATTGCTGCCTCCTCTCAAATATATGCATGCTGATATAGTATTCAATGTATTCATAACAAGCATAATTGAGATTAAATGTATGCAAAATAAAAGTACCATGAACAGCATTTGAAATCAGGCACCCTTAGAAAAATCAATAAAATGCTATACATACATTGTGCAAAATCAATCATTCAAAGGCAGTGCATGGTTGATATATATTTTGATGATGTCACACAAGAATATGAAAGGTCTAGCAAAATGGCGTTCACAATGATAAATGGATAAACATTATGCTTCTATATCAAATACACTGATTTTCTTACTTGGTAAATTGTTGATAGCACTTGTCTAGGTCACCATAAATCATGGTATACAATTTAGTGGATGCTGTACTTACAATCATATTTGTGTTGTAATTGAATTCATGCTTATGAACCAACACATACAAAGCCTTTTCAGAAAATTGTCCATCTTGCCCATTCCACAGAAAGAACATTTAATAAGCTACAGATCAACATTCTCTTCATCATATGTATTGTAATGAACTGGAGGATTCTCACCTCTTCTCCTGCAGCAAAGTCTACAATATGTGGCTATTTTCTCACGAACCTTTCCAAGTGTTGAAATGAACACTATTCCTTCAATGACCCCATATAATGTGAGGCTTGTCCCTGGTATAGGTGCATACATACGGCCTATAAAGGCCTCAAAAACAACTATGACCATGTAGAGAAAATTTAGTACTGATACTGCAATAACAGAATCATGAACTGCTTTTTCTACAGGTTCTCCCATGAGAGCATAATTTGTTCTCCGAGAATGTTTTCTTTTATAGCAGCACCACATACACAATACCACAATGCTAATGATAAAACAACCTAAAATGGGGACAAGAGAACCAACGATGATTGGGACAACTAATCTCACCACATCATGTTGGAAGACCATACATAATGAATCTGTTCCATTTTCATTCCACACTTTAACACTTTTGTGTTCAAGAATCATGCTATGGCCAGCAAATAGATTAACATGGAGGAGAAACCCCAGTATTGCAGTTATCATCCATGGTAGGACCAACATAATAGCAATAGAAACTCTCCCAAACTTTTGGCAGTGGCTTGTCGGATTGCGAATATAAATCAACCTTTCCACTGTGTACATAAACAAAGTGTAAGGAGTGATGAGGATATAACCTATCAATGAATGATGGTATAGCCAGCACCATACCTTGCCTAAGGGTCTGTAAAGCAGTTTAAGGTGAATGCTTGAGGGATGCAGAATGAATGTGAAAACAATGTGCCCAATCATAGAGTTTGCAGCCAATATGTGGACTGATAAATGCCAAAAGTCTCGTTGTAAAAGAAGAAAGATGGTGATTATGAAGAAGACTAAGACTACTGCTACAAGTATGCTGGTGACAGCTGCCATGTAGGGATGATATGGTTCATAGAAGTCCCCCATTTTGTCTTCATAGAAGTCCCACATTTTGTCTTCTGTTGGCAACTGAATCCTAGATTGAAGATAAAATGAACTTATTTGTTTAATAATCTAGAAATCATAATATACTTAAATAGATAGTGTACTTATGAAAAGAGGGATTGATAATAATCTCAAAATTTCTGTAACTCACTGTGCAGGTACTTTAAAGTATGGAAACAAGGAATATTAGTACACTACTGACTTAAAACATAATCTAAATATACATACCAAATGTGTAGATCTTAGAATACTCAAGACCCTCAACTATTGCCTTGTTTAACCTACAAAAGAAATCTCATGTCTTAGTGTCTGCATTAGACTACACATATTTCCTGTTTTGGGCAAGACTGTTTTCGTTTATTGGTCACTATAATAATTGCGCCATAGTGCATAATGCAAGCAAAAACTTTGACAGGTGTAATCAGCTAGGCTGGGACTGATGCTTGTTTTGTGCTATTAAATGACCATGGTTTAAGTATGAAATTGCAAAATGTTTCAATTATTTATTCCCTTCAAAAATTGTGGGGGAAGCCTTGTTGAAGAAATAGAGTGAGAAATTGATTCCCATAGCCTTATGCCTGATCAACTAGATCATAATTTTAAACTCATGAAGTTGTGGAGGCAATACCAAAGGAAATTATGAAAATAATATATTGCTGTATAAATCTAGTGGGACGTCAGGTTTTTTGAGTTTTATTTGGAAGTTGGAGATGTCTAGATTCTCTTGTCTGATGGAGCATCTTTTCAATAAAATAGTGTCTAACTGTGTGAAGGAAAGACTGGAAAAAAGCTTCTGTCATACCTATCCCAAAAACAAAAAATGTCCTGAGCCTCAATCACCCAAAAGCCATATTTCAAATAATAACCAGAACAGCCTTGCTGTCTGTACAGACTTTAGAAAAGCTTTTGACTTTGTCTAGCATTCCAAATTAACAAATATATTAAACTTCTATTCTCTGGGGCCTTACCCTTACTCTGTAATTATGAACTGTAGAATGACATATTTAGCAGTGAAAGGGTTAAGGGTGCTTTGTGTAAGAATGCGCAAAGTCACAGGGGTGTAGAAGGGCCGGGGGTGCTGATGTCACTGTGTCGCATGTTAGAAAGGCTCATGTCGCTTGTCGTTGTCGCCAATGAATTCCTATGTCCCCTGTTGATTTTAAAGCCCCATACCCACTAGGCGACTTTTACAAAGTATGCAAACGAATTGCCATGAAAATAGGCCAATTCTTAAGGTTGCTAGTAAGTAAAGCATATTGCAATGTGCATGTTTGATTTGAATTGATGTTAAAATTGGCCGATTCTAGGGGTAGAATTGGCAGCTTTCTGACATCACAGTTATTTTGCTATCGCTACCTTCACTGGCCAAACTATAAGACCTGTAGGCCATATCAGACGCATTTCTTTCCATAGCTTATTTTACAAAGAGTCAAAGGAATTTGATTCTAACACCATAGGTTCTTAAATGATTGTATGATAAGGTAAAATCATTACTAGGAAAATATATTTGTGAATTTTCAAAATAGGTTAGATAGTCATTGAAATGTGGCATGAAATGGCAATTACCCCTTATTTACTCCTATGAGTCATCAAAAGTTTCTGTTACTCTGAGACTAAGGCCGTTCCTTTCAATAAATTCAGCTTCATTCAAACAAGGAAGCTGAATTTATTGATAGGAAAGATCTATGCATTAGAATTAATAGCTTATGCTTAACTTCATGTTAAGCTTCACACAAGTAACAGGCACTCATTCAAGAGCCTACCAATATTTATACATATAGCCATATCAAAATGTTATCTCACTGAAATTGACACCCTGCGCCAACTAGCGTGAAACAGACAAAGCATTATCAGCATTGGGTCTCAGGGAACTCAAATGTTTTCCTGCACAGTTTAAAGGTAAATATGGGTGAACTAGCTAATCAGTTCCCCGTGCATCTCTCTAACCACCATGTGAATTTCAGAATTTTGTTACAAGTTTTAAAAAATCATACCAGACACCTGTATTTACTTTTGATTATAGTGTTTCATACTTTTCATAAATAGGATATTTTAAAAAGTAGGGTATGTTAAAAAATCTTGAGCATGACCCCAATACTTTGACTCACCCTCAATTTTGCCGTTCTGCAGAGGCAAAATGCCCAGGACATATAAACCCTTCTTCATATAGACAGTCAGTACTATTGAAATAAAGTTGTAGGGTAATTCCAACTCGACTAGGTCAAAATTAATGATGGGCGACAGTGTTGTTTATTTGATGAATAAAGGACAATAAATATTTCTGCCTGATCAACATGTTTCTTCATCAGGATTCACCATTGAATATCATTCTCTGATTCGTGACCACCTCATCCGATCACGTGACCATGTAGCTACGTGCGAATACAACTACTTGGATACTGGTTCCCATGCCTCGCAGTAGGGTATTGATACAATGAATTCATTGCATGTAATGTACCAAATATATCCAAATCATAATCTCTATTACTATTAGGAAGTAAGCTGGCCAGTACTATAGGTGGAAGTAGGCCATTTTTACCTGGTGTTGTTACCGACCATCTAGCCTCACACATGTGGACAACAAAGAGGTGGTGAGGGGGCAGGCACCTGCAAATTATCTCTCAGACATCAAACTTTACACAGATATCTTAGTGTCATTTGCGAAATCAGATTCATTTTTAAGTAATTTATCTTTCAAATTATTGTCAGCTCAAAAATAATACTATTTCTCACATCTGACATATGAGAATACACGTAGCTAGGGAGTTGTTTGCACTAATCGTCAATTATAGCGCCACCTACAAATGTCTGGATATCCGAATCCGAGAATGCATTCATTTATTTAAATCAGTTCACAAACAATTACAGAGCCCCTATGATTTTGTATCCATTTTCCACAAATTTCCTCATAAGATTTTCAGCCAATGACAGCAAGAAGTCTTATCATTTTAGTCCAGATTTTAATATGACACTTCTGATGGCGCCACATTTAGTTCCCTGAGACTTTTCACTGTTGCACCAGATGAATAAGCCCTGCTATGACTAAATGCATGAAATACTTCAACAGGTGGAGTATTTATGGTTATTTCTTGTGAAGCATATACATTTTAATATCTTTATACATACTTCAAATATATCATAAATGCTTTATTCAAGTTCTCCCACAATAACCTTTGAAAAGTACATTGCTGAATGAGAATGTGGTACAAAGATTATAGAGTGTTAATTATGATATATGACTGGAGAGCTTCCCTGTTGTCTATAATGTAGTCTCGTTCTCGTTCAAAATGAATAAGTTGCAACCATAAATGGTATACAATTCAATGGATGTTATACAATTGCGTTGGTATTTTCTTTGAATGCATGCAAATGAAGGAACACGTATAAAACCTTTGCCAGAAAATTGCCCATTTTATTTTTGATATTCAAAACGAAATAAAAGCATTTGTACACAAGCAAACAGTGCTGCCTCCTCCTAAAAATATGCATGCTGATAAGCTAATCAGTGTATTCACAACAAGCATAATTGAGATTAAAAGTATGCAAAATAAAGTACCATGAACAACACTAGATGTCAGGCACCCTTGAAACATTCAATAAATGTCATACATACATTGTGCAAAATCAATAGATCAGAGGCAGTTCACAATAAATGTGGATTTTTAACAAGCATAATAATTATACATTAATTAAAGCCCATACTCCACTATGTGGTGGGGTACCACTATGTGGTGGTCTTTTATGCCAGCTCAAGTAATTTGTAGTTCAGATACGAACATGTTGGTATCCTTCACCACAAGCATTCTATTTAAAACTTGCATGAAATTACTTGAGGTGGTGCTTGCCTTCGGTCAACACAACAGCCACTGCAAGAGCCGCCACAAGTAAAACCCCATATTCCATAATGAGGTGTCTAATTTTGCTTGTGATGGTGTAGATCATCACTAGTAAAATTCCCATCACTAGCAAAACATCACTCAGTGGAATATGGCCTTAAATATATAAAACGTAAAGTGCCATAAACAGTCATTTATATCAAGTATCCTTAGAACAATCAATAAATTCTATACATAGATTGTGCAAAATTGATAATTCAGGGGCTGTGTGCAATTGAAATGTTTTGATGATGACCGTTATGAATACGAAAGGTGTAGCAAAATGGAGCTCATAATAATTAATGAATTAACATTCTGAATCTACATCAACAACATTTGTTTTGTTCCTTGGTAAATTGGCGATGGTACTTATTCAGGTCACCATAAAGGATATATGCAATTTAATGGATATTATACCTACGATTACATAGGTATTTTGATTGAATTAATGCTAATGAAGTTACACGTTTAAAGCCTTTGGCAGAAAATTGACTAATTTATTTTTGGTATTCTAACTGAAACAAAAACATTTCATGCACAAGCAAACAGTGCTGCCTCCTCTCAAATATATGCATGCTGATATAGTATTCAATGTATTCATAACAAGCATAATTGAGATTAAATGTATGCAAAATAGGGTACCATGAACAGCATTTGAAATCAGGCACCCTTAGAACTATCAATAAAATGCTATACATACATTGTGCAAAATCAATCATTCAAAGGCAGTGCATGGTTGATATATATTTTGATGATGTCACACAAGAATATGAAAGGTCTAGCAAAATGGCGTTCACAAGAATAAATGGATGAACAGTATGCTTCTACATTAAATATACTGATTTTGTTGCTTGGTAAATTGTTGATGGCACTTATCCAGTTCACCATAAATGGTATACAAATTAATGGATGTTGTACTTGTGTTTTAATTGAATACATGCTAATGAAGCAACGGATACAAAGCCTCTCCAGAAAATTGTCCATCTCGCCCTTTCCGCAAAAAATCCATCAATAAGCTACAGGTCAACATTCTCTTCATCATCTTTATTGTAACTAACTGGAGGATTCTCACCTCTTCTCCTGCAGCAACGTCCACAATATGTGGCTATTTTCTCACGAACCTTTCCAAGTGTTGAAATGAACACTATTCCTTCAATGACCCCATATAATGTGAGGCTTGTCCCTGGTATAGGTACATACATACGGCCTACTGAGGCCTCAAAAACAAATATGACCACATAGAGAAAGTTTAGTAGTGATACTGCAATAACAGAATCACGAACCGCTTTTTCTACAGGTTCTCCCATGAGAGCATAATTTGTTCCCCGAGAATGTTTTCTTTTATAGCAGCACCACATACACAATACCACACTGCTAATGATAAGACAACCTAAAATGGGGACAAGAGAACCAACAATGATTGGGACAACTAATCGCACCACATCTGTTTGTATGACTACACATGTTCGAACAGTTACGTTTTCATTCCACCGTCTATCACTTTCACGTTCAAGAACTATTTGTTGGTCCGCAAATAGGTTAACATGCAGGAGAAAGCCTAGTATTACAGTCATTATCCAAGGTAGGGCCAACATTATAACAATAGAAACTCTCCCAAACTTTTGGGAGTGGGTTGTCGGATTGCGAATATAGATCAACCTTTCCACTGTGTACATAAACAAAGTGTAAGGAGTGATGAGGACATAACCTATCAGTGAATGATGGTTTAGCCAGCACCATACCTTGCCTAAAGGTTTATAAAGCAGTTTAAAGTGAATGCTTGTAGGATGCAGAATGAGTGTGAAAACAATGTGCCCAATCATAGAGTTTGCAGCCAATATGTGGACTGGTAAATGCCAAAAGTCTCGTTGTAAAAGAAGAAAGATGGTGAGTATGAAAAGGACTAAGACAACTGCTATAAGTATGCTGGTAACAGCTGCAATGTTGGGATGATATGGTTCATAGAAGTCGTCCATTGTGTCTTCTGTTGGCAACTGAACCCTAGATAGAAGGGAAAATAGACTTATTTGTTTAATTACATGGAAAACTGAGTTGTCTCTGCAACCATTTTATTGTCCCTTCAATTGGTACTGCTTTTTTTTTGTGTGCCAAAGTTAAGCACAACAATGTTTGGTTTACATGTATGATAATACATGTGTGATAATCTAGAAAGCATAATATACCTAAATGGATAGTGTACTTATGAAAAGAGGGATTGATAATTATATCAAGAACGTAACTCACTGTGAATGTACTTTAAGTACAGAGACAAGGAATATTAGTTTATTATACGTCGGTGCACGCGTCCTAAGCGACCATCCCTTGTTACCACGAATTTGGGATGAGACCGTGTACCGCACGGCCTGACTGAATACTAACCGTTGCCACGTTGGCGTTATGTTGTCATGTTGGCGTTGCTAGGCAGTGCCGACGTGACAAGGGCCAAGGTGAAGGTCGTGCAGTGCATGGCGAACATTGGAGGTTGTTTATTTCCTAACTTGGGCATTTTCCAACGGATTTTCATGATTTTTTTTCAATTTGTGACAAAAATGTAATTCTTGTAGATCTACGTTTGACATTCTCAAAAATGTACATGAATGCACCAATTTGCACATTTTACTACGACTTGAAGCAGCACAAGCAGCCCGGTTAGTATTCAGTTGAGTCTGAATGTTGGGTCAGGAGAGTCTGGGTTTGTTTTTTGTGCTATTTTTGCTACAAATTCGACGTATAATAAAAGGAAAATGACACTCTGATGTTGGGATGGGGGAGAATACTCACTGGTAGTAAAGAAAGGTGCTGCACTCACCCTTTACAGCACATTTTTTTACTACCAGCTCGTATTCTCCCCCATCCCACATCCTCATGTAGTTTTCCTATAATAGTATTGACATAAAACATAAAATAAATACACATACCAAACGTGTAGATCTTAGAATGTTCAAGACTCTCAACTTTTGCCTCGTTTAACCTACAAAAGAAATCTCATGTGTTAGTGGCTGCATTAGGCTACACATGTTTTCTGTTTGAGGCAAAACTCTTTTCAATTATTGGTCACTAAAATTATTGCACCATAGTGCATGATACAAGCACAGAACTTGGCAGGTGTAATAAACCAGGCTGGGCCTGGTGTTGGTTTTGTGCTACTAAATGATCGAGGTTTACTTCAGATAGAGTATGAAATTGCAACATGTTTTTATTATTATTTCTCATCAATATGGGGAAAACCTTGTTGAAGATATGAAGTGTGAAATCAATTTCCGTAGCCTAATGCCTAATCAATTTGATCTTAAATTTAAACTACCTTATGAAGTTGTGGAGGCAATACCAAAGGAAATTAAGAATAATTATATCACTGTATAAATCTAGTGGAATTAGGTATTTTGAGTTTTATTTGGAAATTGGTGATGTCTAAATTCCCTTGTCTGATGGAGCATCTTTTCAATAAAATATAGTGATTGACTATGTAAATAAAGGACTGGAAAAAAGCTACTGTCATACCTATCCAACAAATGAACAATAACCAGAACAGCATTGATGTCTGTACAGACTTAAGATAAGCGTTTGACACTGTCTGGCATTCCAAATCAACAAATAAATTAACCTTCTATTCTTTGGAGCCTAAGTTAATAGAATAATTAGATAATGTCCTCCAGGATGGGAAGATGTTAACTTAAATGTATTGTACAATATCATTTGGGAGCTTGGTTACCTTTGGGTTCCATCCTTTGGGGTGCAGCTCTTTTTGATAGATATGAATGACTATCTTAATGATATATATGCTGATAATAATGTTAAGCATGTTTATGTATATTAATGATAATGTGTTACCGATATTGTTAAGCTTGTTTATCACTGTCATACCCTATTATAATATGTTGATTGTATTATACTTTTTTAATTTATTACAATTTATTCATGTGTAAATGAAAATGTGTTATGTTATCAACTCAATATGAGTCTAAATAGGATTAAAAGATGGTGTGATGATAAGAAACTATCATCTCCAAATCTAAGGCTCATCTATTTCCTAAAGATTACAAGACAGAGGTTTATATATAATTGTATTAAATCATGTAGTTAAAGTTGGTTACCAAACATTTAAAAATAAATATGAAGGCTTTTTCAAATACTTGGTTGATGAAATATATTGCAAACTAAATATGCAAGTACATGCCTCAAATTCACAAATATGTTGCTTCATACAATATTCATTTATAAAAGGGAGCCAAAAGCAATGTTGGTTCAAGATTTTGCAATTTCTATTAACTATTGAAAAATACTCCATGGCCATAACCTAGGCCTGTGGTAAAATATAGACCGCCAATAAAGACTTAAACTACATCAAAATACATTAAAACTTGTTCCCGGGTCAATTTTGGTGACCCACCAATATTTTGACACACCATTGCTTTTGGCTCCCTGTAAATAAATACATTCATACCACACTATTCATGCAATGCTGTAAGTGTATTAGATTATGGTTCTTTGATCTGTACCAGTGAAAAACATGTGGTCCAAGTCTTGCAAAATAATGACATGTTCCATAATTAGGACCCTTTTGACATGAATGTTAGTAAAATATTCTACTAACAAACATAAAATAAGTTAAGTATAGAATTATTTTCCAACTTTTTATTGAGTATAAAATATGCAATTGCACATAGAGTTCTAATAGTTAGGACAAAACAAAATGATGCATACACAATAGCTCTCTCTCTCAGATTATTTCCCTTACTAAGTCAAAATGGTATACAATTAGTTTTAAGAGACTTAATCGTAAGTTTGAGCTGTAAATAAATTGTTTACCTATTCCAAATCATGCTATGTACAAAATCAAGTTTCCCACGCATTTTAGAAAATCAATTTAAGATCTTTTTAAGACCATTTCTAGACCAAGATTTCTAAAGATAAAGACCTATCAATAATATGAATATTGTTGTAATAGTGCCTGCATGGAAGAACATTGTTACAATGAATGTGGTGATTGATTTATTTCTTTAAAATTTTTCAAATGACGGTCTAGGTAACAGAAAACGTAGGGCTATCCCTGGCTCTTATTTTGATTTGCTGATCATCTACATACGCATGCTCACATGTTTCTGTTTGTAAAATCTATTAAGTGAACATTTTGTCTCACCACTAATCAGTTGGCTAACTTCATGAAAATCACCTCATGTGTATGCTGCTTTATGCCCAAAAGTAGACCAATGAATGTACTATTTGGAATTTAGAGAACCCAGGGTTTCAGGGCTATTTGACACTTTTGACTACCAGGCTGAAGCACTACTTTGCTGGTAACCCTTTATTCCCTGCTTATTGTTCACCCCAGTTGAACATTGATTTAAAACAACAGCTGAAATCTCAGGTAACAAAGAAAGTTTTTTTTTATTATAGTAAGTTATCCTTGATAAATGATGAAACTTAGTCATTTCATTTCATAATAAATGTCGGGCCATATTGTTGCTTTATTTGTCCATTCCCTAAAAAAAACATTAATAAGCTACAGGTCAACATTCTCTTTATCATCTTTATTATATTGAACAGGGGGACATTCACCTCTTCTCTTGCAGCAGCATCCACAAAACCCAGCTATTTTCTCACAAATTCTAACACTATTCCTTCAATGACCATTTTATAGGTCCAATATTTAGGGTTAGAGCATAATCCAAATAAAAGTGGTCACATACAGAAAGTTTAGGAGTGATATTGCAATAACAGATTAATGAACCGCTTTTTGTATAGGTTCTCCCATGCATGCAATCATAAACATCAACAATTAAAAATTGAGTTGAGAATTAGCACTATAGATGATGGTGTGTGTATGTGTATGCAGTCAGCAAGGTCATCAGATAAAGAGGTGAAAAAAGCGTAAATAAAGCCTATACAAATTCTTTAAATAAAGCCTATACAAATTCAGTAAATAAAGCCTATACAAATTCAGTAAGATTATAAAACAATATCTAGATAATTATTATACATACCTGAAATTAGCTGCTTTGTAGAGCTGTAAAAGAAAAAAAGAAAACATAAAGTCAGTGGTCAGCGGTCAGCCATTAGTTCATCAGTTTGTGGGTATCCAGCCATAACGTCATTACAACGTTGCAGCAACATTCTGTTTGGTTCTAGATCTTGTAAAGTTATTTTGATGGCTCCCAATAATGTTGCCGCAACATACTGCTGTGACATTCCTGATAATGTTCTTGATACTCTCTTCAACCTACCTACACAGAATGTTCTCTTAACGTTCTGTTTTGGTTTAGTCCTAACTGCACCAAAAAATATCTTAGTAAGTAACAGACTGACTAGTTCTAAAAGTATGGTTGTAAAATATTTCTGTTACCTCACAACTTAGATGGGTATGGCACTTAAAAGATCACAGCACTAAACAAATATATATTCAAAGACCACTAGCCATGTAACTGTTCCTCATTCAATATTTCAGGTCAGGCCAACATAATTCTTTATGAACTTTTAAAATTTTACTTTGGTTGTAGACTGCTGAGTTTCTTAGGAAATCCTATCCTGACTTCCCACACCCATTGAGAATGGGTTGTTTTGTATCTACGTTTAAGCCCGTGTCCAGAGGGGCCGACGTGTGGCATGCATCATCCCCCTCCCCTTAGCTAGGTTAGGTCCACATTTTGGAGAAAAAGGTTTTCATTATCTGATCATAGTAACCCTTTCTATAGAACATGTTATTATCTATCAGTGCTGCAACAATAAAATAAAACAAACTATTCTATTGCAAAATATTTCATTTTCTGTATTTGTTATACCTTGAAACTTATTTTCTTGTTTGAATGAGGTGAACCTCTAGGTGAAATCTGCATACCTTAATAACTTAGGACAAATCTGCATACCTCACTCCAGCATATTCATTGTGCTAGAAAAGCCTATTTCCTATTCCTACACTTTGAATTCCATTATTGAAAAAGGTCCACGCTTTGGATATGGTCACCTGCCCACAGAAATTCCTAGATACGGGCCTGGTTAAGTACACTGCTCTGCTTGGTAGATCAATGAAAACCAATATTTCAATGAGATTAGAACTAACTTATCCAACTGGCAATCTACCAAAATCCTACAAAAGAAGCCTAGTCTCTGAGAATATTCCCATGAACTATAAGATTTATTAGTGCAATTCTCTTAAATTATAAGGCTTTCTGAATCCTCAATAAAAAGGGAGGTAAAGATACTAGAAGCATTTGGAACATTTCCCAATATACGTCCTCTCTTGGCATGACATAATTCTTGAAATGATGTATGATTGAACTCCGATGCAAGAGACCTTTACATTCTATTATACGTATCTAATAGCAATTTGTTTTGCTTTTCAAAATACATTATATTTTCTAAATCACTTGAAACGTTTAACATGATATAGTTACCGGTAATACATCTTTTTAAAGAGCAGTTGGTAAGGATGCAGACAATTCTATTTGATGAATCGGAAAAATTTACCCCACGTTCGTTTACACAATATTGTACAAATGCTGAAGTCTTGTTTGTCAAAAGTATATTGCTAACAAACATTAATTACAAAGTAACCATACAGTAAAGGTTTTACAAAAATAATTATGAAATATTATTCAAAATACTATTCATTCACACATGATTATTGGTACTGGTAAAAAAATCATAACATATTTTATCACAACAATTTGCACTTAAGCCACAGTATTGAAATTTACAATGTTGTTATTTCAAAATATGCCTGTGTTACAAGATTTAACAATGTAGCAAAGTATACCAACATTGTCAATTTCAGACTTGTCCAAAACCTGCTTAAGGGCGTTTTGTGTAAGAACGCGCAAAGTCACAGGGGTGTAGAAGGGCAGGGTGTGCTGATGTCACCGTGTCGAATGTTAGAAGGAATTACTAATTAAGTCCCCTGTCGATTTTAAAGCCCCATACCCACTAGGCGACTTTTACATAGTTTGCAAACAGATCGGCACGAAAATAGGCCGATTCTTATGGTCGCTAGTAAGTACAGCATATTGAAATGTGCATGTTTGTTTGAATTGGTGTTCAAATCGGCCGATTCTAGGGGTAGAATCGGCCGATTTCTGACATCATAGTTATTTTCCTATCGCTTCTCTCACTGGCCAAGCTATAAGACCTGTAGGCCTTATTAGACTCATTTATTTCCATAGCTTATTGTACAAAGAGTCAAAGGAATTTGATGCTAACACCATGGGCGCTTAAATGTATGATAAGGTAAAATCATTACAGTGGT
The DNA here is from genome assembly GCA_936440205.1 of Lepidonotus clava. Lineage (NCBI taxonomy): Eukaryota > Metazoa > Annelida > Polychaeta > Phyllodocida > Polynoidae > Lepidonotus > Lepidonotus clava. Next base: position 12,966,904 of record OW387149.1, read on the forward strand.
CCCCCTCTTGTGCGGCCACCCTTGGGGAATTGTAAAAGTGGCCGCATAAGAGGGGTGGCCGCTGGTGAGGGGTGATCCTATATCAGAATGTCAATGAATGAATTTGTATAGGCATTTAGTAGTATTGGCTATAGTATCAATAAACTATCTGCCAGTTCTATCAAACCATTCTTTTATTACAATATAACAACTGTAAGTAAAATTTTGTTTATTTCTAAATTTTTTATGAACCCAAAAATTGCATAGAATTTTCTTGAAGTGACCATACACCCCTAGCTCCTCTCAACACCTCCTGGCCGCTCTCTCTTTGTTTTAGGTGCGACCACTCGCCCCTAGAACCTCTCAACACCTGGCCACCCCCTCTTTGTTCTAGGTGCGACCACTCAACCCTAGAACCTCTCAACACCTCCTGGCCGCCCCCTCTCTGTTCTAGGTGCGACCACTCACCCCTAGAACCTCTAAACACCTCCTGGCCGCTCCTCTTTGAAATAAGATGAGGTTGAGATATATACCAAACTCAACAACTGGATATAGGACAACTAATATGCTATAAATTTAGAGACGCCACCCAGTAATGATGAAAAATCCGAAAAAGGGGGAAGGACATTTCCGGATTTTCAGTTCATACACAAATGGGTTGGAAATATTTACTAGTAAATGTAAATTTATGGTTTAGATGGCTTAGAAAGGGTAAAGGAATATTTTGAAGAACAAACTCTAAGCTGGCAAAATTCCGGCAATCCGGAAAAGGAAGGAAAAATTGCATCTCTGTAATAAACTGGTCGCTGCTGAGGGGTATTCTGGCCATTTGGGACCTAAAAATGGTGGCCGCTGGCCGCGTCAGAGGGGTGGCCGTTGGTGAGGGGTAATTAAAGAGAGAAAAGTGTCTGTGCCACCAATTTTTGGCCGCTGGTGAGGGGTTGCCGCTGGTGAGGGGGGCCGTATATAGGGGGACCACTCTACTAGGAAAATATATTTGTGACCCCCCACAACATAATGAGGCATAAGTCGCAGATCTTGAAATTTGAGATTATGATTGACTATGCAAGAGGACGACTTCCCCATTAATCTGCTGAAAGGATCATGTTTCTATATTTTTTGAAACAAAGTTATACATATTTAAAGACAGCTTATCCAAATCTATGATTCTGAGACAAATGGCTTTAAAGATGCCATTGCTCTTCATGGCAATGGGAATTTCTATAGTTCATATCTGTCACCACAAAGAAAACATATCTATTTTGTATCATAAAATCTGTTATTTCTTCAAAATGGTAAATGTACTATAATATTCATGTGTTTACCATGTCATTTCCATAGAAAATCCACTTTTAGATTCTTTGACTTTTTTGCCTTGGATTGCCATTTTCTCAGAATGGTTCTGATCAACTTATGTCTCATTTAGTTGTGAGGGGTCACATTTGTGAATTTTCAAAATAGGTTAGATAGTCATAGAAATGTGGCATGAAATGGCAATTACCCCTTATTTACTCCTATGAGTCTTCAAAAGAGCATGAATCAAAAGACTTGCAGGTTTCCTTGAAATTTCAGTTAAAGGTCATGGAGCATCTAGAAATGATGAATGTACAGATGTGAATGAAGAAGAAATCATTTTTGAAGAGAATAATTAGGAAAACAAAGTTGATTAAGCAGTTTTCTTTATATTTCCCTGATTTCCATGGTGACCTAATATTTTCCTTGGCTTATATATCATTGTGTTCCTACCCACACATTTTTAGCATTTAGAGTGTAAATCACAGATATTCCCATAGACTCCAATAGTAGTCATTATTTCAGGTGCTCATATCTCTAAAATTGATATAGGATTTTAAAGTTTCTTTATGTTCCCCGTGCATCTCTCTAACCACCATGTGAATTTCAGAATTTTGTTACAAGTTTTAAAAAATCATACCAGACACCCATATTTACTTTTGATTATAGTGTTTCATACTTTTCATAAATAAGATATTTTAAAAGGCAGGTTAGGTTAACCGTAAAGATTTTGAGCATGACCCTAATACTTTGACTCACCCTCAATTTTGTCGGTCTGCAGAGGCAAAATGCCCAGGACATATAAACCCTTCTTCATATAGACAGTCAGTACCATTGAAATAAAGTTGTAGGGTAATACCAACTCGACATTGAATATCATTCTCTGATTCGGGACAACCTCATCCGGTCACGTGACCATGTAGCAACGGGTGAATACAACTACTTGATTACTGGTTCCCGTGCCTCGCAGTAGGGTATTGGTACAATGAATTCATCACATATAATGTATAAAATATATCCAAATCATAATCTCTATTACTATTAGGAAGTATGCTTAAGTTTAGTAACATTGGAAAGATATAAGTCGCGTGAACAAGGTACAAACTGATTGTGTGAAAGCCGGCACTATAGGTGCAAGTAGGCCATCTTTACCTGTTGTTGTTACCGGCCACCTAGCCTCACACCTGCTGACAACAAAGAGGTGGCGAGGGGGCAGGCACCCGCAAATTATCTCTCAGACATCAAACTTTACACAGATATCTTAGTGTCATTTGCGAAATCAGATTCATTTTTAAGTAAATTTATCTTTCAAATTATTGTCAGTTCAAAAAGGATTGCCTGAATACTATTTGTCACATCTGACATATGAGAATGCATGTCGCTAAAGACTTGTTTGCACCAATCGTCAAGGGGCCAATTATAGCGCCACCTACAAATGAACAGATATCCAAATCCGAGAATGCATTCATTTATGTAAATCAGTTCACAAACAATTACAGAGCCCCTATCATTTTTTATTCACTTTCCCAATTTCCTCATAAGATTTTCAGCCAATGACAGCCAGTAGTCTTTTCACAGTCCAGTATAGAGTATGACACTTCTGATGGTGCCACATTTAGTTCCCTGAGACTTCTCACTGTTGCACCCACTGGAGGATGCATGATTTTGAAAAGGGGGGGGGAGTGGGCGGTATTGGAAAAATATTTCCTCGATTGCTTTTTGGCCGAGTTTGACATTAAAATTTAAAAAAAAAAAAAAAAAAAAAAAACTGAACCCATCTGGATCCGCCATTTAATACACTGATTTTCTTGCTTGTGGTGCACTGCGTGTTGCTTGGTAAATTGTGGTTGCTTGGTAAGTAGTCAATGTACCAAGCAACAATATCAGTGTATTTAATACACTGATTTTGTTGCTTGGTAAATTGTTGATAGCACTTGTCCAGGTCACCATAAATGGTATACAATTTAGTGGATGTTGTACTTACAATCATATTTGTGTTGTAATTGAATACATGCTTATGAACAACACATACAAAGCCTTTCCAGAAAATTGTCCATCTTGCCCATTCCACGAGAAGAACCATTAATAAGCTACAGGTCTCTTCATCATCTTTATTGTAATGAACTGGAGGATTCTCAACTCTTCTCCTGCAGCACCGTCCACAATAAGTGGCTATTTTCTCACGAACCTTTCCCAGTGTTGAAATGAACACTATTCCATCAATGACCCCATATAATGTGAGGTTTGTCCCTGGTATAGGTGCATACATAAAGCCTACAGTGGCCTCAAAAACAAATATGACCACGTAGAGAAAATTTAGTACTGATACTGCAATAACAGAATCACGAACCGCTTTTTCTACAGGTTCTCCCATGAGAGCATAATTTGTTCCCCGAGAATGTTTTCTTTTATAGCAGCACCACATACACAATACCACAATGCTAATGATAAAACAACCTAAAGTGGGGACAAGAGAACCAACGATGATTGGGACAACTAATCTCACCACATCATGTTGGAAGACCATACATAATGAATCTGTTCCATTTTCATTCCACACTTTAACACTTTTATGTTCAAGAATCATGCTATGGCCAGCAAATAGGTTAACATGGAGGAGAAACCCCAGTATTACACTTATCATCTATCGTAGGACCAACATAATAACAATAGAAACTGTCCCGAACTTTTGGCGGTGGGTTGTCGGATTGCGAATATAAATCAACCTTTCCACTGTGTACATAAACAAAGTGTAAGGAGTGATGAGGACATAACCTATCAGCGAATGATGGTTTAGCCAGCACCATACCTTACCTAAGGGTTTGTAAAGCAGTTCAAGGTGAATGCTTGTAGGATGCAAAATGAGCGTAAAAACAATGTGCCCAATCATAGAGTTTGCAGCCAATATGTGGACTGGTAAATGCCAAAAGTCTCATTGTAAAAGAAGAAAGATGGTGAGTATGAAAAAGACTAAGACAACTGCTATAAGTATGCTTGTAACAGCTGCCATGTAGGGATGATATGGTTCATAGAGGTCCCCCATTTTGTCTTCATAGAAGTCCCTCATTTTGTCTTCTGTTGGCAACTAAATCCTAGATTGAAGATAAAATGAACTTATTTGTTTGATTACATGGAAAACTGAGTTGTCTCTCCAACCATTTATTGTCTCCTTAATTGCTATTGCTTATTTTCTATTGTACCAAAATTATCACAACAATGTTTGGTTTTCTATAGTTTTATTACTTTAGTAAGTCTAATATATGTGTGATAATCTAGAAATCATAATATACTTAAATAGATGGTGTACTTATGAAAAGAGGGATTGATACTAATCTCAAAATTTCTGTAACTCACTGTGCAGGTACTTTAAAGTATGGAAATGTGACGTTCTCTGGTAAGTCGGGGTTGCCGATTCTTACAACAGAGGAACGTGGGGGTTGTTCGGGTCTCGGGGCGGACGGGGAATCCGGGCCAAGAACCGAGATGTGTTTTTAGAGTCGTGCCTCGCGCACGAGGGGGGGGGCTGAGCGAATCGGTCGGGAATCGGCGCTCGATGTCAAACGGAGAACTGCGGGGAAGAGAAATTATGGTAGGGGTACGGGTCGGCCGGGGTTCGTCTCGCTCTATCTCCCAGACCAGCATTCACCCCCACCGGGCGGTCCACCCCGTGGTTCCGGTCCGCGGGGCCGTCGGGCCGTCGGTCGCCTATTGTTTGGTAGCGTGGGGCCGAGCCTGCCGCGCCCTCGTCCCCGCGGACTTCGTTCCTTCGTCTCGCCCTTCATGCCTTCGTGCCATGCCGCGCCTCGTCTTCCGGGACGGTTTCAGGCCTTCGTGCCTTACTTCGGTCCTTCGTTCCTCGTTCCTCGGGCCGTCGGGCCCCTACCCTAAGTTCCTCCTATTTATCTCGAACTTCGACTATTTTATCCTAACTTCTGGTTAATTGCTCGGATCGGCTCATCTTAGCGGTTGTTTCAGGAAAGAAGACACGTCTGGACACAAGGAGAACTGTTAAAGAACTCTGTTTATTCGGGCCTCACCGCCCCTTTATATACCCTAGAGGTCAGCTCTGATTGGCTGCTTTCAGTCACGTGATCTACAACTGACGTCACTTCCGGTTTCCATTTCACTTCCGGTTTACATATTTCCGGGTCTCGTTCCTTTACATTTTCGTTCCTTTACACTTTCGTTCCTTACATATTCGTGCCTCTTTTTCGGGCTTTTTACACTTTCGTTCATTCTTACATATTTCGTTCTTTTACACTTTCGTTCCTTTTCGAACATATATACCTTTTATAATATTACCTTATTTTCTTCTTATTTTGATCTCTACATATTTGGATGAATAGCCGTTCATCACAGAAACAAGGAATATTAGTACACTACTGACTTAAAACATAATCTAAATATACATACCAAATGTGTAGATCTTAGAATACGCAAGACCCTCAACTATTGCCTTGTTTAACCTACAAAAGAAATCTCATGTCTTAGTGTCTGCATTAGACTACACATATTTCCTGTTTTGGGCAAGACTGTTTTCGTTTATTGGTCACTATAATAATTGCGCCATAGTGCATAATGCAAGCAAAAACTTTGACAGGTGTAATCAGCTAGGCTGGGACTGATGCTTGTTTTGTGCTTTTAAATGACCATGGTTTAAGTATGAAATTGCAAAATGTTTTAATTATTTATTCCCCTCAAAAATTGTGGGGGAAGCCTTGTTGAAGAAATAGAGTGAGAAATTGATTCCCATAGCCTTATGCCTGATCAACTAGATCATAATTTTAAACTCATGAAGTTGTGGAGGCAATACCAAAGGAAATTATGAAAATAATATATTGCTCTATATATCTAGTGGGACGTCAGGTTTTTTGAGTTTTATTTGGAAGTTGGAGATGTCTAGATTCTCTTGTCTGATGGAGCATCTTTTCAATAAAATAGTGACTAACTGTGTGAAGGAAAGACTGGAAAAAAGCTTCTGTCATACCTATCCCAAAAACAAAAAATGTCCTGAGCCTCAATCACCCAAAAGCCATATTTCAAATAATAACCAGAACAGCCTTGCTGTCTGTACAGACTTTAGAAAAGCTTTTGACTTTGTCTAGCATTCTAAATTAACAAATATATTAAACTTCTATTCTCTGGGGCCTTACCCTTACTCTGTAATTATGAACTGTAGAATGACGTATTTAGCAGTGAAAGGGTTAAGGGCGCTTTGTGTAAGAATGCGCACAGTCACAGGGGTGTAGAAGGGTCGGGGGTGCTGATGTCACTGTGTCGCATGTTAGAAAGGCTCATGTCGCTTGTCGTTGTCGCCAATGAATTCCTATGTCCCCTGTTGATTTCAAAGCCCCATACCAACTAGGCGACTAGTACTTTTACAAAGTATGCAAATGAATTGCCATGAAAATAGGCCAATTCTTAAGGTTGCTAGTAAGTAAAGCATATTGCAATGTGCATGTTTGATTTGAATTGATGTTAAAATTGGCCGATTCTAGGGGTAGAATTGGCAGCTTTCTGACATCACAGTTATTTTGCTATCGCTACCTTCACTGGCCAAACTATAAGACCTGTAGGCCATATCAGACGCATTTCTTTCCATAGCTTATTTTACAAAGAGTCAAAGGAATTTGATTCTAACACCATAGGTTCTTAAATGTATGATAAGGTAAAATCATTACTAGGAAAATATATTTGTGAATTTTCAAAATAGGTTAGATAGTCATTGAAATGTGGCATGAAATGGCAATTACCCCTTATTTACTCCTATGAGTCATCAAAAGTTTCTGTTACTCTGAGACTAAGGCCGTTCCTTTCAATAAATTCAGCTTCATTCAAACAAGGAAGCTGAATTTATTGATAGGAAAGATCTATGCATTAGAATTAATAGCTTATGCTTAACTTCATGTTAAGCTTCACACAAGTAACAGGCACTCATTCAAGAGCCTACCAATATTTATACATATAGCCATATCAAAATGTTATCTCACTGAAATTGACACCCTGCGCCAACTAGCGTGAAACAGACAAAGCATTATCAGCATTGGGTCTCAAGGAACTCAAATGTTTTCCTGCACAGTTTAAAGGTAAATATGGGTGAACTAGTTAGTATGATTTTATTCTTGTTGGAGGTTTCCTTGAAATTTCAGTTAAAGGTCATGGAGCATCTATAAATGATGAATGTACAGATGTGAATGAAGAAGAAATCAGTTTTGAAGAGAATCATTAGGAAAACATAGTTGATTAAGCAGTTTTCTTTATATTTCCCTTATTTTCAGGAATAAAAACCACATTTTCCATGGTGACCTAATATTTTCTTGGCTTATACATCATTGTGTTCCTACCCACACATTTTTAGCATTTAGAGAATAAATCACAGATATTCCAATAGACTCCAATAGTAGGCCTAGTCATTATTTCAGGTGCTCAAATCTCTAAAATTGATATAGGATTTTAAAGTTTCTTTATGTTCCCCGTGCATCTCTCTAACCACTATGTGAATTTCAGAATTTTGTTACAAGTTTTAAAAAATTATACCAGACACCTGTATTTACTTTTGATTATAGTGTTTCATACTTTTCATAAATAGGATATTTTAAAAAGTAGGGTATGTTAACCCTAAAAATCTTGAGCATGACCCCAATACTTTGACTCACCCTCAATTTTGCCGTTCTGCAGAGGCAAAATGCCCAGGACATATAAACCCTTCTTCATATAGGCATTTAGTACTATTGAAATAAAATTGTAGGGTAATTCCAACTCGACTAGGTCAAAATTAATGATGGACGACAGTGTTGTTTATTTGATGAATAAAGGACAATAAATATTTCTGCCTGATCAACATGTTTCTTCATCAGGATTCACCATTGAATATCATTCTCTGATTCGGGACCACCTCATCCGGTCACGTGACCATGTAGCTACGGGCGAATACAACTACTTGGATACTGGATCCCATGCCTCGCAGTAGGGTATTGATACAATGAATTCATTGCATGTAATGTACCAAATATATCCAAATCATAATCTCTATTACTATTAGGAAGTAAGCTGGCCAGTACTATAGGTGGAAGTAGGCCATTTTTACCTGGTGTTGTTACCGACCATCTAGCCTCACACATGTGGACAACAAAGAGGTGGTGAGGGGGCAGGCACCTGCAAATTATCTCTCAGACATCAAACTTTACACAGATATCTTAGTGTCATTTGCGAAATCAGATTCATTTTTAAGTAATTTATCTTTCAAATTATTGTCAGCTAAAAAATAATACTATTTCTCACATCTGACATATGAGAATACACGTAGCTAGGGAGTTGTTTGCACTAATCGTCAATTATAGCGCCACCTACAAATGTCTGGATATCCGAATCCGAGAATGCATTCATTTATTTAAATCAGTTCACAAACAATTACAGAGCCCCTATGATTTTGTATCCATTTTCCCCAAATTTCCTAATAAGATTTTCAGCCAATGACAGCAAGAAGTCTTATCACTTTAGTCCAGATATGACACTTCTGATGGCACCACATTTAATTCCCTGAGACTTTTCATTGTTGCTCCAGATGAATAGGCCCTGCTATGACTAAATTCATGAAATAATTCAAAAGGTGGAGCATTTATGGTTATTTATTGTGAAGCATATACATTTTAGTATCATTATACACACTTCAAGTATATCATAAAAGGTTAATTCAAGTTCTCCCACAATCACCTCAAAAAGTACATTGCTAAATGGGAATGTGGTACAAAGAGTGTTAATTATGATAACTGAAGACTGAGCTTCCCTGTTTTCTATAACATAGTCTCATTCTCATTCAAAATGAATAAGTTGCAACCATAAAATTTGGTATACAATTCAATGGATGTTATACAATTACGTTGATATTTTCTTTGAATGCATGCAAATGAAGGAACACATATAAAACCTTTGCCAGAAAATTGCCCATTTTATTTTTGATGTTCTAAATGAAATAAAAGCATATGATACATAAGCAAACAGTGCTGCCTCCTCCCAAAAATATGCATGCTGATAAGCTAATCAGTGTGTTCATAACAAGCATAATTGAGATTAAAAGTATGCAAAATAAAGCACCATGAACAGCACTAGATATCAGGCACCCTTGAAGCATTCAATAAATGTCATACATACATCGTGCAAAATCAATAAATCAGAGGCAGTTCACAATAAATGTGGATTTTTAACAAGCATGATAATTATATATTAATTAAAACCCATATTCCACTATGTGGTCGGATACCATTTATGGTTGTCTTTTATGCC